>OX276335.1:104250090-104850090 GCA_946251815.1 Dasysyrphus albostriatus | reverse complement strand
CATGAAGCCTACGCAGGAAGTCATCCATGTTGGAAGTATCAGCCGCTGTATCACGACTCCCAGGGACTCACGAGGTCTAGGAGTAGGCTGTGGTGGTTCTCGATTTTCAGCCTGAGAGGCTTGATTAAGCAAGGATGCAGCTCAATCAGCTCTTTCTGCTATATAACCACTACCTAAACCTAACCCCTGCAAGGATTTTCGAGGAGGTGTTTAGGGTGGGTCCTGCGGAAGATCTAAATCCGCAAAAGAGTCCGCCCGAAATTGCAAACGCAGAATCTGGTTTCGCAAATTCGCCATTGTTTTTGACCGGGTTCTAAGTCTTTCCATTGACATAAAAGCCGAAATTAAACCAATACAAAACGAGAGGGAAGAAAACGAAATGAAGAATAGATGTGAAAAGCATGAAATTTCAAAAGATGAGAGAACAACAATTTAAGTAAGAAAATTATTTCCTTTAAAGAATAAAAAAAGGAATGAAAAACTAAAGAAAAGTATTTTTAAGGAATAAAAAAAAGATGCAAAAAAAATTTAATTTAGGAAATAAAAAAATATACAAGTTAAGAGTTTGAAAAGGCTAATCGAATTAATCCAAAAAAAAAAAAAAAAAAAAAATATGCTCAAATTCAAACTTTGCAAAACTCAAAATAAAATAAAAGTAAAAGAAAAAAAATTCAAAGATTAAATTCTAATATTTGTAATGATAGTAACCGTAATCAATTAACGATGAATGAAAACTATAGAAAATTCAATTATGCATGCAGTCGAGGTGGAAGTGACAAAATGGAGTCAGAAGCTGAGGACTGGATATGATAACGACTGGTTACCCCCTATGAAATCACGTAAGTTTGACCCGGTAACAAGCAACAATGCTGCATTCACCATAATGCACCTTAGACCTTGGACGTCGTTGTAAAACAGGGTTTGTACTTGCATTGTTCAGCTGGCCTTACCAGCTGAGCTGACAGCCAAGCACCGAAACCCTGCGCCACTTAAACATGAAAAATAAAAACTATTTCGAATATATTTTTAAACAACTCAAGCTTGTCCTAGAAAATCGCAAAACTTAGGCTTTAAAATAATTGAAAAGTAAAGTTATCGATTGTATCTGCTAAGGCTGAATCACAAACAAACTAAATACGGGTGGATAAACCCATTCGTCGGACGTTCATACCAAAGCAAGATGGCAAAAAAAAATACATGTTTATAAGAAAATGACTTAATGCAAGAACACAATCACAAGGTCCAAAATACACTATGTGTCCGCAGCATCATCACTATGCACTCTGATCAAACTTTCCCTCAAGATGTTAAAAATTTGGACAATTCGGGCCCACGTTGGGCGCCATCTGTAAAGAACCGTGGGTGTTATCGGTAAAGGTTCCGAAAATGAATGCTATGGCTCTCCACGGAGTGATGAAAATCACGAAGCACAAATACCAATTTGAGAACCCATAACCTCCCCTTCCTTTACCACCATTACAACCCCATGCTACAGGCTCATGAGGCTGATCCTGGCAGCAGTAAGGAGAGGGCGTCCAAGCTACGGCAGCGAGGCATGCTAGCATGTGCACGCCCAACTAACATACTCTCGAGAGCTTAGCTCCCATTTTCTCAAAAAAACTCCCATAATACTTTTTCAGGTCTTATTGCTACACTTAAGAGTAGATCTCTCATAATGACACATAAATTTGTCTCATAGTATTTTCATTAAATGATTTAAGCATTTTCTTGCATCAAATCACAGTAATCTTATACCTACAACAATTATTACTCCTGTATGTAAATTGAAAGTCTTATAATAATTTTGTTTTCAAATTTAAACTTTAAACGTCATTTTTAAGTCTTTAAAATTTCTTAACAAGAGCTAATAAAGTAACAATTACAAAACTCTAACAATAGGATTCATATGAGATGCTGCGCTGACAGCAGCTTTATTTGATTCATACAACAGTCGTTCTTTTTTTTAACGTTAATGTACAATGTACATACACATTGTTTTCTGGCGTTCAGTTTTCAATTGGTCTGGCTAGCTGAAGGAAACATTGGATGCTGATGCCGATTACTGTTTAAAATGTATTTTATTTTGTTACGAATGTGAACTTTCGGTGATAGACTTACTTTTTATTTTATTTCGATGTAATATAAGTTTTTTTTTGACAAAATTACGCTTGAAAATTTGACTAAATATTCATACAACGGCGTAAGCCCGTTGTAAACGTTTTAATGTTTTAAACTTCGTAAGTCTGTCACAATTTATGGAAAATTAGACAGATTTACGCAGTTTAAAATTTTACTACGTTTATGACGACTTTACGCCATGAAAATCCTTATTATAGCTTTGTTGCGGAATGTTAATTTTTTGATATTCCTTGTCCATTTATTCGAAAAATTATGACGTTATAATGAAGATTTATCGTTCGGAAAAGGTAATGCATAAAACTTAATATTTCAAGCTTTGAGATTTCATCTTTTTTTGAAACATCAGCAATAACTCACATTCTTAAGAAAAAAGAGAACGCTTCACCGATTTGTTCTTGGTTCATTTGATGGATGTCAAAATAAAGTCGCATAAAAGCATTAGACTTCTCATAAAAGTGATTTTATTTGCATACCAACATAAATGGACAACACTCTCATAAAAATGTCTTTTTAAGAGTTAAAAGTATCAAAACGACAGCAGCCATATTTAAATTTGAACGAAGTGTTTTTTGTATAGTTTGAGGGTTACCGTGATATGAAATTAAATTTAGAAATAATTTATTTGGTTTTCCATTATGATGAATCTATTTAAGGTATATTTACGTACATACGTGTATTGATATTGATGTTTATTTCGTTCAATATTAAATGCAAAAGAAGTATTTGTACAAGTATATTCGTAATGTGAAGTTTTGTATTTCAATACTGTACTTAAGTTCTTTGTCTCGTAGGAGCATCTTCAAATTGAAATAATGACATTTATTTACAGAGGATCGGAAATTCGCACTGTATAGTGACAAAATTGAAAGTCAGTAATCATTGACAGTTTCGTAATAAGAAACGTGAAACAAATATCTAAAAATATAAATTCTAACTTATTATTTTTTCATTAAAACGTCTCTTAACATCTTGTTAATTCTTAGATTACAAAAAACAGGCATCGATAATAGGACCATCAATTCGACATATTATCTGCTATTATATCTTTTTCGTCATATAACATGAATAAATACCATACATAATGTCAGCATAAAAAGTATTATCCTTGTTCAAAGCAAACATCAAGGTAACCCTTTCTCCAATTCAAAATAAAATTTAAATAATTTAAATATCAATTATTTTGAAAGCGCTTCATTATTTTTCGAAGTAAAATATGTAAGATAGTACAAAAAGTTTCAGTCGCACTAAGTTTTAACTGCACCTATGTGACAGACTACAATTATAAAAATGTCGCCATGAAATGAAAATATAAATACACACATTCATTTTTCAACATGAGACAATGACGATGACACATACAGACATAAATACTTCGTACCAAGTTTGCGAGAGAAGTATACAAATGTGAAAGATAAATATCTGTTTTTTTTTAATTATACGCATACTCCTTCTCTTTTCATCAACTCCCACAAGGAGTGACGCATTCTCCTAACAAGATTAATGGAGCATTTGTCATCCCATAGGAACAGTAAAAATGTTTCTATAAATGGAAAATTAACTCCCATAAGTGGGCCATTTAAGGCTTCTAACATTTTCATAGGGATGTAGGAGTACTCTCCTAGAGTTAGAATAACTCCCGAAATAAAGTCTCACTCTAGGAAACTCTTATGAGAGGAAAATTGTTACTTGGGCGTCCTAGCTCGTCGGAGGGGGGGGGTTCTTGCTACCGTATCGGGGACTGGAGTTACGAATAAAAAGAGTAGAGAAGTATGGGTTCAACAAAATAAAATAGTCGAGCCAGAAGGGAGAGGTGTGATTCCAATAGGGGGGGAGGGTCAAAAGTGTTGAAGATCCTCCGGAGGATTTAGCCCACCCAATGTATCCTAAGGATACCACCTTGGCTACTGCTTCCTCCATATTGTGCAGTAGCCCCTAACCTGTGTGTCTACAAGCTTACCCAGTCGTTATCTATAAACTATCCCATCGACTCCATCAGCTAGCTCCACCTCTGACCTAGGATTTAGGCTTCCATCTTAGATGATCAAAGTCTTAGTATGACCACACGTATAAACTTAGAGGAACAAACTTCCCTACTAAAATAAAAACTTCAATCGAACATTGGCTAACGAAAACCTAAATCACCAAAAAACAAATCAAATATAAATACAAAATATTTCATTAAAATTATGATAATATTTATTTGTGGGCCAGGTGAAGAGATAAAAATTTAATAAATTGAATAATAATAATAATTAAATAGTTCAAATCAATGATTAAGTGAATTTAAAAGAAATATGTATGCTAGGTTGGCAATTCTAATCTAAATCAGACTAAAAGTAATGTATCTAATACCAAACTAATTCATAATTTTAACATGTTTTTAATTCGTTGTAGTTGTAGTTTCATTTAATAGTTTTATAAATTTCTTATATATGTATTTGTTCATTAGTGTTTTGATAGTTAATTTGTAACTTAAAGATACTTGTATAATAGAGTAATACATATATATGTTGTATATTTCGGTACTTTTTTATATATGTAATTAAATTGGTTAATTTAGAAATATTTGTGTATTTACTTTTGTATACGAGTATTTGTGGGTTCTTTAGTTTTTTTTAGAAAATTATTGTAAGTAGTATAATTGTTAAGCTTCCGATAACAACACATTTAAAATATACATACACCACAACAGGGGTGGCAGAACACCCCAGGCAGGAATAAATTAAAAAAAATGAATAAAATTAAAAAATACTTTCAAGGACAACATAAAATTTTTATTCAAACATAACAATTCATATACTTTATTAAAAACAGAAAAAAAACTTAATTCATAATAAAATAAATATGTTTATATGCTTACAAACAAAATAATAAACTTAAATACAATTTAAACATATCTCTTTCCTGTGTTCAGGGCATACATGACATTGGCATTTAAGACACGCAATCCTGCTTTTGCGGTCTTGTTTCCTTTGACAAATTGCACACCGTGATTGCTTCTGCCGTTTTGGAGGGGGCTCACCTTCATTGGACTCCATGGGGTGTCTGTTTCTGAAAGTAGTTCTTCTTCATCCGATGATGCTCCACTGAAAACATCATCCATTTCCGAATCTATTGAATAATGATCTTCAAATTCTGAGCCTTCATGTTCGGAACCTGAGCCCAACTCATTATCCTCACATTCCAAGGCATTTCTCAAGTAATTTTCGATATCTTCTTGACTGGTGGATGCCATTTTATCTACCTAAATAATGGAGGAAAAAAAGGTTCCAAAAATTTTCACATACATGGAACACAACATGGGGTGATATACAACCCCAATGCATACCTTTTGCCCTCGCACTCAAAAAATATAACCTTTTGCGAGGACTACTCATCAGCAACTGACACCTGAGTTATTAAACTACAAATACATAGAACGGCAGAAAGGGGAATAAAGCAAAATCAAAATTACAGTTAAAATAAAAAATGCCTGGGGTGGTAGAGCACCCCTGTTGTGATCGTAAGGTTAATGTAGATATTTATTTATTTAATTTGAAAAAAAAATTGTATCTTATATTTTCCACCACAATAAGCAACCATCCCCTTCCCACATCCAAAACAAAAAGAAAATTCGTTTTCATAAATGAATAAAAAAAAATATACGAATAAAAAAATAAGAATGATTTACTCTGTGAACCGAACTGCCAATGTGGTGCACCGCTTTGGGAGTATGTATTCTTTATAACATATGTAGGTGACGAGCAAGGTATATAGAATACATGGTATGCTATTCCGAGTTGATTTTCTTCTTCGTTCTGCGCATATACGTCACAGATTGACAAAAGCAATCAGCTGTCAACTGTCAGTGGAATAAATTAAAAGGAAAGTATTCCCAATAATTAAATTGCGCTACTAAAATCAGTTACATTTCTTATTAAATGTTTTTTGCCTGTGAAAATAAACATTAAACATTAATTTTGTGTATTTTCTGTGTAATCATAAAAAAAAAACCACAAATGGATAGAACCAACAGCAAAAATAAAAAGCTTTCCGTTCGTGGTGTATTTGTATTTGTGACAGTGAGATATCGCTTATATCGATTTTTGTTGCCCATGACCTTAAAGTTGATACGGCAGGAAGTGGATACTTTTTTTTTAAAAGAAGCCTGTACGCTTTTGGACCACTTGCGTATATAGCAATGGCTTGCGACACATCATCTATTTGCCACCTTACACGTCTAGCCCTTTGCAACATTTTCCTTTGTCCTGGTGTAAATATTTTGTTTAAGGCATCCACTTCCTTTTTCAAAAAATAAATTTCGGCCAGGGCATTGTTATGTTTTACGACCAACTCTTCCAATTCGATTTTAGTCTTTTGATGTCTAAAAATGTATTTTTTAGTTAGTATATGAAACTGCAAATGCAAATAAAGTTATGTACCTACCTTTCATCTTCACCTTCTGTGTTAGTTGATTTGTCAATTGTGAGTGGTTCCAGAACAATACTTGGCTCAGGACTTTCAGAAACAATTTCTTCAGAAATTATATTTGCCCTACAAGATAAAAGATTTTGTTAATTGTTTAAAGCAAACTTTAGAATATTCATTAATTGTTTATTGTATATAAATATCCAATTTGAAAACTTACAATATTTCCTGGGCATTTTTTTTTTGATTCCCGCTTTTTGTGTCTCTCTTCCCTTTCTTTTTGGTGCGCTTCTGGAAATGGTAAATTCTCTGTTGGTATAGCGTCAGGTTTGAGCTTTTTACCACGCTTTGGAGAGTAGTTAAGGAGCTCGTGCTGGAGATTTCGTATATAAAACTCCCGAGAAAAATGCTTTGAACAGATTAAAGAATTTTTTATATTTATTTTATCTTTCCGGCCACACCTGTGCAACCAAATTTGTGCGTGGATTTTGTCTTTTGGAAAACTAAAGAATTTCAGTGGTTTTTCACTTTTTGTGTTGTTTTTATTTTGATTTCTTTTTAGTTTCTTGTTATTATTGCTATTGCACCCGAATATTGCACATTGCACCATTTTTTTTCGCAAAATAAATATTTTTTGGCGCACAAAGCCTACCGAATTCACAAAATGAAAGTCAAATGTCAAAACTATTGTCAATTCGTGACGTAGCATGCGAGAGCGAGATAGGATAACCGCATGCGCAGTAGCATACCATGTATTCTATATACCTTGGGTGACGAGCTGGAAAAAATGATATTAGGTTGTTTTTGTTAAGGGCGGAGGGATCGTTTTGATTTCTGGTTCACACACCCACAATTAATTTAATTTTAGCTTTTATTTATCGGATTTTCTTTTTTTCTTTTTTTTTTATTTTTTATATATTTTGTTTACACTTATTTAACTTTAATTTATAATACCTGGCCACTATAAAGATCATTTATTTTAGATATGTTGTAAATATTTGAATTTACAATTTTGACCTCATAGTTAGACACTTATACATCCCACTCGACACAATAGGAGGGTAGGAGTAAGGATGGACAATCAGAAATTTAGAAAGGGTAAGTATGGGAGAGCACACTGGACACTTTAACACTTGGGAAATCCGCCGTCACTGAAGTTTCGCTAGTTCCCTGGAGTCCTTTGCAGCAATCCTTTTTCTTTTCGGTGTTTTACAGGTTAACTGGTTCTTTTTGTTGCTTTTCAGGTTTCATTGGTTCTTTTCGTTTCTTCCAGGTTCACTGGTATAAGTAGGTTCTGTAGGTTCGGTTTTCCTAAGTAAGTTCTAAATATTTTTTTTCGTTTCTCTCCGGGGGGGTTTAGGTCACAAGGTGAGTATATTCTTTATATTTTTTTGTTCTTTTAATTCATTTATTAATTGTTGGTCAGGATAATTTTGTTTGTACGTCTTATTAGTGCGATACGGGCAGGGGGGTTTTTGTAGGGATTAATAGGCTTTGAGTTGGCTGTTCTTTTAGGTTGCCAATATTTCCTTTTTTTGTTTTTTTTTATTCTATTTTTTTTTTACAGGGTTCACATGGTAGGTATGGTGTTTATAATGTATATATTTTTATAAGTTATTCGTTATACTTTATACTTAGGATTAAGCTATTTTTATACTATTTTAACATCAGGGGTTCACCACTTTTAATCAAAATCAGATAATTATACCCCCTGCGGGTAAGGGGAAAGAATATACCCGAGGTAGGCATGGTTGGCTCTATGGATTCTGGGGAGAGCCAATTATTGCATTTAATAAATCCCTTCCTAAAAAGTGCAAGGGTATCTCGATCACCACCATCTAAATCGAGTGCAAAACAATCGAAATTCGGGCAAAAGAGTTCACCCGATAAAACAAAAAATCTTGAAAAAGATAATAACGAACTTCGACAAAAACTTGATCAAGTAATGGAACTTTATCTAGAGCTAAAGAAAGAAGTCGATCTTCTTCGAAAAGAAAATGAGATATTGAAAAGCGAAAATCCTCCAATAAACTCAAAAACTAGCTTGCCACAAGTCAATAATTGTAGATATGAAACGGACGAAGAAGAGCTAGCACGTGAAACGGAGAAGTCCTCAAAGAAAAGATTGAGTAAAAAGCGTAAAGCTGGCTCTTCACCTGAAGCAGCCTCTTCTTTTGAAATAAGAGTTTCACCAAAATATGCGAAAGTAAAAGAAAAACTTGTTAAGAAACGGCCCCCACCACCGATAAATGCTATCGGTATTGCGGAGTATAACAAGTTGCAAACAATATTAAAGGCATTATTACCATCGGCTTTTAAAATTATTTCACTTAACAACAACAAATGGAAAGTTTGTGTGAAAGACCCCGAAAGTTATCGTCTTCTGTCACGAAAACTAAACGAAGAAAAAGTAGAATGGTATACCTATGAAAATAAGCCGGAAAGACCCCTACGTGTTGTGGCAAGAGGTCTACACGCATTATGTTTAAAAGACGATATTATTAGTGATCTAAAAGAGCGCAACCTCAAAACCTTAGATGCGACGAACATTGTCAAAAGAGAGAAACAGAAAAAAGAGGGTGAAGCGATAGTGGTACAACGTGGTTTCCCACTATTTATACTTTCGTTCGATAAGACTGAAAAATTAGATTAAATTTATAAAATTAAAACAATTCTAAACATCGTAGTTGGCATCGAACCTCTAAGAAAGAGCACAAGATTAATCCCTCAGTGTAACCGCTGCCAAGAATTCAATCACACCCAAACCTATTGCAAAAAAGACCCAAGGTGTGTAGAATGCGCTGGAAAACATCTAACCGTTGACTGCAACGGAAAAAGTGAAAGTCCACCGACGTGCATTAATTGTAATGGAAATCACCCAGCAAGTTATAGGGGCTGTGAAGAAGCTAAAGAATTACAAAAGCGACGATCAAAATCTGCCCAAACACAAAGAAACCCACCAAGGCAACTAGTAACCGCAATTCCCAAGAGTGCCAAATCTACGAAAGGTCCAAAATCTAGTATCCGTAAGGAAAAGAAAACAGTGTCAGTATCTTCGGAGACAATATCGAAGCAAGGAAATGCAGAAACATATGCCCAAATAGTGGCAAAAAATATACCCGTAAATAAAAACACTGAAACAGACCCGGTTTCGAAAGTCAAAAAACTTGAAGAACAATGTGAAACAAATAAACTTATCTTTGATAGGTTAAGTAAGCTCGAAAATTGTTTTCGACCCAAACCTCTTTCAAAAAATATATGATGGAAAAGCTTAAAATTCTAACGTGGAGTGCCAAAGGATTATGGCAAAAACTTGGAGAATTGGAGATGTAAATGCGAGAAAATGATATTGACATATGTTTGATATCAGAAACGCATGCCAAAAATGAATCAAATCTTAAAATCCACGGGTTTCATGGCTACCATGCCATTCATCCATCAAACAAAGCAAGAGGTGTATCATTGTATATAAAATAATGCATTGAACACTCGATAGGCCTCAAAATAGAGGTGGAATCAATGCAATTGAGTAGTGTACAGGTTAAAACTAAAAATATTCCTCTCAATGTCTCTTCCATATATTGCCCTCCGCGTTGCAAAATTGATAAGAGTGAATTTACGACATTGATAGTCACTAAGTCCAAATTGATTTGTTGGTGGTGACTTTAATGCAAAGCACACCTTCTGGGCCTCACGATGCATATCTCAAAAGGGTCGCATGCTATATGAAGCAGGAATGGAGAATAATTGTGACTTTCATTCGACTGGCAAGCCAACTTACTGGCCAACTGGTCCGTCGAAAATACCTGACCTAATCGATTTATTCATGGTAAAAGGAATACCCTCTAACCGTATAGAAATTTCAGAGGACTATGACCTCTTCTCAGATCATTCTGCCGTCGTACTCATTATGAGCGAAAGCCTTGTTAAAATTGAAAAACCACTCAGGTTAACAAACAGTACCAGCCAACTGGGATGGATTTAAAAAAAAGATATCGAGGACAACGTTGAGTTAAGGGTATCATTATAAACGCCTCTTGAACTTGAAGACGCAGTAGATGCCTTTGTTGATATAATACAAAAAGCAGCTTGGGATAACACACCTTATCAAAGGCTAATGCCTCGCTTTAAAGATATAAAATATCCGCAAGAAATAAAAGATTTAGTGAAAGAGAAACGAAAAGCACGTACAAAATGGCAGCAAACCCGTGCTCCTCAACACAAAGCTCATTTAAATCGCTTGAGTAATATGCTTAAAACGGTGATATCAGATTTCAAAAACCTTGAAGTTGAAAATTACCTTGAAGGCTTGACAGCGGGGAAAGAATCCAACTACTCACTTTGGAAAGCTAGAAAAACAATGAAAAAACCAAAGCTTCCAATGCCTCCGATTAAGAAAAGCCAAAATGAATGGGCTAAAAGTGACAAAGAAAAAGCGACGGTATCCGCCGATTACTTAGAGGAAACATTTAAGCCGTGCGATGGGCAAGAACTCAACGAAAATATTAATATGAATTTTATCTCAAATGAAAGCTACATTACGAGAAATGCTACACTTGCCGAATTAAAAAGAGAAATAAAGAAGCTTAAGTCCAACAAAGCTCCAGGATATGACTTAATAACGGCAGAGATTTTAAAAATGCTCCCTCGTAAAGGGTTTATTAACCTCCTTTACATAATAAATGCCGCTCTAAGGCTAGAATATGTTCCGAGCCAATGGAAAGTTGCGGAAGTCATAATGGCAAACCATCTCACGAAAAGAAGTCTTAAAGGCCGATTTCGCTTCTTCCTATTATATGAAAGAATACAACTCCTGCGCCTGCAACCGATAATAGAAGAGAAGCAATTAATAGCTGAACATCAGTTCGGATTTAGAAGCAAGCATTCGACAATTGATCAAGTGCATAGAATTACTGACGTAATTGAGAGAGCTCTTGAAGAAAACAAAATCTGTTCGACTATCTTTTTGGACGTGTCGTAGGCGTTTGACAAGGTGTGTCACGAAGGCCTCAAATTCAAATTAAGACAAGTTCTGCCTGAAGGACTTTACAACATTCTAAACGGATATCTAAATGAAAGACTTTTTCGTGTAAGACACGGAAATGAGCTATTCTGATTTCAGAGAAATAGTGGCTGGGGTACCACAAGGAAGTGTATTAGGTCCAGTTCTGCACCTTTTATTTAAACGCGATATACCTCAAACAGATGACACTATAGTAGCCACGTTTGCTGATGATACTGCAATACTAGCAGTAGGCTAGTATTAACATTAATAATGTTAATGAGTGGACGAAAACATGGCGAATAGCGCTCAATGAAAAAATGTCAGTCCACGTGGACTTTACGTATAAACAAATAAATAGATTACCCGTCTTTCTTAATACCACTCGTGTTCCATTTGCAAATGAGGCAAAGTATCTGGGAATGACTCTAGACGCGAAATTAAAATAGAAGCCGCACGTGAAAAAGAAATGCGAAGAACTAAAAAGTAAATTAAGAGATATGAACTGGTTACTCGGTAAATATTCAAAGCTTAGTATTGAAAATAAATTGATTTTAAATCGACAGGTTCTTAAACCTGTTTGGACTTATAGTATATAACTTTGGGGTTGTACCTGCGATACGAACTTAAATAACTTACAAACATTTGAAAATAAATTGCTTAGGCCATTTGTAAATGCTCCGTGGTATATAAGAAAGGAAGATCTTCATAGGGATCTCGGGATTCCTACGGTGCAGGAGGAAATAAAAAGTTTCGCGCGAAAACATAGACATCGACTATTAGAACACGCTAGTTCAACGATTATTGACATTCTTGACGACTCGAATTTAGTACGCCGTCTGCGATGAACAAAACCTTCCGACTTGGTGCGGTGAACAGAAAACCGCTTTAAAATCGCGGATTAAGCAGGAACTTTCACCGGAAAGTAACCTGCAACACGTTACTTAACTTCGTTAAAAATAAATTGCTAGATAAGTTTCAACTTAGTTGCAATCGGGAAGTGGAGGTGGTTTTAGTGTAGTAAGAATCTCACACTTCTATGAGCACACGTTTTTCGGTCCTCATAGACCCTGAATAGCAGGTTTTGCACCTACCCACGGGAAAATAACCACAAAAAAAAAAGATGATTATTAGCACTATTTTTTTATTTAATGATGCAAATAAGTTGAATCACGTTTTTTTTTGTGTTTTTTTGTGTGCTTTTCACTAATTGTTTGTGTTTTTACTTTAATAATTTGTTCACGGCACCTATATTTTTGGTGGTTATAGTGTGCGGTAAACTAAATTTTAAAGTTTCGGTTGTACACAATTCTTAATTTTGTTTTTTTTTATATTGCCGTTTTAAATAGAATTTTTGTTTACGTTAGTTAGTTTTTCGACCCGATCTGCACTAAGATTCTCCACCGACTGTCCTCACTTGGCAACTTCAGCTATCCATGGTCTAAATAGTAGCTCCGCCCATTTTCCAGTAGTTTTTTTTTTGCCTCTTTATTTTACCGGTCCCTTCGGCAAAATCGGTCTTTGACATTATCACCTCATATGCACGGATAGCTGTGATAACAGCTAATATGTTTCTTTTTTCCTAAGACCAAATCTATCGGTACTCCATGTGGAGTCGAAGAATCCGATATAATAAAAAAACTCCTTAGAATCTGCACCAGTACATTATTAAATATGGTTATTGCAATCTACATAACACTCCGGGTCATGCGATTATTATTATCATTATTATTATCATTATTATTATTATTATTATTATTATTATTATTATTATTATTATTATTATTATTATTATTATTAATATTACTATTATTATTATTATTATTATTATTATTATTATTATTATTATTATTATTATTATTATTATTATTATTTTTATTATTATTACTATCATTATTATTATTATTATTATTATTATTATTATTATTAATATTATTATTATTATTATTATTATTATTATTATTATTATTATTATTATTATTATTATTACGAGTATTATTATAATTATTATTATTATTATTATTATTATTATTATTATTATTATTATTATTATTAATAATAATATAATTATGCCGTTTCCTACAGTGGGAACATCAAGCAAAACTCCTTCAAACGCTTCAGCTTACTGTTCTATGTTGCATGATAGCATTATTGAATATAATCCACTAAGTCAAGTGGTCACCAAGATTGTTTGAGAATACAAATTATCAAAAAAAAAAGTTTTAGCTTTAGTACCTCTGGAATAACCTTCAGTGCAGTTTGTTATACATTATAGTGAAGAGTAAAACCAAACATAAATTAAATAATATAATAAAAAATAGTAAGTTTCTTAATTTTTTCTAATTAATAAAAGCTGTACATACATACATATGTAGATAAATTTTGATTGAACAATAAAATATAATTTAATATTGTGTGTTTAATTTTGGTGTTATTGAGAACAAACAAATTTGGATGTTGAATGAAAATTTTTTAGTAATGATATGATTTCTTAACATAACAAAATGTTAATTTAACATTTTAAATGTTAAATTGATATTTTAAATATCAAATTCATATGGGAAAATTAATATTTGTTAATGCTGTTTTAACATTATAAATATCAAGCTGATATCTTTTAATTAGTATTTATTATTATAAATTAAATATTTTACTTCTTGCCTTCTTAGCTGTGCAAAGGTTCTGTAACTCTCGCATCGATAAAATCATTCCATTTGTCAATACAAAACGCTGGCACAGCCTAGAGGGCAAGAAGTAAAACGTTAAATCGATAATAATTAATAATAATTACAAAATATCAATCTTCTCATATAAATTTGATATTTAAAAATATCAATTTACATTAAAAATGTTAAATTAACATTTTGTTATGTTAAAAAATCATATCAATTTGAAATTTTATTTGTAAATATAACATTAAAATTATCAAATTGGTATTGATATTTTAATATTATTATGATAATTTGAACTCTTAATTAAACATTACATAAATGTCAAAACTATATGATTGGCATATCAAGTGTGATATTTTTACTGTTGGACGAATTTTATCACCCAAAAATGTTAATTTTACAGTTGTCTTATCAATTTTTTTTTCGATGATACAGATAACAATTACCCATCATGCATGTTGGTTATCAATTTTACGTATATAGATAACAATTAATCATCATGCATGTTTATTTTTTCATAGTCAAGCAAAACTAATGCCGTGGCACCACTGAGCCACCGCCTACCGAGCCACTGAGCCACCGCCTTCAGCTCTAGTACCGACCTGTAATAACCTGTTTACCTGTTCATCTGGGGTCACCTACGCCTGGCTCACATATTCTCACCTGTCACACCTGTTCGCACCTGCCACACCTGTAACACTTGTTGGCACCTGTCACATGGGCCAGCGAGCCACTGGCCCAGAAAGCCCTTAAGCCAACTACTCATTTAAAATTCTGATTTTGCAAAAAAAAATAAATAATTAGATTTGGTTTGCTTAATGGAAAATCTCAACTTCGGTTTCAAAGCAGGGCATTTTGCCTTTTTTGGGACAACAAGACACAAAACTCCAAAGCGGAACTGTCCCACCGAAATCGGGACGTATGGTCACGTTAAACATATCGATATCTTCCCGTAAGAATGTATTAAGCGACATTTCAAAAATATCAGAGGCATCGAAATACACCTCTGGATTAGTTTCTTATGTGTGCATCTAATGAAATAAAAAAAATTGGAAATTAATTTTCAACTCAAAATCCCATTAAAAATCTGTTTATTACTGATATTGACAGTTTTAATCTTTGGTGTGATAAAAACGGCCTTTCTCTTAACCCAGTTAAATGCCAAACTATAACTTTCTCTAAAAAGCGAATAGTGAGTACTTTTGATTATTCCATTTCAGAGCACACACTCTGTCGTGTTTTAAGTTTCAAAGACCTGGGTGTTCACTTTAGTTCTGATTTAGATTTTACAGTACATATTAACTTTATTGTAAATAAAGCGAGTTCCATGCTTGGATTCATAAAACGCTGGGCAAAGGAGTTTAACGATCCGTATGTTACTCTTTCCTTATACAACTGTTATGTGAGACCCCATCTTGAGTACGCCTCCCAAGTATGGACACCTTTTTACGAAATTCATAAAAGCCGTATTGAATCAATACAGCATAATTTCATTCTTTTCGCCTTGAAAGGACTCCCTTGGGCTGATCCATACAACCTGCCTCCTTATGAACACAGAATTAAGCTTCTGCAACTTCAAACTTTATATGAAAGGCGTGTTAATAATGATTTAATATTTTTCCACCAACTTATCAGTGGTGAAATTGATGCAGCTGACTTGTTAGCCTGTGTAGGCATTAACTTCCGCGGAGGAGCTCACCATCTACGAAGATTTGAACTTTTTCACGTTCCTTTTCATAGAACTAACTATGGTATACACGAACCTCTTAATCGTATGTGCAGACTTTTTAATTTAAACGCTTCCTCTGTTGATTTTAACTTAAGTAAAGTTCGATTAAAAACATTGTTGCGCACCAGTGCTCTCGTGAATTTTTAACTTTGTTTTCTTAAATGTTTCATATTATGTTTCTAATATTGTATGTTTTTTAATTGTTTAATTTTGTTAGTGTTTATTTATTTATTTATGTGCTTGTGTTAGCTTACTTAATCTACTAACTACTAACACTTGCACTCATGATGAGCCTCTGATTGTAGAATGCAGCTTGCTTCAAGCTCACTACAACAAAGAATTCTGAAGTGTAAAAAAAAAATTACTAAAAAATACACAAATAAATAATTAAAAAAGAGGCTTTTAAAAATTTTTATTTAAAATTTTTAAAATGTCGCTTAATACATTCTTACGGGAAGGTATCGATATATTAAGTACCATAAAGGTGCTGTCACACCGTTCAATTAAATTACTTGCAGCAATTATTTCAAAAATTTCGATTTTTTGAAGTATTCGTGCATGCACTTGCAGAGAGCAGTCTCACCAGGCAAGTAAATAGCTTGCTGAAAAGACTTTTTACTTGCTTGCAAGTAAAATTGCGGCAAGTACTTTTAAGGTCGTCACACTGAGCAAGCAATTAATTGCTAAATTACTTGCCGCAAGTACTTGCTGAAATTATTTGCTCAAAGTAATTGCTGCAAGTAATTTACTAGTTCTTGTGTGGACGGGTGTGGTTTTTGCCATTTTCAGCTCAGTTTCATTTATTGTTTCATAAGCGACAGATCTAAAATGAACATTAAAAAAAATTACTAACAACTGTTTTCGACGTTATCTTCAATATAACTCATTAAATGCTCTACCGAATCCAATCAAAATCTTAAGACTTGTTTTAACAACTAAACACAACTTGCAAGCAAGTAAATCACTTGCAGCAATTAGTTGCTTGCTTACTTTTCGGGTCATCACATCGGGCAAGTTTTACTTCGAGCAATCATTTTTTTACTTGCACGGTGTGACGGCACCTTAAGAAGTAAAAAATAAAAAAAAAGTTTTTTATTTACTTCTAATGGTACTATTAAATATACCAAGTTTGAAGATTTTCCATCCAATTTTACATTATTTCCGAAATTTTGAGTCAAAGACTGAGAATACCCATGTATTTTGTATGGGAAATTTCAAGTGCTTGCCGGCACGTGTTAACTTTGAATGATTTCAAAAAAAAAATTGCACAAAATTTTTTTTTCATTACCTTGATCACTTTTAAGGGGGGGTCTTCTTTTAAACCACTGACAAACGTTAACGGATTCAAATAACAAACCGAAACTTACAGGATTTGAAGATCAACAAAACTTCAATTTTTTTCATTCAGTCAAACATGTCAATATTATAGTCTAAAAACTACGATTTTTCAAAATCAAAAAATTTCAAGTGGAAATTTTGTATACAGTGAGTGAGTTGAACGAGTCAATTTAAGGTTTGACTTCTTTTATAATAAGTGTAATTGATATTCAAGAAAAATTATGTAGTTGCGTTCAACAGTTGTGACACCAGAGTCAGTTGAAAACGACAAAAAATCAAAAGTACTCGTACTTTTGGCACCGTGTTGATATTGTTTGACATTGATTGTGTGAATTGAAATGTAATACACAAGAAGTACTCTTTTCAAGCTTTTATATGTAATATCATATCGTTTTGATATCTTTAATCGACATTATTTTAAAGCAAAAACACCGAAGCACTAAAATGACGATTTTCAAACTCTCCATTGGGCACAGGGGGGGAATAAGGCATGAGAACATAAAAAGACGGTAAATATCCTTCCTTGGAACCATAAGGAATATTCTCACAAAGTTTGAAAAAAAATCTAAAATGCTAAAGTACATTTTTTTATCGACGTTTTATTTTATTCTACAAAAAAATTAATTAACATACTTTTTTTATACAAGCAATAGATTTTGAGACAATCATGCAAGAACTTCAAGGTGGAGTATATTTTTTTCAAAAAATTTATTAAAATTTCATTAATCGATGGGCAAAATTTTTTGTAGAATTTCAGTTTGGCTACATCTCCTCTTTATAAAACCAAGTTCTTGTGGTGCTCGGGGTAAGGAGAAGACCATCTTCAACAAGAAAGGCATTTGGTTTTTCTTCAACAACTTGATTAAATTTCCTTCTACAACAAAATCATGAAAGAATAACATTTAGACAGTAAAGTTATCTAAAAATAAGCTATTAACGAACGAATTAATCTTGAAGTTATAGAGTGTCAGAGTAACACTTTTGATTTTGTACTGTAAATAGACAAATAACGGTTTTTTGATTATAAGGGTCTTCATGCAACTTCGTAAAACCGTATTGGTTAAGTTTATCTTTTGGTAAATGAACTGTCAAATTCTGTATGGAAAATGGAAACTTATCAAAGGATTTTATTGCGTAAAATGAACCAAATTGACTAAACTTATCGTAACGTCATAGTGACTCTTACTACGATTGAGTTACCTAGCATTTAATAAAATGTATACAAAATGTGGTTTATGTAAACTTTGAGTAAGCTTATCATTCTTGTAACCTTTAGTCCATATCTGGGCGTCTGAATTTATTCAAATTCCAGTAGAAAATATAATTTGCAGTGCATTAGTACTGTTGAATTATTATGTGTCGGTATTTAAGGGTACAACAACATCTAACTGATGAGCCCAATTGTTGTACCTGGGCGAAACGCATATGGACTAAAGGCCACAAAACTTTTAAAATTAAATAAATAACCCAGGAAAATTAGACAAAAAAATTTCAAAACTACAATAAATTCCGACAAAGCTGAATTTTGGTGGAGAGCTTTGTTTGGACATCTTAAACACTTCCTGAAAAGTTCCATAAATTTGGATCGGGGCTTAGTTTTTTAGGGGGGCTTATAGGGGGTAAAATTCACTTGCACGTTTTTCTCGAAATCTATTGCTCCTACAAAAAAAAAGTGTTTTTATCATTTTTATCCAGAATTTCATGAGTATTAATAATTTTTTTTTTTATTTCTATTTGCTGATATACTTACAAAAAACCGTTATTTGCTTATTTACAGTATATAATAAAAAGTGTTATTTTGATACGCTATAGCTTCAAGATTAACAAACTTAAAGAATTCGTTAATAGCTCATTTTTTAGATATTTTTATTGTATAAATGTCATCCTTTCATGATTTTGTTGTTAAAGGAAATTTCATCGAGCTATTGAACAAAAACAATATCACTTTCTTTTTTAAGATGGCGGTCTTCTCCTTACCAGGCACCCCAAAAACATGGTTTTATAAAGAGAAGATGAAGCCCAACTTAAATCATACAAAAGATTTTGCCCATCGATTATGATTTTTTATGTGAAGTTCTTGCACGATTTTCTCAGAATCTATTGCTTGTATGAAAAAAATTTATGTCAATATTTTGTGTGTAGAATGACATTAGCTACAATTTGTACCTTTACATTTTTTCAAAAAACTTATAGTTTTCGAGAAATTAAAAAAAAAAAACTGAATCTTACCCCTTTAGCCCCTCCTAAAAAATTAAGCCCCCGCCGAAATTTACGTAACTTTTCAGGAAATGCTTAAGATGTCAAAACAAAGCCTCCTACCAAAATTCAGCTTTGTCGTAATTTTTTGGAAGTGAAAGTCTTATTTTCCTGTGCTATAAATTCAAAAGTTCACAAAAATAAAAACAAAAACAAAAATAATAACACTTTTACTATTTAAGTTTTTACTCTTCTTATAAAATTGTAATATTTTCTAAGCTTCATTAATAAAACTTATTCGCTTTTTTTAATATTTAAATTCTCCTTTTATTTACTTCACAAAATAATACTTACTATCAAACAATTTATTGTTCACCACTGAAATTAAGAGTAGTTCACCAACTTCACTTTTACTTCAACCAACTTTACTCACTCACGATTAAAAATAAACTGTTTCCACTGCCGTTCAAACATGTCTGTTTATACCCATTTGATAGGTTTCCGAAATAGTTTGAAGGTTCTTGTACTCACTTCTAGAGTTTTCCATAGGAGAAATTTCCCATTTTGACAGCTAGAGCTAAGAGTTCTTAGGCTCACCAAAGCTCTCCGTAGGTTGGTTTGTATCATTTATAGTCCAGAAGATGGCGCTTCTTCATTCGAGAGTCATACAATTCCTTCGAGAGTCGTTATGGTACATATGTGAGAGTCGTTACACTGCCCCTTTCTTACGATTGATCGACCCGAGCAAATCCATCAAATCCTTCACCATTATAACGGCGTAAACGGTCACTGTGAACTATGAGTACTTTCATTTTAACTCTAAGTCCTCTCTGAATGATTTGGATATTATAGAATCAGTGTTGAGTATTTAGATTATACCTGATGTTTTGATGAAATATTGCAATGTAATTTTCTCATGTAATAGCGTAATTATTGTAATTTTTTCTTGTATTAATTAACAATGGATTAACAGATGTACTTTTTAATTCTCTTTAATTTTCTTTCTTTTTTTATTGGGTCACCCCACCCATTCCAATTTATAATGTAATTATTATTTGCCTAGTAGTGACAAGAACTCTATTTTTACTATAAATAAAATAACTTTGTCACTTATATATCTTCTTTTTATATATGCATACTAAACTATTTGTATTTATCTCTATTTGGATTTCAAGAAATAAAATTAATTCATTCATTCATTCCTTCAATTCATTCATTCAATTCATTCAATGCGGTAGATGACATCGTTTATTCGTGTTACAACAGCATATAGGCCTTCCCCATTTTGTTGAACTTTCTATGAAAGTCCCTTCCGAGGAGAGGGAATCTAAAACCACACAAGTTCTCCCACTTCGAATCTGTTCGTTGTTGCTTTTGTGTCGTATCGTGTTTTCATCCGATCACTTGATAGCTTTATATTCGCCCTTGTTCTTTCGTGAATATCAACAAGCTTTCAATCAGATTTTCCACGTAGTCGTCTATTTTTTGGGGCTCATTACCATAACATCCAAATTTTATTTCACTTGGCAGTCGTATTGTGTTCCCGAGCAGGATTTCTGATGGTGTATGTCCTGTTTAGCTATGTACTGCACTTCGATAGGCCATCAAGAATAATGGAATATGCCGATTCCAGTCTCGTTGGTTGTCACTTACAACTTTGGAAATGAAAGATTTGGGACTTGAAGTTTCTTCCTTGATCAGAATGGAGTTCCATCGGTACACCAAATCTGTTAATCCAGTTGAAAACCAATCTGATCCACGACCGTTGGTTTCCTGGTTTAGGATGTCAAATGCCTCAAGCCACTTTCTGAAAAAGTCCGTTACTACCAGGATATATCAGTTTCCACTTTCGGTTTCTGGAATAGGTGCTGCAACGTTGATTCTAATCGTCTCAAAAGACGTGGCCACGTTATACTTCTGCATTTTACTGCACAAGTATCACATTTGGGTACCATTTTTCAACGTCTTCTCTTGCATGTAGCTAGTAGAATCGCTGTCTAACCTTTTCCAGTGACTTATTGATCCCCATATGTCTTCCGCAAGCTCCCACATGTATGATTTTCTTAACAGAACCAAAAAAACGTCAAATACGGAGTGTTCCCACTAAGGCACTTCTCCTTTATCCAGGCGGCAGCCTAAGAGTTCCCCAGATGGAATCAACGGTGGCGTCTACAGTTCCAGTTAGGTTGAACTACTTAGTGAACACCTTATATGGGCTACTACGACATATTCGTAGCTCAGGCCTATAAGGAGCGGTTTACCGGCTCCCCACCCTTGGAGTTATATTAAGGGTCTGGCCCTCCAGGTCGGGGGTTGTGCGTCGGGGTAACTTCCCTACCACGGAAAACAACAACAAGCCTCGGATATGGATGATCTTAATGTTGACGACCCCAGCAAACGAAACAAGGACAATGAATTTCGGATCTGCACGTGGAGTGTCCGGACCTTAAACAGACCACGTGCAGACGAACAATTAGTGGAGAACCTGGATAGGCTAAAGGCTGGTATAACAGCCATCCAGGAAGTGCGATGGGATGGAGAGGGCATACGAAGGATGAAGTCGTGTGACATCTACTTCGGCGAGTGCTGCAAGGAGCAGGGTCAGCGGCTCTTTGGTTGTGGTTTTGTGGTAAGGGGAAGACTTAGGCAAGAAGTCTTGGGCTTCAGAAATGTAAGCGAGCGCCTGGTCACAATCCGCATCAAAGCTAAATTCAAAAACATTACGTTGATCTGTGCCCACGCCCCAACGGAAGACAAAGATGACTCAACCAAAGAAGACTTCTACGATCTCCTCGAGAGTACGTATGATAGGTGCCCAAAGTACGACGTCAAGATCATTCTTGGCGACTTCAACACCAAAATCGGAAAGGAGGGCATCTTTGGTTCGATAGTCGGAGGACACAGCCTGCACGACAACACTTCCGGTAACGGACTCAGGCTGATTGACTTTGCGGCGGGGCGGAATGCCATCATAGCTAGCACTCGATTCCCACACCTCAATATACACAAAGGTACCTGGCGGTCTCCAGATCAACGAACCGTCAACCAGATTGATCATATTGCGATAGACGCCAGACATGCTTCCAGTATCCTGGATGTCCGAACGTTCCGAGGGGCCAACATTGACTCGGACCATTACTTAGTTGTAGCCCAACTACGTATGCGGATATCTTTGACGCCACAACACCGAACGGATGCTGTGAAAAGATTTGATGTCGCGAAGTTAAAATCACAAGAGATCGCTAGGACCTTTGCGGACCGAGTCTCCCGTAACCTTTCAGCAGCTCCGCCACCAGCACAAACTGCAGAGGACCAGTGGAAACACTGTCAACAAGCCATCAGAAGTGCCGCCACTGATGTGCTGGGTTTCACTAGGCGACCACAACGAAACCCCTGGTTCGATGAAGAATACCGGCTGGCACATGCAGCCAAGAACGAAGCCTACCAGTCAATGCTGCAAACTAGAACCAGAGCTGCTGAGAGGGCAGCCCATGAGCTCCACGGGCAAAAACGAAAGGAGGAACGCCGACTTCTCAGAAGGAAAAAGAGAGAGCATGCGAAGCGGGCGGTCGAGTCTATTGAGGAGTGTAGCGGCAGGGGGGACGTTCGAAAGTTCTACCGAAGGGTGAGGCAATCTACCCAGGGTTACAAGGCTAGAACGGAAGCCTGCCGAGATGAGAGTGGGAATTCAACCTGGACGACGATGGCCAAAATTTCCGTCCACCCGACCTAAATGAAGTGCGGTTAACGATAGCTAAGCTTAAGGCGTTCAAGGCTGCTGGTGCAGATGGCCTGCCAGCCGAGCTATTCAAAGCAGGGGGAGATGACTTGGTAGGGAGTATACACCAACTTATCTTCAAAATTTGGTCTGAAGAAAGTATGCCCGATGAATGGAACCTCGGTTATAGTGTGCCCCATCCACAAGAAAGGAGATGCTCTGAATTGTTCCAACTACAGAGATATAAGTCTCCTCAACGTCGCATACAAAATTCTGTCATCTTTACTGTGTGATCGTTTAAAACCATTTGTCAACGATCTGATCGGCCCCTATCAGTGTGGTTTTAGGCCCGGCAAATCAACCGTCGACCAAATGTTCACACTTCGACAGATTTTGGAAAAAACCCAGGAGTTTCAAATCGATACACACCATCTCTTTATCGATTTCAAAGTCGCGTATGATAGCGTAAACAGAGATGAGCTGTACAGAGCCATGTCGCATCTCGGCATCCCTGCTAAATTCGTATGCCTATGCAGGATGACGATGGAGAAATCTCGCTGCTTTGATGTCGAGAAAGGTTTGAGGCAGGGCGATGCATTATCATGCAACCTCTTTAACATCGTACTTGAAGCAATTGTACGCAACTCGCAAGTCAATAACCGAGGTACAATTTTTTAAAAGTCCGTTCAGCTACTTGCTTATGCAGATGATATTGACATCATGGGAAGAACGAAGCGAGCTGTTACTGGCGCGTTTGCAAGTATTGAAGCGGAGGCGGCGAAAATGGGTTGGGCTGTTAATGAGGACAAGACGAAGTATATGCTATCATCGAGAAAGGAATCTCAACATCGGCGACTCGGGCAAAACGTCACGATGGATAGGTACAACTTCGAAGTTGTCAAGGACTTTGTCTACCTGGGCTCCACTATTACATCGCAAAATGACATCAGTGCAGAAATCAAACGAAGAATTAATCTGGCCAATCGCTGTTTCTTCGGGCTAAGAAGGCATTTGAGTAGTAAAGCCCTCTCTCAAAGAACCAAGGAGACTTTATATAAGGGCCTTATCATCCCGGTCCTGCTGTACGGGGCAGAAGCATGGACTCTGTCAAAAACGGATGAGAGTCTACTTGGGTGCTTTGAAAGGAAAATTCTTCGGGTGATCTTCGGTCCAGTCTGTATCGATGGAGTATGGAGTAGAAGATTTAATAATGAGCTCTACGGGCTATACAGCGACGTCGACCTTGGTCAAAAAGCTGAAAATACAGCGGCTGAGATGGCTGGGTCACGTGGAGCAAATGGACACCTACGCACCAGCCCGACGAGTCTTCGAATCCACCCCTGATGGTCTGCGCAGCAGAGGAAGACCCCACCTAAGGTGGCGCACACAAGTGGAGAGCGACCTCAACCGACTTGGAGTGGGTAACTGGAGGCAGTTAGCTAGGGACCGAGCTGGCTGGAGGGGCTTGTTGGTTGAGGCCGTAGTCCATCCTGGACTGTGAGCGCCATCTAAAGTAAAGTAAGTAAGTAGGTAACAATTTAGCCTTTATAAGGTTCTATACAAGCTATTTTCAGATTGCTATAGTAATAGTAAAAGGCCTTATGCAAGTCATTTTGGCACATTTACATAAGCTATTTAACTGCCATAAGACTTTTGTTGACAGGTCTTATAGCAGCAAATAACTTTTCATGAACTGCTATTAGCTTGGCTAAATAAGCTAAAGCCTGTCTTAGATATAGTTATGATATCTTTTCCTGGGTTAAAGAAAAAAAACCATTTTTATTCTCCCGACCAACTTGGGAGTAAAATTAAACACAACAAGAGATTTTATTTTAATTTCAACCTTTTATTATTTTTATTTTTTAATACCTACTTAATCTAAAGGCATTTAATTTTAATGCGAGAACCCAAGTTTTAATACCGACCGAACTGAACTGAGAAAAGAACATAAAATTATTTATGATTGACGGGGGTTATTTATACGATCACATGAGAGCTTTTACTCCAGATCTTTGTGTCATCAAAAGATGATAAATCAATGTAATTCGATATCTGTGTGATTTGGATTTCTAAAGGAAGTGATCTATTAAGATCAACATACGAGTATATGAACAGTTAATTGTGACATCAACGGATGTCTATTGTTTATTTAAGATAGTTTCTATTGATGATATCGATGCTTGTGATTGGGTTGGTGTGGGATGAATTGTTTATGTTCCCACAGGATTGTCAATGGTACATCAACGGAAGTGAATGTTTATTTATGACGGCGACTAAGGCCGTCCATCACGTTATATGGTGATGTCTGGGACATAACTATATTTATATAATGCCTTACGAAAGCCACTTTGACAGCTATTGCCAATTGCTTGCCTTGGATGTTTAAA
This sequence comes from Dasysyrphus albostriatus, assembly GCA_946251815.1. NCBI lineage: Eukaryota > Metazoa > Arthropoda > Insecta > Diptera > Syrphidae > Dasysyrphus > Dasysyrphus albostriatus. The sequence goes on along the minus strand of OX276335.1, from coordinate 104,824,502 downwards.
TAAGGCCATACCAAAGCCATTTAATGACAGCTATTGTCAAAAGCTTGCTTTGGATGTTTAAATAAGGCCTTACGAAAGCCATTTTGACAGCTATTGCCAATAGCTTGCCTTGGATGTGTAAATACGGCCCTACCAAAGCCATTTAATGACAGCTTTTGTCAATAGCTTGCCTTGGATAAGGCCTTACCCAAATTTATTTTGCATAAGCAATCCATCGAGAGAAAAAATTTTTTTGCAAAGCTGATTCTGAGATAAAAAAGAAATATTTTGTATCGGTTTTTATTTTATTTTTCTGATGTTGTATTTTGTATTGCATTTTATTTTATTGTTTTTTTTTTCTCCTCAGTAAGCTTCCTAAACCTTTTTTCTGTATTCTGTAATGAGTCAAATGTCAGTTTAATTATAAAAATGAAAGTTTTTTTACCTGGGATTTAAACTCGATTCCTTCCTCGTTCCAGTCTAGCAGTCTACCCCTATGCCAATTTGATGTTGAGGAGAACATAATCAAAAATGAATAAGTTGATACCACATACTTCACGTTCACACAGAGGGAACAGTCAATAACTGTGCGCATTTAATATCTTTTCTTCCAAACTTCTTGAATGGTCTCTGGCTTTTTAAGAATTGCTTCTCTATTTTTTCTCACTTGTCTTTGGTAGGTTCCAGATCTTTAAAATTTTTGCCATGAGTTATTCAGTTTTAAGTTTTGCTAAAAAGTTCAATGTTACTGTAAGGACTTTTTTTTTCTGTTTTACGATGTTCAATGGGTACCTACGTTCTTATTTATTTTAATCTGATTCTTTAATAAGCCCAATATTATATAAGACACACTTGTTGATCTTCACTGATTATTTTAATTTGTATGAGGCCTTCACAAACAAGTCTTATATAAATTGTTTGCAATGATTTTTCGTGGAGAGCCTTATAGCAGCAATTATTCTAATCATTTTCAGTAAACAACTTTGGAAGGCCTTATACCCGCCATTTATAACTTATATTTAAAAGCTGTTGTGTATAAATCATATACCAACTATACCAACCAACTACCTTTCAGAAGTCAATGTCATTGTCATTGCATTTAAGTTAAACACCACCAAAATCAAGGTCATTACCAAGTGTGTGCATTATGTGCCACAGTATTTGTTTACCAAAATAAACGCAGGTAGGTTGCGCAAAACAAAGTAGAGACCTACAAAATGTTTTGCTGCTCTGTTGCAATAAAATAAACAAAAAAAAAACAAAGAATAACCTAGTAAGGTGGTGATGACGAAAATGCATTGAAGCAATATGACACCTGACTCGGGGTTTTGTTTACGTTTGCGAGCAATGAACCAGGTTATTAAATGCATTGCGATATTTGTGAATGAGGAAATAAACCAGGGCAGCAAAAATAAACAAATATGTTGTCATGGTAAATCTGTGTTACAAAAAAATGCCGTATGGAAAATTATGCAATGTAATATTTAAGAAGAAATTTCATTGTCATTTAAGTAATATGCAATTAAGAAAAATCTCAATGTTAGATTTAAGAATAGGAAGTAAGATAATTTTGTATAAATAGGTTTAAGAAAATTAAAAGTAGTAATTAAACATAAAGTGTGTTAACCAATCACTTCGCTCGTTTTATTTCAAACTCATAGCAGCCCCAGGACATTAACAAGAAATAACTATGACGAGTTCTTTTCAGGAAAATTTAAGGGAGAAATTATCAAGTTGTCCTACCGCCAGTCCCCGTCTCATTTCACTGGAGGAGTACCGGTCCCGCCATCAGCTCACCACTCCTGTTCAAGCCATCGAGGTTCCAGAGACACCCAAGAAGCCTTTCGGTCCCCTACCCGAAAGGAAACACCGGTGTTTCCAAGCCAAGTGAGGCTCCGCCGGCAACTTGCTGCCATATACCAATTGGCGGCCCTAAGTCGGGGTTTGGAAAAACGCCATCTTCTGGAGGATGCCAGGAAACTAAAAGATGCAGAGCAGGCGTTTAAATTGACTAAAGTTGAGAAGAAAGGGATGAATAAAAAATAAAAATAAACAAATAAAAACATTATCACAATTGCCTTCTTAATTGATTCTGGTTCACTGGTTCTCAAGGGGTATTTACACAACATTGGCGCAGCCGGTAGGATGGTTTTGTTTTTATAGGTAAAGTAAAACATTAAAACTGAAGAGTCCTCTTACTTCAGTGCTACCATTCACTGAACCAACAAATTTCATGATGTGTATTTTACCCATCCAAAGGGAATTGACAAAACCGTATTTGAAGTAAACAGCTTCACTTTTTTTTTGACCACCCCAATTTTCGATTATGCATGCTTCACCCAAAATTTCAGTTTTCCTTAGATAATTTCTACCATCTAACATCAGGTACTTGAGTTTCCCAAATCCTATAATCGGTTTATGGCGTCAGCATTATCTGAGTCCGAATTGCTCGAAGAAATCCAGCAATTAGAAAAAGAAAAAAGTGAACAATTTCAGGAAATTAAAAACATCAATAATACTTTACTAAGTGAACTGAAAACACTAGTAGGAAAAGAAGTTTACCAACTGAAATTTGACCAGCTCAGCATCCAGTGGGGACAATTTCCCAGACTTGAAACCACTGATGCTATTCTTAAGATAAGATTTACATTGACGCTGTCAAAAGTCAACAAGAAATACGGGAAAACCAAATTCTCGAACTAAGAAACGAGCTTAAAAGTCACAACAAGATTCGAGATAGATTGTTTGAAAACCAACAAGAGGCAGAACAAACTAACCGCCAAGCTGAGGAAACTATTTTGAAACTTTCAAAACGATTAGACAATTTAGAGTCAAAAAAGAAAGAAAAATATCGTGAAAGAGAAATTTTCAAAGCTAAAGAAGCTGAATTTATTTTCACCGTTGAAAAACTTAAAAATAAAGAAGCAACACACATTAGCCAAATAAAATTCCTTCAAACAGAAATCAAAAAACTTAGAGAAAGAGTTAACACTCCATCAAAAAACAAACCAATATTAATGCCATTATCCCAAGAACTAAAAAGGGCGGATACACCGTTACGAAAAACGGATACACCGTCGCGAACTTTAATACCTAAACCTCCAACTGAAATTAAACCTAGTCAAAACCTCAAAATGTCGTTAGGCTTCGAAAAATTACTTAAACTATCACATGGCATCCCTGCGTTTTCAGGTGGAAATGATTCCAAGGTAGCTCAAAAACTACAAACATTCCTTACATGCATCCGACCAATAATTGAGTTTATCGAAAAAGAAGACGAAAAACTCTTCATAAAGATTCTAAATACCAGGTTACGTGAGGATGCTCTTGATTTGGTAGAGACCACTAAACCTACAACATTTAAAGAATTTGAAGATCTGCTCAATCGAACTTACCTTCCAATCGAAGATAACGAGTCACCAAAGTCAATTCGAAACTTTAAATGCGTTTGTGAGTCGAATCAGACATTCCCTAACCCAATGTCGGGAAGCCGCTGATATTAAGTACGGGAACAGAGCTGATGTTGTTAAAACTCAACTAGAAGACTTTGCTAAGTCAGCATTGGCCTCCGGGGTATCTAATAAACAATTGGGACAATATCTGTTCACTCTAGGGACGCACAGTCTCGAAGAGCTTATAAGAACAGCTTTCAACATGGAAAAACATGTCCAGAGAGTCGAAACAATCCCACTATCCCAAACCTTTTGTAACTTTTCCCATGTAGGAAACCACAGTTGCAACGGACCACAACACGTAAGCCCTGTTACTCAAGTGCCTTCAGCGATCACCCCCCCCAGTAGCTCATCTATCTGCAAAGATCACTTGTAGTTTTTGCAACATCAAAGGACATACTTACAGTGACTGCCTTAAGAGACTAAATACTCCAATTTGCCAACTTTGTAAAAATTATGGGCATAAGGCAGCTACATGTAATAAACGCCTTAACGATAGTCAAAATACTTACAAAGGGAACCAACAAATGTTTAATAGGGAAAATACAAATCAGAATTTTAACAGAGGAAACGCTTCTTATGTTAGAGGAAATCAACAACAAAACTTTAATAGATCCAGACCTAATGCATACCAATTTCAAAGACCGAATACAGAACCGAACAGGTCTAGTATTCCATAAAACCAAAATCAGAACCCATTTAGAAACGATAATAGATTTCGAAATGGAAATCAAAACTCACAAAATCAAGTTGGAACAACCAACGAAAGGAGAGTTTTACATGTAGAAACAACATGTGATTGGTGCGGAAGAAACACCCACATCATCAATGAATGTTCTTTCAAGAATAAGAGGGAAACTTCCCAATTGGGAAACTTCCACTAGTCGACCGAAAGCGCCCCGGCTCGACTCTAAATAGTAATAAGGAAAATATAGGGCAACCCCTGCAAAATATTAAAACAAAACACCAAGTGCCAACCATTACCGTAAAATCGGAATCAAGAATAAATAAAATTAAATTACCTTCCATAGAATTTGGATTAAATATTGGAAAAAATAAGACAACCCGCACACCTCGAAGTCAGCCGGCGAACTTTCGATTTTCGCGAAAAAAAAAAAATCTTAGGCGATGTATTCCTAATTGCACATTTCAAAAATCAAAAAAATTTTAATTGCACACCTCCTGTTTTTTTTTTTAAATATAAACAAATTGCACTTTGTATGGAAATTTCAAATGCTCATATCTTTGTAACCAAGTCGAATATCTAAATGCACAGGAGCTTAAATAATTGCTCATTTTGAAATGTAATTTGCACACCAAAATTTTTTTTTGTTACATGCTCCCCCACTTAATAAATCAATAATTAAAATTTCGACTTAATTAATTGTTTAATAATCAATGATCTTTAATTACATTATAGACTAAAGCAAATGTGAAATTTGTATTATTGCACATATATGTACTCAACTCCTTTCAAGGGATAATACATACATAGTATGTAATATATGTGTTTGTAATAGGGAAATTAAATTAAATTTCGAAAAATTGTCCATTTATGAATTCAATATGCACCCAATGATAATTTGCATATTAAAATTTTAAATTTCCCTAACCCCCACTTTTTTGAACTAAATATTAAAATCATAAAAAAAACTCCCAAAAGACAATTTCGTGTCTGACTAAAATTGAAATATCTCGATGGAAAAAAATAATTTTGAAATTTTAGTAATTTCTTTCAATTATTAACGTCAAGGTCGAATTTGCACACCAAAAGTTTTTTTTTTCCCACCCCCCCTTTTCCCTAAAATTGATATAGAAAAACAGTGAAAAAAATATACCCAAATGAAATTTACATGTCTCACTAAAACTGTTATTTCTCGCTGGAAAAAAATAATTTTGAGTTTTTAGTAACTATTTTCAATTAACAACGTAGTTACGTCTCAGACGTCACACTGCACTCCAATCCCGTTACCCCGGACACTCCCCTTTGCCTAACGGCACTTTCATTAAAATCCATAACGGTATCCCACCATTTTTGCTGACTTGGCAAAACGTGTCTCATAAGACACACCCCCCCTTTTTTCCCCTGCACATAATAAATGAATAAAATAATATTCATATTTCATTTAAAGTGATATTCATATTTCATTTGACTTAAATGAAATATGAATATTTTGTAAACAAGTGCATTCCTTCCCCAATCCATAACTTAACTTAGAAATAAAGAATGATTCAAAAGTCAGTCTTAATCCTACGCTCTACTTGGAAAGTGCAGCCTCGCTTTGGACAGCGGCTTTCCTCGTAGATTTTAATTACATTAGAAAATTAATTATAAAATAAATAAACTAAGATATGTACTCATAAAATAAAAGAAAAGAAGAAAAAAAATTATTTAATAAAGAATAAATAAAATATATAAATATAAAAAAAAAAAAAATAAATAATTTTTTTTTTATGACAAACCGCGAGGCAAGTACCGTAATTACGTCAAGGTCGAATTTGCACACCAAAAGTTTTTTTTTCCCACCCCCTCTTCTCCCTAAAAATTATATTGAAAAACAATGAAAAAAATATACCCAAATGAAATTTACATGTCTCACTAAAACTGTTATTTCTCGCTGGAAAAAAATAATTTTGAGCTTTTAGTAACTATTTTCAATTAACAACGTCAAGGTCGAATTTGCACACCAAAAGTTTTTTTTTCCCACCCCTCCTCCATAAAATTGATATTGAAAAACATGGAAACAAATTTACTAAAATGAAGTTTATATGTCTTACTAAAACTGTTATTACTCGTTGTAGAAAAATAATTTTGAATTTTTAGTAACTTTTTTCGATTAACAACGTCAAGGTCAAATTTGCACACCAAAAGTTTTATTTTGTCCACCCCCTCTTTTCTCTAAAATAAATATTGGAAAACATAAAAAAAATATAGTAGGGACGTTAGTGCACGATATGAGGGCATACCTTTCATTTTGACCTGACGAGGTGAGCTTTAGTATAATAAGAGTTCATGTCCTATCTTTACTTTTAAGAAGTGTTGCCAAGGTGGCAATACTGTCAGAAGAACGAGGAAAAGGTTGCCACTTGATTCAAACATTGGCCTATAAATCGAGGACCAGAGGTCGGACGATGACCAGCGAGCTCTAGTTGGATTCAGCCCCCTTGTAACCATAGGACCACATTATTGGATTTCTCCCTCCCTTCACCTTGCATGAAGAGGGTGTAAAAATCCGTTTGGGGAGGGAAAATGCAAAGCCGACAAAAGTAAAAAAAGTTAATATTATTAAAATTTAAAGATTGTGTGTCAAAGCGGAATGTAACCATCTACTGCATTGTATCCAAAGTTAATTGAAACCCCTACTTTGGTTTTATAAAAAGTCGCTTTCAAAGTTCTGGGGAGGGGGAATATGAAAGTTTAAAAAACAAAAATATTTATTAGAAGGTATTTTTATAATACAAATTCTATATACTACTGAAGTAAATCAGCCAATAAAGAGTCCAAGTGAGTAAGCCGGACGAAACGCCAATTTGTAGGACTAGAGGCCATAAAAATCTATTTTGAATCAATAATTCAACAAGTCCAACTTTAATGCTAAGTCTTCTACTTGGCTGATTTACTTCAGTAGTATATAGAATTTGTATTATAAAAATACCTTCTAATAAATATTTTTGTTTTTTAAACTTTCATATTCCCCCTCTCCAGAACTTTGAAAGCGACTTTTTATAAAACCAAAGTAGGGGTTTCAATTAACTTTGGATACAATGCAATAGATGGTTACATTCCGCTTTGACACACAATCTTTAAATTTTAATAATATTAAATTTTTTACTTTTGTTGGCTTTGCATTTTCCCTCCCCAAACGGATTTTTACACCCTCTTCATGCAAGGTGAAGGGAGGGAGAAATCCAATAATGTGGTCCTATGGTTACAAGGGGGCTGAATCCAACTAGAGCTCGCTGGTCATCGTCCGACCTCTGGTCCTCGATTTATAGGCCAATGTTTGAATCAAGTGGCAACCCTTTCCTCGTTCTTCTGACAGTATTGCCACCTTGGCAACACTTCTTAAAAGTAAAGATAGGACATGAACTCTTATTATACTAAAGCTCACCTCGTCAGGTCAAAATGAAAGGTATGCCCTCATATCGTGCACTAACGTCCCTACTATATTTTTTTTATGTTTTCCAATATTTATTTTAGAGAAAAGAGGGGGTGGACAAAATAAAACTTTTGGTGTGCAAATTTGACCTTGACGTTGTTAATCGAAAAAAGTTACTAAAAATTCAAAATTATTTTTCTACAACGAGTAATAACAGTTTTAGTAAGACATATAAACTTCATTTTAGTAAATTTGTTTCCATGTTTTTCAATATCAATTTTATGGAGGAGGGGTGGGAAAAAAAAACTTTTGGTGTGCAAATTCGACCTTGACGTTGTTAATTGAAAATAGTTACTAAAAGCTCAAAATTATTTTTTTCCAGCGAGAAATAACAGTTTTAGTGAGACATGTAAATTTCATTTGGGTATATTTTTTTCATTGTTTTTCAATATAATTTTTAGGGAGAAGAGGGGGTGGGAAAAAAAAACTTTTGGTGTGCAAATTCGACCTTGACGTAATTACGGTACTTGCCTCGCGGTTTGTCATAAAAAAAAAATTATTTATTTTTTTTTTTTTTATATTTATATATTTTATTTATTCTTTATTAAATAATTTTTTTTCTTCTTTTCTTTTATTTTATGAGTACATATCTTAGTTTATTTATTTTATAATTAATTTTCTAATGTAATTAAAATCTACGAGGAAAGCCGCTGTCCAAAGCGAGGCTGCACTTTCCAAGTAGAGCGTAGGATTAAGACTGACTTTTGAATCATTCTTTATTTCTAAGTTAAGTTATGGATTGGGGAAGGAATGCACTTGTTTACAAAATATTCATATTTCATTTAAGTCAAATGAAATATGAATATCACTTTAAATGAAATATGAATATTATTTTATTCATTTATTATGTGCAGGGGAAAAAAGGGGGGGTGTGTCTTATGAGACACGTTTTGCCAAGTCAGCAAAAATGGTGGGATACCGTTATGGATTTTAATGAAAGTGCCGTTAGGCAAAGGGGAGTGTCCGGGGTAACGGGATTGGAGTGCAGTGTGACGTCTGAGACGTAACTACGTTGTTAATTGAAAATAGTTACTAAAAACTCAAAATTATTTTTTTCCAGCGAGAAATAACAGTTTTAGTGAGACATGTAAATTTCATTTGGGTATATTTTTTTCACTGTTTTTCTATATCAATTTTAGGGAAAAGGGGGGGTGGGAAAAAAAAAACTTTTGGTGTGCAAATTCGACCTTGACGTTAATAATTGAAAGAAATTACTAAAATTTCAAAATTATTTTTTTCCATCGAGATATTTCAATTTTAGTCAGACACGAAATTGTCTTTTGGGAGTTTTTTTTATGATTTTAATATTTAGTTCAAAAAAGTGGGGGGTAGGGAAATTTAAAATTTTAATATGCAAATTATCATTGGGTGCATATTGAATTCATAAATGGACAATTTTTCGAAATTTAATTTAATTTTCCTATTACAAACACATATATTACATACTATGTATGTATTATCCCTTGAAAGGAGTTAAGTACATATATGTGCAATAATGCAAACTTCACATTTGCTTTAGTCTATAATGTAATTAAAGATCATTTATCTGCTTATTAATTGAAAAATGCAACATAACAATGAGTAGATGCAAAAAAAAAAAAAAGTTTATGCCCCCACAGGACTTGAACCCATGACAATCGGCTGCCAGGCGGATACTCTTCCATCGCGCTTTGATAACTATAAATTTTGTTGGTTGGTTTCGTATAAGATCTACTTGGATTATTAAACAATTAATTAAGTCGAAATTTTAATTATTGATTTATTAAGTGGGGGAGCATATAACAAAAAAAATTTTTGGTGTGCAAATTAAATTTCAAAATGAGCAATTATTTAAGCTCCTGTGCATTTAGATATTCGACTTGGTTACAAAGATATGAGCATTTGAAATTTCCATACAAAGTGCAATTTGCTTATATTTAAAAAAAAAAAACAGAAGGTGTGCAATTAAAATTTTTTTGATTTTTGAAATGTGCAATTAGGAATACATCGCCTAAGATTTTTTTTTTCGCGAAAATCGAAAGTGCGCCGGCTGACTTCGAGGTGGTGAACAGAGAGATGAATTGCAAGAAATCGGTGTGTCTGAAGATAAAGATGTTCTGCATAAACGTGGCTCTAATGAGCAGAAAAATCATTCTCTCAGACAAAGGAATAAACAGTGTATCTCTAGAGATGGAAATAGTTCAAACCATTTAAAAAACGAAATTAAACAATTAATGAACATTGACATAGCTGAAAACCTAAAAAATATAAAACATATCATAAAAATATAAACAAAGAAAATATTGGCTTTCGCCAACAAACTTTTCAAATCAGAAAATGAACTTAATAATATAGAATCTCTTATTACAAACAGTGATTCGAAAATAATTAATGTAGAATTAGGACAAAATATCAGAATACCATGTAGAACAAAAACTATTGTATAACTACCAATAAAATTCATAGATCCAATGATATGTCTATCTAAGGAGATAAAAAATGGATTATTTTTAGGAAGTTGTTTGCTAACAACTGACGCAACTAATATTAAGGTACCTATAATAAATACGCATGAACATGACATAATTATTAAAAACTTCAACATTGAAGTTGTCAAATTAGATAACTATACAATAATTTATACCAACGACAGACAAAAAATCAAAACCGATGAAGTATTATGTTACCATACAAAAAATGAAACACGAAACGTGTACAAATAATGCACACTGATTGAGTACTTTAAGATACTAAATTTTATTTTCTCTTAAGACTACTATTTATACAAATTTCTTATCTCTACTTAATTCTAAATCCTATGTTTACATTTCATAAATGATAAAAGACAATTCGGGCTATTTTCCGACCGTCATAAATGCACAGATAACATAACACAAAAATGCAAGACACAGACAACACGCTTAAGATTATACTCTCCCTCATCCCTATAAAGATAAGGAGAAGAAGATTATACTCATGAAGCAGAGTGTCGATGCATTATCTCTGTTGCATTTTTGTGTTATTTTATTTCTTATCTTATAGTTTTTGACCGTAAGATCACAAACATTTGTGTTCAAATAATATGTTTGAACATTCTGCCGGCCAAATTAACTACAATTTTAATTATCTTATAAATTTAAATAGATGCCACATTGAAATCAATGTTTACATTTTTTCTTTTACGAGAATGTTAAAATTATTATAAGAATAAAAGGCAAGATTAGTGAAAAATGTCCACTAACGTGATGCAACTTAATTTTTTTAAGATCAATATTTTGTGATTTCAAATCATTAATTTGTTCTTTTAATAATAAAATATCTTTTGTGTTATTCAATGTAACTGAATGGAAAGGTTTTATTCTATGCTCAGGAATTGCGTCAATGTTTCTTGCCCAAGAAATTTCGCCCAGTTCTGTATCTTCTCTTGAATTGAACTGTTGTGATGCTGAGATCGTTACTCCATCGTATTTCGCTGTACAACCTGGTTTTAGTTGTTGCACTCCTTGTGAAGGAATTTCCATCCAGATAGTCTTCCCGTTTTCACACTCGAGATTTATTGAAGCAGTTTCGACAATTTTGCACAACCATCTATTACTGGAACTTAGCTCAGTCCAAAAGTAACTTGTTTGAATTTCTTTATATTCACATTTATCACTTTTTGATTGTTTCATTGCCGCCATTTCACACGAATGATCTGCAGCGGGATTCCAGGGCCAATTTCCCATACATAGAAAATGGCCTTCTAGACTTCTTATGCACATGTTCAGTTCCGATTGTGTCATTGAGAAATATGCATTTAATCCGAAATTAAATATGATATATTCAGCCTCAATTTATGCTTTAATAAGCTTGTCACTTCTTTTTAGCGGTAACGGGATTAATTTGTAAATAGTTACACCACCAATCCTTTAGCTTTTATGGAATTGTAAACTTCCTTCAATTCGTTTCCTTGTCGTCTTCCAGGTATTGTTTGTTTTGAAGGGAGTTTATCTTTGATTAATGCTATCTCTCGCTAAAGTTGTGAAGGCTGCAGTAATTTTGGATTAATTCGGCCATGATTAATATCAATCAATAGGTTCATTATTGATTCTTGTATATCCTCGCAATCCTCTATCATCAAACTGACTTGTGTTGTCATTATGTGAAACAATAGAGCGATGCGTTCAGAGTTTTGATCTTTCACAATTTCATAATAGAATTTGTTGAGTTGTTCGTTCATTTTAAGAAAGTTTGTATTCACTTCATCACTTGTCTTTTTGATAATATTAGCAGTTAAGTCTATTATAGAAGTTTGTTGTTTTATGACCTTTGCAAGATTTTCTTGATTTTCAAAAATGTTTTTCATTTCATTTTCTATCTCTTCTCTGTCGTCTGCATCCATAATTCCAAACAAAATATGGTAAAGTGAACCAACAAATTCTAGGGGTGCTCTTTGGTTTCTCTTTCTTTTGAGTAAAAACAAATCGTTATTTGATTTAAGTACTAAATATCGCTTTTTTAGTGAATATGTTATCAGCCTGCCGGATTCTTCAAAATACGTCAGTAATTTGCACTCTTTTTCCAGACGAAGTATATATGTTTTGATTCCATTCATTTCTTGGATATAAGGGTTTAAATTGTAGTAAATTATCAGGTTCCACTTTGAAGTCACCACGTCCATTTTTGCAATTGTATCCACATAATTTGCTGTATTGCTTGCCAGCTCAAAAACTATAGCGCCATCTGTTGTTTGGTTAAAAGATGCTCCGAAATGCGGTTTTACCATCAACAGAAGTATCAACAAAAGAAACGCAGTTTTAAACTGATTGCTTTTTTCTTTAAGAGATACTCTCGCTCTTTGGATGTATGTTGTGGTTAAATTTACATTTGCCCTTTCAATTGGTATTTTCTCGGTTTTGTCAATGTTCTCTAATGGACAAAGCTTATGTATCGGGCGCTTGATCATGCCGTTTTCGACTTTCAACGTCACCGCTCTTACTTTGTTGTCACGGCCGGGATGAACCTTTATTACTCTTTCTAACGGCCTTTTTGAATGATGTGTTGTTTCATATCTTATTATCACTACTTGATTTTCTGTTAAATTTGAAATTGACTTTTTCCATTTGTTTCTTTGTTGTAATGTTACAAGGTATTCATCCTTCCATCTTTTCCAGAAGTCACCTTTCATTTTTTGTAATAAAATTCATTCCATACACACAAACACTGCAACATATCCCTTATAAGACTTTTGTCCACGGCCTTTGGAACATCTTATTTGAATCGGGCCAGCATAATCTACTCCCGTAAATGTAAATGGAAAAGACTCTGAGACACGGTATTCCGGAAGATCTCCCATTATTTGATTTGCTGTTGTTTGACTAAAACGTACGCATTTCGTGCAATTTCTCACACATTTTTTTAAGACATGTTTTAAGCCAATTATCCAAAATCGTCTCCTTAACAAAGATTCCATTATTCGGCCTCCACCGTATATTTGTTTTGATTCCATTCATTTCTTGGAAATAAGGGTTTAAATTGTAGTAAATTATCAGGTTCCACTTTGAAGTCACCACGTCCATTTTTGCAATTGTATCCACATAATTTGCTGTATTGCTTGCCAGCTCAAAAACTATAGCGCCATCTGTTGTTTGGTTAAAAGATGCTCCGAAATGCGGTTTTACCATCAACAGAAGTATCAACAAAAGAAACGCAGTTTTAAACTGATTGCTTTTTTCTTTAAGAGATACTCTCGCTCTTTGGATGTATGTTGTGGTTAAATTTACATTTGCCCTTTCAATTGGTATTTTCTCGGTTTTGTCAATGTTCTCTAATGGACAAAGCTTATGTATCGGGCGCTTGATCATGCCGTTTTCGACTTTCAACGTCACCGCTCTTACTTTGTTGTCACGGCCGGGATGAACCTTTATTACTCTTTCTAACGGCCTTTTTGAATGATGTGTTGTTTCATATCTTATTATCACTACTTGATTTTCTGTTAAATTTGAAATTGACTTTTTCCATTTGTTTCTTTGTTGTAATGTTACAAGGTATTCATCCTTCCATCTTTTCCAGAAGTCACCTTTCATTTTTTGTAATAAAATTCATTCCATACACACAAACACTGCAACATATCCCTTATAAGACTTTTGTCCACGGCCTTTGGAACATCTTATTTGAATCGGGCCAGCATAATCTACTCCCGTAAATGTAAATGGAAAAGACTCTGAGACACGGTATTCCGGAAGATCTCCCATTATTTGATTTGCTGTTGTTTGACTAAAACGTACGCATTTCGTGCAATTTCTCACACATTTTTTTAAGACATGTTTTAAGCCAATTATCCAAAATCGTCTCCTTAACAAAGATTCCATTATTCGGCCTCCACCGTGCAATGTCATACAGTGAGTATTTTTAGCAAGCAGGTCTGCTAAATGAGATTTGTCTAATAGTACTGGATGCTTTTGGTCAAACGGAAGTGTAGAATTTTTCAATCTTCCGCCCACTCTCAATATTCCCTCTTTGTCCAAAAAAGGATTTAAGCTCCCAATTCTTCCTCTTCCGTTTATCTCTTTATTTAGCTTCAAGGTGTAGATTTCCGTTGGAAAATCGATAGTTTGTTGTTGACGAATGATAACTTTAAATGCTTCGCTGAGTTCTTTTGTGGATAAGTATTCAGAGGTTGTTTTTTTTTTTTTAAGCTGAATATCAATCAATCGTAATATGTAAGCTACTACTCTTTCTAATTTACTAAAACTGCTGCATTTTCGGGATAGGTCAACTATTTTGTCGTGTTTACAAATTTTTGGGCGGCCATATATTTTCATTCTCTTTTAACCAAGATGGACCATGCCACCAAAGACTATCATTGGCTAGTTTACTTCCTGTTGTTCCTCGTGATGCAACATCCGGTGGATTTTCTTTAGACCCCACGTGATTCCAATTTGCTGCAGGGCTTAGTGTTTTGATTTCTTCTACCCTGGTTGAATTTATCTTTGTTTTTGTTTTGTCTAATCCAACTCAATGTTATGGTTGAGTCACTCCATGCGAAAACATCCACATCACGGTTCATTGAGTCTGAAACTTTCTGCAGTAGTTTTGTAAGCAGGTGGGCTGCGCATAGTTCTAATTTTGCTAAGGTTTTCTTGGTTCTTATTGGATTAACTTTACTTCTTGCTGCAACGATTGTCACTTTGGTACCAACTTTCGCATACACAACTGCTGCGTACGCTTTTTCTGAAGCATCTGCAAAACCATGTAGTTGCCATTTTATTTCATTTGTCGTTTTTAACAACCTCGGTATTTTGATAGTTTTTAAGTTTGGCAAATGTTGTGTAAACTCTTTCCACTCTTTCTGCAGCTCTTCAATACATCATCCCAGTCAGCATTCATTAACCATAATTTTTGTATGAACAATTTGGCTACAACTGTTACAGGCGACAGCCAACCCAATGGATCGAACATTTTTGCTAAACATGAAAGAGCTTCTCTCTTTGATGATGACTCTTGGTTCACGAAACTAAATGTGAATGAGAACTCGCCATGTTGAGGATTCCACTGCAATCCCAGCGTCTTCACTGATTCACCTTCATCAATTTGCAATACTTCATTATTTCCAATATTTGGTATTATTTTTAATACATCGCCGTTATTTGAAAGCCATTTTCTCAAATGGAATCCAAATTTTTCAAGCTGTTTAGTAATTTGAACTTGAATCACCTGGCATTCTTGTATAGAATCTGCTCCTGTCATCAGGTCATCCATATAAAAGTCATCTTTTATGACTTTGTAAATTATTGGGTTTTCTTCCTGGCAATTATTAGCGACTTTCCGCAATGCCATTGTTGCTAGAAATGGTGCACATGTCGTCCCATATGTAACTGTAGTAAGCTTGTATTCTTTCACAGGATTTTTATCAGAACTTCTCCATAAAATGTATTGAAACTCCTGATCATCTTTTGCTACGTTAACTTGTCGATACATCTTCTCTATATCAGCGTTTAACACATATTTCCAAAGTCTCCACTTGATGATTATATCGAATAAATCCTTTTGTAGTCTGGGTCCTAGCAAAAGAATATCGTTCAGACTGCGCATATTAGATGTTTTTGCTGATGCATCAAATACCACTCTGACTTTGGTTGTAAGGTTATTCTCACGTACGACTGCTTGATGTGGTAAATAATATTTACCTTTCTTTTCAGAGATTGCTGGAATCATGTGTCCTAAGTCCAAATACTCTTTCATAAATTTTTCATATTCAGTTTTTAACCACGGGTGGCTGTTAAGTCTTTTTTCTAAATTAAAAAATCGAGCCATGGCTTGTATTCGTGAGTCACCTAAAGTTTTGTCTTCTTGGAAAGGCAACCTGACCACAAATTTTCCATCCTGACTTCTGGAGGTATCTTCTTTGAAACGCTGGACGCAAACGTCATTTACATCTAGAAGCGGATTTTCTGCAATCTCTTCAATTTCCCAGAATTTTTCAATTCCGGTTATCACAGCTGTAACGATGTTTTTGTTGCTTGACGAAGTCTTTAGAAGTCCAGATAGAATCCACCCTAGTTTGGTGCATTGTCCCAACAATTTCCTATCTTTGCGGACTCCTTCTTCCAAAATTTCTGGAAAATTTCTAGCACTATATCAATTCTGTCTGATTTGTTGAACAAAGGATTGGCTAATGTATAGTTATCCCAATGTTGAAGATCATAATTAAATGAACTGTCGGGATGTGCACATGATAACTTTGGCAGGACTTAAGCTTCCCAATAGAATTTTTCGTTGCTTAGAAACCTTGGCATGATTTCTAAGTTTATTTTAGATTTTGAAACGCCAACTACAATACTTCCAAGACCGTGAAGTTCTGTTCTTGTTTTCGTTCGGGGCAAGGCTAATATTTGTGCTGCTTCTTCAGAAATTGCTGTCTTCTGCGAACCCTGATCAATAAGTGCTCTTAAAAGTATAATTTCTCCACTGGCAGACTTGACTTTAACTTGTGCTGTTGCTAGAAGTACTGATGGCGCACTTTCCTCCTTTGTCATCATAGAGGAAGATTTTTTTATCCTTTGCTCTTGGTGTGATTTTCCTTCGTTTGCAAAATTATAGTGAATCAACGTGTTGTGTCTTTTACCACAATCTTCGCATTTTAGATCGTTCTTTATGCATTTACTTTCTGTAGTGTGACTCAAACAGACATTACACACTTTAGTTTTGAATACCCATGAACGCCGATTAAAATTATCTAAATTCAAAAATTTTCGACATCTATGAGTGAGGTGCCCTTGCATCTTACAATATAGGCATTTTGGTTGCATGGTAGCAAACGAATTTGAAGGTCTCTGTTGTTTTTTTCGATAAACCGTTCCAGTTTGTTTTTTTGCTCCCACTGCTTCCAACGTTTGATATTGATGATTCAGGAAATCTAACACATCTTGAAGGTTTTGTATTTCTTTAGGTTTTTTAATATTTTGCTCATAGTATCTAAGCCCGTCTTTGTCTAATTTCCTGACAATTATTTGGGCTATTATGGGCTCGGCATCCTTCAACTTTACGTCCAATGCTCTTAGCGCATGAATACACTCATTTGATGTATCTAAGAGTTGCTAGACGCTTGCTGCAGAATCACTCTTTACTGTCGGTTGATCCAGTAATCTGTCTACATGTGTAGAAAACAACCGTCTCCGATTCTGGTATCTTCCTTTTAGAAGATCCCAAGCACCTTTATAATTTGCATCCGTAACTTGCAGATGTTGGATGATTTTTCCGGCCTCACCTTTTACTTGTCATTTTAACCGAAACATTTTTTCGGCATCTGATGATTTCCCATTTTCATGGACTAGTTTTTTGAAGAGGTCATAAAATGAAGACCATTCTCCTATGTCACCGTAAAATGTCGGAATTTTTATGTCCTCTAGCTTAGCAGCTGGTCTGTGATGTGATTAGGACTCTATTGATTCTAATTGCTTGGTAATTTTTTTTAATACACTGTAGTAATCTCTTGTCATTTCTCGTCGAGTGACATCTGCTTCACCATCTTCTAGTAAATTATCCATGGAAATTTGATTAAAAGCTACCATTGTCACTTGATATTCCGATTCAATGTGACATTTTGAACAGTTTAGTTCTGATTTTGAACTCTGTTCATATTCCAGTTCATATTCATTTGTTTGCTTAAATGTTTGAACATTTAGCAAGAACCTTTTAATAACTGGATTTTTAGTTGAAGTTGATGAAGGTGCTTGTTGTGGCAATTCTTTTGATCCGCCATCTTTATTTATTGGGTTCAACAATTTTTGAATTTCCAATACCAATTCGCTGATGGCATCAAAGTAGTTTTTATTAATGTATTCGTCACTACTACTTGCGCCTTGGTCTAGAAGATTGGTATGGTTTTGTTTAAATTCGTTAAACAGTGCATCCACATGCTTAATTTTTTCCTCCTTTGCAGCTATTCTGAAGCCTTTCTCCAGCAGTTTTCTTTTAACTGCTATTAATTCATTGCCAATCTCTTTTTTTTTTTGCAAAAAGAACGTCCTTAGACTTTGGCATTTTTTATATGTTTTATATACATATTTTTTTATTCGCACTTCACTTCACTTTACCGATGTTTTGGCGTCGGTTACGCTTTAAATCACTGTTTTGGTCGTGATTTACACCAATAACTTTTTTTTAAAGTTTTATTTAACAATAACCGCTGTTATAGCCTCGGTACCGCTTTAAATATCACTTTTTAGGCAGTGATTTACGCCAGTACAAAAAAAAATGTTTGTTTTAAATTTGTTTTACGGTTTACTTTTTCTTTTTTCAATAACAGCTGAACAAAATATCTAACTGGTTTTTTCCAGTTGTATTAAGATATTATTATTTTGTTTTTTAAAGTCTCTTACCACTGGTGGGGGAAAACTTTAAATAATAATAATAAGGCTCGAAGGACCAAAAATGTACAAATAATGCACACTGATTGAGTACTTGTAAGATACTAAATGTTATTTTCTCTTAAGACTACTATTTATACAAATTTCTTATCTCTACTTAATTCTAAATCCTATGTTTACATTTCATAAATGATGACAGTTCGGACTATTTTCCGACCGTCATAAATACACAGATAACATAACACAAAAATGCAAGACACAGACAACAGACTTAAGGATATACTCTCCCTCATCCCTATAAAGATAAGGAGAAGAAGATTATACCCATGAAGCAAAGTGTCGATGCATTATCTCTGTTGCATTCTTGTGTTATTTTATTTCTTATCTTATAGTTTTTGACCGTAAGATCACAAACATTTGTGTTGCAAATAATATGTTTGAACAAAACGACAGAATTCACGAACTTAAGACGCAACTGAAAAAAGATAATACATTGAATGATGAAGAACAATGGGCCATTATGAATTTGTGTATTCGATATAACGACATATTTTTTTTACCAGGTGACAAACTGACTTATACAATGACTTTGTTACATGAAATACCAATTAAGCAAGATCAAGTCCCAATTAACACCAAGATGTATAGGTTACCCGAAAAACAAAGGGGTATAATTAATGAACAACTTGCTGAGATGCTTGAGAATGATATAGTCCAACAAAGTAAAAGCCCATGGAATTCGCCACATTTGGTAGTGCCTAAAAAAGCAGGCCCTGATGGAGAAATTCGATGGCGAGTAGTTGTAGATTTTCGGAAGCTAAACGAATGTAGGAGACGCTTTCCCGTTACCACGAATTGCGGACATTCTCGACCAACTAGGTCACGCCAGATATTTTACTACGCTAGATTTAGCTAGTGGTTATCATCAAGTATTGGTAGACTCTGTGGACCGAGAAAAAACTGCATTCAGTACAACTTATGGGCACTATGAATTCAAACGAATGCCATTTGGACTTAAAGGTGCCCCTGCAACTTTACAAAGACTAATGAACTATATATTAACAGGCTTGCAAGGTTTGGAATGCTTTGTATACTTAGATGATATAGTAGTATACGGTAAGAGTATAGAGGACCATAATAGGAAACTACAGCTAGTTTTCGATAGATTGCGTGAACACAACCTAAAACTAAACGTTGAAAAATGCCAATTTCTCCGCAGAGAAGTGGTATACTTAGGACACAAGTGTTCTGCAGAAGGAGCACATCCTGACCCTGGAAAAACTAGTTGTGTGCAAAATTTCCCTGTACGTCGAACTCTCAAACAGACACAATCTTTTCTAGGACTAGCAAACTATTACAGAAAATTCATACCACAATATTCAAAAATAGCTAGACCAATTACGAACCTAACAAGAAAAGATGTCAAATTCAAATGGACTGACAAGTGTCAAGAAGCGTTCCCTCCACTTTTAATTTACCCCGATTTTAACGAACCTTTTATACTTACAACTGATGCCAGTGATGAAGCAATATGAGCTGTACTTTCACAAGGAAAAGTAGGTAAGGATAGACCGATAACGTACGCAAGTCGTACACTTAACAAAGCTGAACGCAATTATTCCACAATTTTTTTTTTTTTTTTTTCCGATGGAAATCTTCATAAGAATCAGTACCAAGTAGTGTGGGACTCTTACCGCACTAAAACCACCGGTGAATCAGGACCAATCTATGAAAGATCGACAAATGATTTTTCTTTCTTAATTTATCAGTCGCATTGTGGGAAGTTTAAGTTATAACACTTTCCATAGCTTTTAGACCATCAGCTCATGAGGCTTGGTTCTTCTTAATCTCTGAACATTGCCTCGTACATTTAAGACGGTCTCCATTTCGGAGTTGGTATGACTTTGCAGTCGCTGATTGTGTGATACAGCGTGTTTTTTAACCACTTCTGTAACCTATTTCTTATATACCAAGGGGCATTTATTATTCCGCGAAGGACCTTGCTTTGGAATTTTTGGATGGGTTCAGCATTTGTTTTCTTTGTACAGCCCCATAGTTGGATGCCATATGTCCAAACGGGTTTCAGTACTTGCTCATATAACATTAGTTTGTTCTGGATAGGTCAGATTTCTTTCCTAGTAACCAGTACATTTTTCTGTACTTCAAGTTTAGCTCGTCTTTTTTCTTTTTGATGTGCTCTTTCCATTTAAGCTTTGCATCCAAAGTCATTCAGAGTAAGGTATGGTTGTACTGTTTATAAGAATAGGGACATTGTTAATTTTTTTGTTTGTAAAGTTTATATGCGTCGATTTTGTTTCATTTAGTTTGATTCGCCATTTTTGCGTCCAATCACTAACTTTATCGACTGCATTTTGCAGTTTTTGTGTAGCCTTCGTAACGGATTTATCTGGCACCAATATTGCAGTATCATCAGCAAAGGTGCCCAACTAACAATTTAACTTGTATTAGGTCCGATTTTTTGAATTCGGTAAGCTATAGCTAGCATATAGCTAAAATACGGCTTTGTTATACAAATCAACCGTTTTCCAATATAAATTTTGAATAATAGCCTGTTTATTGGCTTTTTAATTGAGATGTACAAGTTGTATACAAGGCTTGTATGCTTAAGTGTGAAAAGACCTTTTTAAGGCCTGTCTAAGTTGTTTTATTAAAAGTAAATAAAAACATTTTGTATACGACTTACTTAAATAAGCTTGTTATACACAACAGCAAGATTTGACATTTCTCTTTAGTTGAATGTAATCTGCAGCGGGCTAAATAATTATTCAAAAGTTTTCGTCTTTCTTTTCAAACAAATATAGAATTAGTATATTTATCAAAAGTGGTGAATAATTATTATAGTTACAAAAATATCAATAAACTTTATTTCGATTCACAATATAAAGCGTGCAATCGCCGATGTGTTCCTCAGTTGATGTGTTTCTTGATAGAATTTGTGTGTTTTTTTTTTTTTTTTTTTATTAAATGCATTACTGTTTTTGTTTATTTTTACATCTTTTCTCGTAAATTGTTTTAGTCTTACAAGACTACGTGTCAATCCTTATGCACTTTTGAATATATGTTATATATTTATATGTGAATAAGTTTGTTTATGTTGTGAAAATGTTTTTTTTTTCAAATACCTTTCAACCAAAAAATTGTTCGAAAATGGGTGTAAGGAATTTGACACTAAATCATTTATAACTACTTATGTTTTAAGTAATAATTCTGATTACCAGTCAACAAAAATTTTGTTAAATGTATATACATATGTATACCTATTTTTTTTTTGAAGAATAAAATAAAAATTTTAAAAGAAAACCTATGGAAATTATTGACTTTTTTTTAGCTATTTCGTTTTGCTTATGGCATATGTACAGATGTTGCCTCTGTAAGGAAGGAATATAGTTTTCATAAAATGTTAGTGGCAAACTTAATTAAATGATTGCCTTCTCTCGTGAGCTATTTCGTTTTGGATATGACAGGTGTATCCCTCTGTGAAGAAATACAGTCACTCACAAAATTATTCGGAATACAGAGTTTTTTTTAAGCATGAGTTTTGTTTACATACAAATGTTCAAAAGTAAAAAATGCTTTGTCTTTTTTCAATAAACAACTCAATCCTATCTTTTATCCCAAGTTTAACAAAATCAAAAGTTAGAGCATTTTTTTTTTCTTTTGTAGAAAACTAAAACAAAACTACATCTAGAAAAACAGTTTAAAAGCTAATTCATGGATGTCACTCACATCAATAATAGTTGCTGAGTTAGACTTTTCCGTCATTCTTTGGGCATTCAGCCTAACATAAATTTCATACGCTTCTTTACAGGAATATAGCATATATTTATATTTTTTCACTTTTGCACTTTTAAAGGTACATGAGTGATATAAGGATGTAGTTCAAGCCTTAACGATTTCCTTATGAAGGAAGACTTAAAATTAGATAAACTTAAATTGTTTTCTTATGTTCATAACTTTTAGCTTATCCCAATTTAAAGTTCTCTTTAATAAAAGAATCGTTACAATTAAAAAAAACTGATGCTCAGAAAAAACGTTTTATTCCGAATAGTTTTGGTAGTGACCGTATATAATTTTCATAAAATGTCAGAGGCAAACTTTTAGAAACTATTGCTTTCTTTCGTGGGTTATTTCGTTTTGCTTATGACAGATGCACCGATACTGCTCTGTGTAAGGAAACATTAGTTTTCATAAAATGTGAAGCAATCAAAGTTATTCAAATGATTGCTATCTTTCGTGAGCTATTTCGTTTTGCGTGTGATATATGTTGCCCTGCGTAAGGAAATATATAGTTTTTTTTTAAACGTTGGTAGCAAACTTTTAGAAATGATTGCCTTCTTTAGTGAGCTATTTCATTTTGCTTGTGACAGAGGTTAAATGTTTAAGACGAATGAATCGCTCGAACCTGCTGTTATAATTTTTCAAGTTGTTTTTTAAGCTAGCTTTATAAAAATAAATATTTACATAAAACTCAATAACGAAATGAACTATTGTAAGGATTTAAGTTTCTCCTTCAATCGACAAGAAAATTAATATAAAAATTTTGGGTCAATAGAAATGGAAGATTTTTTAAACTCATTCGTTTATCTATCTGAGTTCTTGTCATACGAATGTATAAAAAAGATGTAAAAGATTTAAACATAATTTTGTTTTCACTTCAAAAATCAATTGATTCGTATTTTAAACTAAAAACAAAAGTATCAAGATTCACGTAACAGACCATTACACAATTGTCAATAAGAATTACAAATTAGAAAATTTATAAACGCCAGCCGATGTTCGCCGCTGTTTATAAATATGGCGGTAAATTTTTTGTTTTTTAAGGTGTTCTCTATTACATCGTATTATAAGATTTGATTAGAGAGTTAGGTTTTTATAAATCCAACACATGGCCTTTACGACTCATATATTCGGGTAAAATTGTACAGGCTGTGAAGAATACTTGAAGTGTATCAACTCATTGAAATTTGTACATGTCTTTTCTCATTTGGGAATGGCCTAGTGGGTAGCGTGCTGGATCGTTGATTGGGAGGACGTGAGTTCAAACCTCGGAGGAGTCAAATAAAGTAACATTTTTTCAATTAAATAAAATTCTTCATATTTCAGAATAAAGAAACACGCAGTCCAAAACGACCTCATGAGGAGAAAATAAACAGAAAAATAAAATTAATAAGAATAAAAATTAAATAATTGAAAGCAAGCATTTCTTTTTAAGAACTGCATTGAAAGGCTTTATAAGGCCTTAATGCAAAGTCTGTATATGGCCTTTCAAAGGTCTTATAAGACAAGCCATTTGCTTTCAAATAATAACTTGTTCACCTGAGCAATATTTTGTCTTTTTAAGGCCTAATTACACTGTTGATCGGAAGCTATTTGATTGTATAGCACTTGTGATGACAGGTTTTAAGGGAACCAAATAGCTTGTTTAATGTCAGCCAAAATGATTTGTGTAAGGTCTGTTTTAGTTATAATACAAGTCAGAATATAGCTTGTATTAAAACTTAAACAAGTTAAATTGTTAGTTGGGTGGCCATGATAGCGTTGATGTCCACTGGAATATCCCTTGTATATAACAGATACAGGGTTGGTCCTAGGACACTTCCTTGTGGTACACCGGCTTCAATTTTCCTTAGTTCCTAGTAATTTTGGTCGTACCGCACTCTAAAGAGTCGGTTCGTAACGTAGGATTTCAGTATTTCGTAGTACTGCCTGGGAAGATCCCTTTGCAGTTTGTACTCAAGTCCCAAGTGCCAAACCTTGTCAAAGGCTTGGGCAACATTTAAGAATATAGCCGAGCATACTTGTTTTTATTCAAGTGCCTTTTCCACAACATCCGTAATCCGATGCACTTGGTCTATCGTGGAATGTTTATTTCTAAATCCAAACTGATGGCTCGGAATTAGTCTTCTTTCTTCTATTATTTTGCTTAGTCTTTTCAGAAGCAGTTTTTCGAAAACTTTTGCCATGATTGGTTTAAGCGAAATAGGTCTGTAAGATGTTACTTCTGTTGGTGGCTTACCTTGTTTAGGTATAACAATGACTTCTGCAATTTTCCAATGATGTGGCACATATCTTTGTTTAAGGCATGCATTTATTATAAATTGGAGTTTTTTGAAGGCTATAGAAGGCATTTCTTTCAAAACCTGAGCAGTTATTAAATCGTACCCCGGTGATTTTTTGTTAGACAACTTATGTTGACACATACTTCTTGCTTCTTTGAGCGTGACAAAAGGAATTTCACATTCGTCGTTTCTATCAACAAACTGTAAGGGATCTGTAGCTGTGTTTGCTGGAAATGGCTTAAAAACATTCGCGAGATGTTCAGCGAAGAGATCAGCCTTTTGTTTTGGGTTTCCGATCCATTTGCCATCTTGAGATTTTACTGGCGAGCTTTGTGCCTTATGTTTTTTTGGCGCTTAGCTGCTTTCCATAAGGAGTATTCCGTAGAAGCATCCGCCGTCAGACTATTCAGGAATCTACTAAGTGAATCACTTTTAAATTCACAGATTCTTTTCTTTAGTTCATTGTTAAGACGGTTAAAAACTGCCTTATCACCTGGAAATCTTGTAGCTTGCCATTTTCTTCGAGCTCTTCTTTTCTCCAAGATCAGCTTCTTTATTTCGACAGGATATTTTATTTCTTTTTCTCTTGAGTTCGAAATTGTTGTTGTACTCCAACAATTCCACAAGTGAAAAAGAAATGTTAGCCATAGTATGGGCAACTAAAAATTGCAGATGTTACCTATTGGGACGAAAGTTTATACAGACCACGAACCATTAACTGGCAATTTTAGGACAAGAGACCCGACTTCAAGACTTACTCGTTTTCGTCACAAACTTTCCGAGTACGATTGTACTCTCAAATACAAACCAGGGAGAAGTAACAATAACGCCCATACATTAAGTAGAATTCCAACAAAAGAAACAGGACAGACTAAAAATGCAACAGCGCATGCAGCACAGCGTGCCCGACAGAACACAGACCTCGGTAAGTCCAATACTAACCAATCGATAACTCAAGATACATCTTCCACAGATAACGTACAATCTAATATAACACAGAATGCTAACCAAAAAATAATTCAAGAAATATCAAACAATGATGACTCACAACAAACGACATAAGATACAGATGCAAATAACATTCGAGAACAAGTGTATAGCACACAAGACACACAGACAATACTACAGGACTATCATGACTCGCCATTCGGTGGATACCAGGGAGTAATTAACACATACAATCGCATCCGAAAAAAGTATAAGTGGCCAAAAATGTTTGGAGACATTTCGAAGTACATAAAAAGATGTCCAAAATGTCAGAAGATGAAATCAAGCCCAGAAGCAAAAATGCCAATGATTATCACTGATACTTGCCAAACCCCATTTGACAAAGTATATTTGGACATAGTTGGACCATTACAAGATTCTTACACAGCAAATAAGTATATCTTGACTTTCCAAGATAATCTGATTAAATTTGTAGACTTTTATGCGATGCCAAATCAGGAAGCTGAAACAGTTGCCCATATATTCTATGAACAAATAATAACAAGGTATAGAATACCCAAGCAATTGGTTACTGACCAAGGAACGAATTTTTTAAGCAAATTGCTTAAACAAGTATGTAAACTACCAAAAATTGAGAAGTTACAAACAACAACCATCCTTAATCTAATGGTGCGTTGGAACGTGCACATCGACCTATAGTAGAATATTTGAGAACTATTTGTGATGAGAATCCAAGATCTTGGGATCAGTTTCTAAGAACAGCAGCATTTGTCTATAATAACAGTATCCACGAGGGAACAAAATTCACCCCAATGGATTGTCTTTTTGGATTTACCGCAGATATACCGTCCAACCTTAAACGAGAACCAGAGCCGATATATGACCACGAGAATTACTTCTTCATTTTACGACATAAACTTCAGAAAACTAATGCTATCGCAAGAAAAAACCTAATTAATAGTAAAAAGAACTCCAAAAATTACTATGATAAGGGAATCAAGCTTAAAGCATTTCATTTTTTTTTTTAAATTCATTTTTATTTTTCAATTTTCTTAAAACTATCTTAAAGCTAGACAAAAATTCATAAAAACTAGCCTACTTATCATTATCTTAAAACTAACTTACTGGCTCCAGTCGGGCGCTCTAAGTTAAACTATAATAACTTAATGCTAATGCCTTTCGGCCTAAGAACTATTTTAATACTAAATCCAGGTCGGTTTTATTTTTTACCGAGAAGAATTTACAAAAAAAAACTCGGTATCATTGTCTTTATTTTTTTGGTTTTATATAAAACTTACAAACTACATAAAACTAAATTAAAGCTAATTAAAACTAATAAAAACTACTTAAAGCTACTTCAAACTATTTACAACTAATTATAAGCTAATTACAACCTACTTATAAGCTACTTACAGACTACTTACAAACTAGAACAGCCACAGCAAGCATTTTCCGGTTTTATAATTTTTTTGTATTTTTGTGGATTTTATATTTTTTTTTTTTTTTTTTTTTTGTGCCACCCTGACTGTCCCTACTTAAAACTTACTACCTAAACCTATGCAAGTCGGCCATACAAAAGAAAATAGCAAGGTCAACTATTAAATTCTTCTTCTTCACTTCATCTTCGTTTTTCAACCACCAGAACTGGTTCTCCTGCTTTACCCTATCTCTTCGGTCCCGTTCGGACACAGTCCTACTGAACCGAAGGTGCTCAGCTCCGTCTTGCGCGAGGACGTCCCGACTGTAAAGGAGCCGCCGATCCACAGTTCTACGGCCGACGTGGTAGATTAGCGGAACCGCCGCTCTATCCTGGATCAGCCCTCGACTGTCAAGATAGGGGAATGCATCGGGCGGAATAAAACCGCTTAGACGCACACTCTCGTAGTATTCGTATTTCGAGTAATAAGCCCCGAAAATTAAGCTGTTAGTCGAGGACATCGCTCTTGCAATGTGACCTCGAATAAGCTTCAGCAAGAAATTATCTATCCTGTATATGTTGGCCCCGTTGTATAGAGCCAGGTTGGAATAGTAGTGTTTGTACTCCGACTCTGGTGTTCTGTGCAATCCAAGGCAGCGTCGAAGACACTGCCTCTCAAACAACCGAATCTTTTCTATTTCAGATGGGGCAACGTTGAACCAAACCGGTCATCCATAGGCAATCATCGGCCGGATAAGGGCCATGTAGCAAATTACCTTCACCCTGCTGTCAAGCCGGCTGCTATAAAACAACCGTTTCGTCTGGGCAAAAGCTCCCCTAGCC
Organism: Dasysyrphus albostriatus; assembly: GCA_946251815.1. Taxonomy (NCBI): domain Eukaryota; kingdom Metazoa; phylum Arthropoda; class Insecta; order Diptera; family Syrphidae; genus Dasysyrphus; species Dasysyrphus albostriatus. Next base: position 104,796,794 of record OX276335.1, on the reverse strand, counting down.
TTGGCCAAAGCAGCATTTATATGTCTGTCGAAATACAAATACTGATCCATCCAGATGCCAAGGTACTTTACTACATTTTTACTCGCCAGTGGATGTCCATTTGGCCCATTTTGGAGCTGTTCTGTACGCAATTAGATCGTCGGTATACGCAATTGCCTGAGTTAGAATACTTATCAGATCGCTGGTGTAAATGCTGAATAGAATCCACGAATTGACCGCTCCCTGCTGAAGACCATTTTTAATATTAAAGGTTGTGGCAGAAGTGACATTGCCATTTTTGACAACAAACTTTCTGCCATTGAGCATATCATAAAACATATGTAATAGTGGTTTACTAATGACAAGTCTGGTCAGCTTTAGATAAAGACCCTCTAACCATACGGTGTCGAAGGCCTTCTCCAAATCAACCAGACAGGCACCCGCACACTGCTTCTTAGATTTGTTCCATTGGACATCAGAAACGAGTTTAGACGCGGCATGAATGGTGTCATGTCCCACCTTAAGACCGAACTGATTGTTCGGTATGATATTATTGTCCTCTGCCCACTTAGACAGAGCTATATTGATTACTTTTTCGAATATTTTGCTGAAGAAGACTAATCGACCGGAGATTCGCCGGATTGGAGTTGTCCTTTCCCTTTTTCGGGAGAGGATGCACCACAGCTGTCTTCCAATGCACTGGATAATATGCATTATTCAGAGCTTTGTTAAACAGAGTGGTATAAATGTCTACTGCTTCTTGAGGTAAATGTCGAAGTACAACTTTGGATATGCCATCGACTCCTGCTGACTTCTTCTTCTTTATTGAATCGGAGATGAGCTGTAGCTCCACCTTCGTAATTAACAGGGAACTGGGCCCATTTAGCTCGGCGATTATGGTGTTTGCCAAATGATCTTCATTGAACCCGATGACCAAGGTTCTCTGATCCCCATTGCATTATGTCATTCCGAAGATAGAAGTGGTGGAGCAGGGCTCTGTTTTCCAGGTCATGATTCGGGCGAATGCACGCATTCACCTTGTACACTTGCTGGAAAGCAGCCCACACAGCCTCCACTTTCTCCTGTGGATCTTCGACAATAAAGAGGTCATCGTCCAAGACGGCGTCCTCTGGATTAATTCCTGCTGTCAGAAGTACGTCTCTGTTGTCTGTCGTTCTCTGAAGCTTAAGACACGGAAGATCGTTCTGATCATTCCTTCTGAATATCTTGTTAATTTGGGGAAACATGCTCGGGTCACTAGAGTTAACGGCCCAAATTTTATTATCCCAATACAAATTAATTGACAACCGATAGTTTTCTTTAATTAGTTGGTTGATGTTCTTGATCGACGACTTCAGTGTCCTTATCTCCAAGTCGTGAGGGTCAGTAAACCGTCGGTACAAGAGTTTGAGTCTTGTCAGCAGTCCACTTTTTTGTCTGTGTAATGCATAATGGTCGCGTTCCGGTACATGTCGGTTGCGTCCCGTTGTTTGTATTTCGGTATTGTTCTGTTCATTGTTCGTTTGATTGTCTCGTCCATTTGTTCTAAGTATTGGTCTATTTCGTTATTTGTCAAATTTCTGTCATTTGGTGGGGATATATTGTTCGATCTAATTTCGCTCGTTAAGGCGTTGGTAAAGCGTGGCCAGCGCACCTTACTGTAGTTGTAAGTATGCACAGGTACATACTCATCCAACTCCACGAGCTCGTTCGGAAGCTGTATTACGGCGGTGAGTCCGCAGTGATCACTGTCGTACTCGATCGTTCGTAAACAGTTCCTTGGTCACAGTGTCAGTAACTGTCAGTCTTGCGTCTAATAGGAATAAATCCAGATAGGCACCGCTTCTTGGAAACGATGGCCGATCTGTAGCCAGCATTTCTATGCGATATTCAGCGTTATACTGACTCATCCAATTAAAATGATGAATACCTCTCGCATTCTGTACTTGATTTCCCAATCTAAGTGTTTGGCATTCAAATCACCGGCCATGAGAAAGTAATTTTCGTCCCAGCTCAAGTGTAGACCTTCGAAAAGTTTTTCAAGCTTTGTCAAAAAATCAGTTGGCTGAGGTGATTCCGGTGCATAAGCCGCGATCACATACATTCGCTTCCCCTGTTGGAGAGGAATGCATACGACACACGCCTCTAACAGCCGAAATCTACGTAGATCACTATTATATATAACTTTATGATTTATGCCTTTTCGTATGAAGATTGCGACGTCCGGCGCCTTTGGCACTAGGGCCGGTTGGGCTGCCTTAGCTGCAGGCTGTACCATTTTTCCCCTTCCTGCTGCCATTTGGGCGTAGGAAATTTGGGGATTAACGGGCGTTGCTGTAGGAGCACGCGTTGATGGGCGTATCTCTACCGCTGTCTGCTTAGCCGCTTTGTTATTTCTTATTTGCTGAAAGGCTGAGCAGCCCCGATAATTAGCAGGGTGCCCCTCCTTTCCGCAAAGTGCACATTTAAGCTGGGTCATGTCTTCGACCCGTTCTTCACCGAGTTTACACTCCCCCTTAATGTGGTCCTCACCACACTTAACGCAGCGTGACTGCATTTCGCAGTTTGCTGCAGCGTGGCCAAACCTTTGGCAGCGCATGCATTGAAGCATGTCGCCACGTCTCTTTAATTTATCCCAAGTTATAACCTGGTAGTTGAGGACGGAGATACTCCTCAACCTATCCAGTTTGCTGCTGGGCGATAGCTGAACTAGGAAGAACGGCAAAGACCGCTTCTCCCGTCTGGCTCTGAGTGTAGCGAACGGCTTGACCGCGATAAAGTCGAGATCGTTGCTCGCTTTTTGACGAAGCTCATTTAAGAGCACCTGTGGTTCCGTGCAGGAATCTATGCCCTTCAAGAGGACCGTCTAATATTTATCCACTTTGGGGGTAAAACTGAAGAACTCAGTCGTGGATTTCCTTAACAGTTCTCTAATTATTTTATGCTGCGCCACTGTTGAGCAGTGGATAGCATGTCTATCTTTGCTTAAGCGTTTAATAAAAAAGTTTTGGCCTATGGCCGACTTACACAGGTCTATGGTTTCCTGTAACTCCATTTTGTACGTGTTAATTGGTGGCACCTTTTCTTTTTTTATTTTGGGGCGGCTGTGGCTGCTGCTGGTGATCTATCTGCTGCTGCTGACTCCGCTCCTCTGGTTTTTGTTGCTGTTGCTGTTGTTTGTGCGTTGCACCTTCTGTTGCTGCTGTGGTTGTTCGGTTAAAAGCTGTTGTTATTGCTGCACTTGTTGGCTCTGCTGTGGCAGTTGCTGTTGTTGCTGCTGAGCTAGCCTTTGCTCTGGCTGTGCCAGCTCTTGTTGTGGTGCAGGTTTTGTAGGCGATGCTTTTTGTGGCGCTGTTTTTGGTGGCCCATGAAGCGCTTTTTTCTTTTCGCGCTCCCGTCTCTCCCCTTTTTTTCAACTTCTTGTTTATCCTTTAAGGCTTGAATCAGAGGGGTAACTATGGCGTTAAGCCTTTCCATTTCCCCCCGAATGGCATCGATTTTTTCACTGATGGCTTTTTCATCAAGTGCAATTGTTGCGACTTGCGCCCCATCTTCTTCTTCGGAGGACGCCTCTGGTGAGGCTAAGTCCACCAGCAGGTTGCTGTTGGAGTCCCCTGTTGTGAATAATCCCTCGCCACCTTCTGACATGTATTCAATGTCGTCATCGGATGGCGAGGAATCCAATTGTTGTAAGATTTTTGCTGCTGCTGACGTCTTCAGTGTGCGCGCCGTCTCCTTCACCCCAGCTGGCAGCTGGGCTGAGGTGGTGGTGGAGCGGCGCTTGACCAAGTTCGACGCACAGCTTATCTTCTTTTTCCTCTTATTCTTGATATCGGCTGTTGGTGCCGTTGCTTTTTTTGCCATTGTTGCTGCGGCACTAGTTGATGGTATGGCTGGTGGTGCCATCGCTTGCTTGGTTGTTGTTGTTGTTGGTGATACGGCACTAGTGGTGGCTTTAGCTGGTGGTGCCATAGCTGGTTTTATTGTTGTTGCTGGGGCACTTTTCGATGTCCCCGCGGTGTTGTTGGTTAGCATTTGCTGCTCTTCCCACTCGATGAAGTTTTCTACTTCACGATTGTGAAAAAAAACAGACAAAAAATTTTTGCCCGACTGGGATTCGAACCCGTGATCCTCAGGTTGTCGGTCTGCCACCTCTTTTTTTTTTTTTTTTTGTATATTCATTTTTATTTTTCAATTATCTTAGAACTATCTTAAAGCTAGACAAAAATTCATAAAAACTAGCCTACTTATCAATATCTTAAAACTAACTTACTGGCCCCAGTCGGGCGCTCTAAGTTAAACTAGAATAACTTAATGCTAATGCCTTTCGGCCTAAGAACTATCTTAATACTAAATCCAGGTCGGTTTTATTTTTTACCGAGAAGAATTTCACAAAAAAACTCGGTATCTATGTCTTTATTTTTTGGTTTTATATAAAACTTACAAACTACATAAAACTAAATTAAAGCTAATTAAAACTACTTAAAACTACTTACAACTAATTTTAAACTAATTACAACCTACTTATAAGCTACTTACAAACTAGAACAGCCACAGCAAGCATTTTCCGGTTTTTATAATTTTTTTGTATTTTTGTTGATTTTATAATTTTTTTGGTGTTTTTGTATGTTTTATATTTTTTTTTTTTTTTTTTTTTTTGGTGCCACCCTGACTGTCCCTACTTAAAACTAACTACCTAAACCTATGTAAGTCGGCCATACAAGAGAAAATAGCAAGGTCAACTATTAAATGTCTGAAGGAACTTCATCTTCGTTTTTCAACCACCAGAACTGGTTCTCCTGCTTTACCCTATCTCTTCGGTCCCGTTTGGACACAGTCCTACTGAACCGAAGGTGCTCAGCTCCGTCTTGTGCGAGGACGTCTCGACTGTAAAGGAGCCGCCGATCTACAGTTCTACGGCCGACGTGGTAGATTAGCGGAACCGCCGCTCTATCCTGGATCAGCCCTCGACTGTCTAGGTGGAGGAATGCATCGGGCGGAATAAAGCCGCTTAGACGCACACTCTCGTAGTATTCGTTGTTGGGGTAATAAGCCCCGAAAATTAAGCTATTAGGCGAGGACATCGCTCTTGCAATGTGACCTCGAATAAGCTTCAGCAAGAAATTATCTATCCTGTTTATGTTGGCCCCGTTGTATAGAGCCAGGTTGGAATAGTAGTGTTTGTACTCCGACTCTGGTGTTCTGTGCAATCCAAGGCAGCGTCGAAGACACTGCCTCTCAAACACCCGAATCTTTTCCATTTGAGATGGGGCAACGTTGAACCAAACCGGGCATCCATAGGCAATCATCGGCCGGATAAGGGCCATGTAGCAAATCACCTTCACCCTGCTGTCAAGCCGGCTGCTATAAAACAACCGTTTCGTCAGGGCAAAAGCTCCCCTAGCCCTGGCCAGAGCAGCATTTATATGTCTGTCGAAATACAAATACTGATCCATCCAGATGCCAAGGTACTTTACTACACTTTTACTCGCCAGTGGATGTCCATTTGGCCCTACGATCACCAGCTTGCGCCAGTTCTTTCTCGTATCCCTTGTGGCTCTAAGCAACGGAGTCCTAAACAAGATAGTTTCTGATTTCTGAAAGTTGATTTTCAGCTTCCAGTCATCGCAATATCGCTGAATCTTCTCGAAGTCACGCTGCAAAAGAATCCTGATGACCTCGACTTTTGGAGCTGTTCTGTACGCAATTGGATCGTCGGCATACGCAATTGCCTGAGTTAGACTACTTATCAGATCGCTGGTGTAAATGCTGAATAGAATCGGCGAGTTGACCGCTCCCTGCTGAAGACCATTTTTAATATTAAAGGTTGTGGCAGAAGTTACATTGCCACTCTTGACAACAAACTTTCTGCCATTGAGCATATCATAAAGCATATATAATAGTGGTTTACTAATGCCAAGTCTGGTCAGCTTTAGATAAAGACCCTCTAACCATACGGTGTCGAAGGCCTTCTCCAAATCAACCAGACAGGCACCCGTACACTGCTTCTTAGATTTGTTCCATTGGACATCAGAAACGAGTTTCGACGCGGCATGAATAGTGTCATGTCCCGCCTTAAGACCGAACTGATTGTCCGGTATGATATTATTGTCCTCTGTCCACTTAGACAGAGCTCTATTGATAACTTTTTCGAATACCTTGCTGATACTCGGAAGAAGACTTATCGACCGGAGATTCGCCGGATTGGAGTTGTCCTTTCCCTTTTTCGGGAGAGGATGCACCACAGCTGTCTTCCACCGCACTGGATAATATGCATTATTCAGAGCGTTGTTAAACAGAGTGGTATAAATGTCTACTGCTTCTTGAGGTAAATGTCGAAGTACAACTTTGGATATGCCATCGACTCCTGCTGACTTCTTCTTCTTTAATGAATCGAAGATGAGCTGGAGCTCCACCTTCGTAATTAACAGGGAACTGGGCCCATTTCGCTCGGCGATTATGGCGTTTGCCAAATGATCTTCATTGAACCCGGTGAAACCAAGGTTCTCTGATCGCCATTGCGTGATGTCATTCCGAAGGTAGAAGTGATGGAGCAAGGCTCTGTTTTCCAGGTCGTGATTCGGGCGAATGCACGCATTCACCTTGTACACTTGCTGGAAAGCAGCCCCCACAGCCTCCACTTTCTCCTGCGGATCTTCGACAATAAAGAGGTCATCGTCCAAGACGGCGTCCTCTGGATTAATTCCTGCTGTCAGAAGTACGTCTCTGTTGTCTGTCGTTCTCTGAAGCTTAAGACACGGAAGATCGTTCTGATCATTCCTCCTAAATATCTTGTTAATTTGCGGAAACATGCTCGGGTCCCTAGCATTAACGGCCCGAATTTTGTTGTCCCAATACAAATTAATTGACAACCGATAGTTCTCTTTAATTAGTTGGTTGATGTTTTTGATCGACGACTTCAGTGTCCTAATCTCCAGATGGTGAGGGTCAGTAAACCGTCGGTACAAGAGTTTTAGTCTTGTCAGCAGTCCACTTTTTTGTCTGTGTAGTGCATCATTGGTTGCGTTTCGATACATGTCGGTTGCGTCCCGTTGCTTGTATTTCGGTATTGTTGTGTTCATTGTTCGTTTGATTGTCTCATCCATTTGTTGTAGGTATTGGTCTATTTCGTTATTTGTCAAATTCCTGTCATTTGGTGGGGATAAGTTAATCGAACTGATTTCGCTCGATAAGGCGTTGGTAAAGCGTGGCCAGCGCACCTTACTGTAATTGTAAGTATGCACAGGTACATACTCATCCAACTCCACGAGCTCGTTTGGAAGCTGTATTACGGCGGCGAGTCCGCAGTGATCACTGTCGTACTCGATCGTTCGTAAGCAGTTTCTTGGTCTTTGACCCACAGTGTCAGTAATTGTCAGTCTTGCGTCTATTAGCAATAGATCCAGATAGGCACCGCTTCTTGGAAACGATGGCCGATCCGTAGCCAGCAGGTCGACACCATACTCAGTGTTGTATCGACTCATCCAATTAAAAAGATGAATACCTCTTTGATTTTGAATTTGATTTCCCCAATCTTGGTGTTTGGCATTCAAATCACCGGCCATGAGAAAGTAATTTTCTTCCATGCTCAAGCGTAGACATTCGAAAAGTTTTTCAAGCTCTGTCATAAAATCAGTTGGCTGAGGTGATTCCGGTGCATAAGCCGCGATCACATACATTCGCTTCCCCTGTTGGAGAGGAATGCATACGATGCACGCCTCTAACAGCCGAAATCTGCGCAGATCACCATTATATATAACTTTATGATTAATGCCTTTTCGTATGAAGATTGCGACGCCCCCCCCCCCCTTGAGTGGAGTTGGGTCGATCTCTTTTTACGATATTGTAATTGTTGTTAGTCAACTTATGTTTCTGGTTCAGCTTAGTTTCGCTGGCCATAAACACATCTGGACTTTGGTCTTTCAACAATTGGAAAAGATTAGCTCTACGTTCGGTCCTAATCAGTGAATTTACATTCACAGCAAGGATCCTAAGAGGCCTCTCCGACAGCGCGCCTTTAACCTCTAATTTTCGTTAGGCTAGGCAAAACAGAGTAGAGATAGTCTACCCTAGTCGCCTGCTCCTTTATCTGGGTCTGAAGTCCTGTTAACTGGCCTTGAATTGCCAGCAACATATTTCTAATTTCGGCCTGAGCGTCCGGCGCCTTTGGCACTAGGGCCGGTTGGGCTGCCTTAGCTGCAGGCTGTACCGTTTTTCCCCTTCCTGCCGCCATTTGGGCGTAGGATATTTGGGGATTAACGGGCGTTGCTGTAGGAGCACGCGTTGATGGGCGTATCTCTACCGCTGTCTGCTTAGCCGCTTTGTTGTTTCTTATTTGCTGGAAAGCTGAGCAACCCCGATAGTTAGCAGGGTGCCCCTCTTTTCCGCAAAGTGCACACTTAAGCTGGGTCATGTCTTGGACCCGTTCCTCACCGAGCTTACACTCCCCCTTGATGTGGTCCTCACCACACTTAACGCAGCGTGACTGCATTTCGCAGTTTGCTGCAGCGTGGCCAAACCTTTGGCAGCGCTTGCATTGAAGCATGTCGCCGCCTCTCTTTAATTTATCCCAAGTTATAACCTGGTAGTTGAGAACGGAGATACTTCTCAACCTATCCAGTTTGCTGCTGGGCGATAGCTGGACTAGGAAGAACGGCAAAGACCGCTTCTCCCGTCTGGCTCTGACTGTAGCGAACGGCTTGACCCCGATAAAGTCGAGATCGTCGCTCGCTTCTTGACGGAGCTCATTTAAGAGCACCTGTGGTTCCGTGCAGGAATCTATGCCCTTCAAGAGGACCGTTTGGTATTTATCCACTTTGGGGGTAAAACTGAAGAACTCAGTCGTGGATTTCTTTAATAATTCTTTTATTATTTTGTGCTGTTCCACTGTGGAGCAGTGGATAGCATGTCTATCTTTACTTAATCTTTTAATAAAAAAGTTTTGGCCTATGGCCGACTTACACAGGTCTATGGTTTCCTGTAGCTCCATTTTATAGGTGTTTATTGGTGGCACCTTTTCTTTTTTATTTTTGGGCGGCTGTGGCTGCTGCTGGTGTTCTCCTCGCTGCTGCTGACTCCGCTCCTGTGGTTTTTGTTGCTGCTGCTGCTGTTGCTGTTGTGATTGTTTTTTCGGCCGTTGCTCCTTCGGCTGCTGCTGTTGTTGTTCACTTGGCATCTGTTGTTGTTGCTGTTGCTCTTGTGAATTACGATCTGGCTGCTTGTTTTTCGGTAGCTCTTGTTGTGGCTTTGCTTTTTGCGGCGCCTGTACCACTTTTTTTTTGTTCGCACTCCTGCCTCTCTCTTTCACGACGGGCCTCTTGCTTGTTTTTAAGAGCTTGTATCAGAGGGTTCACGATGGCATTAAGGCGTTCCATCTCCCCTCGAATGGCATCTATTTTTTTGCTGATGGCTTGCTCATCAAGAGCGTCTTGTACCTCATTTTCCTCTTCGGAGGACGCCTCTGGTGAGGTTAAATCAACAAGCACATTGCTGTTCGATTCCCCTGTGGTGTATAAACCCTCGCCACCTTCGGACATGTATTCGATGTCGTCATCTGATGGCGAGGTATCAAGTTGTTGATGAATTTTTGCTGCTGCTGTCGTTTTGGCTGTGCGTGCCGTCTCCTTCACCCCAGATGGCAGCTGGGCTGAGGTGATGGTGGAGCGGCGCTTCACGAGGTTCGGCGCACAGCTAATCCTCTTCCTCCTCTTGTTTTTAATGTCGGCTGTTGTTGCCGTTGGTGGTTGTGCCGTTCTTGCTACGGCACTTGTTGATGGCGTGGCTGGTGGTGCCATCGCTTGCTTGGTTGTTGTTGTTGCTGCTACGGCTTTTGCTGGTGGTGCCATAGCTGGCTTTATAGTTGTTGCTGGGACACCTTTCGATGTCCCCGCATTGTTGTTCGATGCCATTTGCTGCTCCTCCCACTCAATGAAGTTTTCGACTTCGCGATTGTGGAAAAAAGCAGCTAAATAATTGTTGATGCCCGACTGGGATTCGAACCCACTACCTTCGGATTGTCGGTCTGCCACCTCTTCCTGTGTGCTATTGGCACTATTGAATATAGCTTGGATTAAATAAAACTTGACTAAGTCACCCCGAGATAATTAATTTGAATAAACTGGGAAGCCGAAAACGTCTACACACTTCCACAGTACGAGATCGGTCTGCCACCTCTTCCTCTGTGCTATTGGCACTATTGAAAAAAGCTTGACTGTAATTAAACTTTAACTTGTCACTCCGAAATATTTAATTTAAATAAACTGGGGAAGCCGAAAACGTCTAAACACTTCCACAGTACGAGATCGACTGAAAAGCATTTCATGTTGGAGATAAAGTACTTACAAAAAATGAAAACAGGCAACATAAGCTATCAGAAATATGGACAGGCCCTGTTGACTTTGAATCGATCGAAGCAAAGAGTGAGAACACGCGTTTTTGGTTATAAAACTTATTCTGATGTATTGTCTGCAACTTATGTCTATTTATACTGGAATTCATGCTTACTTTTACTTTATTTTAACTCCAATACATACATTTCTTATAACTATTTTGAAACCCAATTTATTACAACATATTGCTTATATCAATAATTTTTGGTTACCTATTAAACGATTAAATTATAAATACACGGAAAGCAAATCAAAACATAAATAATACAATTATTGATGACACTGCGCTTTAATGCAACACATTATACAGTTAAGGTATATTGCTGTGAGTCAGTATATTGCGCCTGCTGTTGCTGCCGTGGGAATTTGGTGTTATGTTTAATGTTGTTATTGATTACTGTTGATAGGTACCTTCAACAGGCCCTTATACTATCGCCGAAATACTTAATGAAACTAACAGTGTAGTATTAATTAGAAAAAAACATGTAACCATCCACAATAACCGTTTAAAACATTACTACGACAAGGATTAACATAAATTAAAACTCATTTCTTACATTTTTTCTTTTTATTTTTTCTGTTTAGACAAAGAATAATTTATTAACATTTCATCAATATGTCATATTTACACATATCATGGATTCTTTTAATAACAATGGTAGCAGCATCACCCTCTACGTACAAAATTGAAAAGCTGAACAATACAGAAATAGTGTTCAAAGACATAGGGAAAGTCTTACTATACCACGACACTTGGAATCTGATGACCGAAGTCAAAATTACGGATATATACAAACATCATTAACCGAGCTGAAGAATCCTGATTAAAGATTTGCAGAACATCGAAGAATAACAATATCTGCGATAATCCAACGTCATTACTTAGTTCCCTTATTACATCAGTTCGCCAACATACTAAAATTATTCAAAAATTAGTTGATCCACATCGATCAAAAAGATCTCTTTTTGATGGAATAGGAAGCGGACTTCACTATTTATTTGGATTTATGGACAGCCAAGACGAAAAACGACTGTTTAGTAAATTGGATGATCTAGGAACTGACACTAAGACCCTAGAAAAACTCCAAAGGAAGCAGATAACTGTAATGAAAACTTCGTTAGACAGTTTACAATAGCCACTCATAATACTAGAAAACAATCAAAAAAATATAACAGAAGTTATTGAGAGACTATTAAATTCAACTAATGATGCTCCAACAAATACATCTTTTCCCTATTCAAAGTAAAAATAACATTCCGGCTATTCTTAACATACAAGAGGACTTCATAGCAAAAAATTTACGAACAAAAAAATTCGTACTCACGAAGAAACGAGAATATGACCTCCTTAAAAAGGTATCTACTCAACTCCATAGTTCCTGGTATGTAGGACCACTGGAATCACCGGTAACCAAGGGAACAAATACTCACATTTGCTCAATATCACTGATATTTAACCCTTACGATGAAGAAAACCAATGCAACTATTTGTTCCAATCATATGAACAAAACGACCTAATTAAATTGACACAAAAAAATTCGTGGCTTTATTCTTTTCCGACCCCAACAAAAATAAAAATACAGTGTTCAGGAGAGTGGGATGGAGCAAATCTGAATGGAACTGGTATTATATCGTTACTTCAACCATGTCTCTTTCAAATTGACAGTCAAAATATTTTCTATGAAGATTCGGATCATATTCAACTTAGATTTAATCAACCTGATTTAAAAATACCTAGTCTAACATTTAATGACTCAATGAGAGATGTTTTTACGAAGAATGAACCAAAAAAACAATTGTTAATTCTAAAAGGAGTGGACGCGAACGGTATTGTTAAGGAAAATGCGTATGGAATAGCAGATTTGGAAAAAGATATGAAAGAGTTTGAAATTAAGCGTGCAAAGAAGACGCAGCATGAAGTGTTCACAATATCATCAATCTCATTTAGTACAGTAGCTCTGATAAGCGTCATTGGAATGATACTAGGGAGATTCCTATGCAAAAGAAGGAAGAATGTCAAGACCTATTATCCAGCATACTGTCCACACCATACCAGAGATTAGACCTAGTCCACCATCAGTTGCACCACCTGTATTACCACCTGTACCACAAACAAATAACATCCCAAGCCAATCATCAGTACGAGAAATTAGACCACTACCCAATGTTGCAAAAGCAACAACAACAACACATGTACCAACAAGTGCTCCCATGCCTCCAGCACCTCCACCACCACCACCCCCAACACCTCCAACACCTCCAACACCTCCAGCACCTCCATCCAATATTGTACCAAAACCAACCAACTTTCAATTAAATGAAAACAAATCGATACGTAGACCACGAAAACTACAATTATACTAAATAAAACGTTCTTATCATTATAGAACAACAATTACATAGCCAAAATGAGTACAGGGCATATTAACAAGGTTCAGATGCATCACTTCCTTTACAACCTTCAACAGTTTAAAAAGAGATCCTTTAATAAAAATCTACCTGATATATTCAGTTTACAGGCGATATCTACACACATAACATCAAACAGAAACAAGGACGAATGGATTGAGGATACGGATATCTTCAAATATGATTACATATTCATACCCATCGAAGAAGTAGAACTTCATTGGACTCTTTTGGTCGTTAACAACAAAACACAAACAGTCAAAAGCTATAACAAATTGGGCATATCAGGACTTCAAACATTTTTGACGGTAGAACAGTTTCTTACACAAGAATGGACGAGAAGACAAGAGACAGCATCCGCACCTAAATATGAGTTTAAAAATGTTACCATACCAAAACACCTGAGAGGTTTTGATGACGGCGAATTGACCTGACCAGACCTGACCTGATAACGAGCCACATAACTCACGACAAGAAGGTACTATCATCTACAGAAGAACTGATGGAGTTCCGAAAATCATTAGATGAAGAAATGAGATGGTATCCAGATTCCCAAATTCAAAAAAATAATAAAAGAGGGAGATAGAGTGCCCCAAATTCATTAAATAATAAAAGAGGGACTAGAGCCCCAAGTTCATTCATCATCATTCATTAAAACTTAAAAGAGGGAGATAGTGAGCCCCATAAAATAGAACTTAACTTACTAAATTAAAATTAAAAATTAAAATTCAATAATTTAAAAATAAACAAAAAAAAAAAATATTTCAGAAAATTATTAAATAATAACACCAAATGTCTTACAGCCCTATTATTGACACCATTCAAAACTAGTTTTGACGTAAAACTAGTTCTATAAGGGTTTCGGGTTTCAAGTTTTGAACAAATCGGTATTATTCAAACAAAAATTGACATCTAAAACTCGAAATTATAAAACTAGTTTTGGATAAAACTAGAAATTCATAAAACCAGAAATATCTAGTTTTAAGGACCTCAAAACTAGTTTTGAAGCTTGTTTATATTATTCATCACAAAATAATATCGGAAAAGTCAACAAAAATAAATAAATTACGAAATGTCACAAAATAATTGTGCATATTTAATAATTTTAACGTTGGCGCGTAAAAGAATATTTCCCGAATTAGCTTCAAGAACTTTTTGGCAGCAGAAGACGATTGATTATTTGTAGGCCCATAACCGACGCGGAAATATGCAGTATTCGAAAAGTTGGACTGTTTGGCGTTTCATCAGGGCTTCAAGATGAGCGAGCATACTTTTCTACGTGTTGTTGATTTGGCGAAACTGCATATGTCAACCCCACAAAGACGGTAAGACACACATTAGAGTGCACTATGAACTTCGTACATATATATTATTATTTGATTACAGATCCTGCTATCTTTACCCTTTGGTGCAGCACTTTCTTAATAAAGCGGTGCAAAATCAAAGCATTAGTATGCTTTCTACCTATGAGATTATAGGAAGTTTTAATTAAATAAATGAACATCCAACATCCAAATTGCATTTCCATTTTTTATTGTGCAACGAAAAATAAACATTATTTTACGTTATATTACATATATAAACATACTTTTGTAGTTTAAAATATATTTAAGCTTAAATGAACATATGTATCTGCTTTTTAAAGAAAACTGTGCTTTGATGCAATATAGGTTCCAACCATCGATACCGAATGTCTAACCGCTGACTTACAACTTGCGTGATTAACAAGAGCTTCCATCGCATGTAAGTTCGGCATGACAATCGCTCTTTGCCTGTCGATCAGAAGCAATTTGGCACATTTCCATTCTCGAAATGCACCTCGGCAGAATGTTTATTTTCTTTCTCACGTCGTCGTTCCTTTACAGCTGGTGAGCTTTTCGGAAGAATTCCCTATTATGGCTGACGAGGCCCTTCGTTTTTTAAACGCCTTTCAGAAAATGTGGGAAAAACTCCACCTGGCCAGGAAACGGAGTCGTGGGTAAATACAGACTATTTGAACTTATTGCTTCGGTTTCGGTGCAAGGCGATTCAACTTGTGAAAGCAATTCTTCAATTTGGTTGACAGATTCAATACTGTGGATTAATTTGTTGCTCCAGTGCAAAAATTTAGTGCACCTGACCCAAAACCAGCCAAACCATCAAAATAAATACATCTACTTTCATAAAACTAGTTTAATACAGTCAAAACGAGAAACTCGTTTCAAAACCAAAACTAGTTATATCTCCAGAAATGAAAAATACCGATTTTCCTTTTAAACTAGTTTTGATTATTTTTTATAGAACTCGAAACAAAACTAGTTTTACCTAAAACTAGTTTTGTTTCTAGTTTTACAAATTTTCAATAATAGGGCTGTTATTATTCTTTCGATATATCTACTAAAAAAAAAAAATACAGAATTAAATAATGAAGAAGTAAATAAATAAACCTAAGTACACATAAAACTTTAGTTGTTTAATTGTTTAATAAACATATACGAAGTAAGATTTTAATGGCAATGTAAAAAACAAAACAAAATAATAATAATATGATGTCAAAATTAAACATAAAGATGTAAGAGAAAAAAGAAAATATGTATAATATGTATATAAAAATTGTGATATACAATGATTTCATCCATTTGGAAAAGTAAATCTATTAAAAACTGAGATCTGTGAAGAATAAATCAAAACCATTTGTACTGAAAATATATTTTGTTACTTTTATCCTAGTCTTATAGCTGTAGTAATCAATAGTAAGTTGTTTATATTACTGTTCAATTGTAGTCAAAAATTTCATTATCTAGTTGTAATTTCTTTTAAAATGTTTAATTATTATCTAATTGTAATTTAAAAATTAGATAAGTAAAACGCTAGCTATTAAAGTAAATAAATAAGAAGTATTCCTGAAAACATATACAAAAATGAGAGACTATAAAGTAATGCTGGTAGAAGATATAAATTGCAGATTTGAAGACGATATAATCCATCAAGAAACGAAGAAAACCAAATGAAAGAGCCGCGTAAAGTTAGCATTACAACTTTCGAAAAAATTACTTTTGAGTATGCCAGTAATTGCCGATTAATTGCCGTAAATATGCCGTGGAAACAAAAAAATTGCCGCTCTTTCGGTTTGTCCACAAAGTACAATACTGCTAACTTTATATAAAGTTAGCATGGCACTTTTTTATTTTTGGTCAAAAATTATTTTTGAAAACGCCAGTAATTGCCGATTAATTGCCGTAAATATGCCGTGAAAAACAAACAGTTGCAGTTCTTATGGTTTGTCTTAAAAGCGCAATCCTGCTAACTTTACGCGTAAAGTTAGCATGACACTTTTTTGTTTTTGGAAAAAAATTATTTCTGAAAACGCCATTAATTGCCGATTAATTGCCGTAAATATGCTGTGGAAACAAAAAAATTGCCGCTCTTACGGTTTGCCCACAAATTGCAATCACGTAAATTTTGGGTGTAAAGTTAGCATGACAACTTTTGAAAAAATTATTTTTGAAAACGCCATTAATTGCCGATTAATTGCCGTAAATTTGCCGTGAAAACAAAAAAAATGCTGCTCTTATCGTTTGCCCACAAAGAGCAATCACGTAAATGTGGCGTAAAGTTAGCATGACAACTTTCGAAAATAATATTTTTGAAAACGCCATTAGTTGCCAATTAATTGCCGTAAATTTGCCGTGAAAACAAAAAAATTGCCGCTCTTATCGTTTGCCCACAAAGAGCAATAACGTAAATTCTTTGTCTGACACATTTAACTTTTTAATTTTTGGTCAAAAATTAGTTTTGAAAACGCCATTAATTGCAGATTAATTGCCGTAACCATACCGTGAATTCAAAAAAGTTGCAACTTATACGGTTTGCCCACAAAGGGCAATAACGTAAGTTTTAGGCGTAAAGTTAGGATGATAACTTTTGAAAATAATATTTTCCAAAACACCATTAATTGCCGATTTATTTCCGTAAATTAGCCGTGAAGTCAAAAAAATTGCCGCTTTTATGGTTTGCCTCTAAAGGGCAATCACGTAAATTTAAGGTGTAAGGGCTTACTTTTTAATTTTTGGTCAAAGATTATTTTTAAAAACACCATTAATTGCAGATTAATTTCCGTAAACATACCGTGAATTCAAAAAAATTGCAACTCCTACGGTTTGCCCACAAAGGGCAATAACGTAAATTTTAGGTGCAAGGCTAGCATGACAACTTTTGATAATAATATTTTTAAAAGCGCTATTAATTCCCGATTTATTGCTATAAACAACAAAATTCCCGCTCTTATAGTTTGCCCAAAAAGGGCCATAACCCTTATTTTATGTGTAAGCATGAATTTATAATTTTTGGTCAAAAATTATTTTTGAAAATGCCATTAATTGCCATAAGCATACCGTGAAACTGAAAAAAATTGCCACAGTTTGCATACAAAGGGCATTAACGTGAATTTTAAGCGTAAGTAAACAATATATTTAATATGTATATATATATAATACGTTGATATCAGTCAGATTTTCTTAAACCGGTGCAAAAACTTGATTTAATCGCCCCTTCAGCTTTTAGGATACGGGTTAGATTAGATAAAAGGCAATGCTTAACAAAGACATTACACAAACAAACTTTCAATCCTTAAATTCCATCAATCTCCCCAGATTTTTGAAGAAGTGCGGAAGACCAGTTTGAAGAATTTTGGAGACTCAAATTAAAGATGTTTCACAAAAAATAAGCAAATAAATATTAATTTTTCTTTTGATTTTTTGTATAAAATTGTAAAAAACGTGACAAACTAATAAAGAAAATATTTAGAGTTTGCAGTTTGAAATTATTTTTATTTTATATGGTGAAATAATAGAAAAAAACTCTTAAAAATTGACTGAAAGTTTCCGCATCTGTTTTAATACTGTGTCAGCCATTTTCAATTATTTTAAAGGGACATGGATCTCGCGCATAGCATACAAAGTGCAAAAGTTTCAAAGAAATTTGTATGGGGCAACGGACAAACGACAAATGACTTTTAGAAAAAACTTTTGTTAGTAGGTACAATAACTCTTAGTTAATGGCTCCTTAAGAACCTACAAACTGGCTGGGTGAGTTGAGTACACCAACGGAGCGTATGCGTCAGGTGACGACGAACATTACAAAGCCATTTCTCTCCGTAACCAACATTGGCTAGTGCATGATGACTTAAAATCAGAAAAATGTATTCAACAAAAGGACCGATATAGTATTGATGTTGCGCTTCTTATATATGTAAAATGGAAACATAATTGATTTTTTTAAGAGATTATGTTTTTTTTCACAAAAAAAAAACTTAAAAAAAAATAAATTGATTATTTTTTTATAAAAATGTGTACTTCCTTTCATAATAATTATAACAAAACACCTGCAGCATCTGAAAAAAGCTATTGGAAGAAAGTTCCACATACGCCATTTCGCACAGTGGTTTAAGTTGTTTAGAGTAGTGGATTACCTGATACGGTTCGCAGTGATAACGGACCTCAATTTGCCTCGTGAGATTTTAAAAAGTTTTCTCAACGATGGAACTTCAACCATATCACTTCAAGTCCCCGGTTTCCTCAAAGGAAAGGATTTATAGAAGCATAATTGTAAAAACAATCTTATCACAGGTAAAAAAGAGTGACGATTCGTGCTTGACACTGATGGAATGAATATCGAGCTACACCGTTTTCAAATGGTCACAGCCCCGCCAAATTGTTAATGGGAAGGGGCATAAAAACGTTTATTCCAACTTCGAGATTCAACCTTCAGCCCAAAGCTTTAAACAACTAGGATCAATACAGAACTGAAGAAAAGAGACGAGAAAAGCAGGCAAATGATTATAACAGACATCATGGAGTGCGAGATAGAGACGAATTTCAACCAGGCGATGTAATTTGGGTTCGAGATGTGAAGCAGTGTGGAACAGCAGTGCAAAAAGGACCATTTCCAAGATCTTACACTACGAAAACACAGACTGGAGCTCTTCGTCGAAATTCTTTTCATTTGACAAAATCGAACCGCGAAACACCACCCTACAAACCGGGAGTAAAAGTTATTCTATCACAAGAGGAGCCGCAGACGCCAAATGTAGAAGAAAAACAAGCGATTTCAACTGCTGAACCTGAAAATAATATACAAACTCCCAAGAACTGAGCAACCAGTTGAAGACTCCGTAAACAACGTATGAAACCAAAAATGGGCGGGTAGTAAAAGAACCAGAATAGTGGGCATACGCTATATTGGATTAAAATTGAATTTATTTTTATTTTACTTACATACTTTCAATACAAATTAGGTAAAATATGAAATTTGTAATATCTATATTGGTTTTGATTTGTTTCTTGATTTATATTCACAAATTTTACAAAATATAATTTAATTACCTATTAAATTAAAAACTTAAGAAGGGGAATGTCATGTAATATACACAACAATTGCATTATGTAAAAGTATACTAGTGTATGTATATTGTTCATATAAGTCTAGTTACTACAATGATGCATTTCTTGTATAATGTATTATAAAGGCAGTTGCGAGATCTTATCACAATAAGTCGAGAGCACTTGAATAAATAATCCTCACCTAAACAGTTGTTTTATTTAAATCGTTGGGACACTGCAATCCTAAGCTTTCACAGGGTGAGAACTATCGCACATGGATCAAAATATTTTAATAAAATGTGCCTAGAATTGGATAAAATATGCTAATGGAAGCTGATCGAAAATGAATACATAGTTGTCATGCTAAATTTACGCCTAAAATTTACGTTATTGCCCTTTGTATGCAAACTGTGGCAATTTTTTTCAGTTTCACGGTATGCTTATGGCAATTAATCGGCAATTAATGGCGTTTTCAAAAATAATTTTTGACCAAAAATTATAAATTCATGCTTACACATAAAATAAGGGTTATGGCCCTTTTTGGGCAAACTATAAGAGCGGGAATTTTGTTGTTTATAGCAATAAATCGGGAATTAATAGCGCTTTTAAAAATATTATTATCAAAAGTTGTCATGCTAGCCTTGCACCTAAAATTTACGTTATTGCCCTTTGTGGGCAAACCGTAGGAGTTGCAATTTTTTTGAATTCACGGTATGTTTACGGAAATTAATCTGCAATTAATGGTGTTTTTAAAAATAATCTTTGACCAAAAATTAAAAAGTAAGCCCTTACACCTTAAATTTACGTGATTGCCCTTTAGAGGCAGACCATAAAAGCGGCAATTTTTTTGACTTCACGGCTAATTTACGGAAATAAATCGGCAATTAATGGTGTTTTGGAAAATATTATTTTCAAAAGTTATCATCCTAACTTTACGCCTAAAACTTACGTTATTGCCCTTTGTGGGCAAACCGTATAAGTTGCAACTTTTTTGAATTCACGGTATGGTTACGGCAATTAATCTGCAATTAATGGCGTTTTCAAAACTAATTTTTGACCAAAAATTAAAAAGTTAAATGTGTAAGACAAAGAATTTACGTTATTGCTCTTTGTGGGCAAACGATAAGAGCGGCAATTCTTTTGTTTTCACGGCAAATTTACGGCAATTAATTGGCAACTAATGGCGTTTTCAAAAATATTATTTTCGAAAGTTGTCATGCTAACTTTACGCCACATTTACGTGATTGCTCTTTGTGGGCAAACGATAAGAGCGGCATTTTTTTTGTTTTCACGGCAAATTTACGGCAATTAATCGGCAATTACTGGCGTTTTCAAAAATAATTTTTTCAAAAGTTGTCATGCTAACTTTACACCCAAAATTTACGTGATTGCAATTTGTGGGCAAACCGTAAGAGCGGCAATTTTTTTGTTTCCACAGCATATTTACGGCAATTAATCGGCAATTAATGGCGTTTTCAGAAATAATTTTTTTCCAAAAACAAAAAAGTGTCATGCTAACTTTACGCGTAAAGTTATCAGGATTGCGCTTTTAAGACAAACCATAAGAACTGCAACTGTTTGTTTTTCACGGCATATTTACGGCAATTAATCGGCAATTACTGGCGTTTTCAAAAATAATTTTTGACCAAAAATAAAAAAGTGTCATGCTAATTTTATATAAAGTTAGCAGTATTGTACTTTGTGGACAAACCGAATGAGCGGCAATTTTTTTGTTTCCACGGCATATTTACGGCAATTAATCGGCAATTACTGGCATACTCAAAAGTAATTTTTTCGAAAGTTGTAATGCTAACTTTACGCGGCTAAATGAAAGCCGAATAATATGAAATACGATGATGACACCTATAGATGCTTTATATTTTTGTGTATATTTATTATTTAATAGTGTAAAATTAAATTTGTAACTAGTTATAAAATAAAAGAAAATGCATACCTACATAAATAATATTATAAATACATCGCCATTTAAAACCTTTCATCTATTTTATTCCTGCGGTAATTTTTTGTGTAATCTAGGTATACCAATTAGTATTATTCAATGAAAATCCAATGCATTTAAGGACCCTTCATCTAACAACGTCAGCAAACCCAATCAATTTTTGACTCTTCTAATCGAAAATATGATCATTTTTGGAAATGGGAGGTGTTGTGTATAGATCATATACCAACTATACCAACCAACTACCTTTCAAAAGTCAATGTCACTGTCTGGTGTTAAACACCAAAATCAAGGTCATTACCAAGTGTGTGCATTATGTGCCACACTATTTGTTTACAAAAATAAACGCACGTGGGTTGCGCAAAACAAAGTAGAGACCTACAAAATGTTTTGCTGCCCTGTTGCAATAAAATAAACAAATTAAAGAATGACCTAGTAAGGTGGTTATGACGAAAATGCATTGAAGCAATATGAAACCTGACTCGGGGTCTTGTTTACGTTTGCGAGTAATGAACCAGGTTATTAAATGCATTGCGATATTTGTGAATGAGGAAATAAACCAGGGCAACAAAAATAAATAAATATGTTGTCAAAAATGCCGTATGGAAAATTATGCAATGTAATATTTAAGAAAAAATTTCATTGTCATTTAAGTAATATGCAATTAAGAAAAATCTCAATGTTAGATTTGAGAATAGGAAGTAAGATAATTTTGTATAAATAGGTTTAAGAAAATTAAAAGTAGTAATTAAACATAAAGTGTGTTAACCAATCACTTCGCTCGTTTTATTTCAAACTCACAGCAGCCCCAGGACATTAACAAGAAATAACCATGACCAGTTCTTTTCAGGAAGATTTAAGGGAGAAATTATCAAGTTGTCCTAGCGCCGGTCCCCGTCCCATTTCACTGGAGGAGTACCGGTCCCGCCATCAGCTAACCACTCCTGTTCAAGCCATCGAGGTTCCAGAGACACCCAAGAAGCCTTTCGGTCCCCTACCCGAAAGGAAACACCGGTGTTTCCAAGCCAAGTGAGGCTCCGCCGGCAACTTGCTGCCATGTAGCAATTGGCGGCCCTAAGTCGGGGTTTGAAGAAACGCCATCTTCTGGAGGATGCCAGGAAACTAAAAGATGCAGAGCAGGCGTTTAAATTGAATAAAGTTGAGAAGAAAGGGATGAATAAAAAATAAAAATAAACAAATAAAAACATTAACACAATTACCTTCTTTATTGATTCTGGTTCACTGGTTCTCAAAGGATATTTACACAACAAGCCTTATATAGAGCTTGCGTAACTCATATTTTAAGGCCTTATAGCAGCCATTTGTTTAAATTTCAAGTGGAAAATTCCTGGCTTGCTCAAGATTGCCAGTCTGGTTTCCAGGGTCTCCGCATTTGCGCTTGAGTGCAACCTTCCTCTTTGATGTTGAATCTGGTAGTCGTATGTCTGCAATCTCTCGACCTACCTTGCCACTTGACCTTCTGGATTTTTGAAGTTCAAAAGCCAATTAAGTGGGCCATGGTCTGTTCGAAGAAGGAACTTCTGTGGAAGTTTTTTGTAGTCGATATTAGAGCTAAGAGTTCTCTTCTAGTCACACAGTAATGTTCTTCTGACTTTGAGAGTACCTTGCTGTAATAGGCGATGACCTTCTCTTGCGACAGTACGGTTCCAATTCGTTACTTGCGTCAGCCTCAATGATGAAAGGTTTTCCTGATGTTGGGTAGACCAAAACTGGTCTGTTGTATAGGTGCTGCTTAAGTTCCTTAAAGCTTTTTTCGCACTCACTACCATTTGAATGGTTTGGTTTTTTCGGTAAGCTGATGCAAATTTTTCGCGATCTCAGAAAAATCCTTCACAAAACGACTTTCGTACGTGGCAGGACCAAGAAAGCTCCAGAGTAGAAGCCAATTCTTGACGGTGTCTACTTTTTCAGGATTAGTCGTTACCCAAGTAACATCGTTGGAGCTAATAGAAGCAAAACTTTCCCTTAGCAGCTTTTAAGCAGTGAAATCCGAAGCTAGAGTTCTTAAACAGATTATTTCACATCTCCCTACATTTATTTTAAAATTTTGTTCCATAATCGAATTTCCAGTACACGTTTAGCTCCATCAATTTCGTATCGTCCCAAGATTTGAAAATATGCTCTTTAATAACGTTCAACGTAGGTGAACTTTCTTTAAACGAGCAGACTATTAATATGAGCATAAAAAGAAGCGTTGTAGAGCTTCTTTAACCTCCTGTTCAAAATACTATTGCATACTCTACCGAAATGTCAAAAAATAGCTACACAAAACGCGGCTGTAGAGTTAAATTACTAATGCTTTCACACAATCGCATGCGCATTGGAAATCTCTCTGAGCATTGTCAAATTTCTCTGAGCATTGTGAAATCTGAGGACTCAACAGAGCTACAACAAAACGAATATAGAGCTTAATACTTAACCTCTCTCAAATGAGTAGGGTGTTTCACAATAAAATACAATTAAGATAATTTCACCGAGAAAAGTTAAATCAAAACTAGAAAATAAATTAACTCCTTTCAATTTCTAAGGAATACCGAGTATGTACCTTAATAGTTGAATTAGATGCGAATTTTCTTAAAATGTTTAAGGACAATCGAACAGCTAACATAAAAAGTTTTAAAATAAAATTAAGTCTACAGGTGAGTCTCACAAGTGCTTCCTTACTGATAAACCATAATGCATTTCAATTGTGTATAAATAAATAAGAAATGTATTCAAAACTTTCAATTTTCGAAACACCCTTCTTTTTTAGAATTTAAAGCAAAACTCTCATTTTGTGAAAATTAGCTCTACAATATCGATATTACAGTTCTATTGAAGACAAGCTATTTTCATGATTAAAAATATGGCGATAGAAAAAAAACATTATTTCAATTTTCTTTATTTTATTTGAAACGAATGAAAAATCTTTATTTTCAATACAAAATACAGCAAGTATTGCAAATATTGGAATACAAACAAAATATTTAATTTCAGATTTAAATTAATTTTTGTACCAAATTTTTGTGTTGCATAAGTTAACTTTTTTGAACATTTCACTGCATAATATAAAGAATTACGAAGGCGCGTTGTAATTTTGCGAAGTACACTCAGTACATGTTTGATAAATCTAGGCGCGCACTAAAAATTCACTAACATGGAATCGACAAACAATTAATTTCATTTCTCACTTAAATATTTTCTGTAGGAATATTTTATTATTTTCCGACACCACAAATTCACAATACATAAGGTTCTCGTATGTTACTATCACACATATAATACATCGTTCTAATATTATTTTACTTTATAATTTGTATTACACAAACCCAAACTAATACAAACATAGTGCTGTCAAAAATGTTGCTTTAAAGATTTCTAAATAATAAACCTAAGAGCAGCAAGGCCTAACAAGCCACTGATAAAAAGCTGGTTTCGAGCAAAAAATAGCTCTCAAACTCAATGAATTCGCTGTAGGCAAGCTCTGCAATTGCTTTAGAAGTGCATCTAGAGCTTCTTTTGAAATCAACGAGCTCTAAGATTAGCTCTACAAACGCTTTTAGAGCAATTAAACAGCTAAAATTGTTTCTTGGGTACTCCTTGAGCAGAGATGATATGTCCCGAAATTTTACCTCAGCCTTGAAAAATTTTCATTTGTCTGGATTCAATTTCAACTCTGCTTCTCGAAACCTTTGAAAACGGCCTTAAGGTTTCCACAATGCACATCAAATGTTTCATCATAAACGATGGCATCTCCCAAATAGACTAGGCAAGATTTCAAAGTCCTTGTAGAATGCATTCCACCAATCGCTCTAACGTTGCCGGAGCGTTGCATGGTCCAAAAGCCATTACTTTAAACTGCCACAGACCAAAGTGGAGAACCATTCAGCTCTTTCCATCGCATTCAAAGTATCACTGATTCTTGGCAGAGGATAGCTGTATTTTTTGTTCACATCGTTCAGCCTCCGATAGTCCACACAGAATCGAGTACTTCGATCCTTCTTTTTGACAAGAACGATGCCCAAGGGCTTTTAGAATTTTCGAATCTAAATCTTTCTTCATCGCCGATATCATCAACTTCGACTTGTTTGGCTAATGGGAGACGTCTTGCTGGTTGTCGAATTGGTCAAGCGTTCCCTGTGTCGATTCGATGCTGCACCAGTTGTGTTCGACCATACTGCCCACTGGGTGAAGAGAGTAAATCAGCGTGATTGTGAAGGAGGCTTGAAAATTTTTGCCTTCATAGTGTTAAATTTCTTCGGGTCCACAGATTGTTGAGAGTCCACTTTTGTGATCTTAGTTATAGCGAAAACTGATTCACACTTTTCCGCAACTGCTCCTTTTCTCAACTTGACTTCGTACAGTTTGATGTTCAGTATCCGTACAGACACCATGTTGTTGTTAGGTGCCACAAGAGTCTTCCCTAGGATGATGTTTTGGAAAGACTGCTCAGAGTCTGACTTCACCATAAGGTATCGATGGCTACCAAAATCACCCTATATTCTTTTATTTTATTTTTCAAACGAACACTTCCAAAGGTGGCAGGCATATATCTCCCTTTATGACAGTCCTCAGAGTTGATGTGCTTCCATTGCCATAAACCATAGGAATCTCCACATTTCGATACTTAAGAACTTGCTTCCTGATATCAAGGATTACTCCGTGCTCTTTCATTAAGTCGATTCCAACGATGCACTCATCAAATATATCTGCTACCAGAAATATATGTGAAAACTCCAGTTCTGTCTCTTCGAACAATGGACGCAGTGGCACCGGTGTCGATCGTAGCCACCTGTTTGTTGCCGTTTAATGTTGCCACCACAGTCAGACTTGTATTGTTTGGATTAGTGTGCGAGACCTGAATAGTGGTTCTGGGGCCATCGATACCAGAAACCAGCTTCTGCCCTCGGTTGGGAAACAGGTAGAGTTGAAGTATTGACGTTATAGTTTTCATTTCTGCTTCCACAATGTTTACATGCAGGTCTTTTAGGTGGTAATCTGCACTAACGTTGGAGATGTCCAGTCTTGTTACAATTCCAGCATCGAGCAGGTCCATCTCGCTGGTTCCTTTGCAACGCTGTTCTCTAGCATTAACAATCCTCAATTTCTATTTCTCTTACTCGATGAACTCCTTGAGAAGCTGAATAGTGGTTCTGGGGCCATCAATACCAGAAACCAGCTTCTGCCCTCGGTTGGGAAACAGGTAGAGTTGAAGTATTGACGTTATAGTTTCCATTTCTGCTTCCACAATGTTTACATGCATGTCTTTTAAGTGGTAATCTGCACTGACGTTGGAGATGTCCGGTTTTGTAACAATTCCAGCATCGAGCAGGTCCATCTCGCTGGTTCCTTTGAACGCTGTTCTCTAGCTTGAACAATCCTCAATTTCTATTTCTCTTACTCGATGAACTCCTTGAGAAGCTGAATAGTGGTTCTGGGGCCATCAATACCAGAAACCAGCTTCTGCTCTCGGTTGGGAAACAGGTAGAGTTGAAGTATTGACGTTATAGTTTCCATTTCTGCTTCCACAATGTTTACATGCAGGTCTTTTAAGTGGTAATCTGCACTGACGTTGGAGATGTCCAGTCTTGTTACAATTCCAGCATCGAGCAGGTCCATCTCGCTGGTTCCTTTGCACCGCTGTTCTCTAGCATGAACAATCCTCAATTTCTATTTCTCTTACTCGATGAACTCCTTGAGAAACTGAATAGTGGTTCTGGGGCCATCGATACCAGAAACCAGCTTCTGCCCTCGGTTGGGAAACAGGAAGAGTTGAAGTATTGACGTTATAGTTTCCATTTCTGCTTCCACTATGTTTACATGCAGGTCTTTTAGGTGGTAGTCTGTTTTGACGTTGGAGATGTCCGGTTTTGTAACAATTCCAGCATCGAGCAGGTCCATCTCTCTGGTTCCTTTGCAACGCTGTTCTCTAGCATGAACAATCCTCAATTTCTATTTCTCTTACTCGATGAACTACTTGAGAAGCTGAATAGTGGTTATGGGGCCATCGATACCAGAAACCAGCTTCTGCCCTCGGTTGGAAAACAGGTAGAGCTGAAGTATTGACGTTATAGTTTCCATTTCTGCTTCCACAATGTTTACATGCAGGTCTTTTAGGTGGTAATCTGCACTAACGTTGGAGATGTCCAGTCTTGTTACAATTCCAGCATCGAGCAGGTCCATCTCGCTGGTTCCTTTGCAACGCTGTTCTCTAGCATTAACAATCCTCAATTTCTATTTCTCTTACTCGATGAACTCCTTGAGAAGCTGAATAGTGGTTCTGGGGCCATCGATACCAGAAACCAGCTTCTGCCCTCGGTTGGGAAACAGGTAGAGTTGAAGTATTGACGTTATAGTTTCCATTTCTGCTTCCACTATGTTTACATGCAGGTCTTTTAGGTGGTAATCTGTTTTGACGTTGGAGATGTCTGGTTTTGTAACAATTCCAGCATCGAGCAGGTCCATCTCGCTGGTTCCTTTGCAACGCTGTTCTCTAGCATTAACAATCCTCAATTTCTATTTCTCTTACTCGATGAACTCCTTGAGAAGCTGAATAGTGGTTCTGGGGCCATCGATACCAGAAACCAGCTTCTGCCCTCGGTTGGGAAACAGGTAGAGTTGAAGTATTGACGTTATAGTTTCCATTTCTGCTTCCACTATGTTTACATGCAGGTCTTTTAGGTGGTAATCTGTTTTGACGTTGGAGATGTCTGGTTTTGTAACAATTCCAGCATCGAGCAGGTCCATCTCGCTGGTTCCTTTGCACCGCTGTTCTCTAGCATGAACAATCCTCAATTTCTATTTCTCTTACTCGATGAACTCCTTGAGAAACTGAATAGTGGTTCTGGGGCCATCGATACCAGAAACCAGCTTCTGCCCTCGGTTGGGAAACAGGAATAGTTGAAGTATTGACGTTATAGTTTCCATTTCTGCTTCCACAATGTTTACATGCAGGTCTTTTAGGTGGTAATCTGCACTAACGTTGAAGATGTCCAGTCTTGTTACAATTCCAGCATCAAGCAGATCCATCTCGCTGGTTCCCTTGGAACGCTGTTCTCTAGCATGAACAATCCTCAATTTCTATTTCTCTTACTTGATGAACTCCTTGAGAAGCTGGATAGTGGTTCTGGGGCCATCGATACCAGAAACCAGCTTCTGCTCTCGGTTGGGAAACAGGTAGAGCTGAAGTATTGACGTTATAGTTTCCATTTCTGCTTCCACTATGTTTACATGCAGGTCTTTTAGGTGGTAATCTGCACTGACGTTGAAGATGTCCGGTTTTGTAACAATTCCAGCATCGAGCTGGTCCATCTCGCTGGTTCCCTTTGAACGCTGTTCTCTAGCTTGAACAATCCTCAATTTCTATTTCCCTTACTCTTTGAGAAGCTGAATAGTGGTTTTGGGGCCATCGATACCAGAAGAGCGAACGCTAAGGAACACGGAAGACTTCTTGCATATGGCCATCTTCAAAGCGTTTGTCAATGGCCTGAACAAGAGCACTGAAGTTGCCATTCTTATCTGCTGGTATGGTTAGTCGCAGTTCAGCAGCAGTTTCTCCAAGGGCAAGCGTCAGAGCTAGTTATTTGTCTTCCTCATCCCAGCAAGTAGTTGCTGCATCCATCTAAGGTTGGTGGATGTGTCTCCTTTCTTTTTGGCCAGTCGCCAACACTTTCTCGAACCTTCATTTTCTTTACTTTATCCAATTCCTTTGAAATGTATTCGATTTTGTCTTTGACCTTTTCGAACTTTGCATCGACAGTCGAAAATTGTTTATCAACATGCACGTCAAGGGCAATAATTCTGTTGTCAAAGGCTTCTTACTTACCTTCGAGAAGATTTGGAAGATTCCTTTGTTCTTGGCTTTGTTGTTCCAGAAGATTCTTTTGTTCTTGGCTTTGTTGGTCTAGAAGATTCTTTTGTTCTTGGCTTTGTTGTTCTAGAAGATTCTTTTGTTCTTGGCTTTGTTGATCAAATCGTTCAAGAATATACTTTTGTTCATAGCGTTGTTTTTGGCTTTGTTGTTCGAATCGTTCGAGGAGATTCTTTTGTTCATTGCGTTGTTCTTGGAGATTCTTTTGCTGACTATCAAATTTGGCGAGCAGCTGAGACTGCAGATTGCTCATGCCTGACGTACTTACTTGTTCTTGCTCTTCCTCCATTTCAATGTCAAATATAAACGTGTCTGTGTTTTCTCCACGTTTTCCTAAACCTTCTTGCAGACGAATTATAAGATCATTCTTGGTTCCAGCAGTAAGAAGACCTCGCTTGTTCAGTTCTGCCTTAAGTTCAACTAAATTAAAATCATAAAAAGTTTTACTCATTGTCTTTTCTTATTTCCACTTTCACAGTCACGTTCACATTTTGTAATTATTATCTGTTGAAGTACAATAAATTATCTAAATACAAATAAATTAAGTTTTATTCCACTTCTAACACCAATATAATATTTTCTTAGGTTATGCGAGAAACAGATTAGTTCTGTTTCGAGGGATTGATTTTTATTCCCCATTGGAGATAATATTCCCAGAGTCTAAGGATGTGTGCCTTAGTCTACTACAGTCGTTTTTTCATATATTTTTCACGAAACCGAAATTTTCTATCCCATTTATCTCCAAGCAGCAAGTTTTGAGTTATAACGGTGATTTTTTAATGAGCTATATGTAAAAGCCAGTTAATACGTGGTTTTCAGTGGTACATTGTGTTTCATAGAGGTTGGTCTCACTTAAACCTCAAAAATTTGATTCGAGTCCAAACTATAAAATCTTAAACACAAACGCATATTTAAAAACGAACCGTCCTTCTTGCGTTTGTAAGACAATGGCACAAAAGTGCATTGACCCCACATTCCAGATGCAGTATACCTACAGACCCTTTTTAAAATCTGAGAACTTAAAGTCCAGGGTCCACTTTGCAGCAGGCACTATTAATACAATTCTCAGAATTTAGCATGGAAAAAACAATTCATTTAGAGTTGTATGACGCAGTTTAAATAGACAAAAAGTGATAAGCTGCAACACAACCCTTGCCTCACCAAAAAATGCAGAAGTTCTCGTGTTTTTGCGAAATTGCTATGGGCATTGAGTTTGTTTGAATACCCATTGTTATTTTCAGTTCAATGTCCTCTTAGTGGCGACACCACATGCGTAAAATGCAGTTTGCTTGCTTTTTATTTTAAATATATTTCTGCTGCAATTGTGGCCTCGGTTTTTAAATGCATTTAAAATGAATGAGTTTCTACACTGAGAAAAAAAAAACGCATATCGTTTCCATATTTTATTCATTTCAAATCACATATCATATCAATTTATCAAAAATTGACTGGTACTCGCCTATTTATGATACTAAAAACATCACCTCAACATTTGTATGGTTAATTACATAATATAATGTCAAAAAATTGAAATTTTCTCTTACATCTTCATATCAGTTCATAATATCAAAATGAAATTTTAAATTTTACGATCATTTAGTAAATGCAATTATCATATTGAAGTTTTTATAATATCAACTTGATATAGCCCAGGAAAATAAGATTTTCACTTCGAAAAAATTCCGACAAAGCTGAATTTTGGTAGAGAGGTTTGTTTTGACGTCTTAAGCATTTCCTGAAAAGTAAAGTTAAAAGGTTTAAAAGGGGTAAAATTAAGTTTTTTCTTAATTTCTCAAAAAATATAATTTTTTTTGAAAAAAATGTGAAGGCACAAATTGTAGCTTATGTCATTCTACACAAAAAAGATTAACATACTTTTTTTTCATAAAAGCAATAGATTCTGAGAAAATCATACAAGAACTTCACGGTATTAATCGATGTGCTAAAATGCTTGTACGATTTAAGTTTGGCTACAGCTCCTCTTAATAAAACCCAAGATTTTCGGATGGCTGGGGTAAGGGGAGTGCCGCCATCTTGAAAAAGAAAGTGATTTGGTTTTTGTTCAGCAACTGAATAAAATCTCATTTTACAACAAAATCATGAAAGAACATTTAGACAGTAAAATTATCTAAAAAATGAGCTATTAACGAACTCTGTAGGTTTGTTATTCTTTAAGTTATAGCGTATCAAAGTAACACTTTTTATTTTGTACTGTAAATGGAAAAATAACGGGTTTTTGTTAATATCTCAGCAAATATAATTTGTTGTCAAAAAACTAATGAGTTTATATTAATTCCTATAAAATTTTGCTCAAAAAAGATTATAACACTTTTTTTCGACTTCAAGAAAAACGTGCACAAACGTTATAATAAAAGCTTTTCACTGTAATTAATTTTTTTTCACTTTGCCTTGGTAAAAAAGGTAATGAGCGCGTTTGTGCACGTTTTTCTCAAAATCTATTGCTCCTACGAAAAAACGTTTTATAATCTTTTTTGAGCAAAATTCTATAGGAATTAATATAAACTTATTAGTTTTTTGAAAAAAATTATATTTGCTGAGATATTAACAAAAAACTGTTATTTTTCCATTTACAGTACAAAACAAAAAGTGTTACTTAGAAACGCTATAACTTAAAGAATAACAAACCTACAGAGTTCGTTAATAGCTCATTTTTTTAGATAATTTTACTGTCTAAATGTTCTTTCATGATTTTGTTGTAAAAGGAGATTTTATTCAGTTGCTGAACAAAAACCAAATCACTTTCTTTTTCAAGATGGCCAGCCACCCGAAAATCTTGGGTTTTATTAAGAGGAGCTGTAGCCAAACTCAAATCGTACAAACATTTTAGCACATCGATTAATGAATTTTTTATAATTTTTTTGACAAAATTTGCTCCACCGTGAAGTTCTTGCATGATTTTCTCAGAATCTATTGCTTTTATGGTGATTTTACTGATTTTCTGCCTCCAAATACCCACCTTAATGTCTTTGAATGGCTATATTTCCTAAACCAAACCTTCAAAATTAATGCCGTTTCCAGTGCTGAAGAGAAAATTAAGCCATCCTTTTCAAAAATGCAAGAAAATAATTTTTTCAAGGTCTGGTTGGTAAAATACTTTTTCGACACAAATCCAAAACCTGACCTTTGCTCTTAAGTACCTTTATCGCAAGTAAATAGTAGAACAGTGTAGAATTTATTTTTGCTTCAATAAGTCGATGCCAATCTTAATCTTTTGTCGTTAAAATTAAACAAATAAGTTATTCAATTAGGTGACTTCTCTTACAGATTAAAAACAACGAAATTTGTTGCCTAAAAGTCAAGTTTATTTTGTTTTTTTTTTGCAATATTCTGAGAATGTTTAGCCAAAAAATATTAACGAAGATAGTACGTAGGTGTATAATTTTGTAATTTTTAATAAAGGTCTGATGAATATGATAAATATCCTCGAAATTGACCTTTAGCCTGCAAGACTCATTGTTCTCAATGAAAGTTCAGTAGCTAAAATTATTCATAGCAGTATATAGCAGCAATGACATATTCACTAATGCAATAGAATGGCCATTTTGGAAGTCTCAACAAAAAAATTATTTTATTATGTTTTGTTTAAAAATACGAGTAACTACTAAGCGGGATCAGAAATTTAAGCAATCACATGGTTAAGATGCTGATGTGATTATCTTTTGTGATTACAGAATCCGATGAATGAACTGCGGAGGGAATCTGACTCAATTTTGACATTTGGCTCATAGTTAAAATGTCAAAATTTAGTCTGATTCAATGCGAAGCTCATTCGTCGGATTCTGTAAGCAAGGTTAACAATACCTAAAATATTCGTAATTGTGATTCCTCAACTTCTGGTAACGCTCAGAAGTTGAGGAATCACATGGTTAAGAAATTTCAGAATGTTAAGATAATCTCCAAGAAAAATATGTTACAAAATCTTTTTGAATAAGAACTAGATTCGATTGATTTTTCTTTACTTCTGATTGTAATTATTAAATATG
Organism: Dasysyrphus albostriatus; assembly: GCA_946251815.1. NCBI lineage: Eukaryota > Metazoa > Arthropoda > Insecta > Diptera > Syrphidae > Dasysyrphus > Dasysyrphus albostriatus. The sequence goes on along the minus strand of OX276335.1, from coordinate 104,763,824 downwards.
TATACGTTACATTTGCTTCCTAAAATGAAAACTAGGTTAGGAATATTATTATCTGTATTGTGGCATTTTACAGACATTTGTATTTATTTTATGTTTCCACTTATTCTACCAACAGTTGCACATTTCTATGGATATTATTTCAATACTTAAAGATGCGTTCCAAATTTGAATTAATATCGTATTTTTATAATGGTTTCATCTGCGTTTTAACTACATACATATGTGTATATGTGCACTTGACTTTGACTTTAATAAAAAAAAATAGCAACGTTCAGACTCAAACCATATGTATACATTTATCGCATTGTAATGAATAAATAATATTTTCCGTTAAAAAAATACGTTTTTTTCTTCAATTTTTCGTATGCGAATACAGAAGTGTTCATCCCATTCCTGATGATATAATAATGCAAATTTTATTTACTTATTTATTAATTGCAACCAATTAATCTATAAAAACGACGAATGAGACTTAAAACGTCATTTGAAAAAGATAACAAATTAATTTCGGTAGCTTCTTATAAAGCTATGTTCCTCTTCCCCATAAGTTGTTCAAATCATCAAAATTTTATTTACATACTCTCAAAACCCAAACAGAGATTATAATCTAATTCTCATTAGTTTTTAGTTTTCTTTTTCAAAAAATGTTTTTATTTATTAATAGAAAAGTTCCAAATGATCTACAAACATGGGATTTTTTTTCGTAGGATTTGTCAGTTGATTGTGTACTTTTTGCAAGCGTGTGTCGGCTGTGTTTTTTGTGTCGCCTTTAATTTCCCCCTTTGCATTATATTTTGTTTTTATATTTACAAACAACAATTAAAAAAAAAGAACTTTTTGGCATTAAAGTTCTTTGCATTCTTTTGAATCAATGTGATTCGAATAATATATATTACCTTGTGAACACAAGTATCTACAATATCTAATAATGGAGTATGAAACATCATATGATACGGGCTTGAAACCTTTCAATCATGATAAGAATCGAGGAAAATGGGCATCTTCGAAGGATTTCTTTTTTGCATGTGTAGGGCATGCATTTAAGGCAGATGCAATGATGATTATGCCATTATTTGTTTTTGAAGACCTAGGAAGTGAGTGTTTGTCCTCTTTTTTAATTTTAATTATGAAAAAAGATTTGTAAATGGTCCAAAGCAGCCATATTGTTAAAGCAACCAATCTTTTATCAAGAACTGTCAAATTTGATATGAATTGTTCAATAGGTAGTGTTCTATGCAAAATCACCATGAAAGATTGTATAGAGTATTGACAAATGTCCGAAAATTGTCAATTTTTTTTTCAAAATCTGTGCGCAGTTTTGAAAAAAATTCCACGTGCGTTTTGTGAATGTTTTTAAGTGATGAAGCTCATTTTTGTAGTGAAAAATGTGCGAAGAAGTGAAAGTTAACACAACATGACTCCTTTTCATCTCTTTGTTCTTTGAACCAGTGATTCGCTCTTCAATTTTCCTTGTAGGCTTGTGATAATATGTGAGTACGAGTACATTGTGTATATGGAAAGTTTGGATGTATGTACAGAACATAATAATGTTGGTTTTATACTTTATACTTGATTCTGGATGATTCATTTTGAATTGATGTAGGAACGTGAAGCTTGCAACTCCTTTTTCGAACCTAAAAATTCGCATAATTATAACTTTTGCGTCTAACAAAACAATTTTGCTGGCTATGTGCTCAACCAATTTTTTCCTATTTTTGCAAAAACAAAAGTGCCGTCAATATTAACAAAAATTACAAATTTGCAAAATTTTACACATAATTTTTATGAATTTTGAAATTTTTTAAAACGAAAGCTGTGATGTTTTGTGCTCGTGCTGCCTTATACCGAAGAAATAAAAACAAATTTGCATCTTTGCAGCTTTTATGACCAAAAACCTTTTCAGTGAAGAATGATATTTTAAAAAAATTTGCAAATTTTACTAATGAATTTTTTCGAAAGTGTACAATTCTTTTAAAATGAAGGTTGTGCTATTGTATGCTCAATTTTCGCAGCGAAATGATAAGATACTTTGGATAATTGCAACTTTAAGTGCCGAATTATAATTTATGATTTTGTGTAGAGTTTTCTTTTCGGTGTGTGCTTGGCTGCGCTCTTGGCAGTAACTCGGAAGAACATTTATGTTCTTAGGATTGAAACGTAACGTCTTCCTCCTCAAAGTTGAAACCCAAATGTGGCAGTTTTATGGTGATTGTATGTTGTAATGTCTCACGGGTTTTCTAAAGCAAGCCATCCTGGAATTTGTTTTATTGTAGATCTACCACAGCAGTTTTAAGTTGGTATTCATCTACTTTTCGGACTTTTATATGACGGATAACATGCATTTGGCATAGTGCCTAGGTATGTTATATCAAATCATCGACCTAGACCAAATTCAAAAAGTATGTTAATCTTTTTTATGTAGAATGACATAAGCTACAATTTGTACCTACACATTTTTTCAAAAAAACTTATAGTTTTTGAAAAATTAAGAAAAAACTTAATTTTCCCCCCTTAACCCCACCTATAAAATTAAGCCCCAGTTACAATTTGCGGAACTTTTCAGGAAATGCTTAAGACGTCAAAACACAGCTCTCTACCAAAATTCAGCTTTGTCGGAATTTTTTCGTAGTTTTGCCATTTTTTTGTCTAATTTTCCTGGGCTAATACACAAGATATTAAATATTTTAATATGTCAATTTCTGTTGGTTGAACGGACCTTACCTTTGTAGTTGTAGCGCTTATACCTCTGGAATAACCTTCAGTGCAGTTTCTTAAGCATTATAGTGTAGAGTAAAACCCAGAATAAATTAAATCATATAGTAAAAAATAGTAAGTGTCTAAATGTTTTCGAATTAATAAAAGCTGTGCATACATATGTAGATAGATTTTGATTGATCAATAAAATATAATCTAATATTGTGTGTTTAATTTTGGTGTTATTGAGAACAAAATAAATTTGGATGTTGAATGAAAATTTGTTCATAATGATATGATTTCTTAACATTTAGCATTTTAAATGTTAAGTTGATATTTTTAAATATCAAATTTATGTGAGAAATTTGATATTTTTTACTGTTGTTTCAACATTATAAATATCAAATTGATATTTTGTAATTAGTATTTAGGTATAATTATCAATTCAACATTTTACTTCTTGCCTTCTAAGCTGTGCAAAGGTTCTGTAACTCTCGCATCGATAAAATCGTTTCAGAAATGATGAACATTGAAACAAAATACATGGGTTTTGTTCCATTTGTCAACGTTTTTCGGCCAATTTTATCGATGCGAGAAATACAGAACGCTGGCTCAGCCTAGAGGGCAAGAAGTAAAATGTTAAATTGATAATACTAATTACAAAATATCAATTTGATATTTATAATGTTAAAACAAAATATCAATTGAACATTTAAAATGTTAAATTAACATTTTTTTATGTTAAGAAATCATATCAATTTGAAATTTTATTTTGTAAATATTACAATAAAATTATCAAATTGTTATTGATATATTAATATTATTTTGTTAATTTGAACTTTAAAATAAACATTACATAAATATCAAAATGATATGATTGGCATATCAATTGTGATATTTTTAATGTTGGACTACTTTTATCACCCAAAAATGTTAATTTTACAGTTGTTTTATTATTTTTTTTTTTCTGTGTATATTTATCTAGATCCTTTATCCTTTTACGATAAAAATTGCTTACGCATTTCCATTTCCATTTTTTTTAACAGAAATGCATGTGGTTTGATCGCCCTATTTAGTAGGTAAGTATTATTATTTGCTGTTTTGTTTTTTCTTTTCATTTTCGGTCGGCCTTGTCCTCAATATACTTGACTAGCGTTTCGAGAGTCTTCGCATATGCACACAATTATGTACATACAAACTCTTTACTCGATATCGATATCTTTAGCGAACCAGAATCCCTGAACAGAAGCACAAACAACTACAAAACGATGAAAAGCTGGGTTTAAACCTTCTTTAAAGTGCGCAATGCTGTCTTAAGGAATGATTAAGAATTGAAATTTTATATGTTGCCAGCAGGTGAGAAAAATCATCCTGAGTAGGTATAGTATAAAATTTATTTTCTTTCGGTAGTTCACAGTTCGATACAAAATTTAAAAGTCAAACATTTTTTCACAAAAAAACACTGCCATTGGGAATACATACATGATATACTGTCAGCCCACAGTGGTTAAAAAAGTCAATCTAGATCAATATAAAAAAAGTGTATCTTAAAGAATTAACTAAAAATCTCATACATAGGCTAAAAAGTATCCAATTCACTATATCTAAAAATATTTTATTAAATAACAGTACTATGCAATTTCAAAGGGACAGCTTTGATAGACCAGATTATGAAAACAAATATTTATAAACAAAAACCAGTCGTCAAAGTAAACGCATGTTCTACGTTAAGGGAAGTGATTACAAAAAAAAATATGAGGGTTTTTAACTGAAGTTTAATGCTTGATAAAAAAGAAAAAATATATTCAAAAAATATTTTTTTACCATTTTATGAGAAAATTTTAATTAGTCCTTTGAAATTTTGAAAAACCCAAATCAAGGGCTTGTTTATATAGAGCGTCAGTGTTATTGTCCGGTATCGTCTAATTATATTTATGTTTATGTTTAGCTTAACTGGGGAGAGTATGATAACCGTGGCAAATGATAACGGTTTTTTGTAGAACACTTCAATACACGTATTTTTTACTATTGAAGGGGGGGTCTATCTCTCCCCGTTTGGGCGGTAGGGGCAATTTCGTGAAAAAAGTAATAAAAATGAAAAAAATCATTAAAAAATAACGGTAATACCTACAATTTGGTATTATACCTTTTTTTAAAGCCAATACTTTGTTCTATCGTCCAGTTCTTAAATGAAGTGAATTCTTTGCATAGTTTTTGAAAAAATGACTTTCAAAATCAAAATTTGGAAACAAAACATGCAAACATTTTTTTAAGTGTAATATATCAAAACTTTGAGATTTTATATTACTTTTTTTCCCGGAATTTAATGCTCTTATTGAATCTTAATCAAAAACTGAAAACTAGATTATTTTATATCTTCTTTTTTTTTGAGAAAATTGAACATTACCAAAACTTCTAATTTAATTAATTAATAATTGAATATGGATTAAGAATAGAAGGATAAATTTAGAGTTTCCCAGATTCTTTAAATGCAAAAGAAACTTTGCATACACCCAACCTTGCACCTACCCCAAATCATATAGTGTGCCCAAGCAGGGGGGTTCCATATTTCACTGCTTATACGCCGTCGTATAGCATGGGTGCGTAGAGAGTACGATTACTTAGGCGTCAAGAAATGAGAACGGGTTTTTGTAAAACAGTTCAATACAAGAATTTTTTGTTCTATGGGAGGGAGAGGGATGAGTTCTAGCTAGTAAGTAAGTCGGCCACCTGAAGTTTTGTTATCTTCTCATAGAGTTCTCATAGAGTCAATTTGTATAAGAATTAATCCATATTCTATTCTATCAAAATAACACAACGTAAATACTCAAGCAAAACAAAATTTTATTAAATAAAAAAAATTGGTAATGTTCAATTTTCTCGAAAACTAGAAGACATAAAATCATCTAGTTTTCAGTTTTTGATTACGAATCAAGAAGAGCATTGAATTCTGAGAAAAAAAAAATAATATAAAACCTAAAGTTATGATAAATTTTTTCCAAACTTTGATTTTGAAACTCATTTTTTCAAAAACTAGGCAAAGAATTCACTTGACTAATAGAACAAGGTATTGGATTTAAAAAAAGGTATAATACCAAATTGTAGGTATTACCGTTATTTTTTAATGTTTTTTTTAAGCTTATGGATTGCAAAAAACGTCTTGCAATATTATTTGCAATATTATCAATTAAATGCAAATTTTAGTAACTCAACATTAGATTTTTACCACTTGGGCTGATTTTTTCCAAGAACTTAGATTTATAAATGTGCTAAATCCGTTTTATTCGTTTATTCGTCGTTCGTTGGTCACTCCCATGTGCATGACCCTTTAAAGGAGTAAAGAGAGCAAGAAAATAACCGAGTAAAACATTATTGATGTAGCTAATTTCTTTGAGTTGTTTTTCATTTAGAAATTCGTTCGCTAGTATTTCAAGGATTTTTAGTAAGGCTTTAGTGGCAGATGTAGTCATTTAGATCAAAAACGAAAGTTTGCTTTTGGAAACACCTTCCACTAAATTAAGCACGGTAAGTAGTGATAAATCTGCTAAATCATCATTTTAACCGGTGAAAAAATACAATTTCAGATTTAATTATAAATTAATTAGTTCTTTAATTAAATAAAAACATATTTGCTCAAATATTAAAATAAAACAATATTTTGTGGGAGATTAAAATTTGTTAAGGTTTGTTTTTAAGCAAAAAGTCGGCAAATGCCTTACATCAAGCTGCAACCTACAAACAGAGGCTCATCATAAGTGCAAGTGTTAGTGGCCACTGCCAATAATTTAAGTTTACGTCAAACTTAGTTAACTTTACGTCCTTTTCAGTTTGTCAATCAATAGTTGGAATTGTTTTTAAAAATTTGTTTCAAGCAAGTTGCGAAAAGCCCTTAATTGAGGAAGAAAAAGGGTAATTTAAAGCATGCAGTAAACTGTTTCTATAAAACATCGGGATATCGCAGGAAAACTTTAGTAGAATCCAAAAAAATAGCAAGCAATAATTTGCTAAATTAGTCTGGCTATGGGAAAATAATAAATAATAAATGGCTACGGTAAACAGGGGCGTCTTTAGACAATTGAATTGCCTGTGTTCCTAAGGATATGGGAAAAAATGAATTGAAAACTATTGAAGATTACAAGCTTTACCATACATTTTTTAAAAATGTAATTTTAATTTAATAATTATTATTTAACTACACATTTTGGGGGACATCCAAAGGATTGAAAATACGCTCGTATTTTTGTCTTGAGCACAAACAATTTTATACATATTTATTTCATCCTAAATGGTTTCCAAAGCAGAAACATTCATCGACGTGTGGTGGATTGTCGAACTTTTTCTAAATAAGCAGCAATTACGTTCCTATATTTGCAAATAAAATTGATAAAATTGAGTTCTAGGTCTGGTGCTCATGAGAAACATATATACAGAGAGTTGTCTCGTGGTTTTGTGCTCAAAGCATTTTTCCTTAAATTTATTTTGGTATTTTCTCTATTGGAAGTGAAAAGTAAAAAATGATTTGCCTGCATTGTCTACTCGCTCTGTGTATAAATTGTGAGGTTACAACCAACTCTGTAAAATAATTATGCTGTTAAATAAGGATAAAGACATTGGGGCCTACTAATAATCGAATTTAGCAACAAGCTAAATATATCAGTGAAGTAAACTTAACTGTTATGGATTCAAAATAATAAATATTAATTTGTTTAGAGTTCATACCACATATGGTTCATTATTTAGATCAAAATTAATTATTAAGGTCATACCATGTACGGTTTATTATTTACAGTCCATTTGACTATGGTCGATTTCAATAAATATTTAAGTCTTCACCAAATTTGATCATAAGTAGGGCCCATTGTCTACTCGCTCGCTTGGGTGAAATCCAATATTCAAAGAAGAAGTACCTACAGATATCAAAAGGATAACGCGGAATGTGAAAAATGTTCACGGGATATCTGTTTTGAAACTAGCATTAGGTATGTAGGTACTTAAAATTAACATGCATTAGGCATGTTGGTACTTAAAATTAAACACAATTTTTAAGAGTTAATTTGTTGGCCAGTTATGCACATTACACTGCTATATTCTCAGTTTAGCCAGTACCGTAAAATAAATATTATCGTAGCTATGATTTCCTAAAATGTTCCCAAAACGAAGTTTAAACAAAAAAATGTCCAAGGTAAGATCGATTCGGTGTGTACCTTACCTACATATTAAAAATTGAATTTTTTTGTCTACAAAACAACAGAACAGATTTACAATTTGTTCTTGTGCGGATGACGGTTTTGTTGGCATTTTATATCAAACGCCATTTACAAAACTTTTGAGATTTACTCGCTTTGATATCATTTTATTAAAAACAGAAAAAATAAGTTATTGGGTTAAAGTTTTGCTTCCTTATTATGAAAACCCCAATTAGTGCTCTTAAGATTTCATTGCATATTTTTCACAAGGAAAAAGAATATTTTAAGACATTAACAAATAAAAAATTCTTTTAATTGATCTCAAAAATATAAAATTATATAACATTGTGATCAACTTTGTTTTTAGCTGTTTAACTAGTTTGTTTGCATGTATTTATTTGTCTCTTTCCAACCTGTAAGAGCGTAGACGTAGTCTTTATTAAATTGCATTTATTTTATTAAATAATTAAATTTTTCTTGAATTTCATTTTATCTTTTAGTTTTTGGTTCCAATTAATTTATTATATTATATTATATATATATTATATTTATTTAAAATTTTATTGAAATTGGGTTTATCTGAATCTTATCATATTTTTGCATTAAGTTTTTGGAATAAAAGTGTTCATGCCATAGTTACAGGCTTTTTTGCTTAGAGACCAACCAAGCTCGAGTCAAAAAAGTGGCTCCTCTGAACTGTTGTTCTAATGATATTTTAAACCATCATAAATACAAAATTCTTTGGCAAATAAAGTCAAACCTATATTTTTTTTTTAAGTTTATAACTACAGTGGTTAAAAAATTAAGAGCGTTTGGAAATAATCTGTTTCTCAACTGAAAATAATGAAAAATGCTGTAAGGCCACTATTGCACTCACGGCCTTATTTGGTCTTCCATGATAAGGATGATAAGGATGAGCTATATAAATACAATCCCAACTTCGCATACTTTCAAAAACCACCATCGGTTGATATACTGTTGTGGTCAAGGCGGCCTCCCAAATCACGGGGCACTGGGCCCTGGGCCCTGGCCCACCGAGCATATGCCTGAAGATGACACTGACGGTAAAGTGTGTTTTTTGAATAGTTTGTAGTGACAAATCAAATAGCAATGTTTCGTTTTGTCTGATAAGAAAAAAAGGTTTTTGGAAACAAAGAAATTATTCCCAACTGTCATATTATATAGCAAATCAAAATGGCAGTGCATTTTCCAAGTTGGTTTTATATCTCAAACTGAGCGTATCTTAACAAATGGCCAAGCAATAGGTATATTTAAAACAAAGGGGGTTACGTACAAAAACTATTTAGGGAAAATAAGAGTAGTGTAGCAAAATGTAGTGTAGTAGCGTAGCAAAAATTAATAATAGAACAATGTAACGAAACATAAATCTCGTTCTTTCAATTATGTATATAAACAATTCTTAAAATAGCTTAGAACTCAAAAACAAGAATGCCATTTGAATGGATTTTATACGATAAACAGTAGACGCTCGATTTAGTGAATCTTGAAATAGTGAACTATCCAGAATAGTGAATACACAAAATTTTATACAAAAATCTATTTTGTATTGCTTATATAAAATATATATATAAAATGTTTTTGTTAGGTTTTCATAAAAAATCTTGGTATGCAATTTTGAGTGTTTATTGAAAGGTATATGTTATGTAGGCAGGTATATTTAAAACTAGGTTTCAAAATAATTCATCAATCTGTTCTTAAAATATAGTCCCCTTTTGCCAGATGCACACTGAGGGAAAAACCAATGCATTCGGCACAAAGATTTTTATGTAAAAGTTATGTACAGAAGTTTGTATGGGACTGCGATGAAAGTTGTATTTACTGAGTGGATTCAAGATGCACTGGTTACATTTGAAATTATGTGTCAAAAGAAATCACCAAAATATATGTATTCAGTTTAAAAACTTGCATTGAATATAGATCATATTGATTCAATACATAATATTGTATTGACTTCTTAAACTCTATTACAAGCATCGTGTGCCTATTCAATATTTATGTAGCAAACATTAAAAAACCGGCAGCAATTAAAAACAAAAAACATAAATCACAGCAAGGTGTATTCAGTCTATATTTAAGTATAAAAATATCTGAAACTCACCATCTATCCAAATAAAGAACGGTTACTGATATTACAGCGAATAATGCAATGAGTATAAGCAACGTGTATTCATTCAATATGAAGAAGTAATATTTAAAACCTGTCAGCTATCAAAATAAAACGATAAAAGGTCACACAGTCGATCATGCGATGAGTAGAAGCAACGTGTATTGATTCAATATTTATGTAAAAACATTTACTCAGTACACCAAGTTATGTGTTGAGTACAAGGAAACGTTTGTTCAGTCTATATTTTATTTAAAATTACCTCAAACTCCAAGTAAAAAACTATAAACGCTACATGCAGATATGCGGTGAGTATAGGCAGCGTGTATTCATTGAATATTTTTTGTAATGACATTTACTCATTACATCAAGTTATGCGTTGAGTATAAAGGTACATTTGTTCAGTCTATATTTTATTTAAACTATAACCGTTACATACAGATATGCAGTGAGTATAGGTACCGTGTATTCATTGAATATTTGTATGTAATGAAATTTACTCATTACATCAAGTTATGCGTTCTGTACCAATCGGCACGCTGAACTCCTACGACGTTTTACCTTCTGTGCGGTATAACAAAGTAAAAACAAAGAAACACAAAATTGCGAAAAGATCTCGATCTCCCAATGGTGAAGACACCATGTCTTCCAATACAAAATATCCAAAATACTCGATACCCCTTCAAACTCATCCAGATTCGGAAAAAGACATTGATTGCAATGATGAAATAACTTCACCACCAATTTCAAACAAAAAATCTAAAATTCCGTCTGAATGCGTTCTTCAACAAAATAGTGAAACGGTCCATAGTTTATTATCTGAATTAAAACTAGACAATTATTGTCTTAAGAAAATTTCTATTGGCATCAAACTCATTTGTGAAAATTTTGACACCTACGATAAAGTGCGTGCAGCATTAAAAATAAAAAATTGGCAATTTTACACCCATGATCTGCCATCAGAAAGGTCATTCAAAGTCATGTTGTATGGTTTGCATGAACTAAGCACCATAGAACTCAAAAAGGAGCTTATTTCAAATGGAATAAAATGCCAAAATATTAAAATTATTTAAAAAAATACGATCAATCTATTGATGTGTTCTATCTGGTTTATTTAGATATAGGTTCAATTAGATTGAGTGAATTAAAAAAGAATTATCGTTCGATTTTTAAAACGCAAGTGAGATGGGATTTCACTAGGAGACAACGAAATAAAATTACTCAGTGCTACAACTGCCAAATGTATGGCCACGGAGAAAAACACTGTCATAATTAAACATACTGTGCTAATTGCTCCGAAAACCATAACACGAAAGACTGTAAATCATCGAATATTAAATGTGCAAATTGTATGGAAACCCACAAATCTACCGATCCTGTCTGCAGAAGTCGCAAAAGTTTTTTTGAAATTCGAGAAAAACTATCTGCAAGAAATAAATCAGGTACGATCACCAAGCGAATCTATAACGAGCTACATGCATATACATTAAATCCCGATGATTTTCCCGCTCTTAAGCCCCACAAGATCAACGTATCATCAACCTCAACGGCAGCACCACCGAATAGAACTAGTCCAAGCAATCATTTCAACTCAAATTTTTGGTCAAACAACATCAACAAAACCGGTTTTAGGTGCCAGTTATGGTGCCAGTTATAGCTATCATTGAAACTCATCATTGAAAACTTTAATGATTGATTTTGAGACATATAGAGAGCAAAATTATGTATTATTTTAATGAAGGCATAAAGCTCAACACTAAATTAACAATATTATCCAAACAAAATTTTCAAATATGCCCAACTTTTCATATAAAACGACTTTAAAGATTCCAATGATCATAATCAAAACAGAAGAGGAGGTGAAAAGATCAAAAATCTGGAACGAGCTCCCAAAGCTAAGACAGGCCAAACGTCAGCTTGGGCCTCACAGCCAGGAACGATTCCAGTCCTGTATGAGCTTAAACAGGAACAAACTTAGAATAATAACGGGTCTCCTCAGAGGCCACTGTAAGCTTAGGAGACACTTCCACATTCTTGGCTTAGAGAACAGCGCCGCGTGCAGATTCTGCAATGCTCATGAGGAGACACCGGACCATATACTCGGTAGATGTGATGCACTCGTGCATCAAAGACACAGGTATTTAAATACTCAAGTTTCTCAAGGAAACAAATTTGTAGAACGTGCTGTAGTATGAGCAACCTCATCCAGCTCTAGACGGGGGTACAATAGATCTTAATGGTCGTAGTGCACTTATACCCCAAATCCTTCATTTATTCATTCATTATTAAGTCTTGAGTTTATTTGTCCATCAAAATAATATTTGATTTTGTTTTCTAAATGCCTCAAAATTAATCATTAAAGCTTTCAATGATTAGTTTCAATGATAGCTATAACTGGCACCTATAGCTATCATCGAAACACATCATTAAAACTTTAATGACTAATTTTGAGCCACACAGAAAGCAAATTCAAATATTACTTTGATGGACAAATAAAGCTCAAGATTTAATTAATATTTCTAGTATGTATAAAAAAAATTCAAATAGGCCCAACTTTCCACATAAAAAGAATGTTCTTTTTTCAATGATTGAACTACCTTACTTTAAGGTCATTTTATGTGGAAAGTTGGGTCTATTTGATTTTATTTTTTGACTAGAAGTATTAATCAAGTCTTGAGCTTTATTTGTGCATCAACATATTATTTCATTTTGCTTTCTAAATGTCTCAAAATTAATCATTAAAGTTTTCAATGATGAGTTTCAATGATGATATAGATTGAAACTAATCATTGATCTATACTCGTATCATCATGAGTTTCAATGATGATATAGATTGAAACTCATCATTGAAAACTTTAATGATTAATTTTGAGACATTTAGAAAGCAAAATCATTTATTATTTTGATGAAAAAATAAACCTTAAGACTAAATTAATATTTCTGGTCAAAAAAAAATTTCAAATAGGATTAACTTTCCACATAAAATGACTTTTAAGATTCCAATGATCATTGGAATTAGTTCAATCATTGAAAAAAGAAAAGTCTTCTCATGTGTCTTCTAAGTGTCTCAAAATCCATCGTTAAAATTTTCAATGATGAGTTTCAATGATAGCTATGACTGGCACCTAAGGCTAGTCGCGCACATGCAATTTTCAGTTTCGAAACTGTTTGGTTGCAAAAATGAGTTCTATGGATTCATATGAGACTACGCGCACATACAGAAACTATTCCGTCGTCGATTCGAGCAACTATTCAATTTGTGTTTTGGCACAAACTGGACGATTGCCCGAAATCAGTTTTTCAGTTTGTGTCATATGGAATAATATGTAACTGCGCGGGCACTCAACCAAATAGTTACGGATATTTGAATTGTTCTTTCCGAAGGGGCAATATGTTCTCTGTGCGAAAGAGAGCAAATGTATCTTTTCTTTAATTTGCTGAGTAAAGGAATAGGGCAAAGGCGATAATATTCTTCTTTGTATATATGAGATAGAAAAACTGAATGAACATTGTCGGTGTGTTAGTTAGGTTCTTTCCGATTGCTTGTGGAGTTGGTCATGTGCGCGCTCATCATTCAACTTGTCACTAAACTGTTTTGTTGCGGTAGCAGTTGCATGTGCGCGACCAGCCTAAGGGACCCAACAACACAGACACTCGTGCACTCTTCTCTATGGATGAAATTAATTCTCTGACTGCAGAGATGATAACTCTTCTTGGGCAATGTAGTTCAAAAGTAGAACAATTCAATTGTAATGTAATAATTGTGTGTTATTTAGGTTCTTTCCGATTGCTTGTGGAGTTGCTCATGTGCGCGCTCATCGTTCAACTTGTGACTAAACTGTTTTGTTGCGGTAGCAGTTGCATGTACGCGACTAGCCTAAGGGACCCAACAACACAGACACTGGCGCACTCTTCTCTATGGATGAAATTAATTCTCTGACTGCAGAGATGATAACTCTTCTTGGGCAATGTAGTTCAAAAGTAGAACAATTCAATTGTAATGCACAATTAGCAATTAAAATTATATAATTTGTTGCAATGCTAGAGGCATTCGGAATAAATCTGTAGAATTTTTTGCTTTTTTAAGCAAGAATAATATTGATGTAAGCCTTGTTAATGAAACATGGTTTGACAAAAATATAAATAAAGGGTTTTTCAACAGGGACGCTAGAAAAGTAGAGCGACAGGGACAGCAAACGATGCCATATTTCTTGCCGCTCTTTTGACATTTCTCTTCAGTAAGGTTTGCCATTTCTTGATGAAAAGATATACGAGCCAACAACGAGTCGAAATTATTAAAATTTACTACCGAAATTCGGAGTCAGGGGCCTCAACGTTAAGAGCGCTACGTCCAATTTATGGTCGTCATAATCGTCCTAGCAGATCAACAATTAGGCGTCTAGTGGAAAAATTTGAATCCACAGGTACAGTACAAACTGTTTCCGTGCCAATGAGGCAAAGAAGTGCCCATAGTGTCGAGAATATTGCTGCCGCTGGGGCATCAGTTGCAGAAAGCCCAAATGTGTCTCTCACACGTCGTTCTCAAGCGTTGGGCATCTCTGTGACGTCGTTGTGGCGGATTTCGCGAAAAGATCTTAGCCTACATCCTTACAAGATTAAATTGACGCAAGAAATGAAGCCGCTTGACCATGATAAGGCTCATTTGTGGCTGAATGGCTTCGTCAATAAACAAATTATGTGGTATTGGTCAGGCAGCAATCTACACGTACTCCATGAGTCATCATTGCATCCCGAAAAAATTGTGGTTAGTTATAAACCACACTTTATATCTAATCAAGAGTATAAATGTTATCGACTAGACAGAGAGGAGGGAATGGGGAGCGGTGTTGCCGTGGTTATTAAAAGAAAAATTATGCATAGACTACTTCCGATTGTTAATACAAAGGTAATAGAAAATATTGGTGTTTAAATACCATTTACAAATGGGCGTTCGATTAAAATATTTTCAGTTTATTTTCCGGGAGGTAATACATCAGACAGTAAAAGATTAAATTTAAAAAAACGATTTGTGTAAGCTAGTCTCTTCAAATGAAATTTTTTTGGTTGGTGGAGATCTCAACTGTAGGCACAGGAATTGGGGATGCGTTAGAGACAACGCTGTTATATGATATGAGTTCTAGGCATCCATTTAACATCTTATATTATCCATACCCCACTTATGTAGCACCCAACAGAAGAACGAATCCTTCAACCATCGATATTTTTTCAACAAAAGCATTCAGTCAGCCGGTAGTAATCAATGATTTAAGTTCAAACCATCTTCCTGTTATGTGTTGTGTTAATCATGCACCTCTGGAAAACGAAAGCATGGTTTTTTATTTTAAAAACTCTAAATGGGGCAGATTTAAAAGGGTAATGATAATGAAGCTATAGAAAGTTTTACAACGGCTGCTTTCGAAAGCGTTGCATAGTCTGTTCCTAAAAAATGCTTTTGCATGAAAACACAAATTCACTTCCTGCTAATATTGTCCAACTTATTAAACTAAGAAAAAGATATAAAACATTATGGATGAGAACAAGAGATGAATATTAATTTGCAGAAACTAAAGTTCTTAACAATTTAATTAAATCATTTATTCACTGCTACAAAAACAAATCGTGGAATTCAAAGTTACAAACTTTGGATAAGGCTAGTAAGCCATTTTGGAACCTAGTTAAAAAAGTTTAAAAAAAAGAACAGTCAGATCCCGGCGTTAAGAACAGGAAACTCTGTACTACTGACAAATTTTCAAAAAGATAATGCCTTAGCACACGAATTTTCTAAAAAACACCAGGTTGCTAACAGTATTATTAGTATTGGCCCTATTGAAACTGCTGTTCAGAGAATTATTGCATTTATTAGATCTGAACACATAATTGTTGTTAATAATGTTATAACATAACAGGATGTTAAAACTACACTGAGAAGTCTTAAAAATTCCAAGAGTCCAGGATTCGACGGCTTGAAAAATATAATTTAAAAAAAACTGCCAAACACTGGTGTGAAATTTCTTCTAGTCATTTTCACTGCTTGTTTTAGAACAGCTTATTTTCCAAGGAATTGGAAAACTGCAAAAATCATTCCAATTCAAAAACCTGGTAAAAATCCTTCTTCAACTTGTAGTTATAGACCCATAAGCTTGCTTAACTCTCTGAGCAAATGTCTTGAGAAACTAATAAAAAATAAAATTTCAGTGCATTTAAATGCGCATGATATATGGGTGTTTGAATATGAGTGCTACAAAAGTTTTTTTTAAATAAAACAAAAAAATTCCTTATTCTTGTGAAAGTACGTTCGATGCCATTATCCAGACGCTGAACCCAATTTTCGACGGTTTTCAAGCATAAAGCGGCCGATACTGCTGCAATTTCACGTTCGATATTCGTACGAAGTTCATCAACCGTCGCTGGCTTGTTGCCTAGACCATAGACTTGACGTAGCCCCACAGGAAATAGTCTAACGGCGTCAAATCACACGACCGAGGCGGCCAAGCGACTGGACCATTTCGTGAGATAATTCGTTCTCCAAACTTGGTTTCCAATAAATTGATTGTGACATTCGCTGCGTGGCTTGTGGCGCCGTCCACATGTCGTGCTCCATGTCCATATCATCCAATTGGGGCCAACAAATTTCGTTTATCATTGAATGGTAGCGATCCCCATTCACAGTAACGTGCCGGTCTTGATCATCACGGAAGAAGTACGGCCCGATGACGCCGCCGGCCCATAAACCACACCAAACCGTAATTTTTTCGGGATGCAATGATGACTCATGGAGTACGTGTAGATTGCTGCCTGACCAATACCGCATGTTTTGTTTATTGACGAAGCCATTCAGCCAGAAATGAGCCTCATCGCTGAAAATGATTTTCGATGAAAATCCGAATCATTTTGAAGTTGTTGCTCAGCCCAGTTCACGAACACGACACGACGCTTCTGGTGGTCAAGCGGATTCAGTTCTTGCGTCAATTTAATCTTGTTAGGATGTAGGCCAAGATTTTTTCGTGAAATTCACCACAACGACGTCTAAGAGATGCTTGAGAACGACGTGTGAGAGAACGACGTGTGAGAGACACATTTGGGCTTTCTGCAACTGATGCCTCAGCGGAAGCAATATTCTCGACACTACGGGCACTTCTTTGTCTCACTGGCACGGGAACATTTTGTACTGTGCCTGTGGATTCAAATTTGTCCACTAGAGGCCTAATTGTTGATCTGCTAGGACGATTATGACGACCATAAATTGGACGTAGCGCTCTTAACGTTGAGGCCCCTGACTCCGAATTTCGGTAGTAAATTTTAATAATTTCGATTCGTTGTTGGCTCGTATATGGTACATGGCAAACCTTACTGAAGAGAAATATCAAAAGAGCGGCAAGAAATATGGCATCGTTTGCTGTCCCTGTCGCTCTACTTTTCTAGCGTCCCTTTACTTCCAGCAGAACAATTTGGTTTCAGAAGCCATCATTGTACAGTTCATCAAGTACACCGAATAATTAATAATATAAAAATGAAAAAGGAAAAATGATGGTGTTTGTTGTTGAGAAAGCATTTGATACGGTGTGGCATGAAGGGCATGAAGGCCTTATTCATAAGCTTACGGTTCTTGATTTTCTACTCCTTATTTTAAAAATCATTTATTCATTTTTAACTGAAAGATTTTTTAAGGTTTCAGTCAGTAATTTGCTTTCAGATTGTTGTGAAATTGTTGCAGGTGTACCACAAGGATCAGTTCTTGGTTCATTTTTGTATATAATATATACATTGATTTTCCGTATTTGACAGACTGTAAATCAGCTATTTTTGCAGATGATACATGCTTGTATTCATCAGATTCAGTTGGTTTCAGCATTGAAGCCAACTTGCAATCTGCACTAAATAATGTGCTAAAATACTTTAATGACTGGAAAATTAAAATTAATGCTGAGAAGACTCAAGCTGTCCTTTTCACAAGGAAAAGCTTGTTTCTTACAAAGCAACAGACTACAAATCAATGGTATACCAACAGAATGAAAATCTAGCGCTAAGTATCTGGGAGTACACCTAGACAAAACACTGACTTTTGGACTTCATATTCAGGAGTCAATCAATAAGGTTAACTTGGCTATAAAAATTTTATATCCATTTATTAACAGAAAATCGAAGCTCAGTACTGAAAACAAGCTTATTATATTTAAATTTTTCTTTCAGAGTATAATGTTATATGGATCACCTGTATGGGGTAAATGTGCTAATAGCCATTTACTTCGACTGCAAAGAATTCAAAATAAAATACTTAAATGCTTAATCTACCATGGCATTACTCTACAGAAGATCATTTATTTGAGCGACATAATATTTCTTGCAGTTCATCCGAAAACTACTAAGTCTCGAATCTTGCTATCTTAAAAAAAAATTAAAAAAAAAACACAAAACACAAAACTTAAAGCTTTATATATTTATTTATTTGTTTATTGTTGACTTTATTTAATATTTATTTTGTTTGAATATTTGTTTATGTTTGATTTCCTTATTAATTCATTTGTTAAATTCTTTATTTATTTATTTATTTGTTCATGTTTATATTTATTTATTTGTTTTAATTGGTACAAAGCTTCATATTTGTTATTTATTTATTTATTTTGTATGTATCAATTTATTTAATTATTTATTTTTTTAATTATTTATTCATATATTTGTTTATGTATTCATCTATTTATTTATTTATTTATTTATTTATTGATTCATTTATTTATTTATTCATTTATTTATTTATTTATTTATTTATTTTTTTATTTAACTCTTCAATTGATTTGTTAATAGGGCTTTTATTATGGAAAGCATCTCGATATTGTAATAATAAAACCGCTTATTTGAGATTAGTACTTTTCGGTGCTTTCTTGCCTTTCATTCTCTCCAATCTTGGATAATACTTTCGACAGTTTAAAGAAGGTTTTTCTTGTAGCTTTTCCTTCTAGCTTTTACTTTTTATGCATACGAACTGTGATAATTGCAATTTTTTCAGTAGTAAGGTAGAGTTATACCATATCTCTTTAAATTGTGAAATATAGGTTTAAGAAACGAAAGAAATGTTAATAATTTGAGCTACAATAAAAATATATCTATCTACCTATCTACGTAAAGTTATGCGTTGAGCGTAAAGGTACGTTTGTTCAGTCCATATTATATGTAAAAGTATCTTAAACTCCCAACAAAAACTATAACCGCTACATAGAGATATGCGATGAGTATAGACTATATGTATTCATTCAAAATTTTGTATGTAATGACTGAGTCTCTGACTACATTTATCCAGTACATAAATTTGTGCTTATGCTGTGTGTTTTGTGCTGAGTAAATACGACGTGTACTGAGTCTCTGACAACATTTATCTAGTACATAAAGTTTTGTACTTAGTAAATACGACGTGTACTAAGTTTCTGATAACATGTATCCAGTACAGATGGTATATATTCAACACATATCAAGTGCAAGCCATATAACCGAAACAGTTATTTGTTACATTAAGTTATGTGGTGAATAAATACGAGGTGTACTGAGTCTCTGATGACATTTATTCAATACAGATAGTATATACTCAACAAATATCAAGTGCAAGCCATCCAACTGAAACAGTTGCTCTTTACATAAGGTTTTGTGCTGAGTAAATATGACGTGTACTGAGTCTCTGACAATATTTATCCAGTACATTAAGTTATGTGATGAATAAATACGACGTGTACTGATTCTCTGACAACATTTATCCAGTACAAATGGTATATACTTAACACATATCAAGTGCAAGCCATCCAACTGAAACAGTTATTTGTCACATTAAGTTATTTTGGTGAATAAATACGACGTGTACTGAGTCTCTGGTGAAATGTATTAAATGCAAATGATTCATACTCAGCACAAATGAAGCGAAAGCCTTCCAATGCTATGTGGTGAGTAAATACCACTTGCACTGAGTCCATGCTATCATTTATTCAATACAGACGGTATATACCTTCTCAATGCACACAAATGAGTTTCAACTTATTGAAATTTGGCACCAGTTTCTTATGCCATGAATTAGCCTAGTGGATGCGTGCTATCTCCGTGTGTGGAAGGCCCCCAGTTCAAGTATCACAAAGCATTTTTAAAATAAAACAAATATATAATGAATTTCTATACTTTCAGAATAATGCGAAATGAGTTGGGCGATGAGCAGTGCTGAAGAAGGCTGTAGGACGTATGGACTCATTACTTAATGGTATGTAGTGAGATTAGACTTATAACATAAATATAGTATGAGTACATAGACTTAATAATATGATATGTAAAAATACAAACATAAGTAAATAAATTACAAAGATATATGGAGTAATTAATTTTTAATTTTATTCAATACTTAGTACAAGCAGAGCTTAAAAACTAGATAACAATAAATACAATGTTAACATTATATATGTACATGTGTACCTACTAAAATTTACAAAAATATAATAACAAAAAATAAATAAAAGAAAAATAAGAATTTAAACACATTTCTATGGAAGACTTGAGAGGAGGGTATTGCGAAGGGCTGATTTGGATATGTTGAAGTCAAAAACATTTGAAAAGTTGTTAGCATTACGAAGCATACGAGACATAGGATTATAAAAGGAATAGTTTGTACGGTGATAAGGGATACGAAAAAGGGGTACTGTCCTTATGTTACGCGGGTTGGTGTTGATGGAGATAGCATTCAGTAAGGCTGGGCAGTCAATATTATCAGTAAGTAAATCGTGAATAAAGACGATGTCTGAGGTTTCACGTCGTTTTTCTAGGGAATTCAGATTTATAAGGTGCAAACGATCGACATATGGAGGGAGACGATAATTATCGTCCCACGGAAGGCTACGCAGTGCAAAGCGAAGAAATCTACGTTGAACAGTTTCAATCCGTTTAATTTGTGTAACTTGATGCGGTGACCAAACTTGAGAAGCATATTCGAGAATAGGTCTAACAAAGGTAACATAAAGCGCTTTAGACACATATGGGTCTGGAAATTCTTTTGACCAACGTTTTATAAACCCTAGCATTGAGTTGGCTTTATTGATGATGTTGTCAATATGGGAGTGAAAATTAAGCTCTCTATCGACTATGACCCCCAAGTCATGAGAGGAAGTAACATAAGGCACTACGTCCCCTTGAATGAAATAGGTACGAAGTGGCCCAGGTTGGCGTTTTCTGGAAAAAGTAATAGTATGGCACTTGCTTACATTAAGTTCCAGGAAGTTTTTTTGGCACCAAAGAGAAAATCTATCAAGGTTGACTTGCAGACAGCGAGAATCAGTGGGTGATGATATACGATTAAATATTTTCATATCGTCCGCATAAATCAATAGATTACAATCCAAAATGTTAGCGACATCATTGATTGCTAAAATGAATAGCATTGGGCCTAGATGACTACCTTGTGGAACACCGGAAGGGGCGCTGAAAGGAAAGGAAAGGGATGATCTGAAGTGGACAATGTAATTTCTGTTAGATAAATATGAGTCAATCCATGAGATGAAAAGTGAAGGAAAGCCGAGTATTTTTAATTTGAAAGTAATTATTTTGTGAGACATTTTGTCGAAAGCTTTGCTAAAATCAGTGGATACAACATCAACTTCGTCCCCTTTTTCCATAGTGCAAAGCGTATGAGACACAAATTCCACAAGGTTTGTTGTTGTAGATCTGCCAGCTAAGAAACCGTGTTGAACGGGAGACAAAATAGGTTTACAGTAGAAAGCGAGTGCATCATAGAGGATACTTTCGAAAATTTTCAGTATGCAAGAAAGTTTGGCTATTGGGCGATAATTAGACACATTATTTTTTGGTCCTTTTTTATGGATAGGAACTATGAAGGACATTTTCCAAGATTGAGGAAAAACACCTTGACAGATAGAAAGCCTAAAGAGAGAAGTTAGTGGGTGAATAAAAGCATTTGAGCATTTTTTGAGGACAACTGCTGGAATGCAGTCAGGACCTGTAGAGTAGTCCTCTTTTAACTTATCAATTTTTACACTTACCATGGTTGGGAGAATATTAAGAGATGAATAAGATGTTTGCGGAGAATCTTTTAAGTACTCGAAGTATTTTGTATCAGGCTCGGTATCACAATCCGAAAACGACTGTTTGAAAAAATTGGCAAAAAAATTAGCTATTGTTGTAGGGTCCGATGAAGAGTTGTTCAAGTACACGAGCGAAAGAGGGAAGCCATCGGATTTTCTTTTCACATTTATAAATTCATAGAAACGTTTAGGATTGGAAGTTATGGAGGATTGCATGCATACAATGTATTCATTATAGAGTTGCTCAGAGAGAACAGAGAATTGCATAAAAGCGTTAGAGAAAACTTGGTAGTCGTAGTCCGATTTTGATTTCAAATATTTTTTCCACAAATTGTTCCTGACGTTGCGAAGAGACCGAAGCTCTTTAGTATACCATGGTGGAGAAGAAGAATAGTTTCTTCGAGGCAGAAATGGCACAGATTGAGAAAAACAATTGAAATTTTTGGAATAAAAGGTTGACAGCTCATCCTCAATAGATCTTTGGGAAATATTCAAGTTGGTTTGGCTAAGAAGGAAATTAAGATTATGAAAATCAGCTTTACGAAAATTGAAACTATATTCTGGGGCTATATTATTAAAGGACGCATCAAAAGAGAAAGAGGTTAACAAGGGTGGATGGAATTGATCAAGAGTAGATAGTAGTTGATCACTCTCAGTCACAACGGAGTTGGCGGGGTCAGAAGTGAAGACAAGGTCAAGCTGCCTATTCAGGTTGTTTGTGATTCCACTCACTTGAAAAAGACAGGAATCTTGTAAGCAGTCCATAAATAAGCTTTCTTTTTCACTTTTGACATTTACTGGGGAAAAGTAAGTTGCATCATCAGATAGACACCATTTGATGTTAGGAAGGTTGAAATCACCCAAGCAGAAAATATCATCATTTGAATAAATAAATAAATAAGCAATTATGTATTCAATACATAATAATATAATGAGTCAATAAAAATTGTTTTTGTGTTTTTAATTCAATAAATCTGCACTCACTTTTATGTACTCATTAGAGGTAATTTACATAAATTTATGTAATGATTACATGGACTCTTTATATTTATGTAATAATAGCATATTAACTGTACTCAGTAAAAAACATCAAGTTAACATAAACAATAACCAACACTTTTTTTATGTAATGAGTACATAAAATATTTATATCAATGCAATGAGTGCATATAACCTATACTCACTAAATAGTGACAAGTATACTTAACCGATAGCAGTATTATATTTATGTAATGGCTGCACATAAACTGTATTCACTGAATAGCAATACGTATGCGTTGCCGATAATTTACACGTTTTCATGTAATATCACATACTATATGCAAAGACAGTAAGACAGAGTTCAACCATCTCTAAGCAGATATGACAATAACAGTCAATTAATATTCTTAGACATTATAAAAAGTAAGTTAGTAGGGAGAGCCCGGGAGGCAATTGAAATCAATAATAGCGCTCAAAGTTGGGAGGAAATAAAGAGAATCCTCTTTCAATACTTTGGCGATAGGAAAACAGTAGAACAATTGTACGATGACCTCAGGGCACTTCAATTTTTTGGCAACTGTCAATACTTTTATGATAATATAAAAATGGCATTAAGAAGACTCAATAATAAAACAAGCCTTGAAAAAACTGCTCTGTCATCACTAGAAGTAAAAAGGAACTGCGAAATGGGACTTAGACTCTTTATGAGCAAAATCCCGGAGCCAATGAAAGGCATCCTCACATGTAAGCAACTAAAAACTTTAGAGCAAGCCATAGATATTCTCCACGAATCTGGCTATACGTATACTATAACTAACTTCAACAATAATTTTTACTATAACAACCCTAGAAACATCAAACAAATCAAAAGTCCCAACTATTATAGCAATCGGAAGTCAGGACAACATAGACAAAATATCAATAATACAAAATTCTAAATCAGGTCAATATAGACAGAATACCAACAATTTTCCACAAAATTCTTACTCAGGGCAATATAGACAGAATACCAACAATTTTCCACAAAATTCTAACTCAGGACAATACAAACAAAATAATTTCGCACAAAATTCCTACTCAACAAATTCCAGACAATATAGGGACACCCACACAGAACCAATGGATACACTTTCTGCCTCCTGCCAAAGGCAAATAAATAATATAGAAGGATTTTTCAGGGACGGTCAAATAGACTTCCATATATAGTCTGTAGAACCAAAAACAATAAATTCCAGTTACGATTATTAATAGACACTGGTGCTGCCACCAGCATTTTAGACCCCAGTATCTGTCATCCCAAATGGCATGTGCTAATCGATAATCCGATTAAGGTAACAACGACTGGCACACCCATATTAATAAACAAGAAATTGAGAATTCCTTTATTTGAGAATTCAAACTAAATAAAACAGCAGAATTTTTGGAATATAAATTCCATAATCAATTTGACGGTTTGATTGGTAATAATATCCTTTTACCACTACAAGCCGAAATAAATTATAAAAGGAAGCTCCTAATCACAGAAAATACAGAAATTCCTATTTTTTTCAATGAACTAGAAGAAAAAGCTAGATTTTATGAAGGAAACACCCCCACTCCATCTATCTACCACACTGAGACGAGTAAGGACCCAGTGATGGAACAAGTTAGAACCAACCACCTGAATAATGAAGAAAAAATTGAAATAAAGAAATTAATATCGAAATATACAAATATATTTTACCAAGAGGGTAGTGACCTCTCCTTCACCTATGCGATTAAGCACGAAATAAAAACCACTAATGATATACCTATTTATGTTAAAAACTATAGATACCCAGAAATACACAAACAAGAGGTTCATAGACAGGTCACTGAAATGCTGGACCAAGGTATCATCCGCCCCAGCAAATCTCCCTATTCAGCTCCTATTCGGGTTGTGCCGAAAAAACTGGATGCTTCTGGGAAACAAAAATGGAGGGTTGTCGTTGACTACCGTAAATTAAACGATGTGTCCATCAACGACAAATTCCTTATCCCTAATATAGAGGATATTTTTGATAAGTTAGGTAAAGTGCAATATTTTACCACTCTCGATTTGGGGAAGGGGTTTCACCAAACAGCGTTTTCCAAGTACAATGGCCACTACGAATTTGTACGTATGCCATTCAGCCTAAAAACACGCTCCGGCTTCCTTTCAGTGGCTTATGAACTCCATCCTTGCAGAACATATAAATGAAATATGTCTTGTGTATCTTGATGACATAATAGTATTCTCAACTAGCCTACAAGAACATGTTGACTCACTCAAAAAAATTTTTAAAACACTACAAACTGCAAATTTAAAAATTCAGTTAGATAGATAGATAGATAGTTTTATTCATTTGTTAAAATTATTTCTTTACAATCTTTGTTGCTCTTTAATTGAATAAAGTTATAGGGGCATTACTGCCGCCTGCCCGAGCGGCTATACTTTAAGTTTTGTATTAACAAGGTATTTTTACCCTAATAGTAATAAATTGTAAATTTTGTGAGGATGAACATGGCTTATGTCTTATCTAAAACAAGATTTTGGTAAAGATATTAAAATAGCAACTTTCAGTTTAGTTAAAAACAAATTGTTTGGCTTTTAGTTTAGCAAAAACGGAACATAGTAACAACTTTTTTTTTTTTGGCAACTTTTAATTTAGTTAAAATGGAATATTAATATTTTTGTTTAAATTAAAGAAGCATTTAAAATCAGTTGTAAAGAAGCATTTAAAATCAGTTGAAAAAAGAAACAAAAATAATTGCAAGATTAAAACTGCTCCATAATGATTCTGCTTCTGTAGGACATCGCTTCTGAAGTGAATTCATATAGACGAAACCAGTCTTTTCCATTTAAAATAGTTTTAATATCTTCTTCCTGCAGGTAATTCTTCTCGTAAAAAACTCTTCTTAGTTCCATCAACATTGAACATATTGCGATGAAATGGTAAATGTTTTCCATTACTTTCATATTGCACAGCGAGCAAATACCTTCCAAATCGTTCCTATGCGGCATAAAGTTTAGTTTTAATAGTTCTCCTCTTGCTTTTAAAATATTGCTTATCATTTTTCTAGGATAGTTTTCGTTGAAGTAATTTCTTTCATTTAAGTAGTAATTTAGCTTGGCATATATTATTCTTGCACTTGATGATCTTGCCTGTTCTATGAATGAATATCTCTCATTTTCATCGATGCTCTAAATTACTTCATAAAGAGACGTTTTCCAATGTGCTGCATCAGCGTCGACTAAGTCTAGACTCCATCCACAGTTAGCTGCATGATCAACCCAATCTTTATAAAACAACGGTTTTCGACGTACTGCATGCTTAAACACGAGCTTCAGCAATCTGGTATCCTCCATATTTATTACTCGTACCAAGTAATCAGCATTTAACTTCAGAGTAGCGACAAAGAGCGTTGGGAGTCCTGTTTCCAAGTAATACATGTATTTGGGTGTATTCACCGGCAAAAGAAAAATTTTCCTTAAGAAAAAGCGCAACAAGTTCTCCACTATCTCAAATTTCTTCATGCCCCAAATTTGTGCTCCGTAGACAAGGATAGCTTTAGCAGTTGCATTAAAAACTTCAAATTTAGCATTTGTTGAAATAAGCTTATTGTTGAATATTTTTTTCCAGTTTGCACAAATTGCTGTCCTGGCTACGTCAGCCTTAGCTTCGAGATGGTTTTTCCATATTTAAATTGTATGTTATCATCATTCCCAGATAAGGGTACTCCTTCACTACTTCCAGATCAGTTTCGCCATATCTCCAATGTTCTTTTCTAGAAGTTCTTCCTGCGCTGTTCTGGAATACCATCACTTTAGACTTTTCAGTGTTTACTTCTAGGCACCATCTTATACAGCATTCAAAAAGCCTGTTTATATTTCATTGAGGGGATTCTGCCACAATAAGAATATCATCCGCATACATTAGTAGTATAAACTAAAGGGTACGAGGCCACCGGTATCACCGGTATCATTTGGGTTCTGATCTATGCTATGCTAAATACCGGTGTTATTTTGGGTTCTAGACCATGCTTAGCAAACGTTAGAACGCAAAAACGTAAAATTCACGTTCATGTTAAAACGCAAAAACGTAAAATTCGCGTTAAAACGTAAAATTCACGTTCACGTTAAAACGCAAGAACGTAAAATTCACGTTAAACCGTAAAATTCACGTTCACGTTAAAACGCAAAAACGTAAAATTAACGTTCACGTTAAAACGCAAAAACTTAAAATTCACGTTCGGAACGCAAAATCATTATAGGAAACTGAACAAAAACATGAACAGAACATGATGATATGATATGAGTGAAGAAAAGAATCGTTAAGTAAAAAGACATGTTAATTATTTTAATATTTTTTTTATTTTTTAATTAAATTTTAATATTTAAAAAAATAGTATTGCTGGTAGGGGGCTTACATTGAACCCCCCTTTATAAGCTTTAATTTTTAAAGAATACAGCAGGTGGGCCACTGCCACAAGGCTGTAAATGTTGGTAGTATCCACACTACCAACCTCCTCCAAAGCAGCATCCTGAAGCTGCTGGAACTCCCAGCGTATAGCACAAATGTAATTAACAATTATTAGTTCTAATTTTTTCTTTTTTTTTTCTGCCTTTAACTTTGTATCCAATTATTATAAATGAATTGTAAATATGCTAGATTTGGTAAGCTTATATTTCTTAGATACTATTAAAAGATTTTAATATTGCTGTATCATGTAATTACTATACAAATACAATACAATACAATACAATACAATATTTTGCTAGCCACTCTTCCATCTGTTGTGTAATTTTTATACTTGCGTCCTGATTATTCATGTTGCTTGTATTTATTTTTGCTATAAACTGATGATTATGATGATAATGCTCAAAATATTTATACAACAAAAAAAAAGAGGGCACAAAAAAAAATACATATACAAACATAAGTATTTGTATGCAGACCATTACAATCCACACATTTTCAGAGACCCTCTGATTTTCGTAGCACACTTTCAATAAATTTAAAGGATGTTAAAAGTCATCAGAAATAAAAATCAAATAGGATCAACACTATATTTCTGTAAGGATGGATGTCAACAATTAAAATTTACGATTATGATATTTGCATTGGTATATCAAAACCCTGATGCATCGATAGCATCATGTCAATCATCGGACTAATAGAACTTGACCCCTCTATCTGATGCTTTAGAATTCTTGAATGGAATAAATTTTGAGGATGTTTAAAGTCAACGGAAATAAAAATATTTTAAAAATATTTAAATAGGTTTAGCACTATATTTCTATAAGGTTGAATGCCGGCAATTGAAATCTACGATTATAATACGTGCATTGATATATCAAGACCCTGATACATCGTTACCATCATGTCACTCATCTGACTAATAGGACTTGACCATCTATATCTATTGCTTTAGGATTTTTCCTGGATTGAGGTAATAATTAGTGTAACAAAAGCCTAATACCTCACTACCATCATATCATTTATTTGTCTAATAGGGCTCTACCTCCTTTATCTATTGCTTTGCTAGCATCATGTCAATCATATTACTAAACCCTGTCCCTTATCATTAAAATCCTGAAAAATGGTCCAAGGGTTATTTCTATTGCGGAATACAAATGTATGTCAATAAGGTCAACACATTATTTTATCTATAGGGATGGATGCCGACAGTTAAAATATGCATTCATGATGATCGCAATACATACATTTATCCAACTGCTTCCTTATTTACACCGATGATATCCCAAGTGTCAACAATACAAATTTATGATAAGGTTAACTGCATGAATGAATGCGGGGAAAAACTCTATTGTTCTACTATTAGCAATCAATATGATATAAGCATGCATTATTACCCCCATACTTCTTTTCAATAGTTACTTTTCACCCCAAAGAAACCTTTTGCAATGTGTAATACGACATTTAGGATCATATCCTGTATATGACTACTTTCCTACCCTTAATAGCAAATGAATAAACATACAAATGTTATGATATTCCTATATTATTTTGAAGTGGTGATGTAAATTAAATGGAATGAGCAAATCTTGAATAATAACACATGCTTTTTTTTTTTAATAATATTGTATTTTATTTATATATTTTCTGGTTTTATTTTTAGGTTTACATTAAAAAAAGTAATAATAATCCTTAGACAATTCTGTCAACAACTTGGTCAAGTGGATTGTATTCAATAATCCGATCATGAAGCATGAGGCAATAAGCTGAAGTATTTCCAGGAATGTTTTTTGATGTTCTCATCTCCAAGCGTATATCGATAGGTCCTGTTTTCAAAGTCTCATTTTGATGTCTGCAGTCTATAACAAAAATTGGAGCAAATAGATCCCAAGAAAGTAAATGTTCAGTGTTGGTTTTATTGTAGTAAGTTCTTTGAAAATCCGTATACATTTTGTAGAACAAGCTATATCTATTTCTTTCGAAAGAAATATTAAGATCTTCATGAGGATATACATCAGAGTTTAGATACACTTTTAAGTCTGTTAAATCACAATGGTCAAACGTTGTAGGATCAGCAGATATTTTGTTATTTTTTGCAGTTTGTAGTGCAAATACAATGTATCGAGGTTTTTCTATTTGCGTTGTTGTTTTAACGTTCCAGATGTGATGGTCAGAGCTTGATAACAATTTTCATAAAACTATTTGCATTTATAGATTTATATAGATTTAATTTCATCGAATCTGATAAAGTCACGTGTGGTACTCTCCACTGTACCTTATGTAGTTTTACTTGTACATTTTCATCAGTTGGGGAGATTATAGCGTTTTTATCCATCCTAGAACGAGTGAGAATTAGACCATGACGAGCATTGGGAATAATTTTTTTTTAAATCTTCGGCAAAACCCAAAAGCTTATTCAATGGAATGCAGTAGTTAAAATGAAATGGTTTCAAATAAATAACTGAATCAGGAGACCATGAAGCATTTAAAAGCATATCACTCTCATTTTTTGTCAACGATAAATAATTTTTGATTATTGTTGTAATCCCCACATTTCGATTGTAATCCATTTCCTTTTCATTCAGCTCATAACGTATTTCGTCGAAGAGAAAAGCCATGGCATTGTTTACAAGTCTTGTGCTGACTATTTCTTTTCCATCTGTCTTCGATAGTGATCCTTAAACATATAGAAAACTTTCCGAAGGAAGAACATTAAATTTTGGTGTTGTATGCAAATCTGAACGATGTCATTTTTTTCAAAATTGTTTTGATATGGTAAGTAAGTATGATATTCATATTTAGAAACACTTTCATAGATTTCGGGCTCTTGGAAAATGTTCAACATATTGTTATATTTTGTTTTTGATTTTCAATATTTTGATATGATTTTCAATATTTGATATACCCCAATGAGAGTAAAAAATCCTGATTATGTTTTGTAAGATTATGTGTTACCGCGGCTGATTTCGAAGCTTGCTTGAGTAATGAATTATTTTCGACGGTGTTTTTATATGGGATTGTGGTAATTATATTTCCATATACAATCATGGCTGCGGTTGTAAATGTAATCGAGCCGTTAATGTATCTCCTCTAAAATTTATAACTTTTCCGTCTTGATCTATGAACTTTAAACACAACGATGTTATTCGTCTCACGTTCACTGGTAAATAAATGACATTTTTCGGAACTTCTATGATTTTATAGCCTGGACTTACTTTAACAGCAAATTCATGTAAAATATGCGCAGGTTGATTGTTAATATACGTTCCATCTATAATATTACATTCAATGCGTATGGCATTAACTCTATTTATATCGACGAAGAGATCTGATTCATATTGCCTATTTGCCTTCAGCAGCTTCATACTAAATCCTAAAAGAGATCCAATTGAATTCGGTTTAGATAAGTCAATATCTTCCGAGCTGAAAATTTCACATTTTAGAGTGTTTATATTGGCCTTGGTTTTAAATTCACTTTTTTTAATTTTTTTTTTTTTGATAATATCATTAAGTTTTGTTTGTATTAAATTATTTATATCTTCTATCTCATATGAACCAATAGGAAGCGGGATAACATTATCGCCCACATGTATCAAATTATTAAACTCATCTACATTTGGTATAGAGTTATATGTTTGAAAATCTATAAGCCCGCAAACATAATTAGATTTCAGTACAATTGGTGGAAAATATTCTGTATTGAGACTTGATTCATTCCCACTTAATGTTAATGTTAGCGACATCCTGGTTAAAAGACAAATGAAACAGTTTTGATGTGTTCACATGGTTTTATTAATTTTTTATTTAAACTTTTGAAAACATTTCAACATTGGTCTAATAAAAATCTTAAGCATAAATGTCCACATATAAATGTATCAAAATCTTGTTCTCGAATATAATTATAATTTATTTGATTACCAAGATAGTCTATTACTTCAGTTAGTGGTCTTAAATTACCAAAACTATCAAAATACTTTATAATATTATATTTTTTATTTCTAATATATGCTACCCAATGAGTACCCATACCAGCTTCACTATCCAAATTTATAACGCCACACTCGTGATCC
The DNA here is from genome assembly GCA_946251815.1 of Dasysyrphus albostriatus. Classification (NCBI taxonomy): domain Eukaryota; kingdom Metazoa; phylum Arthropoda; class Insecta; order Diptera; family Syrphidae; genus Dasysyrphus; species Dasysyrphus albostriatus. The sequence continues at coordinate 104,732,228 of OX276335.1, read as the reverse complement.
GTAGAGGTTTTTGGTAATGAGTCTCGCATAAAAACTCCTCTAAAGTGCTTGAGATGTTTCTTTCCAAACTGTAGAATATCATGATTATTTAAGGGTCTCTTAGGCAGCAAATCAATCAGTTTTTTGTATTAGGTGTGTTTAGAAATAAACCAAGACTATTTTTATATGGTTTCAAGTATAACCCCTTCCCTTGAATAGCGACTGCCTCCATAGCCTTATTATGTCGTTTGTTTTCTTCAAAAGCTCTTTTAGCAACATGAACGTCATTGAGTGCTTTTGCAACTCCGGCAACTCCACCTGTTAAAGATCCAACAGCTGATAAACCAGCTAGAATAGGAGCTAGAAATGGAAGAAAACCACCTCTCTTTGGAAGTGGTATTATTCTTGAAGTTTGTATATTTTGTTTTTTTTTTATTTTTAAAAACATGTTTTGCAGCTTTCAGAGCAATATTTGCCATAGATGTTGTACCACAACAATTGATATTGCTTTTAATTGCATTTCTTGCTTCAGTTATGGCCTTTTTAAAAATATTTTTCTTACAAGGCTGCTTCTTTTGTTTACTAGCTTGGGTAGTTTTTTTTTTATTCTCTTTATTACCCATACCGAACTTTGTTTTCGCCTTCATCATGTTGGTGACCAAAAGGCTGCTTAACTTTTCAGACGTTGAAGAGTCGTTTGCTTTAAATCGTTTCCACGCTTGCTCAGTTAGAATTTTATCAGCAACGTTCCGATCTAAGACAGAGCTACTCTTAGAATATGCAATATCATGCAAACGACAAGCATCATCCAGTTGATTAATCCCCTTATCTTCTTTACGTAATCGTTTTTCCAATTTAGTTCCGGGGCCACAATAATTATATGAAGGAAGATGTAGCTCAAATGGTAATTTGTCTATAACCGTATTCAAAAGCCCCTTTCCTTCAATTGATTTTCTTTTATTATGAGTATGATTTTGAACGTTGTGCTCGATCATATTATAATTTTTGTACCTTCCTACTTGGAGGTTGAAACACATATGAATATAATCATATAAAAATGCTATGTTTTATTGTAAAAGCTATCAGTCGGCATTATGCGCTTCGTAAAGTAGTCAGAAGTTATTAAAGTAAAAAACTTTGATTCTAAAGTCAAAATAAAAAAAAAACATGGTTCATTATTCCCAAACAGTATTCGAGGAATTATCGTTGGACCATCAAACTGTGGAAAAACAAATGTTATGCTTAGTATTCTTCTCGACCGGAATGGATTAAAGTTTGAAAATATTTATATTTATTCTAAATCCTTACATCAACCAAAAAATATATCTCAAAAAGTTGATTACATCCGTGAATGGAATGGAATACAATGAATTCTCAAATAATTCCGAGATAATGCCCCCATCAGACGCGAAAAATAATTCTATATTTATATTCGATGGTGTTGCATGCCAGAAACAAAATAACATAAGAGATTATTTTTGCATGGGTCGTCATAATGGAGTTGATAGTTTTTACTTATGTCAGTCCTATACCCATATACCAAAACATTTAATTACAGACAATGCTAATTTTATTATTCTTTTCAAACAAGATGAATTGAATTTGATGCATGTTTACAAAGATCATATAAACTCTGATATGACATTTAATCAGTTTAAGGAATTATGTTCTCAGTGTTAGGCTGATAATTTCGGTTTTCTGGTTATAGACAAGGAAAGCACCATTGAAAAAGGTCGATATAAAAACAGTTTTCACAAAATTATATAAATAATAACAATATAAATATACATTTATCATTTGAAAGCAACACATTACATCAGCAACACTGTTTGGAGGTACTAGTCCATCATATAATCATAATAAAATAAATATTTAAATACTGTCTCATATTTTGTACTATACAAAATGGATGAAAGTGTGTTAAATGATCTAATAAAAACGCGAAATGTGCTAAAAAACAAATATTTTCAACTAAAAACTGGTAAAATGATGCGAGAAACTGAGTTGGAAAGCACTTTCAAACCCATCGTTGAGCCGTTGAAGAAAATTGGTTTGGAAATATTAAAAAAGAAGAATCACAACAAGAGGATAATATTAAAACACCGAAACGTCGTAAGCTACATTTCAAATCTTTTAATGAAAAGGATGAGGAGGACCATGAGCGAGCAGAATCACCTTCATTAGAATTGAATAGTCCAGATAATACTTTTTTATTCAGTACACCAAAAAATTTTGATAGTGCTAATAAATCATCGTCTTTCAATCAACAAAAACTATTGTCAGAGTCGAATCGTGATACGGCTTATGGACCATATTTTGATGCAAACACTCAATCTGTAAAAATAGGAAAATGTAGCTTTAAAATGAGTGATAAGAATATTATCATTGATGATGAAATTTTTACTCGAACTCCGGGTCTCATTGAACTGGTGTTAAAGAAAAATCTTTGTAAGCAAAAATATACTAAGGATGACTTAGAACAAAATTCGAAAATCCTCCAAAAAACTAATGCATACAGAATGAATCATGATAGTTCTTCTCGAATTAAGAGTAACAGAGGTGTGAAATATACACAAATAATAAAGGCTATTGTCGCTGGACTTAAAAATGATAATGCAAAAATAGGAAAATCCTATTCTAGTATTACTGAAATGAAATACACAAACAAAGATATTGAATATGTATACTGGAATGATCCAAATGAACTTGTGGATAGACTATGACTTTTGATAGGATCTAAAAATGCTGGTAACGATAACCATCAAAATGAAATCACTTCCATAATTGAAGAATTAAAGGAATCAAATATTATATATTAGTATCATACAAAAAAGAAAACTTAACATTTGAACAATAAACGTCGACAAGTTCGGTAGGAACTTCAAACCTACTCCAAAAACCAAAGGTATTGTGGGTCCTCCAGGATTGGGATTTAAACTCTTACCCTCTGGTAATTTTGATATAGAAAGTAGATATTTAAACAATGTTGGAAGTAATCCTGAATACCCCCACCAAGCCGTGTGTAAAGGATATGTTGATGATCAAATAAGTCTTAAAGAATCAAGCATTATAAACCACATAAATTCTCCTTTAATGGAAGTTTTATCCACTTTTAATAAGGAAATTCATATGCTAAAAAACCACATAGACTCTACGATAAAGGAAACAATAAAAAGTATGGAACGAGAAAACAAAGCATCACAATTAATTTCTCAAAAAAATGTTAAAGACTCCATAGAAGAAAAGTATATTGACAAGAAAATAAAAAATAAAGTTGAATATTTAATGAAGATGATGTTTCCTAATATACCCTTTACACCCATAGATTAAAATAAGTAAAAAAATGTTGTTATATTTGTATTAATTTTATGTATCTGTTTTTTATAGTTAATAGAAGCAAGAAAAATATTGCCACCCCAATTTAAAAAAAATCACAAATACAAATGCTATTATTAAGAATATTAAATAGTTTTCAAAGTTTTATTGTTGTATGTGTTACAAATATTTTTCATATTACGTTAATTCCTCTTACAAAAAGTAAAAAATTGTTAGTAAGCATTCAACACTTTAACCAGCAACAACTATAAAATGGACTCAAAAGTCATAATTAAAAACATTTTTGATTTTTTAAAAACTCATCGCAAGAATGTATTGGATGAGCATTATGAAGAGATCTTAACTTGCATTTCCCTGCTTAAAAGATTCGATAATGTACATTACACTGAAACTATTCACGGACATCATTACTCCAATTACTACTTGCGCCTGCTATATGGTAGAAAACCGTTTGGTTAGAATTAAGAAATTGATGTTATTATATAAAAGATTGGAATAAAAGCATACATTTATAAAAAATATATAAAAGATTTTTTTTATTTATATGAAGTCACTCTTTTTAAATATGAGTAAGCGAAAGGTTGTTGTAGAGTTACATAAGGCTACACGGCGAAATTTCAAACGTCGTCATGTTATCATAAAGGGATATGATGACTTGTGGCAAGCAGATCTGGTTGAAATGATATCTTACAGCGACCAAAACAATGGATTTAATTATTTTATGACAGTTATCGATGCTTTTTCAAAATTCGCTTGGGTTGTCCCAATGAAAAACAAAAAAGGCATTACTATTTCAAAAGGAATGGATGAAATATTTACTAATTCTTCTAGGATTCCAAAGAACTTGCAGACTGATGATGGAAAGGAATTTTTCAATACAAACTTCAAGAGTTTGATGGAAAAACATAAAATTAATCACTATTCTACATTCAGCTCATTGAAGGCTTCAATTATTGAAAGATTTAATAGAACCTATAAGGAAAAAATGTGGAAAGAATTTAGTTTCAATGGAAGCTATAAGTGGATAAATATTTATAAGAAATTGCTTTATGATTATAATCATTCTTTCCACCGAACCATTAAATGTAAACCTGCAGATGTAAACAAGAAAAATTCAAAGTCAATGTTATCACTTTTCAAAAATAAGAAAGAAGTGTTTAGTAAAAGAAAATTCAAAGTTGGTGATAACGTAAGAATTATCAAGTATAAACATGCATTCTAAAAAGGTTATACACCCAACTGGACTACTGAGGTTTTTAAAATAAGAAAAGTCCAAGCAACAAAACCTATAACATATCTTCTCGAAGACTTTCAAGGAAAACCTATTCAAGGAGGCTTTTATGAACTAGAACTGCTGAAAACTGATTGTGGTGATGTATATCTAGTCGAAAAAGTTCTACAAACGAGAGGAAATAAAGTTTTTGTAAAATGGTTGGGATTCCCACCAGAATATAACTCTTGGATCGATAAAAACAAAATTCTGTAAAATTAATAAAAGAAATAAATTTGATTTTTAAAAATTTTAATTTTGCTTCTTTTTCTTATATGTATATATTTATATATATATATATATTTATACATATAGGTTATATCAGAACCAGCTTGTGCGCCCCCACGACTTGACTTTAAATTCAATAAATTGTAAACAAATATGATGCGATGTATACAAATACCTTAAAATTGCATGTCAGCACCTCTTTGCCTTCAGCAACTTGTGCAAGAGATTTATTTCACAATAAGAATTATGATATCATCGCATCATCCGCAGTCAAACCAAGATTTGCTGCATAGACATTTAAATATTATAAAAAGGGATCATTCAGTTCAGTTTTACAGCTCAGTTCTTAAAGTATCATCTTCGTATAGCCTAAGATTTCCCCCCACCAGTGGTAAGGAATCTGAAGCTTTAATTAATCAATAAATATTCTTAATTCAATAATAAAAAAGTGTTTTATTTTTTTGGTGAAGTTCTCTAACGAGAACAGTAGAATCTATTTTTTTGATTAATGGTGAACTCTTTAATAAAAATGGCGCAGTCGGTAGGATACCAGTCAGAAATATAAGTGAAAATTATAAGAGACATGGTAATTCCATTTGTTATTTTTTTTTTTTATGTTAATCGGCTTGAATTAAGCCAATAATAATAATAATAATAATCCAGTGATCGAATCTCGTTTTTCGCGAAACATCATAACAACTCGTAACTCGTGATTGTGTGAAAAAATTTATATTTGTGAAAATCAATACTAAGCTCAAAAGTTTGATGGACAAAATAAAGACAAACAAAAAATAAATAATTTTAAGCAACTCGTAACTCGTGATTGTGGACATTTTTTTTTTTGTGTGAAAAGCGAAAAATTTTAGATCGATTTAAACGAAGAAATTCAAACGAATATTGAATCTCTTTCGAAAGATTTGTTTTAGTAGCTCAGGTCAGTGAATATGTCCTATACTACGAAATCCATAGAGGAAAAATAATTCGAAAAAAAAAAATATTTAAAAAGTAGAAAATTAAAATAAATATTCAAGAAGTGAAAAGAAAAATTAAATAAAAAAAAAATAATAATAATAAAACAAAAGTGAAGTAAAAAACAAAATCAAAGAAAAAATATATAAAGAAATAAAATAAACCTGAAGGAAGAACATCTTTACGAGGCAAATATTATCCATGTCGAAAGCCCCAACGTGTTCTGAATGAAGGAAGTTTTTAATCAATCGAAACTTAGAAGACATAAAATCCACAACCAACAAAGAAACATCAACATGGAGCCCGCAGCAGCAGCACAACAGCAACAACAACAACATCAACAACAGCAACAACAACAACAACAACAACAACAACATCAACAACAGCAACAACAACAACAAGCAGGTAATAGAGTTTTAGAAATAAACCCTATTAATTACATAGAAAAATTACAAAATTTTGATGGAAGGACAGAAGATCTTCCGATTTTTATTCAAAATGTAGATGATATAATACCTACATTGCAAACATATAATGATCAGGGCCAAAGAATGTGTGTCAATTTATTAAAAAGTAAATTTATAGGTAGGGCAAGACAGGCTATAGAGATACACACTCATCTCTCACACTGGACAGAAATTAAATAAATGCTAATAGAAAATTTTGGGGGATTTAAGAATGCAGGTCAATTATATGAAGAATTACGCAGTGCTCAGTTTAGAGCAGATGTAATAAAATTTTATAATTATATCCAAAAATCATTGTCTTTATTGAACCAAAGGTGTGTTCAAGAAAATAATTTTATAGATATACCTAGAAATACCATAACCGCTTTACAACTTTTCAAAGAAAAACTTCCCGTTTACATGAGAACAATTCTTTATGCTTAAAAACCTACCACAATGGAACAAGCTCTCCATGAACTTAGTAGCGCAGGATTTCTTACTTTCCAATCAGGAAATACTGATGGAAAAATAAAAGAAAAATATTATAAACACAATGTTCAAAAAGAACGTTATAATGCACATAATCCTTTTAGGGAAAATCAGGGAAACTGGCAACCAAAACCATATTTTTCAAAGCCAAATTTTGGCAATAATAACTATAATAATTATCAACAAAATAACAGAAATTATAATCCAAATAATAATCAAAACTATAATAAAAATCATAATCCAAATCAAAATCAAAATTATAATAGAAACTATAATCCGAATAATTATCGACAACTATTTATATCAAAGGTTTGAACCTATGGAAGAAGATCCTAGATCATCTCAAAATAAAAGACTAGCAAAAACTACAAACTATGTAGAAGAAGCGGATAGCAAAAATGTAAATTTTCGTGTCTCAGCCTCGGATCAAAAACAGGATTACCCTTTAATTTAAGTAAAGGTCAAACAACAATTCGTTTACTTATTGATACTGGAGCTACAAATAGCCTTCTCAGAGAAGAAGATGCTCCCAAAGACATTATTAAGTTTAGAAAACCCCTTTAAATATAAAAACCGTCGGAAATGACATTATAATTAATAAAGACGTCATCATACCTAAAGATACATTTATTTTTTCTGTAATTGAAGACTGTGAATTTGAGGTATATAACTTTAACGAAGAATATAACGGAATAATAGGAAATAATATACTTATCTCGAATAATGGAGAAATATATTATGCGAATAGGATACTTAAGTTAAATGGAACACATATACCTCTGTTTCTCAACGCAAATGAGGAACGTGAGTATGAAGAATCTTTTAACTGTTTTACTAAAATTATTCCACAAATTTCAATTCTGGATTCAATAATTGAAAAAGACTTAAGGACTACTCATTTAAATAAGGAAGAAAAAATTAAATTGTTTCAAATAATAAAGGATTATAAAAACACTTTTTATAAAAAAGGAGATGATTTGATCATACCTAATGATACATTTATTTTTCCTGTAATTGAAGACTGTGAATTTGAGGTATATAACTTTAACGAAGAATATAACGGAATAATAGGAAATAATATACTTATCTCGAATAATGGAGAAATATATTATGCGAATAGGATACTTAAGTTAAATGGAACACATATACCTCTGTTTCTCAACGCAAATGAGGAACGTGAGTATGAAGAATCTTTTAACTGTTTTACTAAAATTATTCCACAAATTTCAATTCTGGATTCAATAATTGAAAAAGACTTAAGGACTACTCATTTAAATAAGGAAGAAAAAATTAAATTGTTTCAAATAATAAAGGATTATAAAAACACTTTTTATAAAAAAGGAGATGATTTGACGTTCACAAATCATGTTAAACATAAAATTCCCACAGAAGATAACTCTCCAATTTATACAAGAATCTATCGTTACCCAGAAGTACATAAGTCTGAGGTTAATAGACAGATCAAAGAAATGTTCGAATCCAAAGTGATTCAACATTCCACATCGCCATACAATGCACCAATCTGGGTGGTGCCGAAAAAGGAAGACAATACGGGTAACAAGGAATGGCGTATTGTAATTGATTAGAGAAAACTTAATTTAAAAACAAAAGAGGATAAATATACTATACCAAACATAGAGTCAATTCTAGATAAACTAGGGCATTGTAACTACTTTACAACTCTAGATTTAACCAAAGGTTTTCATCAAATCGAAGTAGATGAAAATGATAGAGAGAAAACCGCTTTTTCTACGCCTTCAGGACATTACGAGTTCATTCGAATGCCCTTCGGGTTGAAAAACGCCCCATCAACGTTTCAGCGTTTGATGAATGAAGTCTTAAAAGAATATATAGACAAAATCTGTCACGTTTATCTTGACGACATAATCATTTTTAGTACTTCTCTCGAAGAACATGTCTGTTCAATTAGGAAAATTTTAGGAGCTTTACGAAACGCAAATTCGAAAGTCTCACTGAATAAATTAGAATTTATGAGAAAGGAAACGAAATTTTTAGGTCTTGTAATAACGCCTGAAGGGGTTAAACCAAACCCGAAAAAGATTGAAGCTATTCAAAAATTTCCCATTCCTAGCACAGTAAAGGAAATTCAATCCTTTCTAGGACTTACCGGTTACTACCGCAAATTTATTTATGACTATGCTGGAATAATAAAACCCATGACATTATGCTTAAAAAAAGACGTTAAAATTAATATCAAAGATGAAAATTATATAGAATCATTTAAAAAACTTAAAAATTTAATGGCAAATGACCTAATAAATAGGCATCCTGATTTCCAAAAAGATTTCATACTTACTACCGATGCTTCAAACTTCGCAATTGGAATTGGAGCAGTATTGAGTCAATCTCATGGTCCACTTTGTTTTGCTTCACGCACTTTAAACAAATATGAATGTCATTATAGAACTATAGAAAAAGAGTTATTGGCTATCGTATGGGCTACAGCTCAATTTCGACACTATTTGTACGGTAGAAAGTTCGTCATGAAGACTGACCACAGGCCATTAGTATGGCTTAGCAATTTAAAAGAACCAAACAGCAAATTACAACGCTGTAAAAAATTAAACTTGAAGAATACGATTTTGAGATACAATATATTCAAGGAAAAGAGAATAAAGTGGCTGACGCCTTATCTCGAGTTAAAATAAATATGCTACAACAGGATGACTTAGCAACCATCCATAGTGCTGAATCAGATAATTCAAAACTTATTCCTATTAGTGAAAAACCGGTTAATTTATTTAATCGACAAATAATACTTGAAGTCAATGAAAATGATCATCAAGAAATTTTGTACCCACATGTTGGAAAAAGAAGAATAATATTTAGTAGAAGAGAATACAAAGAAGAAGATTTTATAAATATAATTAAAGAAGTAGATACTACAATGCTTAATTGCATATACATCAAAGAAGATGAAATATTTACAAAATTCCAAGATATATGGAAAAAAGAAAATTCATTAAGTAATAAAATTTTACAAAGAAGCATGATTTTATTAAAAGATATAAAAGAATTAGAAGCAAGAGAAATAATATTGATAAATCATAAGAATCATAATCATACTGGTATTGAAAAAGTATACTTAGAAATAAAACGTGAATATTATATACCTAACCTCAAAAATTTAATTAATAAAATAATAAACAATTGCTCAACATGCGTGGCAAAGGCAGAAGGAAATCCAATTAAGCTGCCATATGAGAAAACTGAAACTCCAAAAAGCCCAAATGATCATTATCATATCGATACATGGTTTGTTAGTAAAAAAGAAAAATATTTATCATGTATTGACAAATTTTCTAAATTTGCAGCAATTGAACCGATAAAATCAAAAACTTATATAGACGTAATAAACGCTCTTACTAAAATATTCTCATACATGAAAAAACCAAATAAAATAACTCTTGACAACGAAAACGCATTCGTTTCAGAAACACTAAGGAACTTTTTAGAAAATAACAAAATAACCACACATTATTGTACAGCAAATAGACACACCGGAAACTCCGATGTAGAAAGACTTCATGGTAGTTTAAATGAACATATGAGAATCTTACAACAACTGCAAATATCCAATGAAGAAGATTTACCAATCAATCATGCTACTAGAGCCGTTGAATCATATAATAACGTGATTCATCTTACTACTAAGAAAAACCAATTGATGTGCATTTCAATAAAATAGACAGCAAAATAATATACGAAAGAATAGAAAAAAATAAAATACAAAATCTAAATAAAATAAATATAGGTCGAAAAGACAAAGAAATAGATGAAAATTATATCAAAATAACTCAGCCTGAGCAAATCAAAAATAAGGTTGCACCTAAACATAAAAAGGTAAAAGTAACTAATAAAAATAATAAGAAATACAAGTTAGACATAGGTTATAAATTTAAAAAGATAAAAATAGAATAGCTCATAAAGATCAATTTCCCGTAAGAAATTTACACAAAATATCATTGATTCTAGATCCAATGAAAATAATGACATCAAGGCTAGGAATACTAAGTAGAGACATTTTAACTATAGAAGAAATAAATAAATTTGGCATTAATATAAATAACTTAGAAGATCTAAATCTCAGTTTAGCGCTAAACAAAACCAATACTATATTTATTATTAAAGTCCCCAAATTTACGGACGAATTATATAAGAAAATATACGTCCAACCCATTCCTAACAAAGGGGAAGGATTACAATTAAAAATTGATAAAAATTTTTATCTAATGAAGGACAAGGAAATTTTCAATTATACTAAACATACAAAATATTTAAATAAGATCAAAGATGAATGTATAGAAAACCTCTTCAAAGAAAAAATGCAATGTAAATTAACAAAAAATTTAAATGAAGAAGTAGTTGAAATAGGAAATAATAATGTAATCCTAATAAACGTAAAACTACAAAATTTGAAACAAAATTGTAACAAACAAAACATTGCAATAAAAGGAAACTATATAATAAAATTTGAAAATTGTAAAATTGAAGTTGATCAAAAAACATATTCAAGAAATCAATATTTGCATGAATTAATTTTGCCAAATACTATTATGAATATTAATTACACAAAAATTGAAAACCTAACTTTCACTGACTTGCATTATCAAAATAAAAGAAATTTGAAAGAAATCCAAGAATAAAAGTACAACCAAAAAAATACCAAATTAACTATGTACATATATTATAATCATTGTAATGTTTATAGCAATTTCAGTTTATGTAATTCTGATATATAAAAACAGAAAAATGGAAGTCATAAATGTAAATCTTCCAACGGTTGCTTTTCAACCATTAGAAGAATCTAAGGGGGGAGGGGTTATATCAGAGCCAGCTTGTGCGCCCCCACGACTTGACTTTAAATTCAATAAATTGTAAACAAATATGATGCGATGCATACAAATACCTTAAAACTGCATGTCAGCACCTCTTTGCCTTCAGCAACTTGTGCAAGAGATTTATTTCACAATAAGAATTATGATATCATTGCAGTCAAACCAAGATTTGCTGCATAGACATTTAAATATTATAAAAAGGGATCATTCAGTTCAGTTTTACAGCTCAGTTCTTAAAGTATCATCTTCGTATAGCCTAAGATTTCCCCCCACCAGTGGTAAGGAATCTGAAGCTTTAATTAATCAATAAATTTTCTTAATTCAATAATAAAAAAGTATTTTATTTTTTTGTTGAAGTTCTCTAACGAGAACAGTAGAATCTATTTTTTTGATTAATGGTGAACTCTTTAATAAAAATTATATATATATATGATTTATATTTGAGTTTAAGACGAACTATAAAAAAAACACTTCCTCCTGTTCTTTCGAACAGGGTATAAATAAAAAATATTCGTGTTTTTACTTTAAATATGTTTTTATTAAGCGTCAGATCCCTTACCGTTTGTCGGGGGATATCTTCGGCTGTACGTTGTTGTCTTAAAACTAAGAGTTTCCTTTATCAGACAAACTCTTTTATAATACATTAATGTCTATTCAGCAGTTTTACAATTCTCTGTCTGCTATTCTTTGTTTGTAATTCGATCGTATTATTTGCGATCGAATTTCAAGTTTAATGTCTACGCGACAGTTTTACAATTCTTTGTTTATAATTCAATCGTATTATATGCGATTCAATTTAAAGTCATTTTGTGAGGGCGCACAAGCAATCTCTGATATAATTTATGCTTATAAATTATATTAACATAAAATTATTTATATTTTTGTAAATTTCAGCCCAAACGATGATCCACGTTGATATGTTTTCTCTAAAGCATAAGGGCCTCCTCCAATTAGTAATATGCTTTCTGCGGACAGCTTTGCGTATCTTATCGGTAAAAAGACCCAGGGTGGCGCACGAATCGTGCTACAAAAATAAAACGTAATAACTTTTTTTCTGTGTGAGTAATCGGCTTTTTTTTTAATTTTATTTTGTAGGTTACTATTTAGATTTATAAAAAATGGATGCTTGGGATACGGAGAAAAGAATTTGGATAGTGCAACGGTACCATGCTTTGCAGTCCGTCATTTTCGCCCAAAGGGAATTTAGGCGGGAGTTTGGCGGTAATCCCCCGAGTAGATGGACCATTATGAGGTTTGTAAACATGTTTGCCGAATCTGGAAGCATCGCACGAAGGCCGTACCATCAAGATGCCAGTGTTCGGGTTCAGAATACAATCGCAGCAGGAGCATCTGCAATACAGGCCCATCCGAGCGTTTCGACCCGAAACTTATCGGGGCAAATTGGAGTTAGTAGACGGTCATTACAACGGATACTTCATGACGATTTAAACTTGTTTCCGTACAAAGTCCAAATTACTAGCAAGTTAAACCCTCAGGATTTGCCTGTTCGCCTGGAATTTTGCCAAAAAATGATATCAATGGCCGAAGAAGACAACACATTGATCAATTGTTTGTTCATGTCTGATGAGGCCCATTTTGATCTTAACGGCAATGTAAACAAGCAAAATTGCCGTATATGGAATGAGTCTAGTCCAGAAATGCTCCATGAGACGGAACTGCACCCAGAACGAGTCACTGTGTGGTGCGCAGTTTCATCAAGGTGTATTGTCGGGCCGTACTTCTTTGAAGAAAACGGTGTAACCGTTACTGTCAATGGGGATCGTTATTTAAAGATGTTGAAGGAGTTTTTTTACCCAGAACTGCGCCGAAGACGTATACCATTCAACAGCGTTTGGTTTCAGCAAGATGGAGCAACTGCACATATAGCCAGACCAGTTATGGCGGAACTAAACAAAAAATTTGCAAACAAATTATTTTCTAGGAACTCCACTCTTCGCTGGCCCCCAAGGTCACCTGACCTGACTGCACCAGACTTCTTTTTATGGGGTTATGTCAAGCAAGAGGTGTATAAAACGAAGCCCAGGAATTTAACTGAATTAAAGCAGTCCATAACGACAATAATTGAGGCGATCCCAACTTCAACTCTTCAGGCCGCAATGAATAATTTTTTGATCAGGTGCCGCATATGCGTGGGAGAGCGTGGAGGTCATTTGCGGTCTATAATCTTTAAAAACAACTAACTATTTAAAATAAAATTTAATTTTTTCTAACCAATAAAAAAAAAATAAATGAAATACATCGATTAAAAAAAAAGTTATTTTAATTTCTTATTGTAGCACAATTGTTTAAGAAAAAAAAAATAATTTTAAAGTATCTTGTATAAATGAAGTAGAACGAGAAAAATTTTATCTTACCGTATATTCGCCCAGATCCGCTACGATTCTATCACCCCACCGTGTCGTAACCTTTCGCAAGGTATAAATGTTATATTTTAGACCCATTTCCAACTCCGATAGCTTCTTTGTTGGCTTCAATCCACTGGCTTGGGTTAATGAATTTGCTTCAAAAGCAGCGAAATCATCCAGAGTAAAAACGGAGTATTCTGCTTCATCGGAATTGATCATTATGTATAATATTAGTAATTATGCTGACTGTGTAGCTTCTTGAAATCGACTATTCTGATCATCACCAAATCATTTCTTATTTATAGAAGTACCCCCACCCAATTACAACAACAATCAAAAACTATTTATCGTTGACAAAAAAATGAGAGTGATATGCTCTTAAATGCTTCATGGTCTCCTGATTCAGTTATTTATTTGAAACCATTTCATTTTAACTACTGCATTCCATTGAATAAGCTTTTGGGTTTTGCCGAAGATTATAAAAAAAATTATTCCCAATGCTCGCCATGATCTAATTCTCACTCGTTCTAGGATGGATAAAAACGCTATAATCTCCCCAACTGATGAAAATGTACAAGTAAAACTACATAAGGTACAGTGGAGAGTACCACACGTGACTTTATCAGATTCGATGAAATTAAATCTATATAAATCTATAAATGCAAATAGTTTTATGAAAATTGCTTTCCGAAACTGGGGTCTCTATGAGTATTCCATGTAATCAAGCTCTGACCATCACATCTGGAACGTTAAAACAACAACGCAAATAGAAAAACCTCGATACATTGTATTTGCACTACAAACTGCAAAAAATAAAAAAATATCTGCTGATCCTGCAACGTTTGACGATTGTGATTTAACAGACTTAAAAGTGTATCTAAACTCTGATGTATATCCTCATGAAGATCTTAATATTTCTTTCGAAAGAAATAGATATAGCTTGTTCTACAAAATGTATACGGATTTTCAAAGAACTTACTACAATAAAACCAACACTGAACCTTTTCTTTCTTGGGATCTATTTAAATCCCGTGCTCCAATTCATCAATCAATCATCAATCAATAATCAAAATGAGACTTTGAAAACACTGAAACATTGAACATCAAAAAACATTCCTGGAAATACTTCAGCTTATTGCCTCATGCTTCATGATCGGATAATTGAATACAATCCACTTGACCAAGTTGTTGACAGAATTGTCTAAGGATTATTATTACTTTTTTTAATGTAAACCTAAAAATAAAACCAGAAAATATATAAATAAAATACAATATTATTAAAAAAAAAAAGCATGTGTTATTATTCAAGATTTGCTCATTCCATTTAATTTACATCACCACTTCAAAATAATATAGGAATATCATAACATTTGTATGTTTATTCATTTGCTATTAAGGGTAGGAAAGTAGTCATATACAGGATATGATCCTAAATGTCGTATTACACATTGCAAAAGGTTTCTTTGGGGTGAAAAGTAACTATTGAAAAGAAGTATGGGGGTAATAATGCATGCTTATATCATATTGATTGCTAATAGTAGAACAATAGAGTTTTTCCCCGCATTCATTCATGCAGTTAACCTTATCATAAATTTGTATTGTTGACACTTGGGATATCATCGGTGTAAATAAGGAAGCAGTTGGATAAATTTATGTATTGCGATCATCATGAATGCATATTTTAACTGTCGGTATCCATCCCTATAGATAAAATAATGTGTTGACCTTATTGACATACATTTGTATTCCGCAATAAAAATAACCCTTGGACCATTTTTCAGGATTTTAATGATAAGGGACAGGGTTTAGTAATATGATTGACATGATGCTAGCAAAGCAATAGATAAAGGAGGTATAGCCCTATTAGACAAATAAATGATATGATGGTAGTGAGGTATTAGGCTTTTGTTACACTAATTATTACCTCAATCCAGGAAAAATCCTAAAGCAATAGATATAGATGGTCAAGTCCTATTAGTCAGATGAGTGACATGATGGTAACGATGTATCAGGGTCTTGATATATCAATGCACGTATTATAATCGTAAATTTTAATTGCCGGCATTCATCCTTATAGAAATATAGTGCTAACCCTATTTAAATATTTTTAAAATATTTTTATTTCCATTGACTTTAAACATCCTCAAAATTTATTCCATTCAAAAATTCTAAAGCATCAGATAGAGGGTTCAAGTTCTATTAGTCCGATGATTGACATGATGCTATCGATGCATCAGGGTTTTGATATACCAATCAGTGTTGTAAAGACTGCAAGTCTTTTCGGTACTGCAGTTAATTGACTAAAATACTAATTTTTTTAAGTCTTTTAACTTACATAAGTACTTTAACGTTTACAGTGCAGTCAGCAGTCAGTACTAAAATACTGACTTTGCAGTTAAAAAAAGCAGTTAATTAACTTTAAGTTAATTAACTGCAGTACTTTTTAACTGCTTTAAGTCTTTTAGTCAATTGAAAGTCTTTTGTACTGAATGGATCTGCTTTTAGTCAGTAAAGTCTTTTAACTGCAGTTAATTAACTGTAAGTCTTTTAACTTTTTTTTAGTCTTTTAACTTGTTTTAAGTATTTTAACTAATGTACTTCAGAATGGTACTTATGTATATGAATAAGTATAGGGTAGAATAGAAAAAAGGTTCTCAAAAACGTATGCATGATTTATTTTGTATAGGCAATATGTAATATATAAAAATTTGTCACGTTGCATGTGGCATCTTTTATGTGTATGGTATTTGACATGTGGCATGTTGATTGTTGTATTGTGCGTGTTGCATGTTGGTTTTTTCATGTGGTATGTGACATGTTGAATTTTTCTTAATGTCATTTTATATAAACAAGAAACTCTTCGAAACTAAAATATATATATATGCACATATATACATACATACATAAATATATACATATGTATGTGTACAGAAAACAAAAACATTTTAAGTCAATTAAATAAAACGATGGTAGAAAAAAACAAAACAAAATATACACAAAAAATCAATTCTTTGAATCAGAACAAATAATAAAAGATTTTCATCTAACTTAATTTTATAGAGGAGTTCATTTTCAGCAGCAGCAATTTTTCAAAATTAGTGTCTGAAGGTGCTCCTCGTCTAGGAGCATTTAATAAACCGGCCATTGAAAAGAGGCGCTCTACGGCCGCGGATGAAGGTACGGGTGTATTGTATCTTATGAAAGCTTTTTTTAAGTTGGGGTACTTATTCAGACTGTCCAACGATGTTGATTGTTGCGCTAGGTAAAGGTCAAAGTTTTCTGTTTCTTCAGCTCTATCGTTGAATGAACCAATTTCCACATCATCTGTAAGTTTTTTAATTTATGTGTTCAACCAATAAACTGAACAAAACTTAATTTTGAAAGTTACCTGACACAAAAAAGTCAAAATAGGAAGATTCAGGTGCTGCAGAAGTCATTTCGTTTGAGCGAGGTTTCGAAATAAGTTCGTTAATTTTCGATCGCACCATCGAGCTTACTTCACAAATTTTTGTTTCTTTAAAATTGGGATTCAGAGCTGAAATCCATCTAAGTTTCACAGAAGGGCATAGCACCGAAGCAACAATGGCATCGTTTACTTGCGGTGATAAATTGAAATGTTCCTTAAATCTTGTCAGCAGAGAACTCTCCAACTTAATGACTACTTCTCGTGGAATTATCCTTAATGTCGGATTCAGTTGTAATTTCCTTAGTTTAGTTCTTATTGTTGCTAAAGTTGGTAGCAAAAATCCATACAGCATGCCCTTTTCTTGTTGAAGAAATTCCAGACCTTCAGCAATTGGTTGCAAGATCATTGAAAATTCTTGTAAATAATCGAATTCAATGTCAAAAAATGTTTGAATACACAACTTTTGGCACAAGTCATTAATTTTCGCTCTATGCCTCAAAATATCAAGTACGGAATCGTACAACGAATTCCACCTTGTTGCTACTGGAAACTTCAGTTGGGATCCCAAAGTACATATAATTTCCTCGGAACTCTTTGGTCTATTTACTTTGTGCCATAAGTTGGTACATTTTTGCATTATCTTTAAAATAAAAAAAAATACTTTTATGTAAGGAAATTTTACAGATATATAATTAGTGTGCCTTAAATCTTTCAGTGATCTTTTATTGAAATATTTTAATAGGAAATAAATACGAACAAAATAAGAAAATCTTGACTTTCACATTACTGTACACAATGTACACTGTACCTGCAGTATATATACCTGAGATAAACAGGTACTATATGTACGTACGGTGACCGTTCGAGCTTGTTTTGAAAAAAAAGTTTTTTTTTTCAATTTTTTCTCAGTGTTAATTTTTTTGTTCATAGATCATGGTGATATTTTAAATACGAGTATATACATTGTTAAATATAACTTTATATCACGAAATATAGTTCTTCTTTAATCATCGAATAAACAGGCCGTCTTTTCTTGTACATTGGAACAAAAACTATCAAAAGAGTATAATCTGCTTCATGTTAGAGACAAAAATTGTCCTGTTTTTGTCACCGAAAAAATAGTCACAGTAACTATGGCAAGTTTTGCATTTGTAAGAAACATAAGAGCAAGTACGTCCAACTCAGTCGTGCATTTAATTTTCTTTTTCTAGAAAGTTTGACGAAAATGTGTCCAAAGAAGTGGGACACTAAATATATAATAATGTTTTACATCGATGACGGGGGGCAATGGTGCATTATATGTAGTACTTAACTGATAACTTAGAAGCTTTGGTTCAAGACCAACTCTAGTCAGCTTTTTTTTTTTTAATCCTCATTTCAACTGAACGCCACCCGTGATATTTTATGGGATAATTCACACCATATTCTCATTATTATTATTATTATAGTTAACATTTAATTTATTTGCATTAAAGTTTTTTTTTTCTTATGGATGGAGAAGATAAAATTATTTTTCTTAAAATGTAGTGAGCATATTCGAAGCTGTTAAGCAGATCAAAAGGGGTATGAGAATTATCTTAATATTGCAATTACTTCTAATATGGGAAACTCATTGTCCGCAGTGTGAGCGTAAATGGTATCGGGAGTATATGGTGAGAGGAGCGCAAATGTGAATTTTTTTAAAGTTAAAATGGTTGATCAGCGTCTATAAATTTGTGAATTTGATACTATTGATTTGCAAAATGATAAAAGTCCTATTATATTTATTTGAAAAAATTGACTATATCAAGTTTAAAATCGATTTCAAATTTCCGAGTTTACTTAAAAGAAAAAATGCCTGGGGTTATCAGGACTCTTATCAATTAATGCTAAATGAGATGCTGGAAATACAAAATCAGATTTTAAGTGTAAAAAAGAATAATGTTTTTTCGTTTGGTATAAGCCAAATGATACAAACACAACTTTTCGAATGTGATAAAGTGATTTGAAGCTGTGAGAAAATCATCTCTATACTTAAACAATATAATGATGGATATGAGACAGATAATGAACATGAAATAATGAATCTGGAAGAGTAAGAGTAAAATATCTCAATTGAAAAAAATCTCATATTATATATTTTTAGGGATTTCCTTTACTTGGATGAATTTTTCGAATTTGAAGACTATTATGATGAATATTAATATTTGAGATAATAATGGCGAGGACTAAATTATAATATTTTTTTCTGAGGAAATATAATAGACATAGTTTTGTATCCAATTCTTACCTTAAAATAAAAGTTACAAAAGCTCGTGTTTTGAAAGTTTATCTTACTTATTCCAAAAAAAATTCCTTCGTAAAAAAAACTGAAAGATCTTAATTTTTAAATTGCCTACCTACGAGAGTATTGTAAATTGAACTTACATTTTGATGCTTACTGAAATTTTGTGGGTTTTCTCGAATAATACGGGAAAAATCTGATGAGGCAAGAATATTCAAGGTATGAGTAGCGCATTTAATGTGTTTTGGCAGAGTGTTTTCGAATATTTCGTTGCAAAAATCTAGAGAATCAGCTTCATCGTCAACCTCAACGTTATCTTCAAAGTTAAGAACGTCCTCATCTTCATCATTGCAAGAGGTTCTATTTTCATAGCCAAACTCTTTAAACGCCTTTACAAAATTGGACCCATTGTCAGTAACCGTTGCGACAACGTTTTGACTGTTTAATCCGTATTTGGCATGTATTTTGTGAATTATATCATTTATTCGATCATATGTATGCGATCCAGAAAAACGTCTGCATGCAAGGGCTACTGACTTTCTCTCGAAGGATTCATTCAGCCAATGGCATGTATAGCCAAAAAAACTGCAATGTTTCGTAGACCACACATCCGCTGTTGTGCAAAAATATTTTTTTTTTATAAAATATCACATATGTTCTTAGTCATTGAATCACTAGATTGGTCAATTACTTTCACAGCGGTGGGGTGGCTCAAGACTCTCATGTTGGGTTCACAAATTGCACAACTTTCTTGAATGCCTGACTCTCTACGAAAGATATAGGCAGTATATTGTTGCGGTAAAATTTACCACAACAAGTTGCACCTGCCTATTCTTTATCATTAACCATTTTTAGCCTTTCCTTTTTCCATTGCGGCTCCAAAATACTTGTAGAGTCAGTAGATACCTGGCGTCCATCAGCCAGAGACCTACTCTTAAAGTATTTTGGAAAAGTAACAAAAACAGGTTTCGATCGATTTGCGATTTGAGTGGAACAGTTGGTTCCAAAATCCACAAACTTAAATTACCAAGAAGACGGGCGGTCTCTTGTCGAGGTACCAGCGGATGAGCTGAAGAAGTAAGCGAGTCAGGCGGACTCTTACTTTCATCTAAATAACCAATTACTATATATTTAACGTAACGTAACGTAGTTTTACATTGTTGTCAGAAAAATGGGTTGTTAACGTGATTTATAAATCTTAAACTTAACTTCTTTTAAATATTAAGGAAATAGAACTATAGGAATTGACACGCGAAAAGAAAAGAACTGAGTATATCTCAGCATTTAAGAAGATGTAGTCCTCTCTCACCTCGAGGGATTGGTTTTGGAAAGATTGCTTCGCGCTTCGAATCGCTCGCGATTGTTTTAGAGTAACTAGGAGAATGCCTAGAAGAAACTTTTTCTCGATTTTAGTTCTTTTAAAGTTTTCTCGAAATATTTAGTTGAAAGGGTTCTGAACTCGGCCATTTGGATTCGGCAAGTTTTGGAAAGACATCCAACAACTTGCTGAATCATTGAATGTGTGTGTGAGAGTAAAGTTTCGATGAGATTCGACAACGGAGGTTTTCGAGGAGAGCACGTAGCTTTCCAGAAAGCCGTGATCCCGTGACTGAAGATCTCGAAAACGATTGGCTGGTTGTATGAATGTGTGAGAGACTGGAATGGCCGAGGTAGACAATAGATTTAGCATGGAAAGTTCACTCTTTGGAGAACTCTTCAAGCAAAAAGATTATTTTGAGTATTCAAGTCGAGAAAAATTTAAAATAAGGAAAAAAAAAATCGAGGAATAGTAATTTTATAGGAAAAGTTGTCGAGAAAATTTTAAAGAAGGAAAAATTAGTGTTTCGAGGTGCGAAGCAGTTCAGTTAAAAGAGGAAATCGAGGTGATAGAGGAAAGGAGGCGGATAGGTGATCCGCAGACAGAAAAAAATATAAGTAGAGTGGTTTTTATTAATTGTGTGTTGATTCCTATAGTTTTTCTTTTTTTTTGATCGTTTCGTTTTGCTTAATTTGAATTTTGTCCAAGATATTTGTGGGACACGGTATTTTTTTTTGTTAACGGCCCAATTTCTTTGTGTTTGCTCGTGGCTTTACGTTTCTCCGTAAGCCCCTTTAAAAATCCTGTAAAAACCTATATTTTCGAAAAAATTTTGGGTTTTAATCCCTGGGTTTCGGCTCAAAGGTTTCCCAAATAAAAACAGTTGAAGTCCCCATCTGGGCATATAAAAACTTGTGTTTTATTTTTAGTTCTTTTACTTGCTTTCGTTTATTTGCTTTGCTCATCGTATCCGATTAATAAAATCATTTTTATTATTGAACCCACCCCATTGCTGAGCTACTGTGTTGTCAGTTGTGCGAATTATTAAACGCACCCATCGGTTGACAGTTCGTCATCGTCATCGTTTTCGTTGTTTCTGCGGCGCACGCAGATCGGTGGTTTTAATTGTTTTATCAATTGTTTCGTTTATTTGGATTTATATAAATCCATTGAAATCGCGGATTGTAGTTCCGCCATCATAAAGTAAAAATTCGCGTTAAATAATTTTACAACATTTGGCGTCCGAACGTGGGGCTCCCTTTGTGTTTCCTGGGTGAAAAAAAAAGTGTCCGAAGTACACTTCATTGTTTTTTGTGCTGTGATTGTTTAGGGAAGTGATTTAATATAATAATTCTGTTTTTTAAGAGCATTTACTTGGTGATACTTTCTTTTTTCTATAGGTACCTAAAAGAAGGTTAAATTTGTGTTGAGGAGTACCTATCAAGGGCAAATGTGGCAGAGTCCTATAACTACATACATATATTTCCTACAACCTGCATATTCAAAAATATACCAAAGGAAATCTGCGGTAAAGAGAAAAAGAAACAGTGGAAAAATCGAGTAAGGTTTTCATTTTCTTCATTTTAATTTTGGTTAAGATTTCATTTTAATTTATTGAGTTTTTTTTTTTTTTTTGCATTGCATTATTAATTTTCCTATTCATATATCAATTTTGGTTCCATTGATAGAATAGTGTGGTCTCTTTCAGACCCACCATTTTGTTGTAAGTTAGTATATTATTTTGACATTTCGGAGTTTCGGAGTAAATAATATAAATACAAGACCGAGGCTGCCACTTTAAAATAGTACTTTTGTTTAGGCTACCATTTTACTGATTTTTTTTGGATTATTTTTTTTTAATCGTGTTTTTTTTTAAATAATTTATTTTGTTTTAAATTATTAGATTTTGAAATTTTTTTTTTAATTATAATTTCAATTATTTTGCAGTGTAGTTTAAAGAAGGCTTAGGGTGTTCATCAAAAAAAAAGAGTTTTTTTTTTAGTTTTTGTTTATAATTTTGTGGAACTTGCGTTGAGTTGCCACAGTACAAAAATTGAGGATACCGCGATTGGTTTTGTGATAACTGTTGAGGTTTTCTTTGTCGGTTTCGTTTTTTTTTTTTATTTAATTTGGTCATTTATTTTCAAAATGGACGTTAGTCAAGTTAATAGGCTGTCACAAGACGAGATAACTTATGAAGTAGAATGGAGAGGACTAGTAGTAGGTACGGTAGAGGAAATGCGCAAAGCGCTAAGAGTTGCATTGAAACTTGAACGTAGGAGTTCTTTTATACCTCCCGCTTATCCGTTCACCTTTGAACAGGATTTTATGGCGGTGGAGAAGAAATTAGGAGAAATAGGGAAACTTTTAGAAAATCCTCCGAAGTCGGAAACTTCGAAGGAGTACTTAAAGATTATCACGAAGGTAGAGTGGGGGTTACGTAGGATGGATAGGAGCATACCCGAAAATGAGACTCAGGAGAAGAGCAAGCAGGCTCTCAAAAATAAAATAGTGATGGCTATGGCCGAATTAGAAGGCGATGATGAGGATGAGGATGAAGATAAAGTAGAAGATAGGAACGATGAAAAGAACAATAAAGAGAAACAGGAACAGGTACTTAGGAATAGGAGTGAGGTTGAAAAGCAGCGTTCAGCTGAACCTCTGGATAGCAGGTCGGTGGTTACTTCTGCCAGTACATCGACGGGCTTAGGAGTGGCAGGTAATAGCGTAGGTGTTAATAATCAAGGGAATAACCCAGTCGTAGAAAGGGTTGTAGCTAGTTCTGAAAAATTTCAAAATATAGCGAAATGGGATGTGAAGTTCACTGGTGAGCGCTGTGGTTCCTCCGTGAACGCATTCCTAGAACGAGTTGAGGAGATGCGTCAGGCTAGGAGGGTTTCAGAACCCCAACTGTTTAAGGCAGCAGTAGAGCTTTTTATAGGAAAAGCTTTAATTTGGTTTAGGGCAATTAGGGTTACTGTCAATTCGTGGCCAGAACTCGTCAGAGAATTGAAGTTGGAGTTCTTGCCACCGAATTACGATGATCAGCTGTTAGATGAGATTAGGCGTCGTACACAAGGCAAAGATGAATCCATCGGAGTCTATGTGGCGACTATGCAGAACTTGTTTGGTAGGTTAACTGATCCAATTTCGGAAGGTAGGAAGTTGTCAATGATTCAAAGGAACTTGACACCTTTCTATCAAACCCAACTTGGTTTGGCGAAACCAGGTTGCGTATCCGATTTGGTGGCTTTAGGTAGGAACTTAGAAGCGGTTAGGGCAAATGTGGAATCGTATATTCCACCACCTAGTGTTAGGGATAATAGGAATCTGCTAGAACCGGATCTAGCTTACGTAGGTGTTGAAACTCCAACAGTTTTGGTTGTTGCTGAGAACAACGGAACTAAAAGTCAGGCCCAATCATCGACTCATCCAAGATCTTCGGTTAGGTGTTACAACTGCAATGGATCAGGCCATTTTGCAAGTAGGTGTTCTGCTCCTAGGCGTTGTTTTGGTTGTGGAAATCTAGGTGTCAATAGACAAAATTGCCGTCGCTGTTCGGGAAACGAACAACGGACACTTGCGCCAGCAGGGCGGGATGTCCGAAGACGTTGAGGAGGTTACCTGCTGGTAACCGGTTGGTGAATCACTGCGTTCGTCTAGCAGATGGAACAGGTGTCGAAGTTTTAGGGATTCTCTCTCTTCCAATAATAGTAGAAGACAGGGCAGTGTTGATTGACTGTTTGGTCATACCATCTCTGCCACATACAGTGATTCTTGGTGCAGATTTTTGGGCATTATCGGGTATTGTCCCGGATCTTAGATCACGTATGTGGAACTTTTCGGAACAGGGTTGTGAGGTCTCGATTTGTTCTATTACAGAACGATCAGAGTTAAGTGTTAGGGAAATTAAAATGTTAGAATCTTCGATTGAAGAATCTTTTAGGAAAATGCCTGAAGGCTTAGGGTGCACAACTATGGTTGAGCACAGAATTAGGACATCGGCGGAACCGATTAAGCAACGGTATTATCCTGTTTCTCCGGCGATGCAGGAACATATTGATAGGGAATTAAACGAAATGTTAGAAGCAGGAGTTATTGAGAGATCGACAAGTGCGTGGTCATCTCCAATACTATTAGTCAAAAAGAAAGATGGCTCCTATAGGTTCTGTGTGGACTATAGGAAGCTAAATAAAAATACAGATAGGGATGCTTATCCACTGCCATATATTAATTCAATTTTAGACAGGCTTCGGGGTGCGAGGTTCTTGTCTTCGTTAGACATCAAGTCAGCGTATTGGCAGATTCCAATGGAGGAGGAATCTAAGCCTTACACTGCTTTTACGGTTCCTGGGAGAGGTCTTTTTCAATTTAGAAGAATGCCTTTCGGACTTCACAACTCGCCTGCGACTTAGCAGAGGTTTATCGACACTGTTTTGGGTGCTGACCTCGAGCCATTCGTGTTCGTCTATTTAGACGACATCATCATCATTACAGACAATTTCGACAAACATCTAGAAATTCTGAATGAGGTGATGAAAAGGTTGAGTGAAGCAGGATTGAAAGTCAGTGGGGAAAAATGCAATTTTTGCATGCCATCGTTGAAGTTTTTAGGTTATATAGTGGATCGAAATGGTTTACACGTAGATCCAGAGAAAGTGGAAAGCATGGTTAGGATTCCAGCACCGAGGAATGTGAAAGAGATAAGGAGTTTTATAGGGACAGTTTCGTGGTACCGTCGTTTTGTACCAAATTTTGCAGAATTACTAGGCCTTTGTCTGATTTATTAAAAAAGAATAAGAAGTTCATTTGGACTCAAGAGTGCGAGGATAGTTTTAGGAGGGCAAAAGAGTGTTTGGTGACAGCACCTATACTCACTTGCCCAGATTTTAAACGACCTTTTGTCGTACAAACAGACGCGTCAGATTTCGGTATCGGTGCAGTTCTGTCACAGAACTTTGATGAGGGAGAAAAGGTTGTCTGTTACCTTAGTAGGTCTTTGAATAGGAATGAGAGAAATTACTCCACTACGGAGAAAGAATGCTTAGCTGTACTTTGGGCTATTGAGAAGTTGCGGCCGTATATTGAAGGTGTTCGGTTTACGGTTGTGACAGATCATTATTCCCTGGTATGGTTAAGTAATCTTAAGGATCCGCAGGGTAGATTAACACGTTGGGCTATTAGGCTTCAACAATTTGATTTCGAGATCATTCATCGCAAGGGCAAGGAGCATGTAGTCCCAGATATGCTCTCTTGGGGAGTGCCACAGTTGGGTGGTATCTCAGACGAGGATTTAGACCCTTGGGTGAAGAAAATGATTTCAGATGTGAATTCAAATCCACTTAGGTACCCAGCCTGGAGAGTTGAACAAGGTTTGTTGTTCAAACTGGTGAAGGCTAATCACATTGTAGTACATGAAAATAATCAAGAATGGAAGAGAGTGTTAGGGAAAAATGAAAGGTTAGGAATTCTGCAGGAATACCATGATGGTCCATTAGCAGGACACATGGGCGTTAGGAAAACTTTTGCCAGAAAGTTTTACTGGCCAAAAATGAGGGCCGATATTACAAAATATGTTAGGAGTTGTAAAGTTTGCCAACAAGTAAGGGCAGTGAATGATAAACCAGCTGGGTTAATGACTGAGCTAGTAGGAATCAAGGCACCGTGGGAAATGATTTGTATTGATCTGGATTACTTTACAAAGTTTCCACTACTGTTTGCGTTGAGGTCGGCCACTGCTAAGGCAATTGTTAGGGAATTAGAGGACAACGTCTTACTTTTATTTGGCATCCCAAAGGTGATCGTCTGTGACAACGGTCCCCAGTTTCGATCCAAGGAACTGAAAGTGCTTTGCCAGGCGTACGGGTCACAATTAAAATTTACAGCCCATTATCATCCGCAGGCGAATCCTGCGGAAAGAATTAATCAGATTTTGAAGACGACGTTGAGGGCTTACGTCGCTGAAAACCACAGAGTGTGGGATTCACAATTGAGCAAGGTGGCGTGCGCTATTCGCACATCACAACATGAGGTTTTGGGAGTTTCGCCTTATTATGCGAACTTCGGAAGAGACATGGTGACTTCAGGTCGCGAAGCACCATCTATAGGTGATAGTTCAGGAAGCCTTCAGGATCGGAATGAGATCGCTTAACGTTTCAAGGAACTCAGGACAGATATAGGGAACAAATTGCAAGCAGCATCAAAAAGATCTGCTGAAGCCTACAATCTTCGACGGCGTGATGTTCAATATCAGCCAGGCGATATTGTATGGCGTAGGAACTTTTCGTTGTCGGATGCCGCGAATTATTATGCTGCCAAATTAGCACCGAAGTTTGTCGGTCCGTTTGAGATTAAAAAGCGTATGTCACCTTGGACATATGTCTTACAAGATAGTAGTGGCAAAGAACGCGGAACTTGGCATGTTAAAGATTTAAAACCGTATACCGATGCATCCGAGGATTAAAGTAAAGTAGTTTATATTTTTTTTGTAGTTTGGTTTTTGATAACAATTAATGATTTTCATTTTAATGTTTGTTTTGAGTTTTTATTTTGATGGAAAATCCTTTTTTCATTTTTCATTTCCCTGGCATACCTTTAGAAAATTTCCTAGGAGGTAAGGGTGGGATTTGTTGCGGTAAAATTTACCACAACAAGTTGCACCTGCCTATTCTTTATCATTAACCATTTTTAGCCTTTCCTTTTTCCGTTGCGGCTCCAAAATACTTGTAGAGTCAGTAGATACCTGACGTCCATCAGCCAGAGACCTACTCTTAAAGTATTTTGGAAAAGTAACAAAAACAGGTTTCGATCGATTTGCGATTTGAATGGAACAGTTGGTTCCAAAATCCACAAACTTAAATTACCAAGAAGACGGGCGGTCTCTTGTCGAGGTACCAGCGGATGAGCTGAAGAAGTAAGCGAGTCAGGCGGACTCTTACTTTCATCTAAATAACCAATTACTATATATTTAACGTAACGTAACGTAGTTTTACATTGTTGTCAGAAAAATGGGTTGTTAACGTGATTTATAATTCTTAAACTTAACTTCTTTTAAATAGTAAGGAAATAGAACTATAGGAATTGACACGCGAAAAGAAAAGAACTGAGTATATCTCAGCATTTAAGAAGATGTAGTCCTCTCTCACCTCGAGGGATTGGTTTTGGAAAGATTGCTTCGCGCTTCGAATCACTCGCGATTGTTTTAGAGTAACTAGGAGAATGCCTAGAAGAAACTTTTTCTCGATTTTAGTTCTTTTAAAGTTTTCTCGAAATATTTAGTTGAAAGGGTTCTGAACTCGGCCATTTGGATTCGGCAAGTTTTGGAAAGACATCCAACAACTTGCTGAATCATTGAATGTGTGTGTGAGAGTAAAGTTTCGATGAGATTCGACAACGGAGGTTTTCGAGGAGAGCACGTAGCTTTCCAGAAAGCCGTGATCCCGTGACTGAAGATCTCGAAAACGATTGGCTGGTTGTATGAATGTGTGAGAGACTGGAATGGCCGAGGTAGACAATAGATTTAGCATGGAAAGTTCACTCTTTGGAGAACTCTTCAAGCAAAAAGATTATTTTGAGTATTCAAGTCGAGAAAAATTTAAAATAAGGAAAAAAAAAATCGAGGAATAGTAATTTTATAGGAAAAGTTGTCGAGAAAATTTTAAAGAAGGAAAAATTAGTGTTTCGAGGTGCGAAGCAGTTCAGTTAAAAGAGGAAATCGAGGTGATAGAGGAAAGGAGGCGGATAGGTGATCCGCAGACAGAAAAAAATATAAGTAGAGTGGTTTTTATTAATTGTGTGTTGATTCCTATAGTTTTTCTTTTTTTTTGATCGTTTCGTTTTGCTTAATTTGAATTTTGTCCAAGATATTTGTGGGACACGGTATTTTTTTTTGTTAACGGCCCAATTTCTTTGTGTTTGCTCGTGGCTTTACGTTTCTCCGTAAGCCCCTTTAAAAATCCTGTAAAAACCTATATTTTCGAAAAAATTTTGGGTTTTAATCCCTGGGTTTCGGCTCAAAGGTTTCCCAAATAAAAACAGTTGAAGTCCCCATCTGGGCATATAAAAACTTGTGTTTTATTTTTAGTTCTTTTACTTGCTTTCGTTTATTTGCTTTGCTCATTTAAAATTAGTTTTGGAATTCACTAATTCTTATTTCATAAAAGAATTCCTGGCGCCCACTTTAAGTAAAAGTACACCCTGTACTTATACTTAACATTTTATCAATTTTCTTTTTATTTCATTTTATTAATCTTATCCGATTAATAAAATCATTTTTATTATTGAACCCACCCCATTGCTGAGCTACTGTGTTGTCAGTTGTGCGAATTATTAAACGCACCCATCGGTTGACAGTTCGTCATCGTCATCGTTTTCGTTGTTTCTGCGGCGCACGCAGATCGGTGGTTTTAATTGTTTTATCAATTGTTTCGTTTATTTGGATTTATATAAATCCATTGAAATCGCGGATTGTAGTTCCGCCATCATAAAGTAAAAATTCGCGTTAAATAATTTTACAACAATATTTTCAGCAATCATTTCTACAATTAATTTGTTCAACTTTTCTTGTTTGGATGGTCCGTTTGTAGCCTTTTTTGTAGATACTTTATTTTTTTCAAATGCTTCATAAGCGACACGATGCCTTGCCCTTTACATGACGTTTAAAATTGGACGTTATTGACATGGAACCTTTATACCTTGCTTGACAGGAACCACATTCCGCAAGCACCCCTTTCGACTTTCGATTGAATTCTGTGTCATTTAACTATAAAAGGCAACAAAATTCATTTTGTAAGGCAAAACAAAAGATAGGTGAACTACGGTATTTTCCTGGACCAAATCTTTACAAAAACCGAAAGTATCCGGCTCTTGCTCTATTAATAATCCAGTCCTGTTTTATGTTACAGGGAGTGTTGAATATGAATCCAAGCCTTGCGTCCTTGCGACTTAAATTTCGTGACACAACATGGAAAAAATTGCAAAAAAAAAAAAATGATGCAAAAATGCATATTTAGACAGTTTTTTGAAAATTCTATTTTGTAATTTCAATTATTGTATAAGCAAAAAACCAAGAGTTATAAACAACAATCGAGTTGTAAAGATAAAAATGCATTTTTTTTTTCAATTTTTTGCATGTTGCGTCATGAAGCCGCAAGCCTCAGCTTCGGATTCAGCACCCTCGAACACATAAAGCAGGGAAAAATCAAAATCATATTGACCGAACTATAATCAATATGAAATATACATATGCATTAGGGTGGTCCTTAAATTGAACATAGTCTTGGATAGCAGTCATTTGATTCAAAACATTGAAAAATAATTTCCGTAATTTTTTCAGATCTTTATTTCACTCCACTGGTCTCCCTATTTTCACTAGGCTTTTTTTTCTATGTAGAGCCATTTGATTCCTATCTATCTTTCAAAAAAACCCAATATAAGGATCACCCTAATATAATACATGCATATGATATTTTATTTGTATTTTCAATTTTTTGATGAAAAACAAATTGATGTTCTTATAACTTTTTTATTGTTTTGTATAGGTTAACCAGTCATACTTATAATAAGAGACACTTAGTGTAAGTACTTCTTGTTTTAAGAAGTCAATCTCTTACAATTACTTAGATTTGCGTCAAATGGTGACAAGAAAATTAATGGAATAATTTAATTTAGGTACTTACTTCGTCTATAATTCTGAAAACCTGATCACAAACAATTATTATTCTTTGATCTGTATTATCTTCGCTAGCAGAACTGCTTGAAGGTAAAAGTTCTGCCGATGGCGAACTATCTGTATTTGCAGGCAGATCTAATGAATTTGACTCAAGTCGTCTTGTTTTTTCAGTCCTTTCGAAAATTTCATTCAAGGCCGAATATGGTCTTTTAGATTTGGTTCTTCGAACATCGTCAGAATAGCTTGGATCAGCTTCATAGTCATCCGAAGAAAAATCCATAATTTTAAGACAACTTAACAAGAATCACAACACTTTCAACTTTCACTACTAACAGACGACTGGACAAGATGAGCTTAAATTTGAAAAGATAATAACTATGTACCTATCCTACTAGCTAGTTGTTGCAAACATTTGAAAATAACGTTTTACAAGGTGTAGCAATCAATTATGACCTTCATAAATAAAATGCGCGACTTGGTTGACTCTTCTAGGTTAAATTCCATATAATATTTTCAAAACCAAGCCAAGATAAATCATTTTATTTTATAAAAATTTTAAAAGGCATACAATTTCTTTTTAAAACTATTAAGGCTAATAAAAAAGTATATTAAAAAATATTTATGTTAAACACAGTAACAAAATATCATAAAATATTTTAAAATATTTCATTTTAAACAAAATATTTGATTTCATAATTTAAAAAGTTCATTTAAGGATGCCTATAAAATTTAAAACCAAATCAAATATTCTAACTACTGAAAAATTGCCATGCATACAATCTTATAATGTATATTACCCTAAAATCTATTTATCGTTAGGTCTTCAACAACTTCCAATGAAAATAATTGTTATATATACTCGTACCAAGCATATAAAACAGCTAAAGAAACAAAACTGTCTGATATAAAAGTAATTTGCATAAAACAAAGAGCACCCTATAATTATGTATTTAATTTTTTTTACAAAGAAGTACTGATAAGGCGTATAAGAATTTTTTTCATATCAACTCAGGCTAGAGTAACAAGTGGCGCTAAAAGTATTTAATTAAAAACAAAAAGCGAGCTGACTTAAGGTAACGGTCAGCTCACTTTAAGCGCCACTTGTTTGTAACTCTACCCTGCTGAGTGTACCTCTATGAAAAAATTTCTTATACGCCATATCAGTGCATTTTTACCTATAACATAAAAAAAGCATGTTTGG
Organism: Dasysyrphus albostriatus; assembly: GCA_946251815.1. Taxonomy (NCBI): domain Eukaryota; kingdom Metazoa; phylum Arthropoda; class Insecta; order Diptera; family Syrphidae; genus Dasysyrphus; species Dasysyrphus albostriatus. The sequence continues at coordinate 104,700,428 of OX276335.1, read as the reverse complement.
GAATACAATATTGTCTTCTGAAGATTTGATTAAAAAAAAACACTCAGTAAATTACGCTTACCAAAGAAAGCCAAAGGGTCATGTGCGGTTTCGTAATACAAAATTAAAATAAGTGAATTGAATTGCATGACTTCTCTTAACTTGTTGGCCGTATTTGATATTTAAACAAACTTTTTTTGACTCTTAAATCATTTTTAAATTAAATGGTGCATATCCGCATATAAAAGGTTTAAGCAATTGATAGGTAAAACTGGAATTAATTCGATGAAGGTTCAATAGGATAATCTCCTGCTTTCTTTAGCTAAAACAACATATTTGAATATCAAAATGCAATTTAAATTCTAATTGCATTTAACAATGAAAATAAATAAAAGAGTTTCAACATTTTTTATGGTAGAAACAAGCTACACCATTCACTTATGAAAACAATCTTTGCTAAAATAATTCTTTGATTCAATCAAAATATTTCTCTAGAATAAATACAATTATGAAAATACTGAAAAAATGCGGAATTTCTTAAATACAAATCTGGGATAGGTTATTGAAATACAGGACAACGGAGCTCACTTACATGACAAGTATCTGCTACACATATTATGACTTACATTTTGTTACAAATTATAAAAAATAAATTATGGAAATATTTTTGTGAACCTTTTTTATGTTTTATCCTATACCTACCTAAACATATAAGTACCAGTCTGAAGTATGTAAGTTAAAATACTAAACAAAGTTAAAAGACTAAAAAAAAGTTAAAAGACTTACAGTTAATTAACTGCAGTTAAAAGACTTTACTGACTAAAAGTAAATCCATTCAGTACAAAAGACTTTCAATTGACTAAAAGACTTAAAGCAGTTAAAAAGTACTGCAGTTAATTAACTTAAAGTTAATTAACTGCTTTTTTTAACTGCACAGTCAGTAAATTAGTACTGACTGCTGACTTTTAATTTTGCAGTTAAAGTATCCGTTGCTAGTATTAACTTGCATTCAGTTGTTAAGTTAATTAACTGCGACTTAATTGACTACATTACTAAAGTACTGCAGTCTTTTACAGCTCTGATACCAATGCAAATATCATAATCGTAAATTTTAATTGTTGACATCCATCCTTACAGAAATATTGTGTTGATCCTATTTGATTTTTATTTCTGATGACTTTTAACATCCTTTAAATTTATTGAAAGTGTGCTACGAAAATCAGAGAGTCTCTGAAAATGTGTGGATTGTAATGGTCTACATACAAATACTTATGTTTGTATGTGTATTTTTTTTTTTTTTTTTTTTGTATAAATACTTTGAGCATTATCATCATATCATCATAATCATCAGTTCCAGCAGCTTCAGGATGCTGCTTTGGAGGAGGTTGGTAATGTGGATACTACCAACATTTACAGCCTTGTGGCAGTGGCCCACCTGCTGTATTCTTTAAAAATAAAAGCTTATAAAGGGGGGTTTGATGTAAGCCCCCTACCAGCAATACTAACTATTTTTTAAATATTAAAATTTAATTAAAAAATAAAAAAAATATTAAAATAATTAACATGTCTTTTTACTTAACGATTCTTTGCTCTCTTCACTCATATGGACCACCTTTTCTGAAAAACTTAACTCTTAAACATCATGTGCTGTTCATGATTTTGTTCAGTTTCCTATGGTGATTTTTGCGTTCCGAACGTGAATTTTACGTTTTTGCGTTTTAACGTAAACGTTAATTTTACGTTTTTGCGTTTTAACGTGAACGTGAATTTTACGTTTTAACGTGAATTTTACGTTTTAACGTGAATTTTACGTTTTTGCGTTTTAACGTGAACGTGAATTTTACGTTTTAACGCGAATTTTACGTTTTTGCGTTTTAACGTGAACGTGAATTTTACGTTTTTGCGTTCTAACAGAAAAAGCGCAAATAACAACGGACTAAGATTGCATCCTTGTCGAACTCCACAATTTATTATAATTTTGTTTGATGTTTCAGCTCCATTGAATACGCGTCTAGAAGTTTCCTGATACAGTTTTTCCAAAGCTCTTGCAAATTTGCTTGAAATACCAAGATTTTAGAGTTTATAAAACAGTGCTCTTCTGTCCACTTTATCAAAGGCTGCTTTAAAGTCATAGCATATAGTTTTTTATTTTGACTTAGTTTTTGACGGGCTAGGCATCCTAGTACAAAAATGTTATCAAGTGTCGAATAACCTTTTCGAAAACCGGACTGGAATTCACTCAACTTGTTATTTATATTTGTTATATTTACATTGAGTTATTGTTATACATAAGCACTAAAAACATGAATTATTATTTGGCAGCATTATACATGCAAAACTTATATGTAAAAAGTGAACGAAGAAATGTCATATTATGATATATCCGGCAATCTTCATTCTCTTTCGTTTTCCAACCATCCACGAGGCAAGAACTTAATCCTTAACCTAATAAACTTAATATTAAGAAACTTAAATACAAAGTGTTTCCTTCCATTACAAAATTCTTCATACATAACAATTTGGCGACGAGGATGGGATATTTCCCCACAATTTCTTAACAAAAAAAAAAAAAAAAACTAAAGTTTGCGTCACGTCAATATATATATACCAAACTATAACCTACACATACCTACTTTATGCCTCCGAAGAAGCAAGTTGGAAACGAGCCAGCAGAGGAGAGTGATACACGAGAAGACGATACAAAAATCTCACCAGCTCCAAAACCACAAGCTTTCGATACAATGACCTCCGTACAAGCCAGTTTTACCATAGAGATGTTTGATTCTCGACATCAAATTGGGACCGCTAGGTACAACGCTTGGAGGGTTCGTTCAAGGTTTTTCAAGTCAACGAAGAATTCAAGATCCACTACCTTCTTCATTTCATGGGTGCCACCGCATACGATATACTCTGTGACAAACTTTCGCCAGACTTACCTACGTCAAGATCTTACGAGAGTCTTTGCGAGATAATGAAAACCTTTTACGTCCCGGAGCCCTTGGAAATTGCCGAGAACTTCAGGTTTCACCAGAGGAAACAACTTGAGGGAGAAGGTATTCAAGAATTTATAACCTCTCTACAAAAGCTCAGCATACACTGTAAATTTGGCACCTATCATCAGACAGCTCTACGCAATCAGTTCGTTTTTGGCCTTGCGAGTAAGCGTACACAATCCCGGCTTCTAGAGTGCAAAGATCTTAAGCTGGATGATGCAGTGAAGACGGCTATTGGCATTGAACTTTTCGAAAAAGACGCAAATCAGTTACATGGAGATCTGCGCACATCTCGTAGTGCAATCAACTTCATTACATCTCACAAGAATCCAGTTAACAGCCGCAGCAGTTCACGCAGCAACAACAACTTTAGAAATAATAAAAAAGATAATACTAAATTCAATAACCATTCAATTGTAAATAGAAATAATTCTTTAACATGTTTCAGGTGCGGTAGTTCAAGCCATTTGGCAAATAAATGTACAAAACAAAATTTATTCTGCAATTTTTGTAAACGACCAGGGCATGTACAGTCTATTTGTCAGAAAAAGAAAAAAAACATCGTATCAACTAATTCCATACAGGTCGAGGAAATTTTGGTGATCGACTCCAGCTGTGACAATCGAAGCAAGTTCATTACACGTGTTCAAGTTGAAAATAAGAATGTCAACATGGAAATTGATAGTGGTGCTGCAGTTTCTATCATGGGTAAGTCTCAGTTTGATAAATTGTTTAAAGTGCCAATATATTTTGCAAAAATAGGTTTAGTGTCATACTGCCAAACAAAATTAAACGTTCTAGGTTATGCTAAAGTTAATGTGAAATACAAAGATAAAAATATGCAGCTAGACCTTTACATTGTAGATTCAGATAGGGAACCTTTATTAGGAAGGGAATGGATTCGACCATTGGAAATAAGCCTACATGAAATTCATAATCTTGATGTTTCCACTGTTCCAACAGAGGTAATTCCGCTTATACAAAAATATAAGGAAATATTTTCTCCTGGTATAGGTAAAATATCCGGTGTACAGGCTAAATTATATTTCAAGCCAAATACAAAACCAGTCTTTCTGAAGCCGCGAATGGTTCCTTTCGCAATTTTACCCAAAATAGAAGAAGAGCTTGACAACCTTGTTAGAGAAGGTGTTTTAGAAAGGGTAAATCAATCCGAATGGGCAACACCAATTGTCCCGGTAGTTAAAGCTTCAGGAAAAATTAGAATTTGTGGTAGCTATAACCTTACAGTTAATCCAAATCTTATAGTAGATGACTTTCACTTGCCAACTACTGAAGAGCTCACAGCTACAATGGCAGGTGGAGATAAATTCTCGAAAATTGACATTAGCCAGGCGTATTTACATCTCGAAGTTCGCGATGAAGATAGAGAATGTCTTACGTTAAATACCCATCAAGGGTTTTTTTTTTTTTTTTTTTTTTTTTTGTAAATTCATTTTTATTTTTCAATTATCTTAGAACTATCTTAAAGCTAGACAAAAATTCATAAAAACTAGCCTACTTATCAATATCTTAAAAGTAACTTACTGGCCCCAGTCGGGCGCTCTAAGTTAAACTAGAATAACTTAATGCTAATGCCTTTCGGCCTAAGAACTATCTTAATACTAAATCCAGGTCGGTTTTATTTTTTACCGAGAAGAATTTCACAAAAAAACTCGGTATCTATGTCTTTATTTTTTGGTTTTATATAAAACTTACAAACTACATAAAACTAAATTAAAGCTAATTAAAACTACTTAAAACTACTTACAACTAATTTTAAACTAATTACAACCTACTTATAAGCTACTTACAAACTAGAACAGCCACAGCAAGCATTTTCCGGTTTTTATAATTTTTTTTTTGTATTTTTGTTGATTTTATAATTTTTTTGGTGTTTTTGTATGTTTTATATATATTTTTTTTTTTTTGGTGCCACCCTGACTGTCCTTACTTAAAACTAACTACCTAAACCTATGTAAGTCGGCCATACAAGAGAAAATAGCAAGGTCAACTATTAAATGTCTGAAGGAACTTCATCTTCGTTTTTCAACCACCAGAACTGGTTCTCCTGCTTTACCCTATCTCTTCGGTCCCGTTCGGACACAGTCCTACTGAACCGAAGGTGCTCAGCTCCGTCTTGTGCGAGGACGTCTCGACTGTAAAGGAGCCGCCGATCTACAGTTCTACGGCCGACGTGGTAGATTAGCGGAACCGCCGCTCTATCCTGGATCAGCCCTCGACTGTCTAGGTGGAGGAATGCATCGGGCGGAATAAAGCCGCTTAGACGCACACTCTCGTAGTATTCGTTGTTGGGGTAATAAGCCCCGAAAATTAAGCTGTTAGACGAGGACATCGCTCTTGCAATGTGACCCCGAATAAGCTTCAGCAAGAAATTATCTATCCTGTTTATGTTGGCCCCGTTGTATAGAGCCAGGTTGGAATAGTAGTGTTTGTACTCCGACTCTGGTGTTCTGTGCAATCCAAGGCAGCGTCGAAGACACTGCCTCTCAAACACCCGAATCTTTTCCATTTGAGATGGGGCAACGTTGAACCAAACCGGGCATCCATAGGCAATCATCGGCCGGATAAGGGCCATGTAGCAAATCACCTTCACCCTGCTATCAAGCCGGCTGCTATAAAACAACCGTTTCGTCAGGGCAAAAGCTCCTCTAGCCCTGGCCAGAGCAGCATTTATATGTCTGTCGAAATACAAATACTGATCCATCCAGATGCCAAGGTATTTTACTACACTTTTACTCGCCAGTGGATGTCCATTTGGCCCTACGATCACCAGCTTGCGCCAGTTCTTTCTCGTATCCCTTGTGGCTCCACGCAACGGAGTCCTAAACAAGATAGTTTCTGATTTCTGAAAGTTGATTTTCAACTTCCAGTCATCACAATATCGTTGAATCTCATCGAAGTCACTCTGCAAAAGAATCCTGATGTCCTCGACTTTTGCAGCTGTTCTGTACGCAATTAGGTCGTCGGCATACGCAATTGCCTTAGTTAGACTACTTATCAGATCGCTGGTGTAAATGCTGAATAGAATCGGCGAGTTGACCGCTCCCTGTTGAAGACCATTTTTAATATTAAAGGTTGTGGCAGAAGTTACATTGCCACTTTTGACAACAAACTTTCTGCCATTGAGCATATCATAAAGCATATATAATAGTGGTTTACTAATGCCAAGTCTGGTCAGCTTTAGATAAAGACCCTCTAACCAAACGGTGTCGAAGGCCTTCTCCAAATCAACCAGACAGGCACCCGTACACTGCTTCTTAGATTTGTTCCATTGGACATCAGAAACGAGTTTCGACGCTGCATGAATAGTGTCATGTCCCGCCTTAAAACCGAACTGATTGTCCGGTATGATATTATTGTCCTCTGCCCACTTAGATAGAGCTCTATTGATAACTTTTTCGAATACCTTGCTGATACTCGGAAGAAGACTTATTGACCGGAGATTCGCCGGATTGGAGTTGTCCTTTCCCTTTTTCGGGAGAGGATGCACCACAGCTGTCTTCCACCGCACTGGATAATATGCATTATTCAGAGCGTTGTTAAACAGAGTGGTATAAATGTCTACTGCTTCTTGAGGTAAATGTCGAAGTACAACGTTGGATATGCCATCGACTCCTGCTGACTTCTTCTTCTTTAATGAATCGAAGATGAGCTGTAGCTCCACCTTCGTAATTAACAGGGAACTGGGCCCATTTCGCTCGGCGATTATGGCGTTTGCCAAATGATCTTCATTGAACCCGGTGAAACCAAGGTTCTCTGATCGCCATTGCGTGATGTCATTCCGAAGGTAGAAGTGATGGAGCAAGGCTCTGTTTTCCAGGTCGTGATTCGGGCGAATGCACGCATTCACCTTGTACACTTGCTGGAAAGCAGCCCCCACAGCCTCCACTTTCTCCTGCGGATCTTCGACAATAAAGAGGTCATCGTCCAAGACGGCGTCCTCTGGATTAATTCCTGCTGTCAGAGGTACGTCTCTGTTGTCTGTCGTTCTTTGAAGCTTGAGACACGGAAGATCGTTCTGATCATTCCTTCTAAATATCTTGTTAATTTGGGGAAACATGCTCGGGTCGCTAGCATTAACGGCCCGAATTTTGTTGTCCCAATACAAATTAATTGACAACCGATAGTTCTCTTTAATTAGTTGGTTGATTTTTGATCGACGACTTCAGTGTCCTAATCTCCAGATCGTGAGGGTCAGTAAACCGTCGGTACAAGAGTTTTAGTCTTGTCAGCAGTCCACTTTTTTGTCTGTGTAGTGCGTCAATGGTTGCGTTTCGATACATGTCGGTTGCGTCCCGTTGCTTGTATTTCGGTATTGTTCTGTTCATTATTCGTTTGATTGTCTCATCCATTTGTTCTAGGTAGTGGTCTATTTCGTTATTTGTCAAATTCCTGTCATTTGGTGGGGATATGTTGTTCGATCTAATTTCGCTCGTTAAGGCGTTGGTAAAGCGTGGCCAGCGCACCTTACTGTAATTGTAAGTATGCACAGGTACATACTCATCCAACTCCACGAGCTCGTTTGGAAGCTGTACTACGGCAGCGAGTCCGCAGTGGTCACTATCGTACTCGATCGTTCGTAAACAGTTCCTTGGTCTTTGACCCACAGTGTCAGTAATTGTCAGTCTTGCGTCTAATAGCAATAAATCCAGATAGGCACCGCTTCTTGGAAACGATGGCCGATCCGTAGCCAGCAGTTCTATACGATATTCAGCGTTATACTGACTCATCCAATTAAAAAGATGAATACCTCTCGGATTCTGTACTTGATTTCCCCAATCTAAGTGTTTGGCATTCAAATCACCGGCCATGAGAAAGTAATTTTCGTCCAAGCTCAAGTGTAGATCTTCGAAAAGTTTTTCAAGCTCTGTCAAAAAATCAGTTGGCTGAGGTGATTCCGGTGCATAAGCCGCGATCACATACATTCGCTTCCCCTGTTGGAGAGGAATGCATACGACACACGCCTCTAACAGCCGAAATCTACGTAGATCACTATTATATATAACTTTATGATTTATGCCTTTTCGTATGAAGATTGCGACGCCCCCCCCTTGAGTGGAGTTGGGTCGATCTCTTCTAACGATATTGTAATTGTTGTTAGTCAGTTTATGTTTCTGGTTCAGCTTAGTTTCGCTGGCCATAAACACATCTGGACTTTGGTCTTTCAACAATTGGAAAAGATTAGCTCTACGTTCGGTCCTAATCAGTGAATTTACATTCACAGCAAGGATCCTAAGAGGCCTCTCCAACAGCGCGCCTTTAACCTCTAATTTGCGTTAGGCTAGGCAAAACAGAGTAGAGATAGTCTACCCTAGTCGCCTGCTCCTTTATCTGATTGTGAAGCCCTGTCAGCTGGCCTTGAATTGCCAGCAACATGCTTCTAATTTCGGCCTGAGCGTCCGGAGCTTTTGGCCCGAGGGCCGGTTGAGCTACCTTAGCTGCAGGCTGTACCGTTTTTCCCTTTCCTGCCGCCATTTGGGCGTAGGAAATTTGGGGATTGACGGGCGTTGTTGTAGGAGCACGCGTTGATGGGCGTATCTCTACCGCTGTCTGCTTAGCCGCTTTATTGGTACGAATTTGCTGAAATGCTGAGCAACCCCGATAATTAGCAGGGTGCCCCTCCTTTCCGCAAAGTGCACATTTAAGCTGGGTCATGTCTTCGACCCGTTCCTCGCCGAGTTTACACTCTCCCTTTATGTGGTCCTCACCGCACTTAACGCAGCGTGGCTGCATTTCGCAGTTTGCTGCAGCGTGGCCAAACCTTTGGCAGCGCATGCATTGAAGCATGTCGCCGCGTCTTTTTAATTTATCCCAAGTAACAACCTGGTAGTTGAGGACGGAGATACTCCTCAACCTATCCAGTTTGCTGCTGGGCGATAGCTGTACCAGAAAGAACGGCAAAGACCGTTTCTCCCGTCTGGCTCTGACTGTAGCGAACGGCTTGACCCCGATAAAGTTGAGATCGTCGCTCGCTTTTTGACGGAGCTCATTTAAGAGCACCTGTGGTTCCGTGCAGGAATCAATGCCCTTCAAGAGGACCGTCTGGAATTTATCCACTTTGGGGGTAAAACTGAAGAACTCAGTCGTGGATTTCTTTAATAATTCTTTTATAATTTTATGCTGTGCCACTGTGGAGCAGTGGATAGCGTGTCTATCTTTACTTAATCGTTTTATAAAAAAGTTTTGGCCTATGGCCGACTTACACAGGTCAATGGTTTCCTGAAGTTCCATTTTGTATGTATTTATAGGTGGCACCTTTTCTTTTTTATTTTGGGGCGGCTGTGGCTGCTGCTGGTGATCTCCCTGCTGCTGCTGCTGCTGACTTTGCTCCTGTGGTTTTCGTTGCTGCTGCTGCTGTTGTTGTTGTTGTTGCTGTTGCATTTGCTTTTTTGGACGTTGCTCCTTCGGCTTCTGCTGTTACCCATCAAGGGTTATATAGGTGTTGTAGGATGATGTATGGTATAGCACCTGGGCCTGCTATATGGCAAAGAGAAATGGAGAATCTTCTTAAAGGTATCCCAGGTACAAGTATTTTCATAGATGACATTAGAGTAACGGCATCGGATACAAAGAACCATCTTTTAAGGTTAGAAGCTGTTTTTAAAATTTTTCAAAAACACAACCTTCACATAAATTTGAAAAAAAAGTTCTTTTCTTGCGGACCGAATCGAGTACTGTGGTCACATAATTTCAAAAGACGGATTACAAAAATCTAAATGTAAAATAGAAGCGATTCAAAACGCACCTGTCCCTAAAAATAAAACGGAAGTACGCTCCTTCATTGGCTTAGTAAACTACGATCGCCGGTTCATTGCAAACATTAGTACCTTATTAAAACCATTATATCGACTTATTTCAAAAGACTCAAATTTTAATTGGACATCAGAATGCCAAAACGTTTTTAATTTTGTGAAACAAGAGATGCAATCGGATAGAATTTTAGCTCATTTTGACCCAAAATTACCGATCATTCTTGCAACCGATGCATCTTCTTATGGGGTTGGAGCAGTGCTCTCCCATATATATTCTGACGGCTCAGAGCGCCCAATACAGTTTGCTTCCCAATGCTTAACGCTTACACAGCAAAAATATTCCCAAATTGATAAGGAAGCATACGCAATTATCTTCGGTATACGCAAATTCCACCAGTACCTCTGGGGTCACCGATTCACTCTTTATATTGATCATAAGCCGCTGCTTCAAATCTTTTCTCCTTCAAAAGCGTTACCGACTTTATGTGCAACTAGGATGCAACATTATGCTGTGTTCTTGCAATCGTATCAATATGAGATAAAATACATAAATACAGAATCGCATTCCAATGCAGATTTTGTATCTCGCTTACCATTGACTAGTGAATCTCTTTATGAGTATGATGAACCGGAAATCGTAGATATACAACAGATTGAAGCCTTACCTATTACAGTCGAATCGATACAACGTGAAACTAAAAATGATTCAGAATTGAGTACACTGTTATCGTACCAGAAAACAGGTAAAACAGCTCCACGAGCAAATCGATTTAACATCGATCAAAATGAGTTTTCAATCCAACGCGGATGTCTTATGAGAGGGCCTAGAATTGTAGTACCACGTTCTCTTAGAACAATAACATTAAATGAACTTCATTCAACACACTTTGGAGTTGTTAAAATGAAGCAATTGGCACGAGGTTTTTGTTGGTGGCCCAACATGGATGTTGACATTGAAAAAGAATGTAAAAATTGTTTTATTTGTAATGCAAACAAAAGCAACGTCCCAAAAGAATCTTTTCACCGCTGGGAACCAGCTAAAGCACCTTTTTCAAGAGTGCATGCTGATTTTTGTGGACCATTGCATAACGGATACTACTTTATATTAGTAGATGCCTTTTCACGATGGCCAGAAATATATTTTCTTCAAAACATAACCGTAGAATCTACTATCAGAAGTACTAGTAACAGACAATGGTACCCAATTTACAGGGCACAAATTTCAAGAATTCTTAAAGCTGAATATGATCGTTCATAAACGATCAGCTCCGTATCATCCAGCCACAAATGGGCTGGCGGAAAGATGTGTCCAAACATTAAAAAAGTCACTTCGTGCTTTGCAGAGCAACAGTTCAAACAGGGATTTGAACCTTTCAAAATTTTTGTTCCGATATAGAATAACCCCTCATTCAACAACGAATCAATCACCGTCCAAAATGATGTTTGGGCGAGAAATATGATCACGCTTGAGTTTAATGATACCAATACCGGATATCAATAAGACTACAGTTCCCTACAATGAAAGAGCTAAAAGAACTATTCAAAGAGGGACGAGGGTTTCTGTCAGAAACTATTTTGATAAAAATATGAAATGGAAATTTGGCAAAGTATTAGAACAAACAGGGTTATTGCACTATCTTATTGAGTTAGATGATGGCAGAGTATGGCACAGGCATATAGATCAAATTCGAGAAATCGGTGAAAATACACCGAGACAACTCATATTACAAGAAACTGTACCCCCATTGATCGAAACTTGTTCGGGTAACTCAGAGAAAATTGCAGGAACTCCGCAAACTATTTCAAATGAAGCTGGATTGAGTGTCACAGATGGAAGTCCGATCCAATCTTCTTCGACATGTTCGAAAGATTTAGTTGTTGGAACTTCAACTAATTTGGATGCAGAACATGCCCCAATCGTAAAGTCAGGTAAGACTGAACTACGCCGATCAACAAGAAATAGAAAAGCACCTTCTTTCTTAATGTATAACTAATTTGTAAAAATTAAATATCTATAAGTTTTTGAATTATATAAGGAAGGGAGGAAATGTTATATTTACATTAAGTTATTGTTATACATAAGCACTAAAAACATGAATTATTATTTGGCAGCATTATACATGCAAAACTTATATGTAAAAAGTGAACGAAGAAATGTCATATTATGATATATCCGGCAATCTTCATTCTCTTTCGTTTTCCAACCATCCACGAGGCAAGAACTTAATCCTTAACCTAATAAACTTAATATTAAGAAACTTAAATACAAAGTGTTTCCTTCCATTACAAAATTCTTCATACATAACAATATTGACCCAGTTATTAAGCCTTTTATTAAGAAGAGAAGTGTATATTTTCAAACTTGCATTTAAAAACGAGATTCCTCTATAATTTTTGGGGTCACATGGGTCACCCTTCTTATGAATTGGCCAAATTAGAGCTTCTTCGAAAGAACCTGGATATACAGCGAAATTAAAGATGACGTAGAGTGCTTGGGTAAGCTTTTCTTTAAATAATACAGACGAATGTTTAAAAAATTCGGTTGGTATACCGTTCGAACACAGCCATTTTACCGTCCTTTAGTGTATCCAGAATTACTTCCACTTCAGACATTGTGATTTCTGCATCTAAAATGTTGTTCGTGATAGCTGGCCTAGCATAGCTCCATGATGTTTGAACAATATTTGAGCTCAGCAATGCATCGAAGTGATCTTTTAAAAATGAAATTGCTATTTGTGATGATTTTGGAGCTGCCTCATTTCCATTTATTTTTTTTTGTTAATTTTCAAAATTCTGCGGAGTCCTTACATTGGCTCAATTTTTTAGCTAAGCTTTCTTCATACTGTTTTCTTTTTTCTTTGCGCAATTGCTTATACTGCTTGGTAAATTCCACATATTCTGTGCGAGTTGAGCTTAAATTGCACCTTCTAAGTGAGTTTAGCAACCCCAGTGACTTTTTTCTGAGTCTTTCACATGCATAGTCATACCACTCCTCTTTTTTTTGCAATTTTTTTGTTTCCGGCATAAAAGCTGCTGCATCCTTAATAATTTCTTCTAATTCCATGGTAAATAGGTAATCTTTAAACAGAGTATACTCCTTTCCAACAATGTATTTAAACTTGTTTTGTAGTTGTATTCGCTACGCGCCACCCACTTTAATTTGTATATATCTGGCAAGATTTGTTTTTCGGGATTGTCATGGATGCTGTCAATTCCAATTTTAACCTTAATTGGAAGATGATCCGAGTAGGCAATGTTTTCCACCTTAAAATCTTTTACAATGGAAATCCAGTTTCCAATGATAAGACAAAGATCAATCGTTGAGCATCCCTGTTTGCCAATAAACGTAAACTCTCCATTTATATCCCCGTCAATAAATTCAGTTAGATAAGAGCGAATTCATGAAACACGAAACAGAATTTCTGGGACACGTAGTCTCAACGAAAGGGATTAAACCCAATCCTAATAAAATATCACCAATCAAGGAATACCAGCTTCCAAACACAGCCAAACAAATTAAAGCCTTTTTAGGAATTACCGGCTTTTACCGGAAATTCATCAAAGATTACTCAAAGGTCGCTAAACCTATGACAACATTTTTGAAAAAGGATGCAAAAATCGACACTAAAAACTCTGATTATATCGATAGCTTTGAGGAATTAAAAACATTAATAACTTCAGAACCAATACTTAAGTATCCCAACTTTGACAAAAAGCTTATGCTCACAACAGATGCATCTAAATATGCTTTAGGTGCTGTGTTATCCCAAGATTCACATCCAATTTGTTACGCAAGTCGCACCCTCAATGAGCATGAAATTAATTATTCAGTAATCGAAAAAGAGCTTCTGGCTATAATCTGGGCAGTCAAATACTTCAGACCTTATCTTTATGGCACAAAATTCACGGTTCGCACTGACCACAAACCATTGCTTTGGCTAAGTTCCCTCAAGGAACCAAACTCCAAACTGCAGCGATGGAAACTGAAATTGGAAGAATTCAATTTTGACGTTGATTACGTTAAGGGTAAGGACAACACAGTAGCGGATGGTCTGTCTCGTCTAGAAATTAATTACCACGAAAATGAAATCCCTAACAATACAGACAATGTTTCTATGATTCCAACAATCCACAGTGCTCGCGAAGACTGTAGTGAATATATTCCTTTAATTGATTCCCCAGTAAATCTCTATAAAACTCTAATCGTATTACATCATTCAGAAGGCTTAAATAACCATAAACTCTATAAAGTATTTAACAAAAGGAGAATAGTTATTGAATTTAATAATTATAATGAAAAACTCATGTTAGAAATAATAAAGTAATTTTTCCCACACAAGGGCATTGTCGGAATATACTCCTCAAACGATCATCTTTTCGCCCAATTCCAAGATAGTTTATGAAATATTTTAGCAAAAATAAACTTCTAAGATTAATAAAATGCTCCAAATTTTTAGGCGATTTAGAAGACGAAGAAAAAGTCTTACAAGTAATTTATAAAACACATAACTTATATATCCATCGTGGAATAAACGAAACATATGAGGAAATAAAAGACGTTTATTACACCCCAAGACTTAAAGAGTCAACTCAAAAATTTATAAACAATTGTGAGATCTGTAATAAAAAACGACCGATAGATTTTATAAACGGACAAGTAACTAGAGATGAATATCCCCAAATTATAGAGTCAGTTAAATGAAATAAAGAGAAATATATAGACAAAATCAATAAAGATACTCGTAGAACCGATATAGATTTTGTTTAAATTGTTTGTTTCCTATTTGTTTAAAATTCTTATTACCTCCTACAATACCCTATAATACCTTTGTAGAATGTACGTATATACATATTTACATATGTTACTTGCTATTCGCTTTACACTTTATATTAAACACTTATTTTATGCTTTGTTAAGTATAACTTTACATAACGAAATATAGTTCTTCTTGAATCATCAAATACGCAGGTTGTTTTTTCTTGTACATTGGAACAGGTTATGGGCCCAGTAACCTAAATGACAAGGTGTATTGTGCGGTTTTGATTTTTTTTTTGTCAAGATAAACAGTTGATAAGAAGAACGGTTTTGGTACCGAGAAGCAAATCTGCTGACGATTGGTACAGTACTTTTTTTTTGTACGGTTAATTTATTAAAAAAGTATCAATAATTGCTCGTGTTTGCTATTATAGAAGCAATTTTTTTTTATAAATTTATTTCTTCGGCTTCTTTATACAAGTTAACACGATCGCCTAACATCCGCCGAGCCACACATCGTCGTCATCAATAACGAACCATGCTGACACAGCTGATTCTATAAACGAGACAGACTGGTGTCAAGAACCGACGACGAGAAGGATGAAATGCGATATCTGGCACGAGCTGCAAGGTATCCAAAGCATTGCATGTTTGAGGGTTTTAGATATTAAGTTTGTAATAAGTTAGGCAGTCTTTTACAAGTCTCAATAAAGGAATAATAATAAAATTGAATTTTAACGAATCTCATTACTGGCGCCCAACTTGAAAGAACTTTTGGAATACTAAACAATATCAACCGGAATCAACCAACTGAAAAAAAAAATCATCATTCATCGGTTACGAGCATTAAGAATTATTTTCTTTTATGTAAAAATGTAAGAATTTTTCTATACTTTGAATATTTTTATTTGTAAAGCTTGCAAGTGTTATTTTTTTGTTGTTTGTGAGTTTTTTTTGATATTGAAATTAATTAAACTGCATATAAATATTATCTACCGTTAATGAGTGAACCTGAGAATATTGAAACACTATTAGAAAAGTTTAATTACCTACAAATAGGAAAAAAAATAGAAACAAAAATGAATGCTACAGATTTAAAAGTGTTAGTAGAATCCGCAGTCAGTGGTGCCCTTGAAGCACAAAAATTGGATTTTGAACGAAAGTTAAGTGATGCAGTGAAAAATTTAACAGTGACACAAAATAAACCTGAAGTTGAAATTTTTAAAGAAATTGAAATTGTGGAAGGTCATAGGTGTGAAGAGTGTCTCGACATAGTTAAATCTCTCCTGGAATTTGAGGGCAAACAGGGCACTTATGTCTCTTGGCGTCAAGCGGTTCACTCTGCCTACAAAGTTTTCGAAAAATACGATGGTAGTTCTAGACATTACCAGGCAGTTGGAATAATAAGAAATAAAATAAGAGGCCCAGCCGATGCTGTTCTGGCTTCATTCAATACAGTTTTAAATTTTAAAGCTATCATAGCTAGGTTAGACTTTACGTACGCCGATGTACGTCCAATTTATTTAATTGAGCAAGAGCTCAGTACATTGCGGCAAGGAAACCTTACCGTTCTAGAATATTATGACGAGATTGAAAAAAAACTTACCCTCCTTACAAACAAAGCCAATATGTCATATGACAGTGCATTAGCCATTGCATTTAACGAAAAGTACAGAAGAGACGCCCTTAGAGTTTTTATATCTGGGTTAAAAAAACCATTAAGTGATGTATTGTTTTCGGCGCGTCCGTCTGATATGCCTACTGCTTTGGCTTTAGCTCAAGAAGTTGAAGCAAACAATGAAAGGTATCTGTTTGCGGCAAGTTATGCGAAAAATTCTGAAGAAAAATCTCTAAGGTCCGAGATCAAACGATCGCCGAACCGTTACCAAAACAATAATAATAGTAATAACTTCAATTATAACAGCCAAATTAATAAGCAAGGCAAAAATCCCTATTTTAACAAAAGGCAAAGTTATGAAAATGACAAACAATTGGAACTTAACAGTTCTAAAGTCCCCAGCAGTCGTGAAAAAATGGATGTCGATCCGACATCATCACGTTTACGCCAATTTAATAGCTATCAACACCAAAATAGTAACGATACCTATGATCAAGGGCAAGAACAAAGGAATAAAAGACCAAGTAGCTTTCAAAGACAATCGGGACAGCGTCGCCAAAGAGTAAATTATTTGCAGGAAAATCCTCCACGGAATAATGAAGGTGACTATGAAGCCACAGCTGCGTTGCAGGTAGATGAAGTGGAAGCTGAGGTACATGATTTTGACTATGTTAATTTTTTAGGGGAAGCTCCCAACTACCGTTTATTCAAAAAACAGTAGGAGGGAGGTTAGTAAAGTTTTTAATTGACACAGGTGCCTCGAAAAATTACATCAGGCCATTACAAGAGATAAAAGGCTTAGTGCCAGTAGACGCATCTTTTTTAGTAAAATCAATTCATGGTTTTAACAATATTGAACTCAAATGTTTTATAAATATTTTTGGGAGAAATAGCACTTTTTTTATTTTACCCAATCTGTCAACTTTTGACGGAATTATTGGTCTTGACCTGTTAACACAAGTTAACGCCACAATTTGCTTAAAAGAAAATTCAATTCGCTTCGATTCAGGGTTAGAAACTATTCTCTTCCATAAATGTGACAATGTGAACTTTACGAAAGTAGAGGACATTAAGGTTCCATCATCCGTAAGCGTAGATTTTAGAAATATGATACGTAATAGAATAAAAACATTTGCAGATTCAAATGAATCTTTACCGTATAACACTAACATCGTTGCCACAATTCGTACAGTAAGTGAAGACCCCATTTACTCAAAATTTTACCCATATCCTATGGGTGTGACAGATTTCGTAAATAATGAAATTAAGGATCTTCTAAAGAATGGCATTGTTAGACCGTCAAGGTCACCTTACAATAATCCCATTTGGGTAGTTGATAAAAAGGGAACAGATGAGTTGGGCAATAAAAAGAAACGTTTAGTAATGGACTTTCGAAAGCTCAACCAAAAAACCATAGACGATAAATATCCTATCCCAAATATTACAACGATTTTGTCAAATTTAGGCAAAGCACGATTTTTTACAACTCTAGACTTAAAATCAGGGTTTCACCAAATTGAATTAGCGGAAAGGGATCGGGAAAAAACTGCTTTTTCCGTTAACGGTGGAAAATACGAATTTTGTCGCCTTCCGTTTGGGTTGAAAAACGCCCCCAGTATTTTCCAACGGGCTATAGATGACGTCCTTCGTGAACAAATTGGAAAAAATTGCTATGTTTACGTCGATGACGTAATTGTTTTCTCAGAAACTGAGAATGAACATGTCAAAGATATTGATTCGGTTTTAAAAAAATTGTATGAAGCGAACATGAGGGTTTCGCGAGAAAAATCAAATTTTTTTAAGACGGATGTAGAGTACCTAGGCTTTATAGTGTCGAGGGATGGTATAAAAACTTGCCCTGCTAAAGTGGAGGCGATTAAAAATTATTCACAACC
This sequence comes from Dasysyrphus albostriatus, assembly GCA_946251815.1. Lineage (NCBI taxonomy): Eukaryota > Metazoa > Arthropoda > Insecta > Diptera > Syrphidae > Dasysyrphus > Dasysyrphus albostriatus. The sequence continues at coordinate 104,682,414 of OX276335.1, read as the reverse complement.
TTCTACACTCTTTGGAATAAGATCCTTTCTAGGTCTAGCTAGTTATTATAGATGCTTTATTAAAGATTTTGCATCAATAGCTAAACCACTTACTAATTTATTAAAGGGTGAGAATGGCAAAATAAGTGGTAATCAATCAAAAAAAATTAAAATAGAATTAAAAGAAAAAGAACTCCAAGCATTCAATAAACTAAAAGAAATTTTGGCGTCAGAAGACGTCACATTGTTATATCCAGACTACACGAAGCCTTTCGATCTTACGACGGACGCTTCATCACATGGTCTTGGAGCTGTTTTATCACAAAACGGAAAGCCTATAACAATGATTTCAAGAACACTCAAAGGTAAAGAGTTGCAATTTGCAACAAATGAAAGAGAACTGTTGGCCATTGTGTGGTCATTAAAGAATCTACGTAACTATCTCTATGGAGTGAAAACTCTAAATATTTTTACAGATCATCAACCTCTTTCATTTTCAGTTTCGGATAAAAATACAAATGCAAAAATTAAGCGCTGGAAAGCTTATGTAGACGAGCATAATGCTCAAATATTTTACAAGCCAGGAAAGGAGAATTATGTCGCTGATGCACTTTCGCGACAAAATATTCATGCACTGGAGAATGAGGCATCTTCTGATGCCGCTACAATTCACAGCGAGTTATCCTTGACTTATGTAATCGAAACAACAGATAAACCTTTAAACTGCTTCAGAAATCAAATAGTTATAGAGGAAGACCCAATTGCTTCAACTCGTACATTTATAATATTTGGTAAAAAATCTAGACATTTCATTAATTTTTCAGACAGGAATACATTGATAAACACTTTAAAAAATGTGATTAAAATAGATGTCGTCAACGTAATTCATTGTGACCTGCCAGTTCTAGCTTTTGTCCAACACAATTTAGTCGAGTTATTTCCATCAACTAAGTTTTGGCATACGAATAAATTTGTGTTAGATATATTCGACCCGAATGAACAAAAAGAAATTTTAATTACTGAACACAACCGAGCACATAGAGCGGCTCAGGAAAACGTTAAGCAAATCCTATGTGACTATTTCTTTCCAAAAATGACGAAACAGGCAAACGAGATTGTGGCCAACTGTAAAATATGTTCAAAGTCGAAGTACGATCGGCATCCAAAAAAACAATTGATTGGCGAGACACCAGTTCCCTCGTATGCTGGAGAAATGCTTCACATTGACATATTCTCCACGGATAAAAAATATTTTTTAACTTGCATTGACAAGTTTTCCAAATTTACGGTTGTGATGCCAATACCATCGCGTACAATAATAGACGTAAAAGTTCCAATCCTAGAGATAATGAACATCTTCCCAAATACCAAACAAATCTTTTGTGACAATGAGGCTTCTTTAAAATCCGAGACAATTAGGTCAATTTTGCTCAATCATTTTAATGTTGACATAGTAAATGCTCCACCCTTACACAGTACATCCAACGGTCAGGTAGAAAGATTTCACAGCACTCTATTAGAAATTGCAAGATGTCTAAAACTTGACAGAAAAGTCGAAGAAACAGTCGAATTGATACTATTAGCAACAGTAGAATACAATAGGACCGTTCATTCTGTTACAAACCAAAGACCAATTGATGTAATACACTCCTCCCCGACAGATTTTAGAGAAAAAATTTAAAATAAAGTTCAAAAGGCCCAAGAATTACAGTTGCTAAGGGAAAATGAAACAAGGCAGAACAGAATTTTCAGAGTAGGAGAAAAGGTATTAGTAAAAACAAATAGACGATTAGGTAATAAGCTAACTCCATTATACGTTGAAGAAAAAGTGGAAGCCGATTTAGGAACAACGGTTTTAATTAAAGGGAGGGTGGTCCATAAAGACAATCTAAAATAGAACCTTAATTATTTTCTATTCTTGCAATTAATCTTTCAGGATTCTTCTATTATTTATGATGACAACAGTCGTGGCTAAATTAACAGACTACACCAGCTCTAACTATATTCCAATACTAGACGGGGATGTCATTGTCTGGGAGGGTAACGGATACTTACGCCACACAACAAATTTGACTGCCTTTAAGCAAATAATAAACGAATCAAAAAACATGAGCGAGCTGTTCCCTCCACAGTCTCATATGCGAAAGATTGTGGAAATAGACCTTAAGCACTTAGAAACACTCTTCAAGAGTATAAGTATCCACCATAGAAACGCAAGGAGTTTAAATTTCTTAGGCACAGGTTTGAAAATTGTGGCTGGCACCCCTGACTTCGACGACTTCGAAAAAATTAAATTTAATCAAGCCCAATTGATCGATTCCAACAATAGACAATCTGTAATAAACACAAAATCTCAGGAGCAAATTAATAGATTAACAGACACCGTAAATAATATTCTGGCTTATTCAAAAAAATCAGAAATCGACACTGTCCATGTTTATGAAATCTTGTTAGCAAGAAATAGAATGCTCATTTCAGAAATTCAAAATTTAATGTTCTCTATAACACTTGCAAAGCTCAGGGTCATAAACCCAGTAATTTTAGATGATGATGACTTAAAAGTCATAATAAATGAACAATTTTTTAATGTTAGTGTTACAGAACTTATGGAAGTTGCAAATGTAAAGGTTCTGCAAAATGATTATATTTTACATTTCATAATTAATTATCCTAGACCTAAGTTAGTTTGTAAGAAAGTAATAATCTACCCTGTTGCTCATAACGGCAATATTTTATTCTTCAATGGAGATGATGTGGTGGCGGAATGTGGAAGACAAGTGCTAGCTGTTGAGGACTGCAACGTAGCAACAACGTTAACATTTTGCAAGGAATTACCGACCAAGACATGTGCTCAACAATTACACTCTGGAGGCATGGCTCGTTGCAACACACAGCCGGACCATCGGGAATCCGTGTTGGTTATTGATGATGGCATAGTTATAATAAACAACAGAAATGCCAGAATAAGGGAGAATGATTTTGAGACGGACATCAACGGGACGTATTTGCTGACTTTTGATGATGCTGTGTGGATCAATGGGTCCAAGTTTATCAATCGAAATAATGTCCAGAAAAAGCAACCCGGTAGTGCAACATCTTCGCTCCTTAATATCACCGGTCATAGAGAGATATTGAGCCTACCATACCTTCACAGAATGAACATGGACAATTTGCATTACATTGGTGAGATGGAGACAAAATTGACGACCCATCCACTTATAGCTTGCCTCACGACACTTGCACTCATTACAGTTTTTTATACCATCATTAAACTAAAGCAATGCCAGAAGAAGCAGCGCCAAAATGTCGACCTTCAAAAAGTCATCAAAGCTCTCAAGAAGCCCGAGGACGGCCTTCATCTAAGTGAGGGAGGAGTTAACACGATCGCCTAACATCCGCCGAGCCACACATCGTCGTCATCAATAACGAACCATGCTGACACAGCTGATTCTATAAACGAGACAGACTGGTGTCAAGAACCGACGACGAGAAGGATGAAATGCGATATCTGGCACGAGCTGCAAGGTATCCAAAGCATTGCATGTTTGAGGGTTTTAGATATTAAGTTTGTAATAAGTTAGGCAGTCTTTTACAAGTCTCAATAAAGGAATAATAATAAAATTGAATTTTAACGAATCTCATTACTTACACGTGATATCATTCAATATGGAAAATGATGTGGTGAAGATCGAAAAGCTATGCAATGGGGATCAATGGAACTTATGGAAATTCCAGATGAAGATTATTTTAAGTTCTTCTGATCTGTTAAAATATGTTATGGGTTTTGAGGCAGTTCCTGCTGAGACAAGTACTATTAAAGGTGAGGTTTTGATTAAGGCAGTGAATTCATGGAATTTACATGACAGTAAAGCTCAAAAAATCATTGTGACAAGTATAGGCCAGGAACCTCTCCTCCATATAATGAACTGCAAAACGTCCAAAGAGATGTGGTGTAAATTAGAGAGTGTCTATGAACTGAAGTACAAAGCTAGTATTCACATGTTGCAACAACAGTTTTATAGCTTTGCGAAGGACCCTCAAGATGGTATAGTTCTGCATATTTCGAAGTTGCAGGCAATTGTACAGAAATTAGCGGACGCAGGTGAAAAAGTGTCAGATTCGATGGTGGTTACTAAAATTCTTATGACGTTACCGGATTCATATAACCATTTTTATAGCGCGTGGGAATCCACAGCGGTGACAGAACAGACATTGGAAAATTTGATTTCAAGGCTGGCAATGGAAAAATGGTTTGCATGATCTTGAGGACAGTAGGGCTTTGTATGTGGGTAGGGCTCACTCAAGTAGATTGAAGAACTCTAACCTCAATGAGCAACCAAAGCGAGGCAAGTGCTTTGTTTGTAAAAATTTCGTAAACTGGAAGAGAGACTGTCCTCAGTTAAAAGACAAAAATTATTCCAGTAATGGAGAGAAAAAGGGTAACGCATTTTTATGCGATGTGCTTTTGGCGGAAGGTGTTGAGCAAGCTGATGAATGGTTTCTAGACTCTGGTGCAAGCGATCACATGACGAATCGCAGGGAATGGTTTCTTAATTATCAGGAGTTTGAGCGACCGATTATCGTAAGGTTGGGTAACGGAAACACAATCAATGCGTATGGAAAAGGTGATATAAATGTTTCGTCCTATAACAACTCTGTTTGGAAAGAAAATCATTTGGCCGATGTTCTTTACGTGCCAGAAATTCGTCTTAATCTTTTTTCTTTGAATTGTGCTTTGGACAAGGGACTTAGATTTGTCTCAAATAATTCTAAATGTGAGTTGCTTAAGGAATATGTTGTTTTGGCAGTGGGAATCAGAGAAAATAAGTTATTTAAATTACTTATGAAGGTTATTCCCTTATCGGTTGAGAATGCATGCGTCAACATAAGTGAAGCAGATAAGACGAGTTTAAGAAGTTGGCATTAGAAACAAGGCCATCAGAATATTGTCCATGTTAAGAAAACACTTGTGGCCAGAAAAATTCCTTTTGTGGACAAAGACATTTTTTTTTGCGAAGCGTGCATGTACGGGAAGCAACATCGGGGGCCATTCCAAAGTAGTCAGCATAAGTCCAGTGATGTAGCTGAGCTTGTGCACTCTGACATATGCGGTCCTATGTCTCAAAACTCTATTGGTGGATCTAAATATTTTATACTTTTCAAAGATGATTTTTCACATTTTAGAACAATCTTCTTTCTTAAGGAAAAGTCAGAGAACCAAATTTATATTGAAAAGTACCTACAGATAGTTTTAGCTGAAACAGGGAAGAAAGTTAGAACTCTTCGTTGTGCAGAATATATTGTGCCAGAGAAGTGTCAATCATCAGAAGACAGTTCCCTACACACCTGAACAAAATGGTAGCGCCGAACGTGAAATGCGTACCATTGTTGAAGCGGCACGTTCGATGATTCATGCTAAGGATTTACCTCAAAAATATAGGGCTGAAGCTGTGAACACTGCCGTTTACATTCTAAATCGTACAGGTACTAGCTCGGTAAAAGGCAAAACTCCGTACGAGCTATGGTTCGGAAAAGAAGCTGAAATTGGAAATCTCCATGTTTTTGGAAGTAAAGTTTTCGTTCATGTCCCACAACAGAAAAGAAGGAAATGGGATCGCAAATCAAAGAAGGGAATATTTGTTGGATACGAGTATGGGGTTAAAGGATACCGAGTGTACATACCAGAAGAGAATAAAGTAAACGTGTGTAGGGATGTAATTTTTAGCCCATCAGATAGTAATATTTCGAAGTCCAGGAAGTTAGGATCAGGTGTTTGTGAAATTTCAGTTAGAAATCAGTGCTCACTTTTTGAAGATACTGATAAAGGTGCTGATGTAATTAAAGATGCTGAAAAGAAATGTGATGCAGAAGAAGCTGAGATGAAGGAAGCTGAGGCAGAGGAAGCTGAGGCAGATGAACCTGAGGCAGATGAAGCTGAGGCAGGTGAAGCTGTAGCAGGTGAAGCTGAGGCAGATGAAGCTGAGGTAGAGGAAGCTCAGGCAGATGAAGCTGAGGCAGGTGAAGCTGTGGCAGGTGAACCTGAGGGAGGAAAAGATGATGATGATGAAGTTGCTGATGATGTATTCGAAGATGCTGTTTGTGTTGGGAAAAGTAATGAGTTTGCTGACGGTGATGTTGGAAATAAAGAAACTGATAGTGTTGAAAATGAAGTTGGTGTCCTAAAGAAGTCCACTGAAGCTTGGAGGCAACGGCGTCTAAGGAGTACTAAAAACAAAGAAAGTCAGGCTAATTCATGTATAGAAGAAGGATTTGCTTTCCTAGCTGAATCATATATTCCTGTTCATTACGATGATGCAATTACGTGCAGTGAAAATAAAAAATGGAAAGATGCAATGGATTCGGAAGTGAAGTCACTTCAAGAAAGTGATACCTGGGTATTAGTAGACTTACCATATAATAGAAAGGTGGTTAATACAAAATGGGCCTACCAGGTGAAAGGGGCAACAGAAAACGAAAGTGAACGTTTCAAGGCTAGGTTAGTGGCACGTGGTTTTAGCCAACAATTTGGAGTCGACTATTTTGATACTTTTAGTCCTGTTGCAAAATTTTCATCAATAAGAGCAATCTTGTCTATTTCAGCTTGTGAAAATTTGCATTTAAAACAATTTTACGTTAAAACGGCTTTTTTGAATGGGAGTATTGATGAGGAGATTTATGTATGTCAACCAAAAGGGTACGAGGATGGAACTGGTCGAGTTTGCAGACTAAAAAAAAGTCTATATGGGCTCAAACAAGCCTCCAGGTGTTGGAATCAGACATTCAAGAAGTTGTTATATGATTTTAAATTTTCTGTTTGTGATGCGGATCCATGTGTATTTATTAGTTGTAGAAATGGAAATAAAACTATTTTAGCCATTTATATAGATGACAGTCTCTTCAACTAAGGAAAGTGAAATATGCGAACTTTGTGAATATCTAAAGTTAAATCTTCAGATAAAAGTGTTTCCAGCAAGGCATTTCTTAGGATTGGAACTGAGAAGACTCGAGGATGGTTCGATTCATGTAAGTCAATCAATGTATGTAAAGAGATTGATTGAAAAATTTGGTATGAAGGACGCAGTGCCAGTGCTGACTCCAGCTGAAGTCTCAATTAATTCAACTGGTGGTCTGGAAGGAATAGCAGAAGAAGTGAGATTCCCTTTCCGAAAAGCTGTAGGAAGCCTCATGTATTTGATGGTAGCTACGCGTCCAGATATAGCCTATGCTATAGGATATGTAAGCCGTTTTTTGGACAAGCCTAAGTAGATTCATGTGTCAATGGTGAAACGTATCTTGCGATACGTTAAAGGAACAGCTGACTTTGGTATGCTTTTTAAAAGAACTAAATTTACTTTATCTTGTTTTAGTGATGCCGACTATGCCGGTGACGTTATAACTAGACGTTCCACCAGTGGTTTCGTTTGCCTGATGGGTTCAAGCTGCATCACATGGGCTTCACAAAGTCAGAAATGCGTTGCTTTGTCTACTACAGAAGCGGAGTTCGTTGCTGCATGTCAGGCGGTGAAGGAACTGGTCTGGGTTCAACAACTGTTGTCTGCTTTGCTACAAGATGAATGTGCAAAGCCAGTTCTGTTTGTGGACAACCAAGGGGTTATCCGGCTCATAAAAAATCCAGAGTTCCACAAACGAACAAAGATAGATGTTCGCTACAATTTTATTCGGGAGAAATATGAAGAAAAGATGTTCGACTTGGAATATGCACCGACTCAAGACCAAATCGCCGACATATTTACCAAGGCCCTTCCCAAGGATAAATTTTTCCAGTTTCGATATATGATGGGAATAGTAGCACTTAATTAATTTTTTTAAATTAGTTATGAAATGAATTAAAAATGAAATATTATTGTTTATCTATTTGAATTAATGAAATTTTAAACATTTGAAAAAGTGGGAGTGTTTAAATTGTTTGTTTCCTATTTGTTTAAAATTCTTATTGCCTATTACAATACCCTATAATACCTTTGTAGAATGTACGTATATACATATTTACATATGTTACTTGCTATTCACTTTACACTTTATATTAAACACTTATTTTATGCTTTGTTAAGTATAACTTTACATAACGAAATATAGTTCTTCTTGAATCAAATACGCAGGTTGTTTTTTCTTGTACATTGGAACAGATTTTTCAGAAGAAAATCATTCATATTTACGAAACAGAGTTAGTAATAAACTTAAGCCTATGTATAAGAAGACAGATACCCAAATTATAGACTGAAACCATGTTAGCGATGAAAAAGGGAGCAAATATTACAAAACTCAAGTTAAACGCAATTATAAATATGAAAATACATAAATTCTTCTTTCAGACACTATTCATAATACTTTTAATAATTACATCCACAAACGGACAAAAAATTGACGCTCAAGTCATAAATACAGGAAAAAGATTTATAACGATTAGAGGCGAAGAAATCAAAATAATAGAAAACTATTACAAAATTCTGCACATTATTAATCTAACACTATGGACAGACAGTTTCAAATTGATAAAATACAACGTTGACAAATTAGAAGACAAAAACGAATACCCGACTATTGTACATGGACTAAATCAACTAGAACATGAAATTAATAGCCTGATTCACAAAGATAAACAAAAAAGAGCGTTATTTAACTTTGTAGGAAAAAGTCTAAAATATTTAGCAGGAACCATGGACTACGAAGACGAACAAGAAATTAGGTCGAGACTTAGCCTAAACGAAGAAAATAATAATAATCTAATAAACGGATTAAACGACCAGGTTAAGATAAACACAAAGTTTTACGAAAATATTTTTAACGTTACAGAACACATTAACAAGCAACAAAGTGAAATAAAAGAACAATTCAACAACAAAACCTTAGAATAACAACTATGCAACATGCGTTTCAAATGCAATATGATATACGATTACTAAATAATCAAGTAAAAAAAGTTAAAGAAAGTATTGTAAAAATATGTTGTCAGAAAAGGAAATTTTTCACAATAATCAAATAATTTTTATAGTAATGATTCCAAATTATAGCACTTAAAAGTTTCACCGTTCTTATAGAAGCAATTCCGAATTTAAAGTCCCTTGAGCTCTCCTCTACTTACAATAAATTAATTACTGATGGAAAAACTAATTTTTTAGATAATAATAACGTACTAAAGAAAGAAGATCTAAGAATTATAAACGATGAATGTATTCAAAACATTTTTAAAGAGAAAACAACATGTAATCTTATGAAAAATGAAAACAAAGAAATAAAGCAATTAACTAACAATATTTTAATCTTGAAAAATATGCCAAAAACTTTAATTGATCATAACTGTAATGATTTTAAAATGGAAATTCTTCTAATTATAAAACGAATGCTAGTATACATTATAGCCTTAATTTCTTAATATTGACCATATTAATCGCGTTCCTTATAGTTTTTTTTTTCAAAAAAAGAGTTAATAACATTAAAATTAATATTAAAAATAGCGATTCTCCGGAAAAGAATCTTAAGGGGGGAGGTGTTACGTCCCAGCCTCCACCTGTAACCAAAACCCCGTTATCCCACACACTCCCCTTTGCCTAACGGCTTTACCATAAAATTAATAACGGATTCCCACGCCATATTGCTTAGCTGGCAAAACCAATCCTAAACGGATACACCCCCTTTTCCCTTGACGCCAACAAACGGAAAATTAAATACTCATATTTCATTCTATTCAAATGAAATATGATTATTTCGAAAACAAGTGCATTCCTTTCACACGGGAAGCAGATCGCGCTACCAGTGGAGAGTTCATAAAAATATACGAGTATTATTAAGTCAGTTCGTTTTTAATCATCCAACTGTGAGGTGCAGCCCAGCTAAAAACAGCGGCCTCCTTTTTGACTCTTATATAATAACACGAAGAATTATTATTGTAAATAAAATTTAATAATAAATGAATAAATAAAAATATTAATAAGAAAGTAAGAAGAAAAACAAAAAAATGTTTTTTTTTTATTACGAAATCGCTGGACACGAATAAAAATACCTTATAAATCCTTATAAACCAAATAATGATTTATAAAAAAAAAAATGTAATTACAAATGAAATCGAGTATGTTAGTCATAGCATAACATCAGCATTCTACTCGATTGCATTGATTGTCACTCAATAGTAATAAGATCCTTACTTAGATATTATAGCCAATAGCAAAATAAGATAAAAAAGTATTATAACAGTTAGACAAATTAAATGATGAATCTGGAAAGGATACCTGTTGCCAAACCTGGCAGCACTATAAGTTCAGGCAAATATCAATATAGGAAAATGTCAAAATAAACGACTAAAGGTTAAGTGAGACATTAACCTCAAAAGGTTTTGGCGCACATTTTTTTAAGGAGATTAAAACAGAAGTTGCCGCCAAAGAAGAACGTTCAAAACGAAATTTTTAGTTCTCTATCTTCACTTTATTATAAAATAAAACTGAATTAAAATCATAAAACTTAAAAATTCAAAATCAAAGTTTTTCTTTTAATTTATTTTGGCAACATTCTAAAAATTTCGTTCTTTAAACAAAAAAAAAAAAACAAAAAAAGTTTCCTGTACGATATTGAAATTCCTTAAAGGAATCTATACAGCTAAATTGGACTTGGATGAATCATCAATATAAGACTGCACCGATTGCAGCAAGAAGATCACCAGCTTACGCTCAAAGCATCGTTCCTAATCTGCTATACAGTTCCCGAAAGAATCACTGCCTTAAAATACACCGCATTGGCACGCGGTTTTTCGCAAATAGGTTATATTTAATACCTTACTTAAAAGCTTGGTACTCCTTCGTTTTCCTTTCACTCTTTCAACAGGGCCACTACTGAAGTGGAAATAAATCATACATTTAATTCCCAGCTAATTTCTTTGCTCCATCAATCAACCTTTTCTTGCTCGTCACTTTGTCACCATCATCACGAATCACTGAAAAACAAGAAAGAAAACGCAAAACGCCTTCCAAAGCCACTACACGCTGTCACTGTCAGGTAAGCAATGTCTAACAAGAATCTCTTTAGTAAGTCAAATAAAGTCGCACGCTCGCCACCACCTTCGCATCCACCGCCTCCGCCACCACCGCCACCGCCGCCACAATTGAACCCCTTGGGGTCATCGCAAGAACAAAGATCCCCTTTGCCGAACGAAAACAGAATTCTAAAACGTAAAGAATTCAACTGTAGGTCATGTTCCGGGCCAGACAACGATGAAATGGTTCAATGTGACCTCTGTGATAATTGGCACCATTTTGATTGTGTCAATGTCACATCAGATATAGAAAATCGAGATTGGTGCTGCCCTAGCTGTTTAAAACAGTCCGATCAGAATCAGCAAAAGTCAAATGAATTGCCACAATGCTCGCAAGTGGCATTACAGTCAAATCTTCCATCGGCTGAAACATCGAAGCTCATAGAGGGGAACTCTACTGAACCTCAATCCTTCAAGGCAAAGAGTGCACTAAAATCAACAAGTTCTGCTAAGTCTATCAAACTAAGTTTGAGAAAACTTGACGAAGAAAGACGACTTAGAGAAGAAAGATGTAAAGAATACTTTCTAGAAAAAGAGAAAAGAGATAAAGATTATCTTGATGCTAAGTATGCTCTCTTAGAACAGCAAACTTCAGACGATGATAGCGATATTGAGTCCACATGTAGAAGTGACAGGTTGAATGCATGGGTTCATGATCAATTCAACAAAAGCCAACCGATTAATGCTCAAGCCATTGCCAAAGATAATTCAACAATAACTATCAAAAAAACAATTAAGACTCCAAAATTGAGCTTACAACAACCCCCCAAGCTTAACGACACATGGGTTGGAACTAAACCTACTTCTGCATCTGTACCTGCTAAAGAAGTCAATGAGCACTTGTATAACAACACACGTCAATTTCCCGATCATGCTCTTTCTTTTAATCAACCTAAGAGTAACACAGATGCATGCCAAATCCTACCTAGTTGTTCAAATGATTTACCCAAACTAAGTAGTATGCAAATAGAGACGAGACGTATAATTTCAAAGGAATTGCCGAATTTCAATGGATACGCTGAAGAATGGCCTCTCTTCATAGCATCTTATGAGAACTCAAGTAGAGCATGTGGTTTCTCTTTGGACGAGAATCTTCTCCGCTTACAGAAGTGCCTCAAAGGCAAAGCTTTGGATGCTGTTAGATCGAAACTTATGTATCCAGACCAGGTGCCAAATATAATTTCAACTTTACGCATGATGTTCGGCCGTCCAGAAAATGTTATTGACACCTTAATAAATAAGCTTAGAGAAGAAAAACCACCCAAGCCCGATCGGCTGGATTCACTGATTACGTTTGCTCTTTCGGTGGATAATATAGTTAACATCATGCAAGCTTCTGGTTTACAGTCTCATCTAAATAATCCCTCGTTGTTGAGAGAGCTTACCGAACGACTTCCATATCCAATTCGATTAAATTGGGGGATTTTTAAGCTTGAAAAAAGAGATGTAAATCTCTCATCATTCAGTGCTTGGCTAAAACAGATAGCTGAAGCTGCATGTGAAGTCACAGATATGACATGCACTCGACCCTCGGAAGCAAAAAACGAGAAAAGAAAGACAGATACAACATATTTTAACGCAACCCATGAAAACGTTGAAGACATTCGCCAAGACCAACGACCTTGTGTTATATGTGATAAAAATTGTAAATCTGTTGAAAACTGTAATGATTTTATAAACATGAGCTTAAAGCAGAAGTGGGAGGAAGTTAAAAAAAACTTTCTTTGTCGAACATGTTTGGTTCGACACTACAATCGTAGATGCACATCTAACAAGCGATGTGGAGTAAACAACTGCTCATATAAACACCACAAGTATCTACATAAATATGAAGAGCCAACAAACGACGTTGTTGATGAAAAGAAGTTACACGAAAATTACTGCAATATGCATGAACTTAAAAATCGTATTCTTTTTAAGATATTGCCTGTAACGCTTTATAATAACGATATTGAATTAAAAACTTATGCATTTTGTGATGATGGCTCCTCAGTTACGCTGATGGATGAAGAATTAGCTAAAACTCTTCAATTAAAAGGAAAAATAGAACCGTTGTGCCTAAAATGGACCTCGAACACCATGAGAACTGAAAATAACTCGAGGAAGGTAAGCGTACAGGTATCAGCTCCTGGTAGTTCAGAAAAATTTTATCTTTCTAACATTCGCACTGTTGAATCGTTGAACTTACCGTCTCAGTCAATGGACTATGAAGAACTAAAATCTAAATTTCCGTATTTAAGAGGCATTCCGGTGGAGTCTTATCAGCAAGTGAAACCTCGAATCTTAATTGGAATTGATCAAATTCAACTAATCAATTCGATGAAACATCGTGAGGGAAATATGGATCAGCCAGCCGCAATTAAGACTCGTTTAGGTTGGATTGTATTTGGTCCATGTGTAAGCAGCAGTGGAGATGAAATCAATTTCTTCAACTTTCATGCCTGTGAATGCCAAGAAGAAGCTGATGGAAAGCTTCATGAACTCGTACGCAGCTTCTTTGCTATTGAAAATATTGGTTCAAAAAACGTTAAGCGCCTTTTGAGTGGAAATGATATAAGGGCAAATACTCTTTTAGAAAACTATACTAAACGGATTGGTGATCGTTTTAGTGTGCCTTTATTATGGAAAGGTGAATGCTTTGAACTTCCTGACAGCAGGCCTGCAGCAGAACGAAGAATGTTGTGCTTAGAAAAAAAACTTAGCAAAGATCCTGTGCTGACAACAAATCTTCAATCCCAAATTCAGAATTATATTTCCAAGGGATATGCGCGCAAGCTTAATGAAAACGAGATTCACGAAGACGTCGGAAAACGGATCTGGTATCTACCTATTTTTCCAGTTATCAACCCAAACAAACCATCCAAAGTACGCATTGTTTGGGATGCAGCAGCGAAAGTAAATGGAGTTTCGCTCAATTCCATGCTTCTATCTGGACCAGACAATCTGCCATCATTGCCAGAGATTTTATTTCGTTTTCGCCAAAGAAAGATTGCAATTTGTGGAGACATAAGAGAAATGTTCCACCAAATCAAAGTGGATGAGTCTGATCAAAGTGCTCAAAGGTTTCTGTGGAGAAATGCAAACACTGGAAAGCTTGAAGACTACGTTATGCAGGTTTTGACATTTGGGTCAACTTGCTCACCTTGCTGTGCAGAGTATATTAAAAATAAAAATGCACTTGAATACTCCACAAAATACCCTAAAGCAGTAAATGCCATTATTCAGAACCACTATGTTGACGATTTTCTGGATAGCTTGGACAGCGAAGAAGAAGCTGTGAAATTAGCCAAGGAAGTCATTTACATTCACAATCAGGGAGGATTCGAAATTAGAAACTTTTTAAGTAACTCTTTAAAGGTTGTAAAAGCACTTGGAGAAAACGCTGCCCACTTTGACAAGGACTTTAAACAAAACTCTGGTATTTTTGAATCTGAAAAGGTTTTGGGACTGTGGTGGTCTCCTGAAAAAGATGAATTCTCGTTTTTTAATAACTCCAAGAAGTTTAACACTGAGATTTTCAGCAAAGAATTTATTCCAACCAAAAGGGAAATTTTAAAAATCCTCATGAGTGTTTTTGATCCACTCGGCCTTATTTCCCACTTTCTTGTTTTACTAAAAATATTACTTCAAGATGTTTGGAGACAGCGTACACCGTGGGACGAAGAAATACATCCTGATCAGTTGAAATTATGGCATGAATGGGTTAAACTTCTGCCTTTAGTAAGAGAAATTCGAATAAGGAGACCATACTTAAGTGATTTGAAATTTGAAATTGGATGTTCAGTTGAACTTCACATTTTTGTAGATGCTAGTATGTCAGCCTATGCAGCAGTAGCCTACCTTAGAGTTAAAAAAGGTTTTCGTACTGAGTGTTGTCTAGTATGTTCTAGAACGAAAGTGGGTCCCATCAAGCAGATATCAGTACCTCGAATGGAGCTAGAGGCGGCTGTTTTAGGCACTAGACTTGCCAATACTGTGATAAAGGGGCTTTCGATTAAAATTAACAGACGCTTCTTTTGGTCGGATTCACAGTCCGTTCTCTGTTGGATCAAAAATGAAAATCGAAAGGTTAAGCAGTTTGTGATGTTTAGAGTGGGTGAAATTTTAGAAAACTCGAACGAAGATGAATGGAGATGGATACCCAGTGACGAAAATCCAGCAGATGATGCCACAAAATGGAATTTAAAAATAGATTTCTCTTCGAACAGCCGCTGGTATTGTGGACCTAATTTCTTATATCATTCCAAAGACACATGGCCAACAAGAGTACCAAATGCAAATGAATGTGGAGTTTTCACTCATTCTGTATTTTATCTTCAGTCATTGGTGGACTACACTCGGTTCTCGTCGTGGAAAAAACTATTTCGCACCATGGCTCAAATTTATCGCTTCCTCGATATAAAGTTCAAGAAAAGAGATCCCAAGATGAATTTTTTAAACACGAAGGATATCTCCAGGGGTAAATCATACCTTTACAGACTTTGCCAATTCGAGGCTTACTCAAGTGAGATTAACAAACTAAAAGAAAGCGGAGTTGTATCATCACAAGTTTTGTTTGGAAAATCTAGCTTGTTGTATACTTTAAATCCCTACTTAGATGAAGATTGTGTAATGCGTATAAAAGGTCGGATTGACGCATCCAAAGATGTTTCATATGACTGTAAGAGGCCGATTATTTTACCGAAAGTACATTACATAACAACACTGATAATCAAGGATATGCATGACCGCTTCCATCATTCGAATTCGGAGACCGTGGTGAATGAACTTCGACAGTTTTACTACATCCCAAATCTTCGAACAGTTTTGAAAGAGATTCAATCAAAATGTCAAGAATGTAAAAATAGAAGAGCAGTTCCTGTTCCACCACAAATGGGTGATTTACCTCCAGCTCGCTTAAAGGCCTTTACTCGACCTTTCTCTTATGTTGGCGTTGACTATTTTGGTCCAATGTTGGTAACAGTGGGAAGACATAATGAAAAACGATGGGGAGTAATATTTACATGTTTAACCGTCAGAGCAATTCACATCGAGATTGCACACAATCTTTCCAGTGACTCGTGTATTTTGGCAATCCAGCGTTTCCTTGCCAGAAGAGGAAAGCCATTAGAGATCTGGTCAGATAATGGAACAAATTTTAGAGGGGCAGATAATGAGCTCAAAGATGCAATGAATTCGCTACGATCAGATGTTGTTATTAACAAGTGTGTTCACGAGGGTATCAAGTGGAACTTTATACCTCCCGCATCACCACATATGGGGGGGAGCTGGGAAAGATTAATTCGTTCAATAAAACAAACATTGGCACATATGCCTCAAAGTCGAAATCCAAAAGACGAATTATTGCTTACAATAATGGCGGAGGTGGAATATATAGTAAATTCGAGGCCTCTCACTTATGTGCCTATAGACGCCGACAGTGACCAAGCGTTAACACCCAATCATTTTTTGATTGGTTCTTCGAGTGGCATTAAGCTCACAGGTGAGCTTAGTGATGATGGGGTAGTTCTTAAAAAAAACTGGATGACTTGCGAACAATATGCTGATAGTTTTTGGAAACGTTGGATCTTAGAATACCTCCCAACTCTTACAAGAAGGACTAAGTGGTTTCAGTCAGCAAATCCTATATCAGAGGACGATATCGTAATAGTTGTCGATGCGAATTCTCCAAGAAGTACTTGGCCAAAAGGGAGGGTCATTCAAGTCAACCAGAGCAAAGATGGACAAACGAGATCAGCTGTAGTTCAAACAGCAACCGGAGTTTATACTCGACCAGCAGCAAAGTTGGCTGTCCTAGATGTTAACCGGTTTGACGATAGTGGTAATCCGGCAAAACCCAGATTACCAGGCGGGACTGTTGCCAAACCTGGCAGCACTATAAGTTCAGGCAAATATCAATATAGGAAAATGTCAAAATAAACGACTAAAGGTTAAGTGAGACATTAACCTCAAAAGGTTTTGGCGCACATTTTTTTAAGGAGATTAAAACAGAAGTTGCCGCCAAAGAAGAACGTTCAAAACGAAATTTTTAGTTCTCTATCTTCACTTTATTATAAAATAAAACTGAATTAAAATCATAAAACTTAAAAATTCAAAATCAAAGTTTTTCTTTTAATTTATTTTGGCAACAATACCCATTGGGTAGCATACATAAAAAATAAAGACAATATTGTTAAGTATTTTTATAGTTTCGGAAATTTAAGACCACCAACTGAAATAATAAGCTATCATGGAAGCCAAATAAATTATAATTATATTCAAGAACAAAATTTTGATTCATTTATATGTGGTCGTTTATGTTTAAAATATTTAATAGAACAATATCAATATGTTTTTCAAAATAAAAAAAAAATGAATAAAATGTTGTGAATTTAATAAAAAGGTATCATTCGTCTTTTAATCAACATGTCGCTTACATTATCTTTAAGTGGGAACGAATCAAATCTTACAGCGGAATATTTCCCGCCAATCGTACTAAAATCCAATAATATATGTGGGCTCATAGATTTTCAATCATACAACTCTTTACCAAATCTGGACGAGTTTAATAACTTGTTGCATATAGGTAAAAGTCTCATTTCTTTTCCTATTGGTTCATATGAGATTGGAGACATTAACAAGTTTATACAAAAGAAACTAATAGACATTAATAAAAAGAAAAGGAATTCAATTAGAAAAATTGAAATGAAAATCGTACCAAACAACAATACTTTGAAATGCGAAATTTTTATTTCTGAAGTAATCGATTTCTTTAAACCAGTTTCTATTGGCCCCCTGTTAGGATTCAGTGAGAAAATGTTGGAGTCAAATAAATCTCATGAATCAGATCTTTACGTTGATATTAAGAAAGTTAATGCAATACGTGTAGAATGTAATATTATAGATGGAACATATCGTTGGCTTAGAGAACATATCGCTTAAAGCGCCTAACTCCACATTCTTTTAACCATTATGGACCACTTCAAAAATTGCTAAAAAAAAACACAAAAATCTATCAAATCTTTTCAATTTCACTGAATTTGGCAATAACGAGTGTTGAAAAATATTTAATGTAATTTTGGCTTTATTCAAGTAATGCGCACACTTTGTTTAAAATACTTGTTTGTAAAAATGCAAAATAGGAGTAAGCTGCTTTACACTCTAAGCCGACGATAAATAAAGCTTCACAACGGAACAAAATAGGAAACAAAAATTCAAAACTTAATATTTGTTCTGTCTTCAGTATTTAACATTCAAGTTATCACGGTCAGGCATTCACCTGACAGGAAAAAAAGAACACGCTGCACACGAGCGACGGAAATCGGCCAGGTACCTCGCTGTGAAGGGCGCCGCACCGCTCCACGAATGGGTCGCCACGTTCCACGAAAGGCGTCACCATGTCGTGAAGGCTAAAACAAGGCAAGCTTACGTAGAACAAATTAAGCAAAACCAGCGAATACAGGGGGGAGGGGTCTCGGGGTCATGACCTTCTCCGACCTCCCCCCCCCCCAAAAGCTATAAGGAGAAAAAAATGTTCTCCTTATAGCTTTGGAATAGACTATTCATTATGTATTTATAAAAGTATCTACCTACTCCTATTCCTATCAACATTTTCAAGCCATTGCCCGAATCATATTTTTATTTGATACTACTTTATGTCATATTTTAAAGATTGACAAAATACCATAATACCAGTTTCATAGCATTTTCCTGGTGGCATGAAAACTACTATTTCGACATTCATTCATTACTATTGTGGTTTTATTGGTGAAACGAATCGATTTATTTATGCTTAAGATCTATAAAAGAGACAATTTTGACCTTTTTTGAATTTAGAACATTTCAGCATAGGGTAACAAAATTGATATACTTTTTTGATTCAAAATCAATTTGGCAGATCTACGTTTTTAGCAGATATACCCTCTTTAATGCCAAAACAATTTTCAATACTGTTTTCCATTGGTTTAATTTATTTCGGTTGTGATAATTTTGGCAAAAATATGAAGGAAATTATCTCCGATAAAAATAAAATGCATGACTGGATCGTGCGTACTTGACCTTATGTTCAAGTTGGTTGGAATTAAGAACTTTTAAAATATTAAAGTGGTTATGGAAAAACATAAAAAAGCATTTAAATTGTTTTATTAATTGTATAAACAACTATATAGTTAAAAAGCTTAGAGCTCAAAAACAAGTAGGCCATTTGATTACTTGGAAAAATATGAATTTATACAAAAAAAATTTAAATCGTTGTAGCGGTTTTCTTAAAAATTAGTTTTTTGTATATACAATTTTGGTAACATTAAAAAAAAGTTTTGGTATGGAAATTTTGAGTATATATTATAATACATTTTTAAACCTAGTTTCAAAAAACGTCATCAACTCGTTATTGAGTATTGAATTTTCAAAAAAAATTAGTACCTAATATTTTTTTTAAAATCCAAAATAATTTCTTTTTCAAAATTTTGGTATCCAATATTATTAACATTTTAAGAAAGCTTTTGGATAAAATTTTGACTTAAGTCGTTAGTCATTAATGTCGTCGTTAATAAAAAAATCAAAAGTTAAAAAAGCCTTTATATGGCAGGTAACGTTTATAAAGGTTTTCGGTAATTTTTTTCTTATCAAAAGTACACCATACCTACAATAAGACACAGATTTTTTTATCAAAATCGTTACGGCCGTTTTTGCGGTCAATAAGCTTACCGTTATTTTTGGAGCTTAAAAAAAATTCAATGTCCCCTCTGGAGAGTCACAAGAAAACCATAAGTTCAAAATTTGAAGAAAATTGCTTCAGTGGTTTAGGCTGTAGGTCCATATATGGACAAGACAAGAGGCACGAAATATTGAAATTTGGAAGTGGATCAACATTCAGTTTCCAAAGTTTAGCTCAACAAAATTAGGGTTTTATAAATAAAATAATAAGGGTATTCATGCAACGTTGGAAAACTATTGTAAACATCGTAATCGTCGGCTAGTTTACAAGGACATCGTAACGAAGTATCAACATTTGTAGGAGAAATCTTTTCCAACAAATCGTAATTCCTACATGAATTTGTATCGTCAATAAAAATGGTAAACGTGGTAAACTTTTAAACTAATTCTGAACGAAAAAGAATAAAAAAAAAAAAACATCAAAACGAGAAACATTTTAATCAAAGTAATGATACAATTAAAAGAAAAACAGGAAAACTGAATTGGACGAAAGTAACTTTTTATTTGACGTAAGACAAACAGCATATTAATTGACAATATTTACGCAACCCGTTTCAAAAGGGTGTTCATAAAATGTGCATCGTAAACTAAAAAAAATTACTACGTCGAAGAGCTTACATCTTTGTATGAAAACCCTTAATATAAATAATTTTTAAACTTTCATCAACAAATAATAAAACAGTAGACGCTTGATTAATCTAAAATCTAAAAGAATTAACTATCCGAAATAGTGAACACACAAAATTTTATATAAATTTTTTTTTTACAAAAATGTCTCGCAAGCATTTCAGATTGTTTGAGGACACTGAGGAATAGTTTTTTTTGTTCTTTAAACCTAATTGAAAGCTTTGTTAATAATGCTTAAATAAATGTAAAAACATTCACGCATCAAACAAAATGTACATGCCCTCTTAAAACTCCTGCTCGAAAAAGTGAACAATCTCGAAGGAGTTTACAGGCTAGTTTATATTACTTCACAAAATCGAGCGTCTACTATTTTATTTTATTAAGATAAAAAAGGTAGTTGAAAAAAGAAGAAAACTCTCCTTATTTTGTCAAAATTATGTAAACGGAATTATGTATGAAAATGGAAAATCAGAATCTTGAAACAAAAAATTTAAAAAAAAATTGTGAGGCCAACAAAAAGAATGAAGCCGTGGAACAGTCTTTGACTTGATAAATTTATAAGTACTGATTTGGGTAATTTTTTGGTATGACCCCCCCCCCAAGAAGTGGAGCTGTATGAGCCACTGCCAAAAACTTAAATGGATTTGGGTACGATATGATGATTAGGTCATTTTAATCTCGGCAAAAAAAAAATTTAGTTTTTTAAAGACAGAATTTCACCAAAATTTCGACTGTGATCGACATTTTATGAATCGAAATTTCAAAAATCGATATTTTAAAAGTTATGGGTGAATTCTTATACGTCATCTGCCTCAAAAATAAGTTAAAGTAATCAACACAAACTGCAAGTCTGCTGTTCGAAAATCAAAAATTTGACTGCGTTAGCATCCCAGGTAATATCATTAGAATTTTGACTTTTGCTCATTATATGTTGTTGTGTTAACATAAGTTTTTGTCCTCACGTTTACAGCCATTTTTGTATTTCTGACAGTTTAAAATTTTAATTTCTACAACGGAATACGAAAGTACAAAATAGGTGGTATAAGGTGTGTTACACACTGAGTTTCAAACAGCTTCAGATTTGCACTAAATCTGGCGGTCTAAGACTGTTCGAAACTCACCTATTATATTCTGTGCGTACCTATTAGCGTACCAAGTACCTATTTTGTACTGTGCGTTAGCATTGTGTTCAATAATCAAGTTTGCTTAGGTCACATGTTTGAATTCATCGTCTACGGTGCAACTGGGCAGTATAATTATCGAGTTAACGAATATTTAAAAGCTAGAAATCGTGTTAGTAAACGTCAAATGCGTTTACCAGTAAATTGACAATTTTCTTGCAAACAGGACGGTTACATACTACTTTTCATATATCTGCTTCAAAAAACGACGATCATCTGACGATCAACTTGACTTTGACTTTACAATATTGTGATCAGTTTATAGTTTTGGGAATGATGTTTCATATATCCAGCTAATGAACTATCATGACACTGTTTGTGAATATCTAACCTATCTTTCCTTCCTACAACTAGTTTCCATTCATCGTCATTTTCTTGAACTACTAAATGATTTAATTTAACATACTTTAACAGGCGGCCATTCTCCACCCTCCATGCTGGAAAAGCTAATGGGTTTGACTCAACGGCTGAGGTCATTTTTCCTACCCAAGGGTCCATATCCTCTTCCGAGATTCCGGCCACCACCGGAACTCCGCGAGATAACATGTCAGGTACGACATGTTCCTTCCCCTTATGATGTATGATCTCATAATCGAATTGGTGTAATCTAACAGCACAGCGTGTCAATCGTCCCTGTGGGTCTTTGAGGTTACTCAACCAAATCAATGAGTTCAGTTACGACTGTAAATCGACTACCTTCGATATAAGGTTGCAACTTCTTAACTGCCTACAGGACGGCTAAACATTCTTTTTCCGTAGTGGAATAATTTCTTTCGGACCTATTCAATCACCTGCTTAAATAGCAAATAACCTTTTCCCCATCTTCAAAATTTTGCGATAGAACGATACCAATGCCATAATCAGATGCATCTGTCTGCACCACGAAAGGTAATTTGAAGTCGGGACATGTTAAAATCGGTTCCGTAATAAGGCATTCTTTCGCTCTCCTGAAACTATCCTCACATTCCTTTGACCAAATAAATTTTTTGGATTCCTTCAGTAAGTCTGTCAATGGCTTAACTAAATTAGCGAAGTTTGGTACGAAGCGTGTGTACCAGGAAACAGTTCCTATAAAGATCCTGACTTCTTTCACATTTCTTGGTGCAGGTATATTTATCATACTTTCTACTTTCTCCGGATCAACATGTAATCCGTTCCTATATACTACGTATCCTAAAAATTTAAGTGATGGTCTACAAAAGTGACATTTATCAAGCCCAACCTTTAAACCTGCTTATTGTAATCTTTCTAAAACTTCTCTCAGAATTTCTTGGTGCTTTCCAAAGTTATCTGAAGATAATAATATCATCCACATACACGAAAACATATGGTTCAAGCTCTGGACCTAGCACACTATCGATGAATCTCTGCCAAGTGGCAGGAGCATTATGCAAACCAAAAGGCATACGCTTAAATTGGAAAAGACCCCTGTTTGGTACCGTAAAAGCTGTTAACTTCTTTGATTCCTCCGCCATAGGAATCTGCCAGTAGGCTGATTTAACATCCAATGATGTCAAAAACTTCGCGCTCCTAAGCTTATCCAATATTGAAGAAATTAAAGGCAAAGGGTAAGCATCCCTTTCCGTTACTTAATTTAACTTTCTGTAATCTACGCAAAACCTAAAAGTACTATCTTTTTTCTTAATTAATACGAGAGAGGCCCAAGGACTATTTGATTTTTCAATTACGCCGTCATCTAACATTTCCTTAAGGGATTTGTCGATGTGAACCTGCTTCGAAGGCGACACCGGGTAGTATGTTTCTTTTATTGGGTCTGATGAAGTCTTTATTACGTGTTGAACCCTATTCGTTTAACCTAAACCTTCTGGTATATCTCTTAACAGATTTCTAATAAGAGTACTAAGTTTGTTCCTCTGCTCATCGCTCAAATCCGATTCCTCTATTATCGATGTGGTTCCGACCGAAGCCAACATCTCCTGATTCGAAAAGCTCCACATACGAGAACGTAGATCCGGGACCATTCCCGACGAAATGACTAAGCACTTAATTAAAACTGACCTGTTTTCCATAACTATCAGTAAATTTATTACCCCTAAAACTCTTACACTCGCGCCGTCTGCTAAATAACCTTCCTAACATTACTTGTATCTAATTGTAATCCTGCATCCTTAAGAATTTTCCACCCATCCCTACATATGATAGTTCTCGATGCTTCTGAATCTAAAAGCTTTAAAATCTTAATGCTCCTAAATATGGACGCCTATCGTCCCCACTTGTATCTAATGTGAAACCTAGTTGTACCTTGTCTACGAGCTGGTCGTCAGCAGGCGACCTTTCTAAATGCGACGGTGCTCTTGTCCTGCTGGTCTAAGAGATCGTTGCCCATTTCCCGAACATCGACGACAATCTCGCCGAGTTGTACCCATAGCTCCACAACCAAAGCAACGTCTAGGAGCGGAACAGCGATTAAAAAAATCTCCTTCCCTATTACAATTGAAACACCAAATTGACCGATTCGGTGGTGAATTCTGATTGACTGTCACTGTTGCCTCCTGAACGGCAGCAACGTTTGCGACATCAGGCTCTAGAGTCTGTCGAGACCGACTACTAGAAGGGGGGACAAAAGTTTCAACGTTGGTCCTAATAGTTTCCAAACTTCTTCCCAACGCAACCAGTTCTTTGACTGATTTGAATATCAATATCTTCTTCATAAGAAAACGGACACTTGTACGATTCCGTCCCAATCGTTTGGTCAAGCTATAACATTAACGAAGCCCTAAGCGTCTTTCTCATGTCGTCGAATGAGCCCTCTTTCAGCCCAAGAGCCCTAATCTCATATACGAGTTCATCCTTTGAAAGTCGATTAATATTCGTCCTATTCATTCCGAATGAATAAAGATCAAAGCCAACGAGTAAGATAACGTCAAACCAAATATAGACCGTAGTAAGCTAATCAATTAGCAAGTCCAATTACAAAATTCAACTTTTCACAATCCAAAAAAAATCACAGAGCTTCACTTGAGGGAAACGAAAATATTATGGAAAAATAAAGTAAAACAATCGAAATAAAAATTAATACTTAGCATGGTCACCCCCAGAATATGCTCACACCAGAAAACTTTTTCCACCCCAAATTATTCCACCCGGCAAAAATAATTTGTCAACACTGCCCAGATCCTACACCACAATACGCGAATTGGAGAAAAATGTTTTTTTAGGTTTTCCTTTTTTTCTTATTTGACAGATCTCTGCTGCACTAAAATCCAATAAAAGCAATATTAAGAAACAACAACAATGAAAATTAAATTTAAGATGTCCAAAATTCACAACCGATTTTGCATGGAATCAATTATTTTGATTAAAAAAAAACTCCACCATTAAGGCTCTCCCAAACCAACGCGAATCGCTCCGCATTCGCAACGAATCGTTCACAATATAGTACAAAATAGTACAAAATATGACAAATACACAACGCTAAACAGCAACAAAAATTCGTCGTCGCTGCGAATTCGCGTTGGTTTGGGAGCGACTTTAAAATGTAATCAACCCAAATGTTTAAGTGCCGAACGACCGATTTTGTTTAGAAAAACACAAGAATAATATATCCACTTTTGTTTGAACAGAAACCCCCTATTTTTTATATATATAATACCACATCACGAAATCTGAGATAAGAAATCCTTTATAAAATTTCTCACACGGATAATCCAAACAAATGAGAACGATCTTAAAACGCCAAAGAAGGTTCAATCAATCAAAATGAGAGAGAGACAAAAATATCACGATATGTTCGCTCTATTTCAATCAAAATGTAACCCAATTACAAAAAAAAACGTATGTAGGCCAAAGATATTGTCTAAAAGGTAGGTATATATATGAATTTTATCTTTAGTTTTGCATTTCATTTGTTTGCTTATTAATATATTTTCTATACAATCGTCTTTTAATATTTGTAAATTTTTTATTTCTTTTGTTACATAATATAATGTTTTATTTAATTCTAAAAAGTTATTTGTTTGTAAATCTATAATTTTATTACTAATTGGAAAGTTTTGAATATATATTTTATTCAACTTTTGGTTGGAATATTGTGGAATTAATACAATTACTAATATATTTTCTTTGTAAGTTGCTACTCGTAAATTGATTTTTAATTCTTTCAATTATTCAAATGTGATATTATTCTCTTTAATTTTTTGGCTTGTAATTATGTCTTGTGTTAATATTCCTGTTCTGCTTGTCAGTATTACGTCTTCTATTTTTCCAAAAGTTTCTTTAATTTCTTTTATGTTGTTATTGAATTCTATTTATATACGAAGGTTATCATTACTTCTATTTTTTAATTTATTTATTGTTTCAATGCCTTGGTTCATCAAGGCACTTAAAGTTTTAAATTGATTATTAAAATGATCATTTATCTTTATTTGTTTATTTAAGTTATCCATGGCATTATGATTATTCTCTTTTTTTTCTAATTTAATTATTTCACTTAATTGTTTATAATGTTTTTCTGGCATTATTTTATACTGTGCTTTTAATTGTTCGATTAGTCCTTTATAATCGGTTAAGTTGATTAAATGTATGGTATTATATTTTTCTATGAGTTCTACCTTTTCACTTTCTATTATTAAAAATTCTTGTTTAATTTCACTAATTTGTATTTCCTGCGGTCGTACTACCGTTATTTGCTTGTACAGAATAACCATTAGGAGTATCACTACTGCTTTCATATTGGATGGTCGCGAATTTTTTCTTCCTCCTGAATTGGTCTTTGTGCAAAACTTGTGTTCGTACGTGTGGTCTTATTGTAACTTTCTTGTCTTTTTGTTTTATAACTTTTGTTTTTTTATGTTTTGTTTTTAGTTTATCAAATCGCTCGGAATTATTTATTTTAGTATAGTAAGGATTAATTTCTTTATCACTCCTATTTTTATTTAATTTCTTTAATATTTTTTCTTTTTTACTTTCTATCCTTTCGCGCACTAATTTAATATCAACTCTGTTTAAATGTATGTCTACTGGTTTTTCTTTAGTGGTCAAATGTATTGTTTGATTATAAACCTCTACTGCCCGTAAAACGTTGTCGACTAAATTGTCTGATCCTTCTTAAATCCTTAAATGCTCATTTAGCGTGCTGTGCACTCTTTCAATATCTGATTTTCCTGTGTGCCTGTATGGGGTTGTGAAATGAATTTCTATCTCTTTCTCTCTATAGTATTCTTTTACTGTATAAGTCTGAAATGAGGGATCGTTATCTAGTACGATATATTTTGGCCTTGTCATAATGTAAAGATTTTTGTTATCGTATTTATTACATCTTTTTGGTTCTTTGTTTTGAGTTTTTCTACACATGCAAATTAGCTGTCTATGCATGTGAGATATTTTATAGCGTGGGAAAGTATCTATATATCCATGTGATAATATTGATGTGGACCTTCTGGGGTGATTGTTTTCTCGTATGGGAGTTTTATTGGATTTCTTTCTATTTTAAGATTACAAAGTTCGCAATTGTTAATTACTTTTGTTATTAGTTCTTTCATATTTGGTGAATAATATTTTCTTTTTATTTCTAAATAAGTTTTTTCAATTCCTGTATGATTATAATTTAAGTATATTTTATTTATTTCTTCTTCAGTTTCTGGAGTTTTAATGTCAATTAAAAAGGTGTTTGTCCTAATAAGTTTCTGATTATTATGATGTAATTTCCAATAATCTTGGAATTCAAAAAATGATATATCTTCTACCGTGTATATACAGTGTATTATGTTTGTATCACATTCTTTTATTATGTATTCATAGGTTTCCTTGCTGAAGTTTTTTCTGATTATTTTTGTCCTTTTTTTCCTGGGAGTGGGAAAGTTATCTCTTCTATGTTATTTTCACATTTTTCTAATATTATTTGCCTTTTGAATGTATTTAAGGGTTTCTCTGTGATTGATATTAGATTGGAACTATCTGATATTACACTATGTCTGGTGCTAACTAAATCTTCTTCCTTTTCTAATGCATTTATTGTATCTATATTTATTCTTGAAAGTGCATCTGCAACTTTATTTTCTTTTCCTGCTAAGGTATCTTATATCGAAGTCATATTCTTCTAGTTTGATCTTCCATCTTTGTAACTTACTATTAGGTTCTTTAAGATTATGCAACCATGCTAATGGTCGATGATCGGTTAATATTTTAAATCTTCTACCGTAAAGATAGTGGCGAAACTGTTTCGTTGCCCATACTATTGCTAACAATTCTTTTTCTATCGTTGAATACTTACATTCATGTTTGTTTAAAGTTCTACTTGCAAATCCTAATGGCCCATGGTTTTGACTTAACACGGCTCCTATTGCAAAGTTACTTGCATCTGTAGTTAAAGTAAATTCTTTTGAGAAATCTGGATGTTTGTTTATGAGTGTGTCTTGCATCGCAAGTTTTAGTTTCTCAAATGAGTCTTTATACTCTCTGTTTTCTATATTGATTTTGCTATCTTTCTTTAAACAAAGTGTCATAGGTTTTATGATTTTTGCATAGTCATTTATAAATTTTCGGTAATAACCTGTTAATCCTAAAAATGATTGTATTTCTTTTATACATAGTTGTGGGTATAGGGAATTTTTGTATTATTTTTTCCGGATTTGGTTTAATCCCTTCTGGAGTTATTATATGTCCTAAAAATTCACTTTCTTTCTTTAAGAAATCGCATTTGTTAAGAGATACTTTTAAATTTACGCTTTGGAGTTTCTTGAATACTTTTTCGAGAGAAGAAAGATGTTCTTCTAGTGACGTGCTAAATATTATTATATCATCTAAATAAACATAACATGTTTTTCCTACAAATTCTTTTAATACCTCGTTCATCATACGCTGAAATGACCGAATGGCATTCTAGCGAATTCGTAATGACCTGATAAAGTAGAGAATGCAGTTTTTCTCTATCTTCTGGTTTTACCTCCATCTGATAAAATCCTTTTGTCAAATCTAACGTAGTAAAATAATTTGCTCTTCCCATTTTATCAAGAATATCTTCTATTATTGGTATAGGGAATTTATCCTCTTTAGTGACATTATTTAACTTCCTATAATCGATGACAATTCGCCATTCTTTTTCTCCTGTTTTATCTTCCTTTTTAGGTACTATCCATATACATAGGTGCATTATATGGACTAGTGCTTTTTACTATTATTTTTTGTTTTAATAAATCATCTATCTGCTTATCAACTTCTTTTTTATGAACTTCTGGATACCTATAAATTCTGGTAAAAATTGGTTCATCACTTGTTGTTGCTATTTTATGTTTTACGTGAGATGTGAAACTTAGATCATCTCCCTTGTGAAAAAATGTTTTTTCATTGTTTTTTAATAATTTTGTTAAATTGGTATGCTCTTCGGCATTTAAATGGTCTAACCTTTTATTTTCTAATTCGTCGAATATAGAAATTTGTGGTTCTATATTATTAAAGTGATTTATTTCTTTTTCTTCGTCTATACTGAAGAATAAAGGGATTATTTCACTATTTAATTCTAAAGTTTTTGTTTTAAAATCAATCTTACTTTGGTTTGGGATTAATATATTATTTCCTATAATTCCATTGAAATTTTGATTGAAATCAAATATTTGGAATACACAATCTTCTACGACATTGTAAATAAATTTTTCTTTAGGTATTTTTATTTCTTCATTTATTATAACTGGAGTTCCAACAGTTTTTATAGTTAAAGGTTATTCTCTTTTTATAATATAGTCTTTTGGGGCATTATTTCTGCTAATTAAACTATTCGTTGCTCCCGAGTCTATTAACATTCGAATAATTTGTTTGTTTTTTACTAACTTAATAAAGGACAATCCGGTTCCGGAGGTTCCGAGGCTGGATAGCGAAAATTTTGATTTGTTCCTGATTCTATTTCGTTATTATCTTCGTTATTAGAATGGTTTATTTGTTGAGTTTGTACTCTTTTTAGTTGACTACTAGTGGGATCAATTATTTTGATTAAAAAAAAAACTCCACCATTAAGGCTCGCCCAAACCAACGCGAATCGCTCCGCATTCGCAACGAATCGTTCACAATATAGTACAAAATAGTACAAAATATGACAAATACACAACGCTAAACAACAACAAAAATTCGTCGTCGCTGCGAATTCGCGTTGATTTGGGAGCGACTTTAAAATGTAATCAACCCAAATGTTTAAGTGCCGAACGACCGATTTTGTGTAGAAAAACATAAGAATAATATATCCACTTTTGTTTGAACAGAAACCCCCTATTTTTTATATATATAATACCACATCACGAAATCTGAGATAAGAAATCCTTTATAAAATTTCTCACACGGATAAGCCAAACAAATGAGAACGATCTTAAAACGCCAAAGAAGGTTCAATCAATCAAAATGAGAGAGAGACAAAAATATCACGATATATTCACACTATTTCAATCAAAATGTAACCCAATTACAAAAAAAACGTATGTAGGCCAAAGATATTGTCTAAAAGGTAGGTATATATATGAATTTTATCTTTAGTTTTGCATTTCATTTGTTTGCTTATTAATATATTTTCTATACAATCGTCTTTTAATATTTGTAAATTTTTTATTTCTTTTGTTACATAATATAATGTTTTATTTAATTCTAAAAAGTTATTTGTTAGTAAATCTATAATTTTATTACTAATCGGAAAGTTTTGAATATATATTTTATTAAACTTTTGGTTGGAATATTGTGGAATTAATACAATTACTAATATATTTTCTTTGTAAGTTGCTACTCGTAAATTGATTTTTAATTCTTTCAATTATTCAAATATGATATTATTCTCTTTAATTTTTTGGCTTGTAATTATGCCTTGTGTTAATATTCCTGTTCTGCTTGTCAGTATTACGTCTTCTATTTTTCCAAAAGTTTCTTTAATTTCTTTTATGTTGTTATTGAATTCTATTTATATACGAAGGTTATCATTACTTCTATTTTTTAATTTATTTATTGTTTCAATGCCTTGGTTCATCAAGGCACTTAAAGTTTTAAATTGATTATTAAAATGATCATTTATCTTTATTTGTTTATTTAAGTTATCCATGGCATTATGATTATTCTCTTTTTTTTCTAATTTAATTATTTCACTTAATTGTTTATAATGTTTTTCTGGCATTATTTTATACTGTGCTTTTAATTGTTCGATTAGTCCTTTATAATCGGTTAAGTTGATTAAATGTATGGTATTATATTTTTCTATGAGTTCTACCTTTTCACTTTCTATTATTAAAAATTCTTGTTTAATTTCACTAATTTGTATTTCCTGCGGTCGTACTACCGTTATTTGCTTGTACAGAATAACCATTAGGAGTATCACTACTGCTTTCATATTGGATGGTCGCGAATTTTTTCTTCCTCCTGAATTGGTCTTTGTGCAAAACTTGTGTTCGTACGTGTGGTCTTATTGTAACTTTCTTGTCTTTTTGTTTTATAACTTTTGTTTTTTTATGTTTTGTTTTTAGTTTATCAAATCGCTCGGAATTATTTATTTTAGTATAGTAAGGATTAATTTCTTTATCACTCCTATTTTTATTTAATTTCTTTAATATTTTTTCTTTTTTACTTTCTATCCTTTCGCGCACTAATTTAATATCAACTCTGTTTAAATGTATGTCTACTGGTTTTTCTTTAGTGGTCAAATGTATTGTTTGATTATAAACCTCTACTGCCCGTAAAACGTTGTCGACTAAATTGTCTGATCCTTCTTAAATCCTTAAATGCTCATTTAGCGTGCTGTGCACTCTTTCAATATCTGATTTTCCTGTGTGCCTGTATGGGGTTGTGAAATGAATTTCTATCTCTTTCTCTCTATAGTATTCTTTTACTGTATAAGTCTGAAATGAGGGATCGTTATCTAGTACGATATATTTTGGCCTTGTCATAATGTAAAGATTTTTGTTATCGTATTTATTACATCTTTTTGGTTCTTTGTTTTGAGTTTTTCTACACATGCAAATTAGCTGTCTATGCATGTGAGATATTTTATAGCGTGGGAAAGTATCTATATATCCATGTGATAATATTGATGTGGACCTTCTGGGGTGATTGTTTTCTCGTATGGGAGTTTTATTGGATTTCTTTCTATTTTAAGATTACAAAGTTCGCAATTGTTAATTACTTTTGTTATTAGTTCTTTCATATTTGGTGAATAATATTTTCTTTTTATTTCTAAATAAGTTTTTTCAATTCCTGTATGATTATAATTTAAGTATATTTTATTTATTTCTTCTTCAGTTTCTGGAGTTTTAATGTCAATTAAAAAGGTGTTTGTCCTAATAAGTTTCTGATTATTATGATGTAATTTCCAATAATCTTGGAATTCAAAAAATGATATATCTTCTACCGTGTATATACAGTGTATTATGTTTGTATCACATTCTTTTATTATGTATTCATAGGTTTCCTTGCTGAAGTTTTTTCTGATTATTTTTGTCCTTTTTTTCCTGGGAGTGGGAAAGTTATCTCTTCTATGTTATTTTCACATTTTTCTAATATTATTTGCCTTTTGAATGTATTTAAGGGTTTCTCTGTGATTGATATTAGATTGGAACTATCTGATATTACACTATGTCTGGTGCTAACTAAATCTTCTTCCTTTTCTAATGCATTTATTGTATCTATATTTATTCTTGAAAGTGCATCTGCAACTTTATTTTCTTTTCCTGCTAAGGTATCTTATATCGAAGTCATATTCTTCTAGTTTGATCTTCCATCTTTGTAACTTACTATTAGGTTCTTTAAGATTATGCAACCATGCTAATGGTCGATGATCGGTTAATATTTTAAATCTTCTACCGTAAAGATAGTGGCGAAACTGTTTCGTTGCCCATACTATTGCTAACAATTCTTTTTCTATCGTTGAATACTTACATTCATGTTTGTTTAAAGTTCTACTTGCAAATCCTAATGGCCCATGGTTTTGACTTAACACGGCTCCTATTGCAAAGTTACTTGCATCTGTAGTTAAAGTAAATTCTTTTGAGAAATCTGGATGTTTGTTTATGAGTGTGTCTTGCATCGCAAGTTTTAGTTTCTCAAATGAGTCTTTATACTCTCTGTTTTCTATATTGATTTTGCTATCTTTCTTTAAACAAAGTGTCATAGGTTTTATGATTTTTGCATAGTCATTTATAAATTTTCGGTAATAACCTGTTAATCCTAAAAATGATTGTATTTCTTTTATACATAGTTGTGGGTATAGGGAATTTTTGTATTATTTTTTCCGGATTTGGTTTAATCCCTTCTGGAGTTATTATATGTCCTAAAAATTCACTTTCTTTCTTTAAGAAATCGCATTTGTTAAGAGATACTTTTAAATTTACGCTTTGGAGTTTCTTGAATACTTTTTCGAGAGAAGAAAGATGTTCTTCTAGTGACGTGCTAAATATTATTATATCATCTAAATAAACATAACATGTTTTTCCTACAAATTCTTTTAATACCTCGTTCATCATACGCTGAAATGACCGAATGGCATTCTAGCGAATTCGTAATGACCTGATAAAGTAGAGAATGCAGTTTTTCTCTATCTTCTGGTTTTACCTCCATCTGATAAAATCCTTTTGTCAAATCTAACGTAGTAAAATAATTTGCTCTTCCCATTTTATCAAGAATATCTTCTATTATTGGTATAGGGAATTTATCCTCTTTAGTGACATTATTTAACTTCCTATAATCGATGACAATTCGCCATTCTTTTTCTCCTGTTTTATCTTCCTTTTTAGGTACTATCCATATACATAGGTGCATTATATGGACTAGTGCTTTTTACTATTATTTTTTGTTTTAATAAATCATCTATCTGCTTATCAACTTCTTTTTTATGAACTTCTGGATACCTATAAATTCTGGTAAAAATTGGTTCATCACTTGTTGTTGCTATTTTATGTTTTACGTGAGATGTGAAACTTAGATCATCTCCCTTGTGAAAAAATGTTTTTTCATTGTTTTTTAATAATTTTGTTAAATTGGTATGCTCTTCGGCATTTAAATGGTCTAACCTTTTATTTTCTAATTCGTCGAATATAGAAATTTGTGGTTCTATATTATTAAAGTGATTTATTTCTTTTTCTTCGTCTATACTGAAGAATAAAGGGATTATTTCACTATTTAATTCTAAAGTTTTTGTTTTAAAATCAATCTTACTTTGGTTTGGGATTAATATATTATTTCCTATAATTCCATTGAAATTTTGATTGAAATCAAATATTTGGAATACACAATCTTCTACGACATTGTAAATAAATTTTTCTTTAGGTATTTTTATTTCTTCATTTATTATAACTGGAGTTCCAACAGTTTTTATAGTTAAAGGTTATTCTCTTTTTATAATATAGTCTTTTGGGGCATTATTTCTGCTAATTAAACTATTCGTTGCTCCCGAGTCTATTAACATTCGAATAATTTGTTTGTTTTTTACTAACTTAATAAAGGACAATCCGGTTCCGGAGGTTCCGAGGCTGGATAGCGAAAATTTTGATTTGTTCCTGATTCTATTTCGTTATTATCTTCGTTATTAGAATGGTTTATTTGTTGAGTTTGTACTCTTTTTAGTTGACTACTAGTGGGATCAATTATTTTGATTAAAAAAAAAACTCCACCATTAAGGCTCTCCCAAACCAACGCGAATCGCTCCGCATTCGCAACGAATCGTTCACAATATAGTACAAAATAGTACAAAATATGACAAATACACAACGCTAAACAACAACAAAAATTCGTCGTCGCTGCGAATTCGCGTTGATTTGGGAGCGACTTTAAAATGTAATCAACCCAAATGTTTAAGTGCCGAACGACCGATTTTGTGTAGAAAAACATAAGAATAATATATCCACTTTTGTTTGAACAGAAACCCCCTATTTTTTATATATATAATACCACATCACGAAATCTGAGATAAGAAATCCTTTATAAAATTTCTCACACGGATAAGCCAAACAAATGAGAACGATCTTAAAACGCCAAAGAAGGTTCAATCAATCAAAATGAGAGAGAGACAAAAATATCACGATATATTCACACTATTTCAATCAAAATGTAACCCAATTACAAAAAAAACGTATGTAGGCCAAAGATATTGTCTAAAAGGTAGGTATATATATGAATTTTATCTTTAGTTTTGCATTTCATTTGTTTGCTTATTAATATATTTTCTATACAATCGTCTTTTAATATTTGTAAATTTTTTATTTCTTTTGTTACATAATATAATGTTTTATTTAATTCTAAAAAGTTATTTGTTAGTAAATCTATAATTTTATTACTAATCGGAAAGTTTTGAATATATATTTTATTAAACTTTTGGTTGGAATATTGTGGAATTAATACAATTACTAATATATTTTCTTTGTAAGTTGCTACTCGTAAATTGATTTTTAATTCTTTCAATTATTCAAATATGATATTATTCTCTTTAATTTTTTGGCTTGTAATTATGCCTTGTGTTAATATTCCTGTTCTGCTTGTCAGTATTACGTCTTCTATTTTTCCAAAAGTTTCTTTAATTTCTTTTATGTTGTTATTGAATTCTATTTCTATACGAAGGTTATCATTACTTCTATTTTTTAATTTATTTATTGTTTCAATGCCTTGGTTCATCAAGGCACTTAAAGTTTTAAATTGATTATTAAAATGATCATTTATCTTTATTTGTTTATTTAAGTTATCCATGGCACTATGATTATTCTCTTTTTTTCTAATTTAATTATTTCACTTAATTGTTTATAATGTTTTTCTGGCATTATTTTATACTGTGCTTTTAATTGTTCGATTAGTCCTTTATAATCGGTTAAGTTGATTAAATGTATGGTATTATATTTTTCTATGAGTTCTACCTTTTCACTTTCTATTATTAAAAATTCTTGTTTAATTTCACTAATTTGTATTTCCTGCGGTCGTACTACCGTTATTTGCTTGTACAGAATAACCATTAGGAGTATCACTACTGCTTTCATATTGGATGGTCGCGAATTTTTTCTTCCTCCTGAATTGGTCTTTGTGCAAAACTTGTGTTCGTACGTGTGGTCTTATTGTAACTTTCTTGTCTTTTTGTTTTATAACTTTTGTTTTTTTATGTTTTGTTTTTAGTGTATCAAATCGCTCGGGATTATTTATTTTAGTATAGTAAGGATTAATTTCTTTATCACTCCTATTTTTATTTAATTTCTTTAATATTTTTTCTTTTTTACTTTCTATCCTTTCGCGCACTAATTTAATATCAACTCTGTTTAAATGTATGTCTACTGGTTTTCCTTTAGTGGTCAAATGTATTGTTTGATTATAAACCTCTACTGCCCGTAAAACGTTGTCGACTAAATTGTCTGATCCTTCTTAAATCCTTAAATGCTCATTTAGCGTGCTGTGCACTCTTTCAATATCTGATTTTCCTGTGTGCCTGTATGGGGTTGTGAAATGAATTTCTATCTCTTTCTCTCTATAGTATTCTTTTACTGTATAAGTCTGAAATGAGGGATCGTTATCTAGTACGATATATTTTGGCCTTGTCATATATGTAAAGATTTCTGTTATCGTATTTATTACATCTTTTTGGTTCTTTGTTTTGAGTTTTTCTACACATGCAAATTAGCTGTCTATGCATGTGAGATATTTTATAGCGTGGGAAAGTATCTATATATCCATGTGATAATATTGATGTGGACCTTCTGGGGTGATTGTTTTCTCGTATGGGAGTTTTATTGGATTTCTTTCTATTTTAAGATTAAAAAGTTCGCAATTGTTAATTACTTTTGTTATTAGTTCTTTCATATTTGGTGAATAATATTTTCTTTTTATTTCTAAATAAGTTTTTTCAATTCCTGTATGATTATAATTTAAGTATATTTTATTTATTTCTTCTTCAGTTTCTGGAGTTTTAATGTCAATTAAAAAGGTGTTTGTCCTAATAAGTTTCTGATTATTATGATGTAATTTCCAATAATCTTGGAATTCAAAAAATGATATATCTTCTACCGTGTATATACAGTGTATTATGTTTGTATCACATTCTTTTATTATGTATTCATAGGTTTCCTTGCTGAAGTTTTTTCTGATTATTTTTGTCCTTTTTTTCCTGGGAGTGGGAAAGTTATCTCTTCTATGTTATTTTCACATTTTTCTAATATTATTTGCCTTTTGAATGTATTTAAGGGTTTCTCTGTGATTGATATTAGATTGGAACTATCTGATATTACACTATGTCTGGTGCTAACTAAATCTTCTTCCTTTTCTAATGCATTTATTGTATCTATATTTATTCTTGAAAGTGCATCTGCAACTTTATTTTCTTTTCCTGCTAAGGTATCTTATATCGAAGTCATATTCTTCTAATTTGATCTTCCATCTTTGTAACTTACTATTAGGTTCTTTAAGATTATGCAACCATGCTAATGGTCGATGATCGGTTAATATTTTAAATCTTCTACCGTAAAGATAGTGACGAAACTGTTTCGTTGCCCATACTATTGCTAACAATTCTTTTTCTATCGTTGAATACTTACATTCATGTTTGTTTAAAATTCTACTTGCAAATCCTAATGGCCCATGGTTTTGACTTAACACGGCTCCTATTGCAAAGTTACTTGCATCTGTAGTTAAAGTAAATTCTTTTGAGAAATCTGGATGTTTGTTTATGAGTGTGTCTTGCATCGCAAGTTTTAGTTTCTCAAATGAGTCTTTATACTCTCTGTTTTCTATATTGATTTTGCTATCTTTCTTTAAACAAAGTGTCATAGGTTTTATGATTTTTGCATAGTCATTTATAAATTTTCGGTAATAACCTGTTAATCCTAAAAATGATTGTATTTCTTTTATACATAGTTGTGGGTATAGGGAATTTTTGTATTATTTTTAGTTTTTCTGGATTTGGTTTAATACCTTCTGGAGTTATTATATGTCCTAAAAATTCACTTTCTTTCTTTAAGAAATCGCATTTGTTAAGAGATACTTTTAAATTTACGCTTTGGAGTTTCTTGAATACTTTTTCGAGAGAAGAAAGATGTTCTTCTAGTGACGTGCTAAATATTATTATATCATCTAAATAAACATAACATGTTTTTCCTACAAATTCTTTTAATACCTCGTTCATCATACGCTGAAATGACCGAGTGGCATTCTAGCGAATTCGTAATGACCTGATAAAGTAGAGAATGCAGTTTTTCTCTATCTTCTGGTTTTACCTCTATCTGATAAAATCCTTTTGTAAAATCTAACGTAGTAAAATAATTTGCTCTTCCCATTTTATCAAGAATATCTTCTATTATTGGTATAGGGAATTTATCCTCTTTAGTGACATTATTTAACTTCCTATAATCGATGACAATTCGCCATTCTTTTTCTCCTGTTTTATCTTCCTTTTTAGGTACTATCCATATACATAGGTGCATTATATGGACTAGTGCTTTTTACTATTATTTTTTGTTTTAATAAATCATCTATCTGCTTATCAACTTCTTTTTTATGAACTTCTGGATACCTATAAATTCTGGTAAAAATTGGTTCATCACTTGTTGTTGCTATTTTATGTTTTACGTGAGATGTGAAACTTAGATCATCTCCCTTGTGAAAAAAATGTTTTTTCATTGTTTTTTAATAATTTTGAAACCTTTTATTTTCTAATTCGTCGAATATAGAAATTTGTGGTTCTATATTATTAAAATGATTTATTTCTTTTTCTTCGTCTATACTGAAGAATAAAGGGATTATTTCACTATTTAATTCTAAAGTTTTTGTTTTAAAATCAATCTTACTTTGGTTTGGGATTAATATATTATTTCCTATAATTCCATTGAAATTTTGATTGAAATCAAATATTTGGAATACACAATCTTCTACGACATTGTAAATAAATTTTTCTTTAGGTATTTTTATTTCTTCATTTATTATAACTGGAGTTCCAACAGTTTTTATAGTTAAAGGTTATTCTCTTTTTATAATATAGTCTTTTGGGGCATTATTTCTACTAATTAAACTATTCGTTGCTCCCGAGTCTATTAACATTCGAATAATTTGTTTGTTTTTTACTAACTTAATAAAGGGCAATCCGGTTCCGGAGGTTCCGAGGCTGGATAGCGAAAATTTTGATTTGTTCCTGATTCTATTTCGTTATTATCTTCGTTATTAGAATGGTTTATTTGTTGAGGTTGTACTCTTTTTAGTTGACTACTAGTGGGATCAATTATTTTGATTAAAAAAAAACTCCACCATTAAGGCTCTCCCAAACCAACGCGAATCGCTCCGCATTCGCAACGAATCGTTCACAATATAGTACAAAATAGTACAAAATATGACAAATACACAACGCTAAACAACAACAAAAATTCGTCGTCGCTGCGAATTCGCGTTGGTTTGGGAGCGACTTTAAAATGTAATTAACCCAAATGTTTAAGTGCCGAACGACCGATTTTGTTTAGAAAAACACAAAAATAAGATATCCACTTTTGTTTGAACAGAAACCCCCTATTTTTTATATAGATATATAACACCACATCACGAAATCTGAGATAAGAAATCCTTTATAAAAATTCTCACACGGATAATCCAAACAAATGAGAACGATCTTAAAACGCCAAAGAAGGTTCAATCAATCAAAATGAGAGAGAGACAAAAATATCACGATATATTCACACTATTTCAATCAAAATGTAACCCAATTACAAAAAAAACGTATGTAGGCCAAAGATATTGTCTAAAAGGTAGGTATATATATGAATTTTATCTTTAGTTTTGCATTTCATTTGTTTGCTTATTAATATATTTTCTATACAATCGTCTTTTAATATTTGTAAATTTTTTATTTCTTTTGTTACATAATATAATGTTTTATTTAATTCTAAAAAGTTATTTGTTTGTAAATCTATAATTTTATTATTAATCGGAAAGTTTTGAATATATATTTTATTAAACTTTTGGTTGGAATATTGTGGAATTAATACAATTACTAATATATTTTCTTTGTAAGTTGCTACTCGTAAATTGATTTTTAATTCTTTCAATTATTCAAATGTGATATTATTCTCTTTAATTTTTTGGCTTGTAATTATGTCTTGTGTTAATATTCCTGTTCTGCTTGTCAGTATTACGTCTTCTATTTTTCCAAAAGTTTCTTTAATTTCTTTTATGTTGTTATTGAATTCTATTTCTATACGAAGGTTATCATTACTTCTATTTTTTAATTTATTTATTGTTTCAATGCCTTGGTTCATCAAGGCACTTAAAGTTTTAAATTGATTATTAAAATGACCATTTATCTTTATTTGTTTATTTAAGTTATCCATGGCACTATGATTATTCTCTTTTTTCTAATTTAATTATTTCACTTAATTGTTTATAATGTTTTTCTGGCATTATTTTATACTGTGCTTTTAATTGTTCGATTAGTCCTTTATAATCGGTTAAGTTGATTAAATGTATGGTATTATATTTTTCTATGAGTTCTACCTTTTCACTTTCTATTATTAAAAATTCTTGTTTAATTTCACTAATTTGTATTTCCTGCGGTCGTACCACCGTTATTTGCTTGTACAGAATAACCATTAGGAGTATCACTACTGCTTTCATATTGGATGGTCGCGAATTTTTTCTTCCTCCTGAATTGGACTTTGTGCAAAACTTGTGTTCGTACGTGTGGTCTTATTGTAACTTTCTTGTCTTTTTGTTTTATAACTTTTGTTTTTTTATGTTTTGTTTTTAGTGTATCAAATCGCTCGGGATTATTTATTTTAGTATAGTAAGGATTAATTTCTTTATCACTCCTATTTTTATTTAATTTCTTTAATATTTTTTCTTTTTTACTTTCTATCCTTTCGCGCACTAATTTAATATCAACTCTGTTTAAATGTATGTCTACTGGTTTTTCTTTAGTGGTCAAATGTATTGTTTGATTATAAACCTCTACTGCCCGTAAAACGTTGTCGACTAAATTGTCTGATCCTTCTTAAATCCTTAAATGCTCAATATCTTTTGTCAAATCTAACGTAGTAAAATAATTTGCTCTTCCAATTTTATCAAGAATATCTTCTATTATTGGTATAGGGAATTTATCCTCTTTAGTGACATTACTTAACTTCCTATAATCGATGACAATTCGCCATTCTTTTTCTCCTGTTTTATCTTCCTTTTTAGGTACTATCCATATACATAGGTGCATTATATGGACTAGTGCTTTTTACTATTATTTTTTGTTTTAATAAATCATCTATCTGCTTTTCAACTTCTTTTTTATGAACTTCTGGATACCTATAAATTCTGGTAAAAATTGGTTCATCAATTGTTGTTTTTTTTTATGTTTTACGTGAGATGTGAAACTTAGATTATCTCCCTTGTGAAAAAATGTTTTTTCATTGTTTTTTAATAGTTTTGTTAAATTGGTATGCT
Organism: Dasysyrphus albostriatus; assembly: GCA_946251815.1. NCBI lineage: Eukaryota > Metazoa > Arthropoda > Insecta > Diptera > Syrphidae > Dasysyrphus > Dasysyrphus albostriatus. The sequence continues at coordinate 104,641,533 of OX276335.1, read as the reverse complement.
TTTCGGCATTTAAATGGTCTAACCTTTTATTTTCTAATTCATAGAATATAGAAATTTGTGGTTCTATATTATTAAAGTGATTTATTTCTTTTTCATATTCTTTTTCTTCGTCTATACTGAAGAATTAAGGGATTATTTCACTATTGAATTCTAAAGTTTTTGTTTTAAAATCAATCTTACTTTGGTTTGGGATTATTATATTTTTTCCTATAATTCCATTGAAATTTTGATTGAAATCAAATATTTGGAATACACAATCTTCTACGACATTGTAAATAAATTTTTCTTTAGGTATTTTTATTTCTTCATTTACTATAACTGGAGTTCCAACAGTTTTTATAGTTAAAGGTTTTTCTCTTTTTATAATATAGTCTTTTGGGGCATTATTTCTACTAATTAAACTATTCGTTGCTCCCGAGTCTATTAACATTCGAATAATTTGTTTGTTTTTTACTAACTTAATAAAGGGCAATCCGGTTCCGGAGGTTCCGAGGCTGGATAGCGAAAATTTTGATTTGTTCCTGATTCTATTTCGTTATTATCTTCGTTATTAGGCGCCAGTTATAGCTTTCATTGAAAACCATCATTGAAACACAAATCAGTGGAACGGTGGAATTTTTGTTGACAAGTCGGCTATAGCAATCATTAAAACCTGGCTGTCATTGAAAACAATCTGTCAGCGAAAAGAAAATTGACAGGTGGGTAGGGATGGGCTAAGCTGCTGTTTGCAATACCTGTTACTACTATCATTGCTACTCTTTAATAGCAGTTACAGATACCTGTTACTGAAATAACAATTAAGAAAAAAAAGTCGTTGAAATATAAGAACGATGATACCCATTATAATTCTAATTAAAACTCATCGTTGGAAATATTTTCTGCTAAATAATGATTTCAATTCTATCGACCCTCATTGCCATAAAAAAGTCGTTTTTGTTTTGTAACTGATTTTGCTGTTATCTCCCTAAGGTGCCAGTTATAGCTATCATTGAGACTCATCGTTGAAAATTTTAATGATTGATTTTGAGACATTTAATAGCAAAATCATTTATTATTTTGATGATAAAATGAAGCTTAAGACTTAATTAATATTTCTAGTCAAAAACAAATTTCAAATAGACCCAACTTTCCACATAAAATGACCTTTCTTTTCTCAATGATGGAACTACCTTACCAATGATCATTGGAATCTTAAAAGTCATTTTATGGGGAAAACATTGACCTATTCGAAAATTTGTTTGACTAGAAATATTGATTAAGTCTCGAACTTTATATATTCTTCAAAATAATAAACGACTGCTCTCTAAAAATCATTAAAATTTTCAATGATGAGTTCAATGATAGCTATAACTGACACCTAATAGCGAATTCAATGTTGTCGTGTAAGCTATAAATCTCATTGCAGAATAACTGTTAAGCAAAATCTTAACACTAAATTGTCTATTTGCCAATGCAATAAGATTTCTAGTTTACATGAAAAATTGAAATCACTATCATAGATAATAGCAATCAGGCAAAATCAGTAACCAAACTAAAACGATTTTGCATTTATTTTTGGAGCCTACACGATAACGTTGAAATCACTACGAAGCAAAATAACAGCCAAGAAAATTCACTAATGTTATGAGTTAGACTAACCTCATCTCGTTATTTCTAAGCAAAGACGAACAGTCACAAAATAATGGATTTAAATTAAAATTAATTTCTAGCATTAAACAAAAATCACATTAAAAATTTTGTTTTGAGTAACATTTATTTTTGATTTTCGGTAACAGGCTGTTATTCTTATTTACCAATACTAAATACCTGTAAACATATATTTTTAACCCATCCCTACAGACGGGAGTTTAATTTTAATATTTTTTTGAAAGTGCATTATAAAAATTATTGTTGAAAATGATTGATACAACTAAAAAGAAGAAGTTATTAATGCTTTTGAGCCTGTATGCAATCTTACAAAAAAAGAAGTGTTTTTCTACACGAAACAGAATGTACCAAGTACATCCAATATATCAAGCCCGAAAAAAGCATGGGGAATATTTTAATTTGATGAGAAGTTTGGAAAGGTTTCCTTTGAAATTTCACGAGTATTTTCGGATGACAAAGGAACAATTTAGTTTCCTGCTCAAAAAAGTAGAAAATGATATAAGACCGCGTAATAATTTGTTCCGAAATCAACAAGACTATATTAGTGTGAAAGAAAAACTTTGTTTAACTTTAAGGTAAATTGCACTGAATAATTTTACTAAAACTGAATCATTAATGATATGTTACTTTCAGGTTCCTTGCCACTGGTGCTAGCTTTTCTGATCTGTCGTTTCGGTTTTTGATGGGTAAAACAACTGTGCGGTATTGCATCATACAAACGATTCATGCAATGAATAAACACTTGAAAAAATTATATATGTCCATACCCCAGAGCCCGAACGAGTGGAAAAGTATTGCAGATGGTTTTCTGGAAAGATGGCATTTTCCAAATTGCCTTGGAGCAGTAGATGGCAAGCATGTCAGAATGTTTGCTCCAAGGAATTCAGGAAGTTTCAACTTCAATTATAAAAAGTGCTTTTCCATCATTTTAATGGCAATAGTTGATGCAAACTACAGATTTGTTGTAGTCAGCATTGGTGCTCATGGGTCAAATTCCGATTCCACCGTTTTCTCGTCTTAAAATTTTGTGAAAGCGTGGACTCATAATCCCGAGTCATTAAAAGTTCCCGCCGATATACACTTACCAGCTACAATTGAGCCACAACCGTACGCCTTAGTTGGAGATGAGGCTTTTGGTTTAAAATATAACCTCCTGACACCGTACGCTGGATCAGGCCTAAGTTATAAGCAAAGAATTTATAACTACAGGTATGAGTTAAAAGAAATTGTTCAAAAATGAGTAATACATTTGTTTAATATTTCAGGCAATCGAGAGCTAGAAGGATTGTTGAAAGCACTTTTGGGATTATGACTCATACTTGGAGAATTCTGTTGAAGTCGCTTGAGATTCAGCCAAAGTTAGCCAAATCCCTTATATTGTGCTGTTGCATATTGCACAACTATCTGCAAGGAGAAAAATTAAGTCCCGACTCATTTGCCGACCCATTGGCTATTGTTAATAATGCGCGAATGTCACAACCAGTTTCAAATGCAATTGAAATTCGAAACAAATTCGCAGATTGGATGGTTGGTGAAGGAGATGTTCCCTTTCAACATGGCAAAATTTAAATAGACGCACGTTAGGAAAAAGACCAATAGAGTATGCATTTTTTAATAATTACAAAGACAATTTTAAAGTAAGGAAATTAAATAATTAGCTTTAGCACAGATTTTTTTTTTCAACTGTTAAAATTAACTTTTTGCTTGTTAATATTCTTTATGTATTAATGCTATGACAAAAATTAATTTGGCTTTATAACAAAAACTTAACTATGAAAGCAAATAAATAAACACATAGTTAAAACAACATTTTAGAGTGAGTTCTATTTATTTAAAACTTGGGCAAGGAAACAAATATACATACATATAAAGAGAATAAAAAAAAGTAAATAAATAGTCTTATTGACTAGGTCTTTCTCTTGATAAAAAAAAAATAACAACCACAGACTTAAAGTCTTTCTTAGAAAAAAAAGATTTAAAAAGTAAATAAGAGTCTTCTTGACTTTTCTCTTTAAAAAAATAACAAACAGTCTTCTTGTCTCTTCTTAAGGAAAAAATAATTTTAGGTAATATGTAGCAGGTACTATGAACAGTATCGCAAATTTTATATATCAAATAGGAAATAGTTTAAACCTATTTGTTATTTGGTTAATAAAATTTGCGTTTCAACAAACAGACCAAGAGCCAACGACATAAAAAATCATGTCATTTGCGTAACATTGCCTACCTAAAAACGTGTCGAATAAGTTTAAAATTTGTTTTAAAATTATTGCACCAATTTATTTTAGTTCCTATTGGTCGTACGGAGAAAGTGTCCAACAAGAAATATACAACTTGCAATTTTGAACAATTGTTTTATTAAGTCAAACTTTCTGAATTTAGTTCCTAAGAAGATAGATAGGAATGAAGTTTCCAAACATTACTTGTTCACCTGAAAATTTGTTGCTTATAATATCTTCTCAGCAACATCTGAGAGTATCACTAGTACTGGAATTAGACACATTTTCTATTGCCTTCAAAACTCTGCTAAGATCATCTTCTTGGGTGAATTTCTTTTGTTTTTTTTTTGTTTGGTTGACTTTTGAGTGGCTGTTGTTTTCGATCCAGGGCTGAGGTCTAATTCTATATTACTCCCCCCATAATCCTCAATGCATCCTTCTTCAAAAGAAACTTCGATTAAATCTTCAAAAGATTCCCCATAGTAGTTGCCACAGTCACTGTGAAAAGAAGTAATTTTAATTGAAGTTAGTCGTTTCAAAACGTAAAAATCAAATACTTATTCTCCTGGAACCTTTATGTACGGTATAAGGAATTTAAGGCTTTCGTAGTGCACCCATTTTATTTTGGGTATAGCCCCTGACCCACTTGGAGTATTGCATTCGGTCTTGTAGCTCTGCCTGAAATTATCTCGAAGAGAGTTCCATTTTTTCTGACATTCATCAGCTATATAGAAAGGATATTGTTTGTTTAGAATAACAAAAATAAATAATTCCTATGTATTTATATATGAAATCGTGACTGCAAAGGTGGTTTACCCAACCCATTTTTTGAATGTTAATTTTGTCTCGTATTTTTTAAATTATGCATCAAAGTCATCAAAGCCAAAATTTTAAGTTAAATATCTAAGCTTTCCAAAAATGTGACTTATCTTCCTTAAATCGAAAATTAAATAATATTTAAAATCGATTAAAGATGGAAAATATGATTAAAAAAATTGGGGCTACACCACTTTTACACCTATAGCCTCATATGTAAATGACCTGTAAATACCTCTTTTTCCAGTAATGAGGGCAATGTCTAGCCATGCATTTTCCCTTTTTATCTTGTTTGAGTATTCGGGGGTATCTTTTGCATAGATGCAACAATGGTTTTTTACTTCCATTATGAGCTTAAACTCAAACTCTCTCAATTCCGTTCTACTATCGTTTGTTTTGTTCTTTTGTTTGTTCATATTTATCATCAACTGAAAAGATATAGAACATATACTTATGATTTTTCATTTATATCTTAAATAACACTTACAATTCACAGCACAGTTTTCAATTATTTTTTTTTTCGCCACCGCACACCACCAGTCGCAAGAACAAGTATTTTAGTTTTGAGGTTAAAGTTGATCATTGAAAGAAATAATGACAGCTGAAAACAGAAAGAGAAAAGAACACAAATCATTGGAACGATTATGTTCCACTTTTGTGAAACAAAAATCAGCTGTTCATTGAAAACGATTTTGATCATTGAAATAATAAAATTGATTTCATGAGAGAGTGGGAATCCAAATGAAATTTTTTTTTGCTAAAAAAAATATTTACATAATGAGCTTAATTTTGGTACCAAAAAGCAATCAGTTATATTTGTTTAAATGCCTCAAAATTGAAACACAAAATTTTCAATGATGGTTTTCAATGAAAGCTATAACTGGCACCTTAGAATGGTTTATTTGTTGAGGTTGTACTCTTTTTAGTTGACTACTAGTGGGATCTATTTCCATTTGTCTTACACTCTGACTTCTGTTGTAATAATTGGGATTGTAATTATTACCTTTGTAATTGGGATTTCTATAGTTATGATTGGGATTATTATTATTATAATAATTGAATGGTGGTTTGATATTTACTGGATTTTTTGGTTGAAAATTATTTTGATAAGATTTTTGTGGTATTTAGTTATTAGGTTTGTTAAGTTGGAATTTTTGGTCTTTAGGGGAATATAGTTTCTGTATTTTAGGTTCTGATCTTTCTTTCCTTTTTTCTTCTATGAATCCTGCTTGAGTAAGTTCGTGTAATGCTGCTTGTAAGCTAGCTGGTTTAAGTGAGAATAATACTGTTCTCATATGAGTAGGTAACTTTTCTTTAAAGGTATCTAATGCAGTTTGGTTATTATGAGATATCTCATGTGCCTTTTTTTCTTGCACTGTTTTCTGATTTAATTCACACAAAGTTCTCTGTATCTCATTATAAAATGTTATTACATTGTTTTTGTAACTTATTTGTCTAAGGTTGTCATATAGTTGAAAGCTACATTTGAATCCTCCAAAATTACTTATTAATAATTCTTTTATGTCTACCCATTTCTGTAGATGTGCATGAATTTCCACGCATCTTTTTGCTTTGCCTATCAATTTTGATTTTAAAATATTAATACACATTAATTGTGATTGGTCGTCATATTTATTTAATTTCTCGATGTACTTAAGTGGGTCTAATGTCAATGATAAAGCCATTTTAATATTTTCTTTAACAATAATTTTTTCAGAACTACCTACTTTCAATATTTTCACAATTATTTTTCTTAGAATTAGTACTTAAACTATTTTTACAACTTTCTGGTATCGGTGTGCTTCTGATGTTTTTTAATTGTTCGTCTTCTTCATCCGTTGTGCTTCCTTCTTCATCTGTGAATCTGGAATCGGGTTTTGGTAGTTTCTTCTTTTTGACTTTATCTAATAATTTTTTCATCTGCTTGGCTCTAATTAGTTTTTCCTCTATGGAACTTCGTAACATTAGTCATTTACGTTGACATTGGTTATTAAACTAATTCACTTTGTAGTTTTTCCTTATCTGCTTTAAAGACAAACTTGGTTTTGTTCGTTATATAATTTAAAGATTTTTTACTTAAACTCTGGGTTGACTAGAGTGTATAGATTTTTATGAATTTAATTACTAATTTCGATAGGGTATTCACAATAAAAAAATTTTAACTTTATGGTTTATAAAGTGTTTCTTACTTTGATTTTCAATGATTTAAACTTTAAGTTCATTAAAGTGTTCACGGAAAATTTTATTTTATGCGTGACGATTTTCGTTCGAATCACTAGATAGCTATTTTATTTTTTAAGTAGTATACTTGTACATTTTTCGATAGCTATCCTACCGACTGCGCCAATTTTATGTTCAATGTAAATCAAAACACAATTTTTGATTTTAGAATAACTTTAAGAGCAAGAGCTCTTTCTTTATTAATGTCTTCTTAGAATCTGACTCTACAAAATATGAATTATCCTTATTTATTCATTTTCTATACTTAATGTAAGGCGTCGTTTCCTGTTTGGTTTTTATTATCGTCTTTTGTCTCGTCCTGGGTATATCCTTCTTTATTACCTTGGAATGAACAAAGGTTGATGAGGCATCCCTTTGTTCTTGTGTTGTATTGAACTATGTTGGTACATCTGTTCTTAATTACTTGAACTATGTTGGTACATCTGTTCTTAATTATTATATATATTATATTTTTTTTACGCAAGAATCAAGAATTGGTTAGGTGAAATTGATATCAAAATAAAAAAATTTAAAAAAAATAACACCTTACTTGTTATCCACACTGTGTTTTTTCTTCAATTTGTTTTCGCCGTATAGATAGGTATGTATGAACACCTCAAAGTCGGCCGGCGCACTTTCGATTTTCGCGAAAAAAAAACTTAGGCGATGTATTCCTAATTGCACATTTCAAAAATTGAAAAAATTTTAATTGCACACTTCCTGTTTTTTTTTTTAATATAAACAAATTGCACTTTGTATGGAAATTTCAAATGATCATATCTTTGTAATCAAGTCGAATATCTAAATGCACAGGAGCTTAAATAATCGCTCATTTTGAAATTTAATTTGCACACCAAAATTTTTTTTGTTACATGCTCCCTCAGTTAATAAATCAATAATTAAAATTTCGACCAAATTTATTGTTTAATAATACAAGTAGATCTTATTAGAAACCAACCAACAAAATTTATAGTTATAAATAGCGCAATGGAAGAGTATCCGGCCGGTGCGGTCCTGTGTGGGGAATAAACTTTTTTGTTTTTGCATCTATTCATTGTTATGCTGCATTTTTCAATTAAAAACCATATAATGATTATTATTATAGACTAAAGCAAATGTGAAATTTGCATTATTGCACATCCCAACTATCATACTCTCGAGAGCTAAGCTCCCATTTTCTCAAAAAAACGCTCATAGTACTTTTTTGGATCTTATTGCTAAACTTAAGACTGGATCTCTCATAACGAAGCATAAATTTGTCTCATAGTGTTTTCATTAAATGATTTAAGCATTTTTTTGCATCAAATCACTCTAATCTTATACCTAGAACAATTATTACTCCTGTATGTAAATTGAAAGTCTTTTAATAATTTTGTTTTCAAATTTAAGCTTTTAACGTCATTTTTAAGTCTTTAAAATCTCTTAACAAGAGCTAATAAAGTAACAACTACAAAACTCTAACTATAGGATTCATATGAGATGTTGCACTGACAGCAGCTTTATTTGATTCATTCAACAGTCGTTCTTTTTTTTAACGTTTTGTATGTACATTGTTTTCTGGCGTTCAGTTTTCTATGGGTCTGGCTACCTGAAGGAAACATTGGATGCTGATGCCGATTACTGTTTAAAATGTATTTTATTTTGTTACAAATGTGAACTTTCGGTGATAGACTTTCTTTTTATTTTATTTCGATGTAATATAAGGTTTTTTTCCGGCGTAAGCCCGTTGGAAACGTTTTAATGTTTTAAACTTCTTAACTTTGTAAGAATTTGTGTGGAAAATTAGACAGATTTACGCAGTTTAAAATTTTACTACGAATATCAAATATTATAGTTTTGTTGCAGATTGTTAATTTTTTTGATATTCTTTGTCCATTTATTCCAAAAATTATGACGTTATAATGAAGATTTATCGTTCGGAAAAGGTAATGCATAAAACTTAATATTTCAAACTTTGACATTTCATCTTTTTTTTAAACATCAACAATAATTCACATTCTTAAGAAAAAAGGGAACGCATCACCGATTTGTTCTTGGTTCGTTTGATAAATGTCAAAATAAAGTCGCATTAAAGCATCAGACTTCTCATAAAAAAGTGTTTATTTACATACCAATATTAATGGACAACACTCTCATAAAAATGCCTTTTTAAGAGTTAAAAGTATCGATACGACAGCAGCCATATTTAAAATTGAACGAAGTGTTTTTTGTATAGCTTGAGAGTTACCGTGATATGAAATTAAATTTTGAAATAATTTATTTGGTTTTCCATTATGATGAATCTATTTAACGTATATTTACGTATATACGTGTATTGATATTGATGATTATTTTGTTCAACATTAAATGCAAAAGAAGTATTTGTTCTAATAACAAATGTCTAAAAATATAAGTTCTGACTTATTATTTTTTCATTGAAACGTCTCTTAACCTCTTGTAAATTCTTAGATTACAAAAAACAGGCATACAAGAATAAGACCATCAATTCGACATATTATTCGCTATTACATCTTTTTCGTCATATAACATGAATAAATACCATAAATAATGTCAGCATAAAAAGTACTATTCTTATTAAAAGCAAACATCAAGGTAACCCTTTTTGCAGTTCAAAATAAAATTAAAATAATTTAAATATCAATTATTTTGAAAGCGCTTCGTTATTTTTCGAAGTAAAATGTGTAAGTTAGTACAAAAAGTTTCAATCGCACTAAGATTTAACTCCACACATGTGACAAACTATAATTATACTAACGTCGCCATCAAATGAAAATATAAATTCACACATTCATTTTTCAACATGAGACAATGACGATGACACATTCAGACATAAATACTTCGTACCAAGTTTCCGAAAGAAGTATACAAATGTGAAAGATAAGTATCTGTTTTTTTTTTTTAATAAACGCATACTCCTTCTCTTTTCATCAACTCCTACAAGAAGTGACGCATTCTCCTAACAAGATTAATGGAGCATTTGTCATCCCATAGGAACAATAAAAATGTTTCTTTAAGAGGAAATTAACTCCTATAAGTGGGCCATTTAAGGCTTTTAACATTTTCATAAGGATGTAGGAGTACTGTTCTAGAGTGAGAATAACTCCCGGAATAAAGTCTCACAAGCCTCTAGGAAACTCTTATGAGAGGAAAATTGTTACTTGGGATATATGTACTTAACTCCGTTTTGTGTTTGTAATAGGTAAATTAAATTAAATTTCGAAAAATTGTCCATTTATGAACTCAATATGCACCCAATGATAATTTGCATATTTAAATTTTCTATTTCCCTACCCCCCACTTTTTTAAACTAAATATTAAAATCATAAAAAAAACTACCAAAAAGACATTTTCGTGTCTGACTAAAATTGAAATAGTTATATGGATGGAAAAATTAATTTTGAAATTATAGTAATTTTTTGCACACCAAAAGTTTTATTCTTTCCGCCCCCCTCTTCCACAAAAATTGATATTTAAGAACATGAAAAAAATATACCTCCCTAAAACTGTTATTACTCGTAGGAAAAAAATAATTTTTAATTTTAAGTAACTATTTTCAATTAACAACATCAAGCTCGAATTTGCACACCAAAAGTTTTTTTCCACCCCCCTTTTCCACAAAAATTGATATTTAAAAACATGAAAAAATATACCCAAATTAAATTTACATGTCTCACTAAAACTGTTATTACTCGATGGAAAAAAAATGATTTTGAACTTTTAGTAACTATTTTCAATTAACAACATCAAGGCCGAATTTGCACACCAAAAGTTTTTTTCCCAACCCCCCTTTTCCCCAAATTGATATTGGAAAACATGAAAAAATATAGTAGGGGCGTTAGTGCACGATATGAGGGCATACCTTTCATTTTGACCATACGGTGTCAAAGGCCTTCTCCAAATCAACCTGACAGGCACCGTACACTGCTTCTTAGATTTGTTCCATTGGACATCAGAAACGAGTTTCGACGTGCCATGAATGGTGTCATGTCCCGCCTTAAAACCGAACTGATTGTCCGGTATGATATTATTGTCCTCTGCCCACTTAGACAGAGCTCTATTGATAAGTTTTTCGAATACCTTGCTAGTACTCGGAATAAGACTTATCGACCGAAGATTCGCCGGATTGGAGTTGTCCTTTCCCTTTTTCGGGAGAGGATGTACCACAGCTGTCTTCCAACGCACTGGATAATATGCATTATTCAGAGCGTTGTTAAACAGAATGGTATAAATGTCTACTGCTTCTTGAGGTAAATGTCGAAGTACAACTTTGGATATGCCATCGACTCCTGCTGACTTCTTCTTTAATGAATCGAAGATGAGCTAGAGCTCCGATTCCGTAATTAACAGGGAAATGGTCCCATTTTGCTCGGCGATTATGGCGTTTGCCAAATGAACTTCATTGAAACCCTGTGAAACCAAGGTTCTCTGATCGCCATTGCATGATGTCATTCCGAAGTTAGAAGTGGTGGAGCAAGGCTCTGTTTTCCAGGTCATGATTGGGGCGAATGCACGCATTCACCCTGTACACTTGCTGGAAAGCAGCCCCCATAGCCTCCACTTTCTCCTGCGGATCTTCGACAGTAAAGAGGTCATCGTCCAAGACGGCGTCCTCTGGATTAATTCCTGCTGTCAGAAGTATGTCTCTGTTGTCTGTCCTTCTATGGAGCTTAAGACAAGGAAGGTCGTTCTGATCATTCCTTATAAATATCTTGTTGATTTGGGGAAACAAGCTCGGGTCGCTAGAATTAACGGCCTGAATTTTGTTATCCGAATACAAATTAACTGACAACCGATAGTTCTCTTTAATTAGTTGGTTGATGTTCTTGATCGACGACTTCAGTGTCCTAATCTCCAGATCGTGAGGGTCAGTAAACCGTCGGTACAAGAGTTTTAGTCTTGTCAGTAGTCGACTTTTTTGTTTGTGTAATGCGTCAATGGTCGCGTTTCGGTACATGTCGGTTGCGTCCCTTTGTTTGTATTTTAGTATTGTTCTGTTTATTGTTCGTTTGATGGTCTCGTCCGTTTGTTCTAAGTATTGGTCTATTTCGTAATTCGTCAAATTCCTGTCATTTGGTGGAGATATGTTGTTTCAACTGATTTTTCTCGATAAGGCGTTGGTTAAGCGCACCTTACTGTAATTGTAAGTATGCACAGGTACATACTCATCCAACTCCATGAGCTCGTTCGGAAGTTGTATTACGGCGACGAGTCCGCAGTGATCGCTGTCGTACTCGATCGTTCGTAAACAGTTTCTTGGTCTTTGACCCGCAGTGTCAGTAATTGTCAGGCTTGCGTCTATTAGCAATAGATCCAGATAGGCACCGCTTCTTGAAACGATGGCCGATCCGTAGCCCACACGTCGACACCATATTCAGTGTTGTATCGACTCATCCAATTGAAAAGATGATGATGATGATGATGAATCAAAGGATTCTGAATTTGATTTCCCCGATCTAGGTGTTTGGCATTCAAATCACCGGCCATGAGAAAGTAATTTTCTTCCAAGCTCAAGCGTAGACATTGGAAAAGTTTTTCAAGCTCTATCATAAAATCAGTTGGCTGAGGTGATTCCGGTGCATAAGCCACGATCACATACATTCGCTTCCACTGTTGGAGAGGAATGCAAACGATGCACGCCTCTAACAGCCGAAATCTGCGCAGATCACTATTATGTATAACTTTATGATTAATGCCTTTTCGTATGAAGATTGCGACGCCCCCCTTGAGTGGAGTTTGGTCGATCTCTTCTAACGATATTGTAATTGTTGTTAGTCAACTTATGTTTCTGGTTCAGCTTAGTTTCGCTGGCCATAAACACATCTGGACTTTAGTCTTCCAACAATTTGAAAAGATTAGCTCTACATTCGGTCCTAATCAGTGAATTTACATTCACAGTAAGTATCCTAAGTGTCTTCTCCGATAGCGCGCCTTTAACCTCTAACTTGCGTTAGGCTAGGCAAAACAGAGTAGAAATAATCTACCCTAGTCGCTTGCTCCTTTATCTGGTTGTGAAGTCCTGTCAACTGGCCTTGAATTGCCAGCAACATGCTTCTTATTTTGGCCTGAGCGTCCGGCGCCTTTGGCACTAGGGACAGTTGGGCTACCTTAGCTGCAGGCTGTACCGTTTTTCCCCTCCATACCGCCATTTGGGCTTAGGAAATATGGGGATTGACGGGCGTTGCTGTAGGAGCACGCGTTGATGGGCGTATCTCTACCGCTGTCTGCTTAGCCGCTTTGTTGGTACGAATTTGCTGAAAAGCTGAGCAACCCCGATAATTAGCAGGGTGCCCCTCCTTTCCGCAAAGGGCACATTTAAGCTGGGTCATGTCTTCGACTCGTTCCTAGCCGAGTTTACACTCCCCCTTTATGTGGTCCCCACCGCACTTAACGCAGCGTGACTGCATTTCGCAAAAGTCTTGGCCTATGGCCGACTTATACAGGTCTATGGTTTCCTGTAGCTCCATTTTATAGGTGTTTATTGGTGGCACCTTTTCTTTTTTTATTTTGGGGTGGCTGTGGCTGCTGCTGGTGTTCTCCTCGCTGCTGCTGACTCCGCTCCTGTGGTTTTTTTGCTGCTGCTGCTGTTGCTGTTGTGTTTGTTTTTTCGCCCGTTGCTCCTTCCGCTGCTGCTGTTGTTGTTCACTTGGCATCTGTTGTTGTTGCTGCTGCTCTTGTGCATTAAGATCTGGCTGCTTGTTTTTCGGTAGCTGTAGCGCTTTTTTTGCTCGTGCTCCTGTCTCTCTCTTTCATGACGAGCCTTCTGCTTGTTTTTAAGAGCTTGTATCAGAGGGGTCACGATGGTATGGAGGCGTTCCATCTCCCCTCGAATGGCATCGATTTTTTTGCTGATGGCCTGCTCATCAAGGGCGTCTTGCGCCTCATTTTCATCTTCGGAGGACGCCTCTGGTGAGGTTAAATCAACAAGCACATTGCTGTTGGATTCCCCTGTAGTGTATAAACCCTCGCTAACTCCGGACATGTATTCGATGTCGTCGTCGGATGGCGAGGTACCAAGTTGTTGATGTATTTTTGCTACTGGTGTTGTTTTGGCTGTGCGCGCCGTCTCCTTCACCCCGGCTGGCAGCGGGGCTGAGGTGGTGGTGGAGCGGCGCTTGACGAGGTTCGGCGCACAGCTAATCCTCTTTCTTCTACTTGTTTTTCACATCGGCTGTTGGTGCCGTTGGTGGGTTTGCCGTTGATGCTACGGCACTATACGACGGTATGGCTGGTGGTACCATCGCTTTCTTGGTTGTTGCTGTTGCTACGGCATTTGCTGTAGCTTTGGCTGGTGGTGCCATAGCTGGCTTTATTGTTGACACTTGCTGCTCCTCCCACTCAATGCAGTTTTCGATTTCGCGATTGTGGAAAAAAGCAGCTAAATAATTATTGTTGCCCGACTGGGATTCTGTTGTGAAATAGTTTTTCATACTGTCTAAGAAAATAATGTAAACTTAGTAAACATATAATTATAATTTTTATTAATTCTAATTTTCTTTGAATAAAATATTACTGTCTTATGTTTCCTCAACGTTATCAGACGTATTTTATTTCAATAGGTTATGGGCCCCGAAAACGCCCAAGCAATTTAAAAATATAAGTCGGTATTTTTTGAGTATTTTTTTTGTGTATTCTATTAAGCATTTGTTGCGTAGTTATTTATAAAAATATTACTAAAATCGAAATGGCAGGCTCAATGAAATCGGATTTTGAAATGGAAAAATTAAAAGGCAGTGAAAACTTTCATATTTCATTTGCAATCGAAAGTTTTCTAGAGCTGAAGAAATTGACTGGTTGTATTAACCCAAAACCAGATGATGCAAATATGCAAATACAGCAATCGAAGATAATGCAGATAAGCTGAGTTCGGCAAAAGCATATTTGGCTCTTTGTGTCGAATCAGATTTATTTGATCACATCAGACCATGCAAAACAGCGTTGGAAATTTGGTCCAAATTACATGCTATGTATGAAGATCGAGTTCTAATGAGAAAAATTGGATTGTTGCGAACACTAAATTCATTTCGTTTGGAATCATGTGATAGTATGCAAGCATATATCGATCAAATTGTTACCACTGCAAATAAATTGGTGAATATTAATTTCAACATTGACGATGAATGGTTAGCTGCAATTTTGTTGGCTGGATTGACTGACAAATATAAGCCCCTAATTTTGAGCTTCGAAGCAAGTACCGCCAAGCTAATTGTCGATCAAATAAAAATGAAACTATTGGATACTCAATTTGGAAGTGAAGCAAAAGGTGGAGCAATCTATAGCAAAAAAAACGGCAAGGACTGGTGCGACTTCGAAACAAAATCGGCGTGGAATCAAATGTTATTCTTGTGGTGGAAGAAATCATATTAGTTCTGAATGTAAAAAGAAAGATAAAGAAAAAGAACATAAGAAAAGCCACAATAATTATGGATCTGAAGCAAAACGTGCTTATACTGCTTTGATTTCTACCAAAATTGAACCGAGCGAATGGATTATTGACAGCGGTGCTTCAAATCATATGACACCAAACAGCGAATTATTGTTTGAACAAACCCCATCAAATGTTCGAGAAGTCTTAACTGCTAACAATACTAAGATGATGGTTAAATGCGTTGGTAAATCTAATCTCACTTTAAATGGAGAAAAAATTGAAATGGCGAATTTTTAAATTAATTTGCTATCGGTTTACGACGTTGTTCAGGCTGGAAATAAATTGATTTTTGATAAAAATGCTTGTACCATTTATGAAAAAATGGGGTGGAATTCGCTAGATGTAAGCCGAAAAATGCAGTCTATAAATTAATAATTAATTAATTAATGGTTCATGTTTGTTGTCAAGGAGTACGGAGTCAAATGTTACTACGTGGCATAGAAGATTTGGCCACTTAAACTGTGGAAGTTTGCGAAAAATGCATGAAGGCGTGGTTACTGGAATGAATTTCAAAAGCGAAGACATCGGCTTAAAAAATTGTAAAGCAAACACGGGAACCCTTCAAATCAAGTGAAAGTCACAGCAATGAGTTATTGCAGATTATTCATTCGGATTAAGTAGGACTAATGCAAGCGAAATCAATTGGCGGTGCCTGATACCTTTTGACATTTATTGATGATTACTCAAAGAAAATTTGTGTTTTTTTTTTAAAGAAAAATCCGAAGTTCTCAACAAATTTACTGATTTCAAAATTTTCGTTGAGAATCAAACAGGCAAACATATCAAGATTCTCCGTACAGACAATGGAACTGAGTATTGTTCTCATCAGTTTGATCATTTTTGTCGGAGAAATGGTATCCAGTATGAACGGATGAACCGTACTATAATTGAACGAGCTAAGTGTATGCTGTTTGATGCTAAGTTGAAAGATGAATTTTGGGCTGAAGTAGTCAACCATCGTACTTAATAAATCGGTCAGTGTTAGCTTCGCATATTTGGTTCTCCTGTCATGGTCCATGTTCCAAAGGAACGTCGAAGGAAATTAGATAACAAATCAAATCAAATGATTTTTGTTGGATATGACAGTGATAAGAAGGGGTATCGTTGCATTGATATATATTCAAAAACAATTGTTGTGAGTCGAGATGTTATTTTCCACGAACCAGTGGAACCATCTGTTATAAACTTTGTCATAGATGAAGAAGAAACAAGTTCAGAGCAAGTGAGGGAACCAAAGCAAGATTTCAAAAATAACAATCTTATCAATACAATAGAATTTTTTCCGGTTGCTAATATTACTAATGGCAATGAAAGTTCAACATCGGAGGCATTTGATGATGTGTTGGACGATAACTTGAAGTGTGAATCAGATGAAACTTTAATTTTGGGTACAACATCAACTCCAAGAAAATGACAACAAATACCAAAGCCTCGTCAATTTCAATATTTTATAACATACTACACGCATGCAACTAACGAAGAGATTGATCCAATTACAGTCAAGGAAGCTATGGATCGAACTGATCATAAATATTGGAAACGGCTATGGAAAGTGAGATGAATTCATTGGACGAAAACAAAACATGGAGATTGATGGATTTGCCGAATAAATGAAAACCCTAAATACAAAATGGGTATTCACTACAAAGCGAGATATGGATGGAAATATTATTCGGCACAAAGCACGTCTGGTGGCAAAAGGTTGTTATCAAGATCATCACATCAGACAATTCGTTTTCTGATTGCGTTGGCTGTCAAGAAAAGAATGGTGATTGATCAAATGGATGCGGTCACTGTATTTTTGCAAAGCGAGCTACACGAAGAAATATACATCTAACAACCAGAAGGTTTCAAGGACGGAACTGAAAAAGTATGAAAACTGAATCGTGCAATGTATGGTTTAAAACAGGCCGGTCGGCAGTGGAACCTTACATTAGAAGCAGCACTGAAGTCGTTTGGATTGCAAAAATCGAAGCTGGATCCCTGTGTATATTTCAAGAAAGATATTTCCTTGATACTGGCAATATATGTTGATGATATTTTGATCTTTTGGAAGGATTCAAAAATTTTAAAAGAAATTAAAGAATCTTTAAGTAGTTCATTTAAAATGAAAGACATGGGGCCAGTTAGTAGCTGTATTAGAATACGAATAAAGCAAGATGACAAAGGTGTTGAATTGGACCAGACTAAATACATCAAAGATATCTTGATTCGGTTTATATGGAGGACTGTAAACCAGTTTCTACACCAAGTGATAATAATCAGAAATTATCGATTAATTTAGTATCCGATGAAGATAAAGATGAAGAATTATCAAAAATACCGTACCAGGAAGCTCTGGGTAGTTTATTATATTTGGCACAGTGTACAAGACCAGATATAGCATTCCCGATCAATGACGTAAGTTGATTCAATACAACATTCGGAATAGCTCACTGGAAAGCTGTAAAACGGATCATGCGGTACTTAAAAGGAACCTTGGATTTTAAACTGAAATATTCCATAGATGGTTTAACGGATTTGCAAGGTTACAGCGATGTGGACTGGGCATCGGAAATAGACAAAAGACGCTCATGCACTGGCATGAATTTAAAATGTCAAATGCAGCAATATCATGATCAAATTAAAGGACAACCAACTATTGCCTTATCAAGCACTGAGGCGGAATATATGGCGATTTCATCAGGTGTGCAAGAAGCAATTTGGCTGAAACAATTATCAGACGAACTGAATGATACAAAATTACAAAGTATCGAACTCTTATGTGATAACCAAGGTGCAATCAAACTTCGATTTATATCAACTAATAATATGGTAGCTGATAATTTAACAAAAGCGGCCTCCAAAGAGAAAAACAAATTTTGCGCCAGCAATATGGGATTATGTTGAATTTTTTTGTTTTATATATTAATTTTTCATTAATTTAATTTTAATTTTACTATTTGAAATATTCAACAACTTCCGGTGTTGTGAAATAGTTTTTCATACTGTTTACACTTTAGTAAACATATAATTATAATTTATATTAATTCTAATGTTCTTTGAATAAAATATTATTGTCTTACTTTTTCTCAACGTTATCAGACGTATTTTATTTCAATAGATTCGAGCCCACTACCTTTGGATTGTTGGTCTACCACCTCTTCCTCTGTGCTATGAACACTATTGAGGATTGCTTGGATTAAATAAAACTTGACTAAGTCACTCCGAGATAATTACTTTGAATAAACTGGGAAGCCGAAAACGTCTACACACTTCCACAGTACGAGATCGACTGACGGTCCCCCACCTCTTCCTTTGTGCTATTGCACTATTGAAAAAATTTTGGCTGTGGTACTAACTTGTACTTGACACTCCGATATTATTTCGATCGAGATCCACTGTGACGGCCGGATACTCTTCCATTGCGCTATTGGTATATATAAATGCAATTTGTTTATATTTAAAAAAAAAAACAGGAAGTGTGCAATAAACATTTTTTTTATTTTTGAAATGTGCGCGAAAATCGAAAGTGCGCGGACTGACTTCGAGGTGGTGTATGTATGTATGTACCTTTTCTTTTCGTATCAAGGGTAATCCAATGACGACCAACGGGACTCAAATAAACTTTACCCACTTCCAATTTTGATTTTATATACGTATATATCACCAGAAAAACACCAATTTTATTCCAAGATATTGTTAATATTTATGAAGCCTATTGGGGAAAGAAATAAAAACAAGAAAAGTAAATATGTCACCACACAATACACGAAAACTTCCCTAATATAACAAAACAACACCACCAGCACAGCACAGGACAAATAGAATTTTGTTGAAACGGGGAATTTTCCTTTCACCGCGCAAGATACTTATGCACTTGAATAATGCAACGAATATAACACAAAGCCTCACGTTGGGCGCCAATTGTTACAATTTTAGTCCGCGACCGTTCTTTTCGATTAACAAAAAAACAAATCAAAAGGAAAGCCGACACGACGCAACTGACTTTAGAGAAATGACACAATGGTGAAATTGAAAATAGTTTGTCAAAATCCAGGCGAATTAAAATTGCAATTTGCAGCAACAATAAAAGTGCTGCCACCACAGCTATGCTCATAAGGGTGTTGCAGCAACAATAAAAGTGCTGCCACCACAGCTATGCTCATAAGGGGGTGGGTTCACCTACTTGAATTAATTGGTGATTGATCAAACAATTACGGTGAAGAAAATAAAATTATTTAAATTTTGAATTAGTTTCAAAGACGAAATTTAGTTGATTTATATAGGTCATTAGTTTTATTTGGGAAACCTTTTTGTATGGGAATAAAACCCAAAATCTTTTAAAAAAACAGATTGAACAAAGACTTGAAGTGTTAAGAAAGATGAACCGTTGTCGCTCGGTCCCGAATGGACAACGGAATTAATAAAGGGGTCACGAGTTCCACTTTTTTGGAATTCTTTACGGAACAAAAGCCAAACGAGAATTTAACACAGAGTTTAATAACTCGAAAAACGATCAAAGAATAACATATAACCAAAATTTACAAAAGAATGCTTAGCTTTTTTTAAACTGCCAATTTCCTCCAGAACTACCAAATTTCCAAACTCTTTCCCCCAGTTTCTAGAGCAACTCCAATTTTCCCTCTTCAGAATTTCCTTCTTCCAAATTTTCCACCTCTGCGAATTTCTTCTTCACAAACTTTTCTTCTCCTTTTCTATTCACGTTAAGGTTTTAACCTCTGGTTGCTTCGAGAATCACAGTAGAAGAGCCCTCCCAGGTTTTCCATTAACCTGGACGGCCTCTTCTATTTGTCAACTCCAGTGCTTTCAGCCAATCAGTGGCCGTAGTTTTCGGTCGCGTCATCATTCAGCTACTCTCCACCATCTTTGCTGAAGAGAGCCAGTGCAGTTGAAAAACCGACGGTCCTGCTTACTCGCACTATCTCCCTGGCTTTCTGCAGTGTCATCATGGAAATCACCGATCGCTGGTTCCACTTCCAGGAACGGCGAATTCGATGAACGCATCCAGCCATAAACTCCAATTTTTCGAATAAGAAAAGAAAAGTTTCCGAAAACTAAAAAGAAATTCTATTTCGCACCGCATTCATTCTTCCCCTCCGACGGAAATCAAAATAAACCAATGTTAGTGAAACATTTTCATTTCATTTTAACAACTTTTTAAAGGGCGAAAACTGGCAGTAATTTTCTACTTCGCGAAATTATTAACAGTCGTTGGGCTTTTCCGCAGATTAGGGACCAGCGTTTAACGTTCCATCTTATACAAATGTTATTTATGTAAATACGTTGGGCACTCGGCCATTCCCAAAATGAGCAACTTCTACCAGACGAGGACCAAATGTGACCCGTGCTTCTTTATGCTAATGGAATTGAGCAGACCGCTCGCCGGTCATTTATTAGGGCGCTCGGGGACCAATTGTCACCCAGCCTCTTCTTGTTAGGTTTGGTTTCAAACAGACCGCCCGTCTTTTGATTATGAAGTTAGTATATTGTGGCTTTCTTCGACTTAAAGCAACAGTAACATCGATTTTTTTTTGTTTCTTCAATATACGTACCAATGGCTGATGGCCCATGGTTGCCGTACTCTCTCCTAGTAAACTGAAGGAAACACTTGTAAAAAAAACGAGGAATAGAACGAAGGGAACAAGGATTTGGAGTATGGACAGAATAGTTTTTTGTCACGATACATTTTACCGTGACACAACAACAGATTCCATGCCAGTGGCTCTTAGTCCGTCACACTTTTTGATAGGAGTCTCTTAAAGGTAATGCTACAAGAATTTTGGAGTTGTTGGCATTGCGAATATTTAACATCACTGCGGCAGTGATCCAAGCAGACTCCAATGCAAAATCTTCAACTCAATGACATTGTCTTATTGAAGGAGCCTAATTTTCCGAACTAAATTGATCATCGGAAGAATACCTAATATAAACTCTCCCAGCAGAAGACGGAAGAGTCAGAGTTTTTACCATTAACACTTATTTGGAGAATTTGTTGGACCAGCTGTTAAGGTGTCTCCACTGCCTTTTCTGAAAGACCCTAATCTGAAAGGGGGCTGGTTGTTTAGAAACCAATCTCTGCAGGACCAAAATGCAGCAACAAACATCCTTATTAAACATAATCTTTCAAATTGGCATTAAAAAGCTAAACTCACTCAATTATCTTCCACTTAATTTGTATAACCTAATCTATAACATGTCAATCATCATTCAAACACTGAGCAGTAAATGTCTTGCCTTAACCTAAATTAAAACATATATTTTTGGTACAGTGAAACAGTCAAACATTTGCGCACAAATTAAAATCAAACACTTTTGTACACTTACATTCATATCATGTATGTACCCCTACCTACCTACCTACATAAAGTGAATTAAATATATAGTCAAACAAACAGTTCATTAATTAAAACACACAAAACACAATCCTATCCATCTCCTACGATCGAAGACAATCATCCTTATTATCGTTGTACTAAACATTTTCCTAACCGGTAAAAAATGTTCACATAAAACAAGCATAGCCTCAAAAATACCAACAAAAACCTTAGGACTATAGGTACGGTGACCATATTTTAGAATGCCGAATAATGAACAAAATGAAAGAAACCAAATTCAACCCTATTTTCAATTACCATTCAAAAAATATGCATTCTATAGAAAAATTTCTTTACTTAAAATAGAGTATTATTTAAAGTAGTAAGGAATTTAGTCTGCTTTAAAACAAACCTTTTCTTTCAGGATGAAGTTTTCTATCAGTACTTTTGCACTTCACTGTTTGCAAGTATTGTCGACAAAGATTTGTACTGATTGAAGATTTGTACTGCCTTTGCAAGTCACCATTATATAAGGGCATTAGCGTTTACTAAATTTATTGCGTTTTTATAATAAATAAATAAAATAAATTTATAATTATAATAAAATTTACACATTCCACAGATACGTTTTTAAATTGTTTTTAAAGTTGTTGGCCTGCACAGATCCAAGTAACTGCACGCAAACAGTATACATTTTTAATGATTAAATTGAAATTTTAATTTTGTATTGTTTGCGTATTATTTTTGTAAATTTATCTGGAATACAGAATATATACTGAACAACTTCTGAAATACAGAACATTTACATGTTTTTGTAAATAAAATTATTCATAATGAACACTGTCCTCAAATACAGAACTTTTCATTATAATAATGAACGGATGGTCACCGTTACTGTGGGATGTCTTATAAACTGGAGCTGATCCAACAATTCTGTCAGGGCATCAAAAACCTTCGGATAAGTAGATAAACCTAGTCTAGTTTCTGCCACAAAAAAGGTGTTGTGCTGTTTAACTTTTTAAATAATCTAATAAAATATTTTGTTGTTGTTTGTTGGCATATATGCACCTTTGTGTATTTTTTTTTATAGTTTTCACTTTTTTGTCCAGAATTTTGCTCCCAAAAATATGGTCACCGTAAAATTATAGTGATCAGACAGTCAGCAGGCATTCATCAGATAAAATCCTGTTTTAGTTCCCACAGATTTTATATACAAAGATGACATCCAACACTTTCGATTTGAGCAAAAATAACAAAAACGCCAGACTCAAGTGAAAAGGAAGAGGGTCGTGCTGACGATATATGAGTTTTATTCAAATTGTCTCTAGTGAAATTCAACACATTCATTCCTGATTATAGTTTATTAGCAAATGAGTAGGCAGTGTGCACAAGCAAGCACAGACGCCAAATAGGGTACTAGTGGCAAATTAGGTGATTAGTTAAAAGGTTTTCGATTGAGGTGTGGCAGTTTAACCGAATATTTATATAAAACATTATAAAAACTCGAACCTTTGTTGTCATAGCCACAAAATTGGCAAAACTACGAAAAAATTCCGACAAAGCTGAATTTTGGTGGAGAGCTTTGTTTTGACGACTTAAGCATTTCCTGAAAAGTTCCGTAAATTTGGGCCGGGCCTAAATTTTTTAGACGGGGTTAGTGGGGATAAAAAAAAAATTTTTCTTAACTTTTCGAAAACTATAAGTTTTTTTTTATGTGAAGGTAAAAATTGTAGTTTATTTTATTTTACACACAAAAGATTACCATATTTTTTCATAACGGGTGGTTTTTTAGCTGGTTTGGTTTTGGCAACACTGTTTTTGACAGCTGACGTGTGTTTAGTACCTTGTGTCACTGTCAAACAGCTTCAGTTTGGTTTGCAATTTAACCATGGATCGTCTTACAAATGAACAACGCTTGCAAATTATTGAATTTTACTATCAAAATTCGTGCTCGGTTCGAAATGCTTTTTTATCGAAAAATTGTGTTCAGCGATGAGGCTCATTTTTGGTTGAATGGGTACGTAAATAAGCATAATTGCCGCATTTGGAGTGAAGATCAGCCAGAAGCATTGCAACAGCTACCAATGCATCCCGAAAAAGCCACTGTTTGGTGCGGTTTATGGGCCGGCGGCATTATTGGGCCATATTTCTTCAAAGATGATGCGAATCGCAGCATTACTGTCAATGGTGAACGCTACCGAGCGATGATAACAAACTTTTTCTTGCCCGAAATGGAAGTTCTTGACTTGCATGATATGTGGTTTCAACAAGACGGTGCCACATGCCACACAGCACGCGAAACAATGGCGCAATTGCGAGGCGAGTTTGGTGAACAGTTAATTTCACGTTTCGGGCCGGTCAATTGGCCGCCTAGATCGTGCGATTTGACACCATTAGATTATTTTTTGTGGGGGTATGTCAACGCTAATGTCTATAGGGACAAGCCCGCTTCGATTGACGCACTGGAAGCCAACATCCATGCATTCATTCGTGAGATACCGGCCGATATGTGTGAAAGAGTATGCCAAAATTGGACTCAGCGGATGGGCTACCTGAGACGCAGCCGCGGTCAACATTTGCATGAAATTATCTTTAAACATTAAATTGCAAGGTTCAAACTATCGATTCAAATAAATATTTCATTCATTTTTTCGAATTTTTGTGTTTTTTTTTTTTTTTAAAGTTCTAAGCCTCTTAAAAAATCACCCGTTACAAGCAATAGATTCTGAGAATATCGTGTAAGAACTTCACGGTGGAGCAAGTTTTGTTAAAAAATTTATTTAATCCATGGGCAAAATTTTGTGTACGGTTTGAGTTTTCTTAAAGTTATAGGGTGTCAAAATTACACTTTTAATTTTGTACTGAAAATGAACGAATAACAGTTTTTTGTTAATATCTCAGCAAATATAGTTTCTTTTCAAAAAACAAATGTATTTATATTAATGCTCATAAAATTCTGCACAAAAATGAATATGTCATTTTTTTCGGAAGAGCTACAGATTTCAAGAAAAACGTGCACAACGCGCTCATTACCTAATTTACCCAGGCAAAATGATGAAAAATTTCATTACAGTAAAAAGCTCTAAGGGTAGACATGTGCATTAAAGGGGACACAAGCGTCCCCAGGTTTTTTTTTGTTAAACCAACATCTGTCTACCTACTCCTACTCCTACCTCCCTGTGGTGAACATCGGGTACCTAGTACCTCAATCGAAGATGGGGTTTCAATCCCTGTGGGCGATTGTTGGTGTGGCAGAGAGAGAGAGAGGGGGGAGGAGTGTTCCCACTAAGGGATTTATCCTTTCATTAAGGCGGCAGCGGAAGGATTCTCCAGATAGAATAAACAGTGGCGTCTACAGTTCCAATCAAGTTGAACTACTTAGTGGACACCTTATACGGGCTACTACGACAAATTCGGAGTTCAGGCCTATAAGGAGCGGTTAATCCGGCTCCCCGCCCTAAGAGCCATACTAAAGGTTTGGGGGTCATGCTGTCGTGCAGCTGATTATTTAGCGGAGGCCCTAGACTGCTACAAAACAGATATAACCGCCATCCAAGAAGTGTGATGGAATGGGCCAGGTGAAAGAAAACTAACAGACTGCAACGTCTACTACGGTGACTGCCACCGACAGCAAGGGCAGCGTCTTTTTGGGTGTGAATTCCTCGTTGAAAGCAGGCTTAGGCAAGAAGTCTTGAGTTTCAACTACGTGAACGAGCGCCTCACAAAAATTCGCGTCAAGGCTAAATTTGCTAACATCAGCCTCAAATGCGCACATGCCCCCACAGAGGAGAAAGATGATGACACCAAGTACGAGTTCTACGAGCTCCTGGACAAAACATACGAGAAATGTCCTAGCTATGATATTAAGATTGTCTTAGGTGATTTTAATGCCAAGCAAGGACGAGAAGACGTCTTTATTGGTACAATCGGAAAATCCACGACACCACCTCCGATAACGGGCTAAGATAAATCGACTTTGCTACGGGGCGAAACTTGTGGTAGCTAGCACGCAGTTTCCGCATCTCGATATACATAAGGGGACATGGCGAATTCGTGGACAATCAACCATCAAAAAGATTGACTAAATTGCGATCGACGCAAGGCACTCCTCCAGTATCAAGGATGTTCGAACTTTCCGAGGAGCGAACGTTGACTCGGACCTCTACCTTGTTGTAGCCAAGGTTATGCTATGAGTATCCATACCAAGGCCAAAATATGGAAAAACTGTGAGGAAGTTAGACGTTGGACGGCTACAGTTGCAAGAAATCGCCAGGTCCTTTTCAAATCGAGTCTCGCGTGACCTTTTGAATAGTCCTATGCCGCCAAAATCAAGCATCAAGAACCAGTGGAAGAATTGCCAGGAAGCCATGAGTGATGCCGCCTCTGACGTTCTAGGCTTCGCATGACCACCCCAATGAAATCCCTGGTTCGACGAAGAATGTCGGCAAGTACATGCAGCCAAACAACAGGCATATAAAAGGGCGCTGCAAAGAAGGATCAGAGCTGCTCTTGAGCTCTGTAAGCAGAAGAGGAGAGAGGAACACCGGCTTCTCGGAAGGAAAATAAAGGGGCATGAGAAGCGCGCGATCCAGGAATTAGAGGGGTGCCATTGCAGGAATGAAGTTTGGAAGTCATAGCAAAAAATAAAAAGAACCTCACAGGGTTACAAGGGCCGAATCGAAGCCGGCAAGGATGATCAGAGAAACATTGTGGTAGAATCGCAGTTGGTGCTGAGGATATGGAAAAATCATTTCTGCAAATTGTATAACGGCGATGACGAACTGAATTCAGCTGCCATTCAGATTGCACCGTTCAACCTGGACGACACGTAGGCCAACACCACCCGATCTTCACGAAGTGAAGATAGTTATATTTAAGTTGAAGTACAATAAAGCTGATGACCTCACGACTAAGCTTTTCAAAGCGACTGGTGATGAATTGGTTAGGAGTATGCACCAGCTCATCTGCAAAATAAGGTGGGAGGAAATCATGCCTGATAAATGGAACCTCAGCATTATTAGCCCAATCCTCAAGAAAGGTGACCCCTGGCCCACACCAACTATGGAAGAATCAGTCTTCTTAACATCACGTGTTCAATCTTCTCTACCGTACTTCGTGAATGCCTGAAGCCATTCGTCAACAACCTGGTAGCTCTATAAATAAAAATCTAGAGCAATGTCTTGTTTTGGCATACCTCCCGAGTGTTGTATTTAAAAGAAACACCCTTTAACATTGCTCAATTATTATATAACTATGCTATGTACGAGTACATTTATACACATTATAGAAGTGATCATCCGATCTCTATGTATTTTGTATATATCACCTACGTGTATTTAATATGAACATAACTTGCTATATGATTATTAAATATTTGGTCATTCTCCTTATCTCGATCACGCTTAGCGGATGCTTCTAAAATTATAAAATACTAAAATGTAGATTTACTTTAACTTAATCTAAGAACTTATATAATACAAAATAAATTACTGAAGTAAAATAAAACGAGTTATAATTTAACATAAAGAAACAAAAAACACAACAGTGGCGACGAGAATAAAACACTATTAAAAACTAAAGATGAGTTGAACGACCAGAACACATAAAATACCTGAAAAAGGTACAGTCTCTAGTGATCAAAGAATTGTTGCAACAATCATGTCAAAAAGTGTTGGATTTGACCAATATATTCCTGGAAACAATTTCAAAGTATTGGAGAAAATATTTCTGCAGCTTCTTTTGCGTGAAAAAATAGCTGAGGCTGACAAAACCATGTGGCTAATCACAGTCATTGGTACTGAGCTATGTGAAGTCCTCATGAACTTGACCCGCCCAAGGGAAGCAGAAACAGTTGCATTTAATGAGTTTATGCAAATTTTAAGTAAGCATTGTGGATTCCAAACTAATAAACGCTCCGAATGCTTTAAATTTTATAAGGCTCTTCAAGACAATGGAGAGACCATAAGTGAGTACATAGTGCGCATCAGAATGCTGCCACGGACTTGTGAACTTGATCAATTTTTGGACGAGGCTTTGTCAGATAAGCTTATAACCAGATTGCGCAGTGAAAAAATTCAACAGACACTTCTAAATAGAGAGGAGGCCAAATTCAAGAAGTATTGTGAAGTCGCTCTAGATATTGAATTGGCAGAACAGTCAACGAGAAGCATGAACTCATCCGCAATGTCAGTAGTAGATTTTGGAAATGTTTCCAATGCGGAAAAGATGATCATACCAGCAAAGTTTGTTACCACAGAACCCAACAGCTTGGCAGCATCAACGTCATTGGATACTTTAGTCAGCCATGTGAACTGGAAATTGAAATTTCTGGCCAAATTTTTGACGTCGAAGTCGATAGCGGAGCAGCAGTTTCAGTGACGAGCGAAAGAGAGTATCGTTCTAACCTGTCTCATTTATGTCTTAATAAGTTTTAGGTAGATCAACAGATGAAGTGGGTACGCGACTTGGAGATCAAGCCCGTGTTTGAACATAGTTGTTTTGCAGGGAGATCAGCCAAAGAAAATGCTTCTGGGACGGACATGTTTGGATGTATTTTTTCCGGAATGGCGAAGAAATTTTTTAAGCCCAAATGTAATTGCCAACGTGAGTAATATAAACCAAGAAATTGTTTCTAAATATCTTTCGGTAGTGCACCCAGAAAGTAACCATTCTATTGTCGGGTTTGAAGCGGACATAGTTTTGAAAAAGGACGCAAAGCCAATTTTTCATGCAGCGTATGGGGTACCTTTTAAGCTGAGGTAAAAAGTAGAGGCCGAAATTAATTGTTTATTTGCAGAAAATATTTTAGTTCCAATTAAATACATCGATGGGCCAGTCCTGTGGTAATCGTGCCCAAGCATAATGGCGAAATACGTATGTGTGTCGATTTTAAAGTCACTCTAAATCAGCTTATTGAGTTTCAACACCATCCTTTACCAAATCCTGAGGACATATTTGCTAGCCTGGCAAATTGTAAGGTTTTTTGTGTGTTGGTCTTAAAGGGCGCTTATCAACAATTAACAGTAAGTCAAGAGTCACGTGAATATCTAGTGATAAATACCTTTAAGGGATTATTTGGGTTTTGCGTTTACAGTCTTGCGGACGCACCATGTATATTCCAGTCTATTATGGAACAAATATTGTCAAATATATCCCAAGTTTTCACGTTTATTGATGATATCAATTTAGGAGCAGCTTCAGTGAAGGAGTGCAGGGAAAAGTTGTTTATGGTACTTGACAGGCTGAAAAAACACAGCCTCAGTGTTAATACCGAAAAATGTAAGTTTTTTTTCAAAACGAGGTTCGGTATTTAGGACACTATATTTCATATAATCAGATCAAGTCTAATCCCGAAAAGTTGAATGCTATTCAAGATGCTACTCCTCCTAAAGATCTGCCGCAGCTTTAGTCCTACTTAGGTCTAATTAATTACTATCGGAAGTTTGTGCCTGAGTTACGTTCAACATTGCATATGTTATACAGATTATAACAGAAAGGAACACCCTATGTGTGGTTTGTGGAATGTCAAGAAGTTTTTGAAAATAGTAAGAAGCTTATGATTAGTCACCAAGTGTTAGAGTTGTACGATCCCGCCAAACAAATTTAGCAGGAGCTGTGTTGTCGCACCAAGTAGATGGTGTACTTAAACCGGTTTTCTATGCATCGACCTCACTTTCGGATGCTGAGAAAAACTTTTCCCACCGCGAGACTTTGGCAATAGTTTTTGCTCTTAAAAAGTTCCATAAATATATCTATGGTCATAAATTTCATATAATTACGGATCACCAAGCACTCAAGAAGGTCCTTAACCCTAGAAAAGGGACGCCATCAGTAGCAGCAGCTAGACTGCAGTGATGTTCCATACTTCTCTCCATGTATGAATATGATATTTCTTATCGCCGTGGTAGAGATAATGTCGAAGTAGATTTTTTGTCGAGAATGCCTTTTAATATACGCACAGATGTAAATCAGATAGGTATTTTTGATTTTGAGTCAAAGAGTTTAGTTAATTCAGAGCTAGCCCGAACTGAAACTTAAAAGTGTCCAATTTTGCATGAGTTGTATGAAATATTAATGTCTACTTCTTGTCTTTGATCATCCATTTCAGGGTTTTTGTCAGTTTTAGGAAATTCCGGTCTAAGTACCGACTGTGGAGTAATTTTTTATGGAAACCGAGTTGTTATACCTAAAAGTATTCGCTCAAACATTCTTCAAATGCTTCATGAGAATCATTGGGGAATAATAAAAATGAAAATGATTGCTAGGTCTTACATGTGGTGGCCTCAAATTGATGCCGAAATCAAATATTTTGTTGGAAACTGTAGAATTTGTCAGCAGACAGCAAATGTTCCCAGAGAAGAAGCAATGTCAAAGCGGCCGCAAACATCGTATCCTTTAGAACGTATTCATTTGGATTATATGCACTTTGGTGGCAAAAATATTTTGATGTTAGTGGACACATATTCAAAATATTGTGACATTCGAGTCATTCCCTCTTGGAATGCGCAAAAATTAATCGAAGAATTAATGAAAACATTCGTTGTTTTCGGTTTCCCGACAGAAATTGTGTCTGACAATGGACCTCCATATAACGCTGCACAGTTTAAAAAATTTTGCATTAATAATGATATTATGTATACTTAAAGTCGAATTTATCACCCACAATCGAATGGTTCAGCCGAGCGCATGTTGGAAACGATTAAAAAAGTGTTTTATAAATTTCAATTAGAACGTCCGGACATATCCTTATCTCAAAAAGTTGAAAGATTTTTGATAAATTGGAGAAATACTCCATCTACGGTAACGTATCTTTAACTTTAATCCGAAAATTGCGTTAGATAATATTAATTTTAAAAATAGGTCAGTTTTGTTTGTCAAAAAATAGTTTAAATGATTGTAACATTAAAAATAGCCAAATAATTATTTAAAAATTCCAAATAATAATAATTAGTTAAAAATTCCAAAGAAACTAAATATAGAAAATAGTACACAACTTTTTAAAGAGGGAGAAGTTGTATTGTATAGAAACCATGAAGTAAGTTTTGTACACTGGATTCCAGTAAAAGTCATGAAAATAGTCAGTCCCTTAACATATTTAATAAATAATATTGGAAATATTAGATTAGTACACAGAAACCAAATTAAAAAGTCAAAATTAGATTTGAGTGTTAATAATTCCCAAAAATATCAAAAACGAAAATATTTCAGAAAAAGTTAAATCAAATGAACTGTCCGATAGTTCAAATACCGCAAAAAAGGAATTTAGACGCCAGACGCTCTGAAAGATTAAAGCAATAAGGAATGAATTGAACAAAAACATAATGTACAGAAATTGAAGTACATATAATGAAATTAAAAAGAAAAAAAACGAGACTACCACTATCATATATCTTAGTAAAAAGAAAAATTTTGTTTGAAATTAATTAAATGTAAAGCTTTGTTAAAAGGGGGAAAATGTTGTATTTAAAAGAAAAACCCTTTAACATTGCTCAATTATTATATAACTATGCTACGAAAATGTAAAATTATACACATTTAGAAGTAATTATCTGATCTCTATGTATTTTGAATGTATCACCTAAGTGTATTTAATATGAACATAACATAATATTGAAGATTGTGCTTGCTCTATAAACCATGATTTACAAAGCATTTTGTCCTGGTCAATAAATAATGGGTTATTTTTAAATCCTCGGAAGTCTAAATGTCTCGTTATCAGTAGAAAGTCCTTAGATCTGTCATATTTTCCTTCTATAGTGTTAAATAACTCTCCTATAGAATATGTTCAAACCGATAAGAATCTAGGAATGGTGTTCAACCGGACATTAAGTTGGGATACGCATATCAATGTGGCAGTTGGTAAAGTTTATGGAATGCTTCGTCTGCTTAGATCCACACAATACTTCACTCCCATAAAAACACGTTTAATGTTGGCCAAAACGCTTGTCATCCCTATACTTACCTATGGTTGCGAGATTTTTTGCCAAAGTGACTCCATCAGCAGGCGTAAGATTAACGTTGCCTACAACAACACCGCACGTTACATCTATGGCTTGAAAAGATTTGACCATACCTCAAATTTTTCAAGAAGAATTTATAATTTTTCCCTTGACAATTTAATGCGATACAGGACCTTGATTTTATTATTTAATGTAATTCAAACACATCAACCCTGTTATCTCTTTGACAGACTACGTATGTCCTCGTCTAATAGATCGAAACAGATCGTTTATCCTCGTTTTTCCTGTTTGACTTCCGAACGTCAGTTCTTCATCAATGCAACCCGCTTTTGGAACTCCTTACCACGACATGTGAGAAGAGTGCGGGACATTGTACAGTTTCGCAAAGATCTACACATCTGCTTGTAATCATATCCTGGCTAATATATAAATAATATATAATATATATAATGTATATATAATACATACATATATACGAGTATATCATTTCTTATTTTAAATTTTTAATTTTGAACTCAATATGAAATGTTTTTTTTTTTTTTTTTTATTATTAGCTCTTAAAGTCTAATCTTTTCTTTATAGTCATTATTCATTATAAGTCGATTTGTAATAACTATGTTTAAATTTAAAGCTATCACTAATTAATAAGATACATGTCTTAATGTGTAAGCAATCAACAATAAAACAAACAAACAAACATAACTTGCTATATGATTATCAAATATTTTGTCATTCTCTTTATCTCGATCACGCTTAGCGGGTGCTTCTAAAATTATAAAATACTTAAATGTCGAGTTACTTTAACTTAATCTAAAAACTTATACTATAAGAAATAAATTACTAAAGTAAAATAAAACGAGCAGGATGACTATGGAGAATGCACGCTGCTCCATCAAGGTCAGCAAAGACCTTACCGATACATTTGATGACGAAAAAGGTTTTAGACAAGGCCACGCGCTGTCACGCAACTTGAAGAATTGTTCAAACCTCTCACGTTAACACTAGAGGCCCAATTTTTCAAAAGTCCTTCCAACTACTCGCTTACGCCAACGATATTGACATAATCGGACGAACAAAGCGTGATGTCAATGCTGCTTTCTTGAATATTGAGGAGGAAACCAAGAAGATGGGTTTAATAGTGAATGAAGGCAAGACCAAATATATGCTTTCAACAAGAAAGAAATGAACGAAACCAGTGCTGAGATCAAATAAAGATTACTCTTGCCAATCGCTGTTTCTTTGGGCTAAAAAGGCAGCTGAGAAGCAAAGCCCTCTCTCGAGCGAGCAACTAAAGTGTTGCTGTATAAGACGCTTATCATCTTGGTCCTGATGTATGGTGCAGAGAGATGGACGCTTTTAACGGTAGATGAGCTCTAGGCCGTTTTGAGAGGAACATTTTCTGGGTGATTTTTGGCCCCATCTGCATAGATGGGAAATGGAGAAGAAGATACAAACACGAACTGTACGGGCTGTACAGCGACACCGACCAAGCCAGTAAAGTGAAAAGCCAACGACTGAGATGGCTAGGTCACCTAGAGCGAATGGGCAACAATGCTCCGGCCCGAAAAGTCTTTGAATCCACTCCAACCACGTGGGACGGCGCAGTACAAGAAGACAGCGCAACAGGTGGCGCACGCAAGTGGAAGAGGACCTCAACCAACTTGGCGTGAATTATTGAATGCGTGATTCAATTAAATAAAAAAAATGTATTTATAATTTTTATATGAACTTTATAAAATATAATATTTTTACATGAACTTTTCAAAATATAATATGACGAATGATGTTCGATCGATGGTGGTTGATATAAAGCTGCTTGACTTCTTGTTACGGAGTAGTATTTATATCCTTTCTTGAGTTATACTTCTTTGGATGATGATGCTTCTTTGTTGAAGACATACTGACTGAAGATCGTGGGATCCACATTGTTATTGTTTATGTCTGGTCTCTAAATTCTGGATTTTTCAATTAAATTTTGTTTGCTGCATCAGCAGTAGGCTAGGTAGTAGTAGATGAACATTATTTGATAATGTTAACTCCCTTCTTTGTTAAGTATGTAACGTCCCGTGACATCTCTTTTAGATCGCTACAAATACGTGCTACTTTTTCTGCATTTTCTGTGATAAATGATAACTGTTCGTTTATGCCTGCAGTGGTTCTGTTGAGGATTTTTTCATGAACGGTGAATCTTTTCTTATATCTGGAATGGTTTCTGATGTGCTGATGTTTTCTTTTACTGATGAAGTTTTAATCTCTGCTAAGGGTATATTGTTGTTAGTTATTTTAATTTGCTTATGTTTAAATATAATATATAGAATTGTAATAACAATAATAATTATAATTATACTTATTGGTATACTAGGTGAATCTTTTACGATATTCGTTAATTGTTTAATGGTATTTATATTTTAAAAAATTGAAGTTTAATTCCACATTTGTGCTTTCAAAATAGTTTTCAATATTATATTGATCCACAGAATGTGTTTTAACATAATTTAAATTTTTTGCGTGGGGTTATAATATGTTTTATTGTCAATGATTACTATACCTTCGAACAATATTAAATATGTTCCATTTATAATGGTATTGTTTACATTGTGTATAGTGGATACTAAGATAGTTCCATCTTTAATTATTTCTAAACTTGCTTGTTTTTCTTTTATTTTACTACACGTGGTTTTTCTTTTATTTAACAATTCTGACAAGCATGTTTGTTCCTGACTTAATTTACAAAATTTATAATTTATTTCAATTTTACAGTTATTGATACTGATACTGGTACTGAATGTATCTTGGCAATTTCTTTTTCAATTATTAATTTTCCGTCTTCTTGAGCTATAGCTCTAGTTTCATATATTTCACAATTTTTATTTACTACCGGGAATTTAATTAATACTACAATGGCATCATGGCTCTGCATTATTTTAAATTCCGAAACATCAATTGAATCCGTAATAGACATAGTTCCATGTTCATGGTCACCCATTTAATTACTTTACCTATTATTTCAATACTTCTTTTATAATTCCTTACTCTTAACTGATTCAATAAGCTTCTAATTATATTTATGTCTGTGAGGGTGTCTGTGTCCTCTTCTACAGTTACTCCTTTATTTTGATATTCTAATGTTTTGGAATTTATATTTATTTCTAGTCTATCAATTATTTCCTAAAAAAACGTGGGATTTGTTACGTGAAATATATTTCGGTATTCATTATATATTGCAGTATTGCCGTATTCTATAAGCATATAATTTTCTCTTGTGTAATCTATGATTTCTAACTTAGCTATCAGAATTATCCCTAAGATTGCGAGTAGTAGAGTAAAAGTTTCCATTGTCTGCAATGCAAATATTTTTAATTTTTTATTTGTCCATCGTTATTCATTTTTACAGTTTTCCCTAAGTCTTCTTGAATTTTTTGTTTAATGTATTTACTCGTATGTTTTAGTTTAGGGAATTTATCTCCTATAGTTTTTATATAAACTATATCATTTGGCTTATAATCCCTACATTTTCTTTTCTTGTAATGATTCTCTAAAATTTTTTCTTGTGTGATAGCAAGTACAATTGCTAAATCATGTTTGACTTTATTAAACATTATTTCGTATGGTTTATTCTCTGTTGAAGAATGTATTGTTTTATTGTATTGGATAGCTGCTCTTATTATAACTTCCAAATTACTTGTAAGTGCATACTCTTTCTTAATACATCTTGAAATTTCTATGAGTGTTGAATGTGCTCTCTCAATTTGTCCATTAGTCGTACTGTGACCTTTAGGAACATAAGATATTTTTATTTTTAACCTGTCCATAAATGACCTGAATATTATGGATTTAAAAGTGCTTTCGTTATATAGACATATTGTTTCTACCTCTGGGAATACTTGCAATGATTCTAATATCTTATCATAGAGACAAGTTTTATCCTCTAAATGTCTTATAACTTTTGAATATGCATCTAAAACTGTTAAAAATTTTAAATTTTCCGCATAGAATATATCCAAATGCAGTTGCCTCCCCTCTTTGTTAGGTATTGGAGTCTCTCCGATTGGTACCTTCTGTGGATGCCTATCATATTTGTTTGTGTTACATATCTCACAATTCCGTACATATTCTTTAAACTCTTTCCTATAATTTGGACAGTAAGATTGTCTTTTTATTTGTTTAATGTTTTCTTCCCATCCTCTGTGGGCGCGTTTATGTGTATCTTCGATTATACTTATTTGATCGTCTTTATTAATAATATCATTAGCGAAAATTTCTGTATGCAAACATTTATTATTGAACGTTTCCTTTAACGTTGTTCTTATATCGTACAAATCTTCTGTGGTACAGTATATAACACTGTTCCTGGCTGTATATATTCTTTAAGAATCGACACAAGCTCTTCTGCTTCTCTGTATTCAATCAAATGTCTTACTTTTCCTTTAAAATTTTCAATTTGCTTGTGTACTGTGTGTAGGTACCTTTAGCTATTACTACATGTTGTTTAAATTCGTTTAAAACTTGATGATTAATACGGTATTACCGTATTGTAACTGCTTTCAGCTGAATGCGCAGTGTCATCTGTTGAACTAGCATTTGTCATCTGATTCAAGTTCTGCCTACATAACGCATCTGCTACTACGTTCGTTTTTCCTGGCTTGTACACTATTTTTGGGGCATATTCTTCTATTATGCTGTGCCATCTTTTAAGTTTTGGATTAGGGTTTCGTTTTGAAACTACGAACGTGAGAGGTTGGTGATCGGTGTGTATTTCTAAATCTTTTACACCATATAAATAGTTCCTTAAGTTTTTTAGTGCATATACTATAGAAAATAGTTCTTTCTAGTCTGTCGCGTAATCGCGTTCTGTTTTACTAAGAGTTTTAATTCGATATTTTCTTTTAAATGTACTTTTAGTTTTTGAAATGCTTCTTGGCCTTCCGGGTCTAAATCTATCATAGTTTTCTTACTCATATGGTGGGATATTCTTCCGTTTTCACCATGAAGATATTTAGTTAGTGGTTTTGTTAACTGGGCATAGTTTTCTATGAACTTCCTATAGTACCCTGTCATACCTAAATAACTTCTTAATTGACTGAGTGTTTTTGATTCTGGGAATTCGTTTATACATTCAATCTTCTTAGGGTGTGTTGTGATAATATTTTCACTTATAATATAACTCAAAAATTCTACCTGAGTTTCATAAAATTTGCTTTTCTCTAGTGAAATCTTCATATTTGCTTCCTTGAGTGTCTGTATAATTTGATTTAAGTGGTTTTGGTGTTTCTTCATATTATTCGAGAACACGAAAATATCGTCAATATAGACGTGGCATATTCTTCCAATGAATGGTTTAAGGATATTGTCCATTGCCCTTTGAACCGTTCTTCAATCCAAATGGCATTCGGACATATTCGAATTTGCCGTTATTAACAGAAAACGAAGTTTTTTTTCGATATCCGTCTCTTTCATAAGTATCTGGTGGAAACCACTTTCTAAATCTATAGTGGAAAAGAATTATATCCGGAATAGAATACTTGTCACTAACGGTATTTCATTAAGTTTTTTAAAGTCTATGACTAAACGGTTTTTCATTGTACCGTCTTCATTCAGGCCCTTTTTTTGAACTACCCATACTGGACTACTGTTTGGGCTTTTTGAAGGTCTAATAACTCCTTCGCTTAATAACTTTTTCACTTCGTTATTTACAAAATTATTTGCTGACATCGGATATGGATACTGTTTCTTCCATATTGGTGTATCACATGTCGTGCTAATTTCTGCCCTAACATTTGTGCGAAAGGGTAGTTTCATATCTACCTTTGAGTGCATTTTTTCAATATAATTTTTTGTTTCCCTAATTAATTTTGCTCTTAGTGATTGAACTTCCTCATCTGTAAGTATTTTATTAAGTTCTTCTACGTGAGGTTCACGTGTCTCATAAATAATGTTTTGTGCATTATTTTTTTTTCATTTGGATCGCAAGTACTTGAATCCCTATCAAATATAGATCGTGTGTCTGGCGCGAAGGTACTTGACTGACAATTTTCTGGCTTATACATTTTTTTATTTTGTAATTCAACCTCTTCGGGCTGTCTTTCGTGCTCCATGAACATTCAATCTTTTCTATCTCTGTATATTTAAAGATTATTTTTTAAATCTAATTGTGTCCCTACTGATAGGTTAAATCCTATTAATAAATCTGCTTCAAGATTTTCTATCTCCTAAGATCTAACTGTTTTATGAAACATAAAAACTTCGTAATAATGTGATACAACAGTATACCCGTTGACTGTTTTCACTCTTTTCTAAGTTACCAATTCTTCTCTACCTTCTAAAATGTTTGCACTAGCGTAACAACTTGTTACGCCGGTATCTATTAAGATTTTGAGGAACTTTCCATTTAATTTTCGGTATATGTGGGAAAGTCCCTTGTTTCGTCTAAAAAATGGTCTTCTGCTTAATTATTAAGTCTAACCTTATTTGGAGGCTGTGAACTATGTTGTGCGCTTGGTTCCCTTTCCCATTTAAACACAGGTCTTTGGGGTTGTTGTTGCGCAATGTAGTTTCTTTGATAATTATTATTTTGGTGGTTGTATTGATTAGGTTGTCGGAATGGGTTGTAATTGTTTTTTTGATATATTTGTTTGAATCTACTAACATCATGATTGTTTAATGTTCAGTGTGCAGACGATCCTAGTTTCATTGATGTGGGTGGTTTTCTTTGTTGGAAATGAGGAGTTATGTGTTGCTTTTGAGCAAAACGTAAATTATTAGAATTTTCTATTTTATTCTTATTAGACAACTGCAATGCAAAGTTTGAACGTATGTTATTGCTTTCCAATTCTTGTGCTTTTGATAATGCACTAGGTAAGTCTTCTGGTTGGAGACTAAATAGTATAGTATCCAGTGGATTATTTAATCCTGTAATGAAAACTCTAAGTGCATTTCTTCTATTAGATTTGTTAATTTCTACTGTGAGCTCGTTTTTATTTTAGTCTATTACCGACAATGGACCCTGCCTTAATATGCTTAGTTCTTGTTTTATAATATATACTGGTCTTTTGTCCGCAAATGCTAAGTCTAACCGTAAAATAATGGCATCGAAGTTTAGAACAGTGCCATGGTTTGTAAGTACTGCGTTAGCTGAATTGTGAATTTTGTTTCTGAGGATCGTGATAGCAGCGAAGTATCGTTTACTTCCTGGTATATAAAGCAATATGCTGTTATGTGCAGCTTCGCGCCAGCTAACATAATTCTCAGAATTCCCGCGGAATTCAGGCAAACTTTTG
The DNA here is from genome assembly GCA_946251815.1 of Dasysyrphus albostriatus. Lineage (NCBI taxonomy): Eukaryota > Metazoa > Arthropoda > Insecta > Diptera > Syrphidae > Dasysyrphus > Dasysyrphus albostriatus. The sequence goes on along the minus strand of OX276335.1, from coordinate 104,602,653 downwards.
ATTACCTCTAATGGTTCATTATCAACTATATTTGGATCTATTCGTTGTGTTTCGAAATCTATCACATTTGTTTCATTTTTAACTTTGCTAAGATCTATTTTTAAACTGGCTATCTCATTTTGTAACTCGTTAAGACTTGCATTTAGAACTTGCGATACTGCCAGCTCTATAGCACCTTGAACTAAATCTGCATTTGCCATTTTTATATAATTATTCTTTCACTTCTTAAAACTATTCACTTTTTATGTTTAAACACTTTTTCTTACTCTAATCCTGTTATCTTCTAAGGTGGCTGGTTTTGGTCTGCTTCTGTCGTCAAAGTTCCACTAGTGGTGTGCTGCTTCTATCATCAGAGTTTCCACTAATAACTTAAAAGTTTTTGTCACAGAATGTAATTTTTCTTTTGTCCTTTAATAGGATACTTGAATAATAGCTTTTCAACACGCGTTTTTGTTTCACTTTACTTCTAATTTTCAAGTAACACGTTTTTGTTGAAATGGCGTTGATGGCCGTATGAAAACCGATTTGTTTTAGTTAATTTTGAACACGTGTTTTTTTTTTATGTTCACTTTACTTTTTTTTCTTTTTCAAGTTACACGTTTGTTAATATTCTTTTCGATTTTATTCACGCGGAACATCCCGGTTGGCCGCCAATTATTGAATTCGTGATTCAATTAAATAAAAAAAATGTTATTTATAATTTTTTATATGAACTTTGTAAAATATAATATTTTTACATGAACTTTTCAAAATATAATATGACAAATGATGTTGAATTGATTGTGGTTGATATAAAGCTGCTTGACTTCTTGTTACGGAGTAGTATTTATATCCTTCCTTGAGTTATACTTCTTTGGATGATGATGCTTCTTTGTTGAAGACATACTGACTGGAGATCGTGGGATGCACAATAACATTGTTTATGTCTGGACTCTAAATTCTGGATTTTTTAATTAAATTTTGTTTTCTGCATCAGCAGTAGGTTAGGTAGTAGTAGATGAACATTATTGGATAATGTTAACTCGTGCGAAACTGGAGACAGCTAGCTAGAAACCGAGCCGGCTGAAAGAAACTTGTTAAAATGCTCTTATTATAACATTTGTGCACGTTTTTCTCGAAATCTGTTGCTCTTACGAAAAAAAATTGTCATCAATTATAATTTTTGATTAGTGACCAGTTCTCTTAAATTCAATTTCTTTTCTTTTTTATATTTGGGCTATTTTGGTCAATTTAAATTTTTATGCAAATAAAAACAAATTCATAAATTTTATCCCGACGTTTCGCTGGATTTTCTCAGCATCTTCAGGGGCGTTTTATTTATCTAAATATATATATACATAAATTGACAATTTCTTAAAAATATATTTATTAGTTATTTTAAACTTGCGTTATATTTATTGCATTTTAAGTTTTAAAAATTGCATCTTCCCAACACTTTACAGCAAAAACAAAGGCAAGGACAAAACTTTGATAAATAAATAAATAAATAAATATGAAAACTAGTTACACTTTAACACAAAACATAAATATCACAGAATGGCAATTCTGTACACAGAATTGGTATTGTCGATGTCTTCTTTCAGGTTCATGGAGAATTCTCTTTTCTGTTGGATACGTAGGCTCTCCAGTGTGTATCTCGTTCTTGTATTCCTCTCTTTGTCCAAGATCTTTACGTCATTGATGTTAGCTGTGTGTGCAGTTTGTAAAATGCGTTGTGATAGTCCAGTTGTTTCTCTTTTGTTTTAATGTCCCCCTTATGTTCTGTCATCCTCGTCGTTAAAGTACGTTTCGTTGTTCCAATGTAGACTAAATTGCACAATTCTCCCTCTTTTCCATTCCAACTGATCTCGTAGATTATGTCGTGTGTTTGTTCTTTTGGAATCGGTGTTTTTGTGTTGGTAAAAAGTTTGCAAAGAGTTTCGTTAGATTTATGTGCGAATGTGATGTTGTTTTCTTCTCTTATTATTTTGTACAAGTTTTTACTCTCTGTTAAATTTGGTATGTACGGAACTCTTGCAAATGTTGTAGGGTTGCTATCTGTTTTTTGTGGTGCATTATTGGTAGTTTTTGTGTTTTGTTGGTGTTTTTTATATAGTAGGTTTTTTATAATATACGTTGGAAAATTGTTCATTTGTAGTATTAGTAAAATTTTATGTATTAAGTTTGCTGCTGTGTTTATTTTTTGAGTCATTGGTTGAGTGGAATGAAAGTTTATAAGCCGTCCAGATGATGTTGGTTTTGAGTACCAGTTGAAAGTTGTTTTTTGATTATTCCGAATAAGTAAGGTGTCTAGGTATGGTAATTGTTTGTTGTTTTCTATTTCAATTGTAAATTGGATTTTCGTGTGGTATTGATTTAATGTTTTTAAGATTTTTTCTTGGTCTTTTTGTTGGATTATAGCAAAAATGTCGTCCACATATTTGGCAATAAATTTGGTTTCGATCTTTTCTTTTTTCAATTCTTCGAAGGCGTTATCAAGAAGGTCGTCTAAAACTATGTCCGCAATTGTGGGTGAAAGGGGATTCCCCATGGGCATGCCAAATGTTTGATGGTAGAGCACATTGTTGAATTCAAAATTATTATTGTCTTTCAAACAAAACTCCAAAATCTTCAAAAATTGTCGCTTGGGTATGTTGGTTTGGTGTTGTAATTGGTCCCATTTTTTCATTATTATCTTAATCGCCAGATAAGTTGGTATATTGGTGAAAAGCGAGACTACGTCAAATGATACAAAAATATGACCTTCTTCAAGTACAACATCTTTCAATTTTTCTTTCAACTTAAAAGAGTTTTTATGATGTATTTTTCAGAGATGGTACTTCTCAACGTTTGTCCAATGAACTTGGACAGTTGGTAGCAAGGCACGTTTACTGATGACGATATTGGCCTTAGAGGAAGGTTCACTTTATGGGTTTTTGGTAGTCCATAGAGTCTTGGTGCCTTTGTCGTCGAACAATTCAATTTATTTTTTTGCCACTTGTCTATTATGTTATTTTGAAAAAGTTCTTTGACTAGGTTGTTGTTTGTTTTTTGTAACTCTTGTGTTGGGTTAGTTCTGATTGTTTTGTACGTATTTTTGTCAGCTAGTAGTTCCGTCATTTTGTTTTTGTATTCTTCTTTATACAAAAAAAAAATGTCATAATCTTTTTTGTGCATAGTTTTATGCGCATTAATATAAATACATTTATTTAAAAAAAAAAAAAATATATTAACAAAACATTGTTATTCGTCCATTTTTAGGACAAAATTAAATATCTAACTTTGACACCCTATAACTTCAAGATCTATGAAACTTCAGTTCGTTAATAGCTCATTAAGTAAATAGTTTTATTGTCTAAATGGTATTCCTTCACAATATTGTTGTAAAAGGAAATTTCAACGAGTTGTTGAATAAAAACCAAATCACTTCCTTTTTCATTATGACGGTCTTCCCCTACCCTGGGCACACCAAAACTTGGTTTTATAAAGAGGAGATGTAGCCAACTCAAATCGTACAAAAAATTTTGCCGATCGATAGATTTAATAAATTTTTTGACAAAATTTGTTCCACCTTGAAGTTCCTGCACGATTTTCTCAGAATCTATTGCTACCAAATCAGATCAAAACAAAATAAGAAAACCAAAGAAAACTAGAAGAAAGTGGTGAAAAAAATATCTGAAAATAAGTTGCTTGCGTCGTCGCCGTAGCGTGCGTCGTAGCAACGAGGAGAAAAATAATTTGCAGAGATTTTGTTGTAGGATGTGTTGCCAGAAAAAATTTTCTGAAATCAGGGGATTACCACTAGAAATCGGTGTAAATCGGGTAAACAGTTTTAATAAGCCTACAAGACCTGATAAACCTACCCCAGATAAAAAAAGGGCGCTAGCTTGCGATTTGGTATTTTGGAATATCTTTTGGTGGGTACCTATATTTGATTTTTTAATTGTTTTTTTTGCGCTGGTGGATATTTTGGAAAATATGTATGGAAGGTATTTGAAGTAAGTTTTTTCTGCGATTATAAATTTTGTTGGTTGATTATGAGGGTTTTTACCAATATGGTAGGTACCTATTGGACTTCAAGTTTTTTTTTTAATTAGGTACGTAGGTATTTTTTGTTATTTTTTTTTTACATACTTTTTTATTTATTACTAGTCTCGCCCTACCCCTGTGTCAAAATTTGACACCACTCAGAAACTAGCTAGGTAGGTATAAAATACATATTTAAAAATTGATTTTTGATATATTTTTTTAAATTTAATATTTTCGAATGGGCACAGTGATCGTTAACTAAAATTGGCCATCAGTGTTTAATTTGGTGATTTGCAGACTCCTTGTGATTATGTATTTCCAACGATATATTAAATGTATCCAAATCGAACCACAAAATTTATTTAAGGCTCATATAGATTTTGAGTAGGTAAATTTTGTATGCAAAATTTTCAGGTGGGCTTAGGCAAATGTCCCTATAGGTGACATTGCGGTGATGGAGAACAAGCAAAAAATCGGTTTCGCAGTTTGTATTACGGGATTGTAAATATTTCAGCATAAGGAGTTGATTTTATTTTCTTATTTTTTTATATGTTATTCATGTCATATTGACATTTTGCTATGAAGTTGAATTTGTACTCGCGATATTTTAAGTTAAGTTACGCATTCAAAAAAAAAATTACCTCGAGATTTTGATCAAACTCTTCATTACAATGATAGGATAGACGAAAACAAAAGATTTGGATTTAAGTTTTTAGTTGGAACTGCGACGTCTATGTCACCTTACGTCGATGGTTAGTATGGCGAGGTTGGGTTTGATGGAGGTGGGTGTGGTGCCTGGAAAAGAGGACAACATTTTTTTTTTGATTTCACAAAAAAACTTCTTTTGTAAACTTTTTTTTACAAATTTGAAAAATACTTTTTTTACAATTTTTGTTTGGTATTTCTAGGCACTTCCCAGATCACGAATCTGCATATTATAAGTCGCTAGGTTACTTAGTTTAGCGGCAATCATATTTGATACCTCTAGGACGCTTAGTGCAGCAAAATTAGACACAAAAATGGCATAACTACGACAAAATTGCGACAGAGCTGAATTTTGGTGGAGAGCTTTGTTTTAACGTCTTAAGCATTTCCTGAAAAGTTCCGTAAATTTGGGCTGGGCCGTTTTCAATTTTTGAAATATCTCGGCAAAAGCGGTATTATTTTGTGCAATTTTGAAGGATTTTCGTCAAATTTTTGTCTACTAAAAAAAAAGAAAAAAAAAATTTGTGAAGTGTGAGTAGCATAAAAATTAAACTTTCAGTCATTCTCTAGCAGCTAGGTATCTATGAACATTGCTATCTTAACATGGTTAAATGATAGTCTTTAGAAAAGATTTTATTTTGTAGAATAAAGGATTTTTAAATCTTTATGTTATGTTTAATGGCAAAAATATATTGAAAAGATATTAAACAATTAAATTTGGATATGAAAAGTTTTGCTACAAATGATTGGATATGACCAGTTTCCACACCATCCCCCATCTCCCAATTTCGTCCTCTAATATAATGCCTCTCAACTTCTTACCAACCTTCAAAGACCCATTTAAAGATGTTTACCATAACAACCCATGAACGTTTTAGTTCCGTCTTTTATGACATTACCAATACCATATGATGGATAAGAAAAGTTTTGAACGGAAACCTGCTGCAAAAAATGGATATGAAAAGTTGTGATGCAAATCGCACTGGGGATATGGAGAGTTTTGGAAATAATTACGATATTAGACATTTGACATCAATATTTAGGGGATTGGAGGAGTAAGGGTGTCAAATTATCCTTTAAAACTATTCAATATATCACGCTTAACAAAGCTGCATCGAAATATCAATTTTTGATAAAAGTGGATATATGGAGTTTTGGTTCTCATCTACTCAAGTTTTTTTGAAAAAAGTATGAAGGTACATATTGTAGCTTACGTCATTTTACACAAAAAAGATTAAAATACTTTTTTTCATACAAGCAATAGATTTTGAGAAGATCATATAAGAACTTCACGGTAGAGTAAATTTTGTCTTATATAAACTCATTAGTTTCTTGAAAAAAAAAATTGTGTTTGCTGAGACATTAACAAAAAAACGTGATTTGTCCATTAACAGTACAAAATCAAAAGTGTTACTTTGACCCGCTATATATCGTATTTATAAACTTTGTCTAACTTTAGACAGCCGTCTAACTCAAAGAACTTTTAAAACACTGTCTAACTAGTCAACCGTCTGAAAAATCTAATAAATAAGGCTGACAGAGTTCGTTAATCATCATTTTTAGATAATTTTATTGTCTAAATGTTGTTTTTCATGATTTTGTTGTAAAATTAAATTTCATCAAGTGTAGAACAAAAACAAAATCACTTTCTTTTTCAATATGGTAGCCCAACTAACATTTTAACTTGTATAAGGTCCGATTTTTTTAATTTGGTTAGCTATAGCTCGAATAGAACTATAATAAGGCTTTATTATACAAGCCAACCGTTTTCCAATATAAATTTTTGATAATAGCCTATTTAGTGACTTTTTAATTGAGATTGGCAAGGTGTATACAAAACTTGTAGGTTTTTGTATGAAAAGGCCTGTAAGAGTAAAGAGTAAAAGTAAATAAAAACATTTAATATACGGCTTGCTTAAAAAAGCTTGTAACACACAGCGGATGGATTTGACATTTCTCTTTAGTTCAAAATATTCTGCAGCGGGTTAAACAAATATTCGAAAGTGTTCGTCATTTATTTGAATAGATTAAAAACAAATATATTATAAAAAAAATTAATTATAAAAAAGTAGTCAAAAATTAATAAGAAGTTATCAAAATATCAATATATATTTCAAGTGCCCAAAGTCGACTACCGATATAAACTGCGCGCTAGTTAACAACCCAAGATACTCCGTATCTAAAAATAATATAAAATAACATCATGCACAAGCAACCAACAATGACCACGCCTTAGCAAACATGCGATCACGCTAAGATCATGCCATGAACTCATGCACAGGATATGATGCAGACTTTAACCATTAAGATATTCCAAGAAACCATAATGTGTATACGTGACCACAGGCACGACCTATGTATTAGGTATATAATATGTTTAAGATATTGCTCATAAGCAAAACAGTATAAATACAATTCAGAATTATGAATCGAGGTTCTTATAATTATCAACGCTAAAGTGTTAAGTTCTATCTCACTCAATAAAGCAAATAACTAGACTTCGTATCAGTTATACTCTAACTCTGGTGTTTCATTTATACTACATACTTGAAGATTTCCAGATAAAGAAGACGAGAATAGCATACCAAGCTATTCTCAAGTTGATATTTTTTGATCCATTACTAGCAATAGTAATTAACTCGCTCGCTGATGTGTTTCTCGATTGATGTGTTTCTTGATTGAATTTGTATTGTTTTTTTTTTAAATTTTAATGAATTTATAACTAGCTATGTTTGGCTCATTTTTTTATAAATTTACTCATAAATACATTTGTTTTTAATCTTACAGAACTACGTGAAAAAAATGAATGCACTTTTGAGTATTTATTTGTTTGTTTTTTGCCTCAATTCTACAGTCAAATGGCACATACATAATCCAAAAACAATTGATTTCTTGCAAATATATTCCAACCCAAAAATCGTTCCGAAATGGATGTAATGAATTCGGCATTTTCTATACCGATCAACAGGAATTTTGTTTTTGTTTGGAAAGATAAAATCAAATGTTTAAAACAAACCTGTCGAAATAATTGCATTTTTTATTGAACTATTTTGTTTTGCTTGTGACATAAATGTATGTTGCATTCTGTAAGGAAATAAATAATTTTTATAAAATGTTAGTATAACTAACTTTTAGAAGTGATTGCCTACTTTGGTGAGCTATTTCGTTTTGCTTCTGGCAGATATTTTTTATAAAATGTGGGTAGTAAATTTATTCAAATGATTGCCTTCTTTCGTGAGCTATTTTATTTTGCGAGTGACAGATATTGCCCTGCCTAAGGATATATAAGGTTTTATAAAATTTTGATAGCAAACTTTTTGAAATTATTACCTTCTTTCGTAAGTTATTTCTTTTGTTTGTGAAAGATGGTAAATGTTAAATACAAATGGGTCGCACGTACTTGCTGTTATAATTCAAGTTGTTTTTGAAACTAACTTTATATAAATACAATCATAATCGTTTTACCAAAATTTAATTACGAAATGAATGATTGTAAGGGTATATATTTTTCTTTCTAACGACCAGAAAATTTAATATCAAAATTTTGGTTTAATAGAAATGGAAATAATACTTATGGTCTTTTAAAATCATTCATTTATTTATTTCTAAAGATCTTGGCATAAGCATGTATGGAAAAAATGATAAAGGTTGTTGCACATTCAAAGAATCAATTAACTCACACTTAAAAATAAAAAAAGGTTCCAACATTATAAAAAAGTAAACTTTTCTTTAAATGTAATATAAGTTTTGATTAAATACTCGAGTTATGTTTTTTTATAAATCCAACACATGGCCTTTACTACTCATTTATATTGCTAGAGAAATTGTACAGGCTGTGAAGAATACGTGAATTGTATCAATGGATTAAAGTTTTTATACGAGTCTTTTAAATTGAGAATGGCCTAGTGGGAAGCGCGCTTGATCGGTGATTGGAAGGACGTGAGTTCAAACCTCGGAAAAGTCATGTAAATAGTAACATTTTTTCAAATAAAATAAAATTCTTCATATGTCAGAACAAAGAAAAACGAAGACCAAGGGCCCTCACACGGAGAAAATAAATAAACAAAATAAAATAAATAGAAATTTAATTAAAAGCAAGACATTTTTTTATAAGTACATACTGCATTGAGTGGCTCTTTTAAGACCTTAATGCAAAGTGTATATATGGCCTTTCAAAGGTCTTATTATACAAGCCATTTGCTATCATATAATAACTTGTTTATTTGAGCAATATTTTGTATCTGTAAGGCCTTATTACACTTTTGATGGGAAGCTATTGAATTGTATAGCACTTGTGATGAGAAGTTTTAAGGGATTCAAATAGCTTGTTTAATGTCAGCCAAAATGATTTGTGTAAGGCCTGTTTTAGTTACTATACAAGCCAGAAAATAACTTGTATTGAAACTTTGACAAGTTGAAATATTAGTTGGGAGTCTTCTCCTTACCCCGGACATCCCAAAAGTTTGGTTTTATAAAGAAGAGATGTAGCCAAACTCAAATCGTACAAAAAATTCTTGCATGATTTTGTCAGAATCTATTGCATTCTTATAGTTTTTGAGAAATAAAAAAAAAAAATAGATTTTCCCCCCTTTAACCCCCCCCTAAAAAATTCAGCCAAATTAACGGAACTTTACAGGAAATGCTTAAGAGGTAAAAACAAAGCTATCCACCTAAATTCATCTTTGTCGGAATTTTTTTGAAGTGAAAGTCTAATTTTCCTGGGCTATTAGTTCAGGCACTAATCACATTTTGAGAAAGAAGTCGATTTTTCGTAAAATGCAATGCATCTATTGGCCTTTCCTATTTATTTCTAAAGTAACAAGAACGCTTAGTTAAGCCACAAATCTGAAAATATTTTTTGAAAGTTTTGTATGAAATTTTTTTTAACAACTTTTTTTATTTTTCACAGCTTGTACTTCCTCAATCACGAATATGCATTTCATAAGCCACTTGGACACTTAGTTAAGCCGCAAATCATTTTGAAAATAATTTTTCAAATAATGTGATGCATCAATTGAAAAGTAGTCTTTCTTATATATTTCTAAATCACTAGGACGCTACGTTTAGCCCCAAATCTGAAAATATTTTTTATGAAAGTCTTGGAAAACACTAAAACAACGTAAGAACCAGAATGCCAACAAATCAACTGATTAGAAGCAGTGAATTTCAACCTTTGAAATTTTCAGCCGTTAAAGAAAAAGCGCGAAAGCTTTGAATATACAAAATCCTGCACAAAAAACACCTACCCTACATGTAAGTAGTAAGTAAGTAAGTAATTGTTTATTCAGAAACTCAAAAGATTAGGTACGTACATAAATTATAGAATAATAAATTCATGAAAAAAATGAATATATATACATGGATTTGCTTAAATAAAAACTAAAAAACATTGCATTTTGCATCAATGGCTCTGTAGAGATGTCTGTTGCGATGAAATATCCATATTTTATTAGTTCCTTATTATGTTAGTTGTTGGTGTTTGCGTTAGTGTTGGTATCGGTGTTAGTGTTGGTGTTGGTGTTGGTGTTGGTGTTGGTGTTGGTGTTGGTGTTGGTGTTGGTGTTGGTGTTGGTGTTGGTGTTGGTGTTGGTGTTGGTGTTGGTGTTGGTGTTGGTGTTGGTGTTGGTGTTGGTGTTGGTGTTGGTGTTGGTGTTGGTGTTGGTGTTGGTGTTGGTGTTGGTGTTGGTGTTGGTGTTGGTGTTGGTGTTGGTGTTGGTGTTGGTGTTGGTGTTGGTGTTGGTGTTGGTGTTGGTGTTGGTGTTGGTGTTGGTGTTGGTGTTGGTGTTGGTGTTGGTGTTGGTGTTGGTGTTGGTGTTGGTGTTGGTGTTGGTATTGGTGTTGGTGTTGGTATTGGTGTTGGTGTTGGTGTTGGTGTTGGTGTTGGTGTTGGTGTTGGTGTTGGTGTTGGTGTTGGTGTTGGTGTTGGTGTTGGTGTTGGTGTTGGTGTTGGTGTTGGTGTTGGTGTTGGTGTTGGTGTTGGTGTTGGTGTTGGTGTTGGTGTTGGTGTTGGTGTTGGTGTTGGTGTTGGTGTTGGTGTTGGTGTTGGTGTTGGTGTTGGTGTTGGTGTTGGTGTTGGTGTTGGTGTTGGTGTTGGTGTTGGTGTTGGTGTTGGTGTTGGTGTTGGTGTTGGTGTTGGTGTTGGTGTTGGTGTTGGTGTTGGTGTTGGTGTTGGTGTTGGTGTTGGTGTTGGTGTTGGTGTTGGTGTTGGTGTTGGTGTTGGTGTTGGTGTTGGTGTTGGTGTTGGTGTTGGTGTTGGTGTTGGTGTTGGTGTTGGTGTTGGTGTTGGTGTTGGTGTTGGTGTTGGTGTTGGTGTTGGTGTTGGTGTTGGTGTTGGTGTTGGTGTTGGTGTTGGTGTTGGTGTTGGTGTTGGTGTTGGTGTTGGTGTTGGTGTTGGTGTTGGTGTTGGTGTTGGTGTTGGTGTTGGTGTTGGTGTTGGTGTTGGTGTTGGTGTTGGTGTTGGTGTTGGTGTTGGTGTTGGTGTTGGTGTTGGTGTTGGTGTTGGTGTTGGTGTTGGTGTTGGTGTTGGTGTTGGTGTTGGTGTTGGTGTTGGTGTTGGTGTTGGTGTTGGTGTTGGTGTTGGTGTTGGTGTTGGTGTTGGTGTTGGTGTTGGTGTTGGTGTTGGTGTTGGTGTTGGTGTTGGTGTTGGTGTTGGTGTTGGTGTTGGTGTTGGTGTTGGTGTTGGTGTTGGTGTTGGTGTTGGTGTTGGTGTTGGTGTTGGTGTTGGTGTTGGTGTTGGTGTTGGTGTTGGTGTTGGTGTTGGTGTTGGTGTTGGTGTTGGTGTTGGTGTTGGTGTTGGTGTTGGTGTTGGTGTTGGTGTTGGTGTTGGTGTTGGTGTTGGTGTTGGTGTTGGTGTTGGTGTTGGTGTTGGTGTTGGTGTTGGTGTTGGTGTTGGTGTTGGTGTTGGTGTTGGTGTTGGTGTTGGTGTTGGTGTTGGTGTTGGTGTTGGTGTTGGTGTTGGTGTTGGTGTTGGTGTTGGTGTTGGTGTTGGTGTTGGTGTTGGTGTTGGTGTTGGTGTTGGTGTTGGTGTTGGTGTTGGTGTTGGTGTTGGTGTTGGTGTTGGTGTTGGTGTTGGTGTTGGTGTTGGTGTTGGTGTTGGTGTTGGTGTTGGTGTTGGTGTTGGTGTTGGTGTTGGTGTTGGTGTTGGTGTTGGTGTTGGTGTTGGTGTTGGTGTTGGTGTTGGTGTTGGTGTTGGTGTTGGTGTTGGTGTTGGTGTTGGTGTTGGTGTTGGTGTTGGTGTTGGTGTTGGTGTTGGTGTTGGTGTTGGTGTTGGTGTTGGTGTTGGTGTTGGTGTTGGTGTTGGTGTTGGTGTTGGTGTTGGTGTTGGTGTTGGTGTTGGTGTTGGTGTTGGTGTTGGTGTTGGTGTTGGTGTTGGTGTTGGTGTTGGTGTTGGTGTTGGTATTGGTATTGGTGTTGGTGTTGGTGTTGGTGTTGGTGTTGGTGTTGGTGTTGGTGTTGGTGTTGGTGTTGGTGTTGGTGTTGGTGTTGGTGTTGGTGTTGGTGTTGGTGTTGGTGTTGGTGTTGGTGTTGGTGTTGGTGTTGGTGTTGGTGTTGGTGTTGGTGTTGGTGTTGGTGTTGGTGTTGGTGTTGGTGTTGGTGTTGGTGTTGGTGTTGGTGTTGGTGTTGGTGTTGGTGTTGGTGTTGGTGTTGGTGTTGGTGTTGGTGTTGGTGTTGGTGTTGGTGTTGGTGTTGGTGTTGGTGTTGGTGTTGGTGTTGGTGTTGGTGTTGGTGTTGGTGTTGGTGTTGGTGTTGGTGTTGGTGTTGGTGTTGGTGTTGGTGTTGGTGTTGGTGTTGGTGTTGGTGTTGGTGTTGGTGTTGGTGTTGGTGTTGGTGTTGGTGTTGGTGTTGGTGTTGGTGTTGGTATTGGTGTTGGTGTTGATGGTGTTGTTGGTGTTGATGGTCTTGATGGTGTTGATGTTGATCTAGATGTTGTTGTTGTTCTATCCATTATATTCTCTTATAAGTTCACTTCGATATTTAGTAGCCAGAGATAGGTATTTAACAAATGAGGTCCAGTTCCAGTCGCCGTTAAGGATGCTCACCATGTTTTCCGTGCTCAGAGTTCTTAGACCAAAAAGGGACAAACGTAATTCTTTGAGTATGGGACAAATTCCAAGAAAGTGAACAAATTTTTCGTCATCTCTCATGTTACACATGGTGCATTGAGTACTTCTGTTGCTTGTTGAAAAAGTGCCGGTCAAATACAGAAGTCCTCCTCTTGCTTTAAATGTCCATCCTATTTCGGATAAGGACCTTTCTTCCTGTGAGTATCTACATCCCACGGTGTAGTTGAGAGAATTGTACAGTCCATGCGATGTTGACGGTTGTGCTCTTTGAAATGCCACATCCCATTCTTTTTCCAATATTTGTCCAAATCAATTGCATTCTGAAATAACCTGTTATTTCCAAAAACCTCATGAATAAGCCTTCCATCTAATAAATTCGTCCATTTTGTAATCCAGTATATATTTTTTGCTACTATTATGTTCGCTAATATACGAGGGAGACGGTTCTCGCCATACACACAGAGTATTTTCTTAATGTAGATCATGTGGCATTTCATTGTGTGAGTAAAAAGAGGTTTCAATTTAAGTTCCAAGGTGAGCATGTAGTAAGGGGATGATGTTGGTACTTTCATAGATTTTTTTAAAAAAAATATCGTTGGACCTTTTCCATTTCATCATATTGCTCATGACCCCACGCTTGTGCTCCATACCCCAAGATTGATATTGCTTCTGCGTTAAACAGTTCCAATTTTGATGAATTACTGATGTCCTTTTTCGAAACAAAAGTATGCCAGGTCAAGTTTAAGCTCGTTTTCGCCTGCTGCGCTCTTTCCTTGAAATGTTCAGTCATACTCAACCCTGGTGTCAACCATAAACCTAAGTACTTATACTTGTTGACCACCTCAATTTTTTCCGCTCCGATAGTCCATCTTTCTTGATTGCCTCTTCTGGCTCCATTTTTTCTAAATATCATGATTTTTGACTTCTCGAGGTTAATAATGAGATTCCACAATTGGTAGTATTCATCAAGCTTATTTATCATACATTGCAAGTCTTTTGGCGTGTTTGCAAAAATTACAATGTCGTCTGCGTACAGTAACATTCGGATGACTTGTTCATTTAATTGTATTCCTCCACCTATGAAATCAAGCATGTCGTTGATAAATAGTGCAAATAACATAGGACTTAGGAGACACCCCTGTTGCACACCCATCTCTGTATCGAACCACTCTGATAGTTTTTTTCCATCCCATACTGCACTTGCTGTCCCTGCATAGAGTTCCTTAACGATGTTTAGAAATTTTGTTGACATTCCCATTCTTTTTAGCTTGACAAACAGAGCATTCCGACAAATACTGTCAAACGCTGCCTTAAAATGTTAAAAACTGTTTTTTGATCTTCATTCATCCTGATTTTTAAAATGTTTAGTACATTGAATATATTATCTGATGTGCTATACCCCTCTCTTAACCCTGCTTGATATTCGTTCAGAATAGTTTTTCTTTTTTCCCAATCCTGTAGCCTCTTGAGTAGTATGCCCCTGTAGATTTTCGCCATGGCATCCATGAAGGATATTCCTCTGTAGTTTTGTGCGAGGTTTACATCTCCCTTTTTGTATACGGGAAATATCAGTGACTTCTTAAAAGAGGGTTCAACGCTTTCTGTAAGTTGGATCCTATTGAAGATTCCGACTAGGCGATCTAAAAGTATCTGAATAAAAAATTCATAGGGGACACGGTCATATCCGGCAGCTTTATTTACTTTAGCTTTGTTCAGTACTTCTAAGATTTCGAGGCTAGTAATCTCGCCATCAAGCTGTTCATCCCAGGAATCTTCTATCGTGTCTTCCAGTGTTGCTATGGCCTGAAGTGGATGGTTCAAGAGCCGTTGAAAATGTTCTTTGAAATCTCTACTTTTTATGTTTGGTCCTATTCTGTGGATTTTATTTCGCAATTTGTTAGCAATATCCCACCATTCTTTGTATTTCGATCGTTTCTAAGACTGATACATAACCATTGATAGTATAGCTTTCTTTTCGTCTTACAGGTCTGTTTGTATTTTTTATTTGCTTCAAGGTATATTTTTTTCAAAATTTCTGATGGTTCTCTTCAGCCACTTAAAAGCATTTTTCCTTGAGGCCATACACGCAGCATCAAACCAATTTTCTTTGAAATTCTTTTTATTGGAGTAATATCTCTGCTCGCCCACTACTTCCTTGATGATTGATATTATCCCTTCTCCCGTCCAACTGTCCAACCCAAAATCACCCACCTCTTTTGTTGTATTCCAATTTTTTAATTGTTTTCGTTTTGGTACAGCCATGTTAGTTTGGGAAGCAGACTCAGTTCTTCGGAGGGCTGAAGGCCTGATAGTTGAAGAGTTAACCCAAGAGGCATATGATCTGAGTAAACCATCTGCTCTACTTTTAGTTCTTTTACTTGGCTAAGAACATTATACGTGGCACCACATAAGTCATTAACTGAGCAACCAATTGAGCTTATGAAGGTGAAATTTCCTTGAAAATCACCCAGTGTATGTCCGTTTAGAATTACAATACCCGCATCATTGCACGTCTCAATGAACCGCTTTCCTCTATTGTTAAGTACCTTGTCCCTAGAATTTCGTTGTGCTTTAAACAGTACATTGAGATTTTCCGTTTGTTCTTCCATTAGTATTTGGCTTTCTCCTATTCGTACATTGAAATCTCCTATAACAATCACGTTTTGAAAGTTTGATTCTTGTAAGATTCTACATATTGTACACAAGGTAGTCTTCTTCCCATTTGTTGCAATTTAAGTATGTAGGTAGCACATATAGTTCAGAGTTGGTTGACACGATGCGGACAATGTATTTATCTAATGTTTTGGTGCAATCAATTCTTAACTCTTTGTTACTATCTTGGCTAATGCCAACTAGTAGTCCACCACTCGCTCTTCCATATTGTGCAGAACGTACTGCTGGTGTCCATGTCAATTCAAATCCGGGGAAAAATTTTTCATATCTTTCAAAATGATCCACAAAAAATGTTGCATACAGTAAAAAAATGTTAAATTTACATAAATAATTAAAAAAAATTGGAACTATTAACTTATTTCCTAGTCCTGATACATTGTAGGACACGATTTTTATTTCAGTTTTCTTACAATCTATAATATTTAAATTTTCGTCACAACAGACATCTAGCTGCTAATCTGCAGAGGGCTCGACTTTACTGGCTTCCAGGTGAAAATCTATCTTTGAGAAATCCTTATTATAAAGTTGTCCCAGAACCACAGCAGCTGGTTTCCCCTCACTTTGCAACTCATTCGCTACTACTATAAATAATTTCCCCTCTATTTCCAGGCTTCTACCCTTGAATTTAATTGTTTTTATTTCGATTTTTCGTATTTCATTCCTTATTCGCAGGGGATAATTGTGATGTTCTCTTTCTTTCTGTGTCATATCTCTTTGAATACCATACTTTGTTTGGGCTAACTTAGAGGTATTTTGTAGGATTGTTGTTACTGCTGAGTGAGTTTCAAACTCTACCAGAAAATTCTTCTTATCACCTCTTCCTATTTTTAAGATTCTTACAATTTCGAAGTTTTCATTTATTTTAAGGAAACTTTTACATAGCACCCATATATCATTTTTATCCAGTGAATCCTTTTCGAATCCCTTAAAAATAAGATTGTTTTTTCGTGTATATTCATCAAACGTTTCATTTTTTCTTAAGCTCTCTTCTTTATGTTCAATTAGCTGTTGTATTTTATTTTTGAGATTGGAGTTTTCTTTTTTCAATTCTTCTATCTCTTTAGAATGCAAATCTACCGTATCCTTTGTGCTCTTCATTTCTTCTTGAATAATTCTTCTAAATTGTTCCATCATAGAGTCCCAGGTGGTCTTTTCTACCACTGTTTGATCCAATTTAGCTGATTCTTCATCTGAGCTTTAAGGCATTTTTCGAGGATCTGCCGAAAGCTGTGTTCTCGAACGTTTACTTGACTGGCCCAGTTTGGATAAGGTTAACACCCAGTTTAGTGGATGAATATAGGCAGTAGACTGGTACACTTTATCACTATAAGCTTTATTATAGTGGGCTTAGATCTTTGCTTTCGCTGTGTAGTCGCCAATAACCCAACTCAATCTGCATAGACTGGTAGGTTTGGATTCTTCGTCTAGTCGCTGCCTATTCTTCAGTTATTTTTTATGCTGTAGTGACTACTTTTCTTTAATTTTCCTATTTAGTATAAACCCTCACCTAAACTGTGGAGTAACATTTGCAAAAAAGTAAAAAAAAAAAAAACAAAATTTGTTTTTCTGGGCTTAAATTTGCATCACCCTGTATGTTTCCACGTGTTACTGAATGTAGCTTGGTGACCTACCAACCCACAGGTGGCGCTCGTGAAGTCAGAGAGTTTGCCCAATGATATATTTCTCACTTGACAGTTCTCGCGCTGATCTTATTTGTTTTGGTTTGTCTTCAAATTTTTTCTCTTAAAAATTATTTTTCTAAATAAAATTTGAGCGTAAAGAAACGAACGGTGTCTATTTACTTTCGCAGGAAAAAAGTTTTCAATTTTTCGCGAAATAAAATTATAAAAAAAGACGATTACTACCTGCCGAATGATGACTTCTCCAACACACAATGACGCTGGTCCTACAATTGACAGCACCAACCCGATTTCAGGTACCATAAATCCTTCCAAATCGCCCAAATCCCTCGTGTTACGCACCGTCCAAAACCTAGCACCCCGTCTTCTTTATTCTTGTGAATCCTACATCTATAATAAGTAACAAACATACTTATATTACAATATGTAACCCACCCTTTCCTCTAGCATCACAAAACCAAAAATCCTGCGCATAATAAACTTACAACAGTGAAAAAACAAATCCACTTTCACAAGTATACCTACCCCTTTTTCTTGCACCACAAAAATCTAGGAAGCCAATGAGAATATCCTAAATAGTTCTTTTTATGTCTTTAGCTACCTATTTCTTAATTACAAAAAATGTAAACCAAACCAAAACAAAATTGAATATTTTCTTCATTGTGTCTTTTATCTGTTTTCTCATTATATTGGGTTTTTTAATAGGAGCGCTACAAAAGTTTTTTTTTTAAATAAAACAAAAACGGTTTTGGATATCAATGAAATTCTTTATTCTTGTGAAAGTACGTTTGATACCATTATGTATGGAACTCGATTTCTTTTGCATGGCCACCACGGGCAGGCTTGCAGAAGCCCCGACGGTGAACTTTGGACGGTTTTCAAGCATAACTCGGCCGATACTGCTGCATCGTCGCTAGCTTGCTGGTATAGATCATAGACTTGACGTAGCCCCACAGGAAATGGTCTAACGGCGTCAAATCGCACGACCGAGGCGGCCAAGCGACTGGACCATTTCGTGAGATAACACGTTCTCCAAACTTGGTTTCCAATAAATTGATTGTGACATCCACTGTGTGGCTTGCGGTGCCATCCTGTTGGAACCACATGTCCTCCAAGTCCATATCATCCAATTGGGGCCAAAAATATTCGGTTATCATTGAACGGTAGTGATCCCCATTCACAGTAACGTGCCGGTCTTGATCATCACGGAAAAAGTACGGCCCAATGACCCCGCCGGCCATTAAACCACACCAAACCGTAGTTTTTTCGGGATGCAACGATGACTCATGGAGTACGTGTGGATTGCTGCCTGACCAATACCGCATATTTTATCTACTGACGAAGCCATTCAGTCAGAAATGAACCTCATCGCTGAAGATGATTTTTCGATGAAAATCCGAATCATTTTCAAGTTGTTGCTCAGCCCAATTCACGAACATACGACGCTTCTGGTGGTCAAGCGGCTTCAGTTCTTGCGTCAATTTAATCTTGTAAGGATGTAGGCCAAGATCTTTTCGCAAAATTCGCCACAACGACGTCAGAGAGATGCCCAACGCTTGAAAATGACGTGTGAGAGACACATTTGGGCTTTCTGCAACTGAAGCCTCAGCGGCAGCAATATTCTCGACACTACAGGCACTTCTTTGTCTCACTGGCACGGGAACATTTTGTACTGTGCCTGTGGATTCAAATTTTTCCACTAAACGCTCAATTGTTGATCTGCTAGGACGATTATGACGACCATAAATTGGACGTACCGCTCTTAAAGTTGAGGCCACTGACTCCAAATTTCGGTAGTAAATTTTAATAATTTCGACTCGTTGTTGGCTCATATATCTTTCCATCATGAAATGGCAAACCTTACTGAAGAGAATTGTGAAAAGAGCGGCAAGAAATATGGCGTGGTTTGCTGTCCCTGTCGCTCTACTTTTGTAGCGTCCCTGTTGAAAAACCCTTTACTAATATCTTCTTGAGAAAATGCCTTCTTCCTGACTCCATCGAACTCTCGTGAATTCGGTATACGCCTTTCCCGTTATAATTAGCCGTTTTCCTTTGGAGGTTGCAAAGTACTTGTGAGTAGATGAAAACTCTAATCTAGTACTTTCAATTGCACATGCTCTCATGGCGAGTAGATACATTTTTACATGGGAAAGCAGTTTGATGTGTTCCATTGAAAAAAGCTGGCAAAGTACTTGCAAGTACTTCACCACCTCCAAAGGAAAACGCCTATTATAATTTTGACAACTCACAATAACAAGTCTCCATCAGTCTTACAATTTAGTAAAATGAATTCATCGTGTTCGCATATCGAAATCCGATTTTATATCGTGTGGTATGTGTGGTTTAAGCATACACAGTGAATGCTCAAATCTTAAGAGTAATGTCATGAACTTAATCAAAAACAATGTAAACATTTTTTTTAAGTGTGATAATTGCAATAATAATAACACATCTGTGTTCGCGCATAAAATATCAGAGCTCTTTGCGGTTATGCAAGAAAAAATGAGTATTCTCTTTAATGATTGCTCTCTGTCAACCACTAAAGGTGAATGAACCTCGATGAACGTGTCAGCTAGTGCATTAAACAGAAGTCGGAATATTCGTGACACCACACGCGATCAAAGACTTTCTAAGCCATCAACCTCAAAAAAAAACTGCACTCTCGTCTCCAAATTTGGCTCGCCCTTCTGTGGGGACTAAAAACAGTTCACCTGCGAATATGCATCATAAAACTATTGGTCTTTCTAATTTTGCCTCTCTTGCTTTTCCCGTGGGTGTTGGCGGTAGTAAACATAAAAATAAAAACACAAATCCTCCACCTTCACCGTGTCCAAGTGATATCACCGATAAAGGTAAAAGAAATGCAAAAACTGGGAATAATATGGTCAGTGATAAAAAAGCCGTTGTTTCGGATGATGCTGTTGCTGTTGCTGAAGCTCATGATACTGGTGCTGTTGCTATGGGTCTTGATGTTGATGTTAATGCTGGAGCTATCAATTCTTTTTCTCCGTCCACTATTGCTAACTTAACTGATCAATTGCGTTCTGATGCAAGTTCATGTTGTGATGATCTTGTTGTTAGTGGTAATGATGTTGACGTTGGTTTTGCTAATTCTAGTACTGCGCAAGACAGTGCTAGTGCTGTGCAATGCAGTTATTTACCATTAACTGCGACTCATGAAACTGTTGCTGATGATATTGTGAATGCAAACTCACCTTGTATTGTTGTTGTTGACGGTGGTAAAGATGTTGACGTTGGTGTAGCTAGTACTAGTGCTGTGCAAGTTCCCTACCAAAAGATGCGAATTTTGAAATCGATGCTGATTAAGAATGCAAGGCCATCTGGTGTTGTTGTTGCTGCTAATGGTAAAGATGCGAACGCTGGTGTTGCTAGCACTAGTACTGTGCAATATAATGCTAGTGCTGTGCAGTTAAGTAATAAAACTAGAAATGGTATTCTTGGAACAAATTCCATTTGCGGTAATCTTCAAGTTGCATTTAAATTCAAATGGTTTCATATAGGCAGTTTTCGATATTCTACCACTCCAGATGAAATTATTGCATTTGTGTCAACAAGTTTGGGAGTAGTTACCTCTCATATATTGTGCTATAAGTTATCAAAAAATGAAGATAAGGATCGTGTGCATGGTCTTGTCAATTTTAAAATTGGTGTTCCGGTTGATGTTGCATCTTTAGTATTTGCTGAAAATTTCTGGCCGATTGGTGTCAAGATTCGACCTTTCCTGAATATGTCAAAAAAATCCTCGGAAAAGAACATAGGAATAACTCCGACCTAACAGCAAATTCCCTATGCGCACGTCCTTTGTCGTTGAAGATTTACTATCATAACGCTAGTGGTCTCCGAACAAAAGTAGCCGATCTTTTTAAAAATACCTGTGTTACATACTACGATATTATAATTATCGTTGAATCATGGCTTTACAACGGAATTGCCTCTTGGGAACTTTTTGATGGCGGAATCTATAACATTTATCGTTGCGATAGATGTAAATTATCTACTCAACGTGGTGGTGGAATAATTATTGCTGTTCGATCTCACCTATGCTCTAAAGAAGTCGTTTTACCATCTACAGACATTGAACAAGTTAGCATCTGCGTCAAGTTAAATGTGATTTCCAAAGAAAATGTATATTTTATTGTAAGTTATGTGCCTCCAAGTAGCTTTCTTGATTTGTATGAAAAGCATATTAACAATATTGATTATGTAAATAGTTTTTGCTCTATATCTGATAACTTGTGTGTCTTAGGTCATTTTAATCCATCCGATATACAATGGAAATGGTCTGATGTCGACAAAATGTTATTTCCATTTAATATGAAACAAGATCTCGAAGTAATATTTATCGATTATTTATATTCTTTAAACTTAGTTCAAGTAAATGATATAGAAAATTCTTTAACAAAAATACTTGATTTGATTTTTATATGTTGTGATGAATTCAAAATTAATTTAAGTAATGCACCTTTTTCTCTTTTGAACGAATCTATTCATCATAAGGAACTTTTCTTTGAAATTGAATTCTATGCCTTTTCGCTAAATGATGTTAAACAAAATGTAAGGTCGTTTAATTTTTCTAAAACTAATTTTGTTCAACTAAATAATTATTTCTTAAATATTGATTGGTAATGTCATGAACTTAATCAAAAACAATGTAAACATTTTTTTTAAGTGTGATAATTGCAATAATAATAACACATCTGTGTTCGCGCATAAAATATCAGAGCTCTTTGCGTTTATGCAAGAAAAAATGAGTATTCTCTTTAATGATTGCTCTCCGTCAACCACTAAAGGTGAATGAACCTCGATGAACGTGTCAGCTAGTGCATTAAACAGAAGTCGGAATATTCGTGACACCACACGCGATCAAAGATTTTCTAAGCCATCAACCTCAAAAAAAACTGCACTCTCGTCTCCAAATTTGGCTCGCCCTTCTGTGAGGACTAAAAACAGTTCACCTGCGAATATGCATCATAAAACTATTGGTCTTTCTAATTTTGCCTCTCTTGCTTTTCCCGTGGGTGTTGGCGGTAGTAAACATAAAAATAAAAACACAAATCCTCCACCTTCACCGTGCCCAAGTGATATCACCGATAAAGGTAAAAGAAATGCAAAAACTGGGAATAATATGGTCAGTGATAAAAAAGCCGTTGTTTCGGATGATGCTGTTGCTGTTGCTGAAGCTCATGATACTGGTGCTGTTGCTATGGGTCTTGATGTTGATGTTAATGCTGGAGCTATCAATTCTTTTTCTCCGTCCACTATTGCTAACTTAACTGATCAATTGCAAGTTCATGTTGTGATGATCTTGTTGTTAGTGGTAATGATGTTGACGTTGGTTTTGCTAATTCTAGTACTGCGCAAGACAGTGCTAGTGCTGTGCAATGCAGTTATTTACCATTAACTGCGACTCATGAAACTGTTGCTGATGATATTGTGAATGCAAGCTCACCTTGTATTGTTGTTGTTGACGGTGGTAAAGATGTTGACGTTGGTGTAGCTAGTACTAGTGCTGTGCAAGATAATGCTGGCGCTGTGAAGGACAGTTCCCTACCAAAAGATGCGAATTTTGAAATCGATGCTGATTAAGAATGCAAGGCCATCTGGTGTTGTTGTTGCTGCTAATGGTAAAGATGCGAACGCTGGTGTTGCTAGCACTAGTACTGTGCAATATAATGCTAGTGCTGTGCAGTTAAGTAATAAAACTAGAAATGGTATTCTTGGAACAAATTCCATTTGCGGTAATCTTCAAGTTGCATTTAAATTCAAATGGTTTCATATAGGCAGTTTTCGATATTCTACCACTCCAGATGAAATTATTGCATTTGTGTCAACAAGTTTGGGAGTAGTTCCCTCTCATATATTGTGCTATAAGTTATCAAAAAATGAAGATAAGGATCGTGTGCATGGTCTTGTCAATTTTAAAATTGGTGTTCCGGTTGATGTTGCATCTTTAGTATTTGCTGAAAATTTCTGGCCGATTGGTGTCAAGATTCGACCTTTCCTGAATATGTCAAAAAACTCCTCGGAAAAGAACATAGGAATAACTCCAACCTAACAGCAAATATTATACCATCTTCCCTATGCGCACGTCCTTTGTCGTTGAAGATTTACTATCATAACGCTAGTGGTCTCCGAACAAAAGTAGCCGATCTTTTTAAAAATACCTGTGTTACATACTACGATATTATAATTATCGTTGAATCATGGCTTTACAACGGAATTGCCTCTTGGGAACTTTTTGATGGCGGAATCTATAACATTTATCGTCGCGATAGATGTACATTATCTACTCAACGTGGTGGTGGAATAATTATTGCTGTTCGATCTCACCTATGCTCTAAAGAAGTCGTTTTACCATCTACAGACATTGAACAAGTTTGCATCTGCGTCAAGTTAAATGTGATTTGTATGAAAAGCATATTAACAATATTGATTATGTAAATAGTTTTTGCTCTATATCTGATAACTTGTGTGTCTTAGGTCATTTTAATCTATCCGATATACAATGGAAATGGTCTGATGTCGACAAAATGTTATTTCCATTTAATATGAAACAAGATCTTGAAGTAATATTTATCGATTATTTATATTCTTTAAACTTAGTTCAAGTAAATGATATAGAAAATTCTTTAACAAAAATACTTGATTTGATTTTTATATGTTGTGATGAATTCAAAATTAATTTAAGTAATGCACCTTTTTCTCTTTTGAACGAATCTATTCATCATAAGGAACTTTTCTTTGAAATTGAATTCTATGCCTTTTCGCTAAATGATGTTAAACAAAATGTAAGGTCGTTTAATTTTTCTAAAACTAATTTTGTTCAACTAAATAATTATTTCTTAAATATTGATTGGTAATGTCATGAACTTAATCAAAAACAATGTAAACATTTTTTTTAAGTGTGATAATTGCAATAATAATAACACATCTGTGTTCGCGCATAAAATATCAGAGCTCTTTGCGTTTATGCAAGAAAAAATGAGTATTCTCTTTAATTATTGCTCTTTGTCAACCACTAAAGGTGAATGAACCTCGATGAACGTGTCAGCTAGTGCATTAAACAGAAGTCGGAATATTCGTGACACCACACGCGATCAAAGACTTTCTAAGCCATCAACCTCAAAAAAACTGCACTCTCGTCTCCAAATTTGGCTCGCCCTTCTGTGAGGACTAAAAACAGTTCACCTGCGAATATGCATCATAAAACTATTGGTCTTTCTAATTTTGCCTCTCTTGCTTTTCCCGTGGGTGTTGGCGGTAGTAAACATAAAAATAAAAACACAAATCCTCCACCTTCACCGTGCCCAAGTGATATCACCGATAAAGGTAAAAGAAATGCAAAAACTGGGAATAATATGGTCAGTGATAAAAAAGCCGTTGTTTCGGATGATGTTGTTGCTGTTGCTGAAGCTCATGATACTGGTGCTGTTGCTATGGGTCTTGATGTTGATGTTAATGCTGGAGCTATCAATTCTTTTTCTCCGTCCACTATTGCTAACTAAACTGATCAATTGCGTTTTGCTAATTCTAGTACTGCGCAAGACAGTGCTAGTGCTGTGCAATGCAGTTATTTACCATTAACTGCGACTCATGAAACTGTTGCTGATGATATTGTGAATGCAAACTCACCTTGTATTGTTGTTGTTGACGGTGGTAAGGATGTTGACGTTGGTGTAGCTAGTACTAGTGCTGTGCAAGATAATGCTGGCGCTGTGAAGGACAGTTCCCTACCAAAAGATGCGAATTTTGAAATCGATGCTGATTAAAAATGCAAGGCCATCTGGTGTTGTTGTTGCTGCTAATGGTAAAGATACGAACGCTGGTGTTGCTAGCACTAGTACTGTGCAATATAATGCTAGTGCTGTGCAGTTAAGTAATAAAACTAGAAATGGTATTCTTGGAACAAATTCCATTTGCGGTAATCTTCAAGTTGCATTTAAATTCAAATGGTTTCATAAAGGCAGTTTTCGATTTTCTACCACTCCAGATGAAATTATTGCATTTGTGTCAACAAGTTTGGGAGTAGTTACCTCTCATATATTGTGCTATAAGTTATAAAAAAATGAAGATAAGGATCGTGTGCATGGTCTTGTCAATTTTAAAATTGGTGTTCCGGTTGATGTTGCATCTTTAGTATTTGCTGAAAATTTCTGGTCGATTGGTGTCAAGATTCGACCTTTCCTGAATATGTCAAAAAACTCCTCGGAAAAGAACATAGGAATAACTCCGACCTAACAGCGAATATTATACCATCTTCCCTATGCGCACGTCCTTTGTCGTTGAAGATTTACTATCATAACGCTAGTGGTCTCCGAACAAAAGTAGCCGATCTTTTTAAAAATACCTGTGTTACATACTACGATATTATAATTATCGTTGAATCATGGCCTTACAACGGAATTGCCTCTTCGGAACTTTTTGATGGCGGAATCTATAACATTTATCGATAGATGTAAATTATCTACTCAACGTGGTGGTGGAATAATTATTGCTGTTCGATCTCACCTATGCTCTAAAGAAGTCGTTTTACCATCTACAGGCATTGAACAAGTTTGCATCTGCGTCAAGTTAAATGTGATTTCCAAAGAAAATTTATATTTTATTGTAAGTTATGTGCCTCCAAGTAGCTTTCTTGATTTGTATGTAAAGCATATTAACAATATTGATTATGTAAATAGTTTTTGCTCTATATCTGATAACTTGTGTGTCTTAGGTCATTTTAATCTATCCGATATACAATGGAAATGGTCTGATGTCGACAAAATGTTATTTCCATTTAATATGAAACAAGATCTCGAAGGAATATTTATCGATTATTTATATTTATAAACATTTTTTTTAAGTGTGATAATTGCAATAATAATAACACATCTGTGTTCGCGCATAAAATATCAGAGCTCTTTGCGTTTATGCAAGAAAAAATGAGTATTCTCTTTAATGATTGCTCTCCGTCAACCACTAAAGGTGAATGAACCTCGATGAACGTGTCAGCTAGTGCATTAAACAGAAGTCGGAATATTCGTGACACCACACGCGATCAAAGACTTTCTAAGCCATCAACCTCAAAAAAACTGCACTCTCGTCTCCAAATTTGGCTCGCCCTTCTGTGAGGACTAAAAACAGTTCACCTGCGAATATGCATCATAAAACTATTGGTCTTTCTAATTTTGCCTCTCTTGCTTTTCCCGTGGGTGTTGGCGGTAGTAAACATAAAAATAAAAACACAAATCCTCCACCTTCACCGTGCCCAAGTGATATCACCGATAAAGGTAAAAGAAATGCAAAAACTGGGAATAATATGGTCAGTGATAAAAAAGCCGTTGTTTCGGATGATGCTGTTGCTGTTGCTGAAGCTCATGATACTGGTGCTGTTGCTATGGGTCTTGATGTTGATGTTAATGCTGGAGCTATCAATTCTTTTTCTCCGTCCACTATTGCTAACTAAACTGATCAATTGCGTTTTGCTAATTCTAGTACTGCGCAAGACAGTGCTAGTGCTGTGCAATGCAGTTATTTACCATTAACTGCGACTCATGAAACTGTTGCTGATGATATTGTGAATGCAAACTCACCTTGTATTGTTGTTGTTGACGGTGGTAAGGATGTTGACGTTGGTGTAGCTAGTACTAGTGCTGTGCAAGATAATGCTGGCGCTGTGAAGGACAGTTCCCTACCAAAAGATGCGAATTTTGAAATCGATGCTGATTAAAAATGCAAGGCCATCTGGTGTTGTTGTTGCTGCTAATGGTAAAGATGCGAACGCTGGTGTTGCTAGCACTAGTACTGTGCAATATAATGCTAGTGCTGTGCAGTTAAGTAATAAAACTAGAAATGGTATTCTTTGAACAAATTCCATTTGCGGTAATCTTCAAGTTGCATTTAAATTCAAATGGTTTCATATAGGCAGTTTTCGATATTCTACCACTCCAGATGAAATTATTGCATTTGTGTCAACAAGTTTGGGAGTAGTTACCTCTCATATATTGTGCTATAAGTTATAAAAAAATGAAGATAAGGATCGTGTGCATGGTCTTGTCAATTTTAAAATTGGTGTTCCGGTTGATGTTGCATCTTTAGTATTTGCTGAAAATTTCTGGCCGATTGGTGTCAAGATTCGACCTTTCCTGAATATGTCAAAAAACTCCTCGGAAAAGAACATAGGAATAACTCCAACCTAACGGCAAATATTACACCATCTTCCCTATGCGCACTATGCAACGTGGTGGTGGAATAATTATTGCTGTTCGATCTCACCTATGCTCTAAAGAAGTCGTTTTACCATCTACAGACATTGAACAAGTTTGCATCTGCGTCAAGTTAAATGTGATTTCCAAAGAAAATTTATATTTTATTGTAAGTTATGTGCCTCCAAGTAGCTTTCTTGATTTGTATGAAAAGCATATTAACAATATTGATTATGTAAATAGTTTTTGCTCTATATCTGATAACTTGTGTGTCTTAGGTCATTTTAATCTATCCGATATACAATGGAAATGGTCTGATGTCGACAAAATGTTATTTCCATTTAATATGAAACAAGATCTCGAAGTAATATTTATCAATTATTTATATTCTTTAAACTTAGTTCAAGTAAATGATATAGAAAATTCTTTAACAAAAATACTTGATTTGATTTTTATATGTTGTGATGAATTCAAAATTAATTTAAGTAATGCACCTTTTTTCTCTTTTGAACGAATCTATTCATCATAAGGAACTATTCTTTGAAATTGAATTCTATACCTTTCCGCTAAATGATGTTAAACAAAATGTAAGGTCGTTTAATTTTTCTAAAACTAATTTTGTTCAACTAAATAATTATTTCTTAAATATTGATTGGTCAAATGAATTCATATCTCTTGATTTAAATAATATGTACCGCCGCTTCATTGAAATTGTACTAATTGGTTTTGATAGATTCGTTCCTTATTCGCATAAAAATAATTCATCGATCTCACCTTGGATTAATAAGCAGCTTCGCGAGTTTAAAAGAAAGAAACGTAAAGCATACGCGATATACAATAAATCAAAAAATCTATCTGATTATGAAAATTTTAGTAAATTGCGAAAAGATTTGGTAGTTCTTAGTAAGTTTCTATATAGAGCTTATATTTTGAAAATCAAAAGTAATATAAAAAAAAATAGCAAATCGTTCTGGTCGTTTGTCAATTCCAAAAGAAAATCAATAGGGGTTCCAAATACCATGTTTTTAAAAGGTGTTGAATCATCACATTTAGACTCTACAGTCGAATTGTTTGCTGGCTATTTTGAATCTGTTTATTCGCTTTCAGGATTTAACAACAGTTCGCTGAATAACGTAACAAGCAGGATTGATATTGGAATGATCGAGTTAAGTAGCGCCGAAGTTCATTCTACGTTCAAATCAATTCAATCTAATTATAGTTCTGGTCCTGACGGTATCCCCCCTGCAGTACTAAAAATTTGTTGCGACTTCATTTGTACTCCCTTACATATTATATTCAATAAATCCCTCCAAGGAGGGAACTTCATTAAAGATTGGAAACTGTCTTACTTGGTCCCTATTCATAAATCTGGTTCCAAAAATGATGTTGAGAACTATAGGGGTATTTGTAAACTGTCCGCAATCCCCAAATTATTTGAAAGCATGGTAAAAAATAAGCTTGATTTTCTTACAAGTGAATTTTTATCTGAAGTTCAGCATGGTTTCGTCTCTGGTCGATCTGCTGTTACCAATATGACCTATTTTACCTTGTACGTCACTAATGCTATGGAACAAAAATTCCAGGTAGACGCTGTTTACACAGACTTTAGCAAAGCCTTTGATTCGGTGAACCATCAAACACTTCTGAAAAAATTTGAGATTTTTGGTTTTCATTCTAAATTTCTTCGGTGGTTATCCTCATACTTATATTATAGAACACAACGAGTTAAGCTTGGAGATAAACATTCAAAGGAAATTCTGTGTACATCAGGAGTCCCACAAGGTAGCCACCTAGGTCCCCTCCTTTTCATAATTTTCATTAATGATATTGTCTCAGTATTTAAACATTGCAAATGCCTATTATATGCCGACGATCTGAAACTATTTTCAAAAGTATCGACTTTAAATGATTGTCTACTTATTCAATCCGATATTGATTCTTTGTCAAATTGGTGTCAAATAAATGGCCTTAAACTGAATATCAAAAAGTGCAATGCTATTTCTTTCTCCAGAAAATTTCAAAATTTGCTTTTCAACTATTCAATCGAATCTAATGCTTTAGATAGAGTCTCAAGTATTAAAGACTTAGGTGTTATTCTTGATTCCTCTCTTTCTTATAAAAAACATTTTGATTATTTGGTCCCTAAGGCGAACTCGTTAGTTGGTTTCATAAAACGTAATGCAAAAGATTTTACTGATCCTTTCGTATTATTATCACTATTTACATCACTTGTCAGATCTCTTTTGGAATACGCAGATGTTATTTGGAGTCCCACATATAAAGTCCATTCTGATCGGATTGAAAATATTCAAAGACGATTCACGAAATACATAATTAAAAAAATGGGTTGGGACTTCAGTCTTGCGTATGAGGCTAGATGCCAATTACTTGGAATAAAGTCGTTACAAACAAGAAGAAAAATTCATAGTGTAATGCTGATTAGAGACTTACTAAGCTACCATATTAATTGCCCATCTCTTCTTGCTTTAGTACCTATCCATGTTCCCGCTAGATTTATGAGAGCAAGAGTTTTCTTATTTCAAAAAATTCATATGACAAACTATGGTTGTAATGAAACACTATCAAGGTCCATTGTATATTTCAACGAAGTCTCTACAAATATTGATTTTCTTAATCTTAATCGAAATAAATTTAAAATTGAAGTAATGTATCTATTCACTTTTTAGTTTATCTCTTGAGGTGCTTATATCTGTTAGCTGTAATATTGCTTGTAGATAAATAAATAAATAAATAAATAAAAAAAAAAGAAAATTTTCGACGTCAAATATGGCTTCCATGATAGTAGTCTAACTCAGGCAATTGCGTATGCCGACGATCTAATTGCGTACAGAACAGCTCCAAAAGTCGAGGTCATCAGGATTCTTTTGCAGCCTGACTTCGAGAAGATTCAGCGATATTGCGATGACTGGAAGTTAAAAATCAGCTTTCAGAAATCAGAAACTATCTTGTTTAGGACTCCGTTGCTTAGAGCCACAAGGGATACGAGAAAGAACTGGCGCAAGCTGGTGATCGTAGGACCAAATGGACATCCACTGGCGAGTAAAAGTGTAGTAAAGTACCTTGGCATCTGGATGGATCAGTATTTGTATTTCGACAGACATATAAATGCTGCTCTGACCAGGGCTAGGGGAGCTTTTGCCCTGACGAAACGGTTGTTTTATAGCAGCCGGCTTGACAGCAGGGTGAAGGTGATTTGCTACATGGGCCTTATACGGCCGATGATTGCCTATGGATGCCCGGTTTGGTTAAACGTTGCCCCATCTGAAATGGAAAAGATTCGGGTGTTTGAGAGGCAGTGTCTTCGACGCTGCCTTGGATTGCACAGAACACCAGAGTCGGAGTACAAACATTACTATTCCAACCTGGTCCTATACAACGGTCCCAACATAAACAGGATATATAATTTCTTGCTTAAACTTATTCGAGGTCACATTGCAAGAGCGATGTCCTCGTCTAACAGCTTAATTTTCGGGGCTTATTACCCCAACAACGAATACTACGAGAGTGTGCGTCTAAGCGGCTTTATTCCGCCCGATGCATTCCTCCACCTAGACAGTCGGCCGTAGAACTGTAGATCGGCGGCCCCTTTACAGTCGAGACGTCCTCGCACAAGACGGAGCTGAGCACCTTCGGTTCAGTAGGACTGTGTCCGAACGGGACCGAAGAGATAGGGTAAGGCAGGAGAACCACTTCTGGTGGTTGAAAAACGAAGATTAAGTTCCTTCAGACATTTAAAAGTTGACCTTGCTATTTTCTTTTGTATGGCCGACTTGCATAGGTTTAGGTAGTAGTTGGTTTTAAGTAGGGACAGTCAGGGTGGCACCAAAAAAGAAGGAAATCAACAAAAATACAAAACAAAATATATAAAACCGGAAAATGCTTGCTGTGGCTGTTCTAGTTTGTAAGTAGTCTGTAAGTAGCTTATAAGTGGGTTGTAATTGGTTTATACTTAGTTGTAAATAGTTTTAAGTGGCTTTAAGTAGTTTTAATTAGCGTGAATTAGCTTTAATTTTAATTTTATGTAGTTTGTAAGTTTTATATAAAACCAAAAAAATAAAGACATAGATAACGAGTTTTTTGTAAATTCTTCTCGGTAAAAAATAAAACCGACCTGGATTTAGTATTAAGATAGTTCTTAGGCCGAAAGGCATTAACATTAAGTTATTATAGTTTAACTTAGAGCACCCGATTGGGGCCAGTAAGTTAGTATTAAGATATTGATAAGTAGGCTAGTTTTTATGAATTTTTGTCTAGCTTTAAGACAGTTTTAAGAAAATTGTAAATAAAAATGAATTTGGAAAAAAAAAATGGTTTATACGAGTATATAAATATTCAAGTTGTGTATAGTGTTACACCTGCAATAATAAAAACTCTATCGCAGGTATTGTCAAGCGAGCTCAAATGTGCGTCGAAGAGCAGGGAAGAATCTTTCAACACCTTTTATAACTATCAAATGTTGTATTTCTTGAATTTCCTTTTGTTTCTATTTGCTTTCTTAGAACTTTAAATATATGTTTAAAAGCTTATTATGAACATATTAAATTTTTTATAGAAATATGAAATTAATTTTCATAAAAAGAGAAAAAAATTATATAGTACAGTAGCCTTGTAGTTTCATAGGACTGAGACCTTGCGTCAAATCCGGTAGTTCTTATTTTTTGCTGAGTTGTTTATGATATTGACCAAGTGATTAATCCAATTTTTCAACCTCGAGCGTCGAACGAAACCTTGGTAAAAATCCAAAAACCGCGAAACTTTCGCGTTTTTTCGAGTAATTGGTAATTTTAATCAATACTCCTTAATTTAATAGTAAAACGTTGTTCTACGATTTAAACCTTTCTAAATTTTCTTCAATTTGAGTTCAAAACCGTCTCCATAGACCCACCAGTTTCCAAGCGAAGGCTTTTTAAAATATAGCAATAGTAAATTTAGAACAACAAGTAGTATATTAAAGTGTATAATTACAAATTCAAGGTCTTTGACATATGGTGTATAAAAACACCAGAGGGTGTGGATCCAAAAGAAGAAAACCATAGTATGGGATAGGGGTATAATCCCCCCGTTTAGGCAGGGGGGGCATTTTTAAGAAAAGTTGATTTCAAATAAAAAAATAACTTTACAGAAGCAATGGTAATATCTGGACAAAAATCTTTTAGCCTATGTCAAAGCCAGAAATCCATTCTTATTTTTTTTTTTTAATAGAGTTATTTTACTTGATAGTTTGTTAAAAATTTATTTTCAAACTCAAAATTAAGAATAAGTGGGGGTTTGGCAAAGATAGAGCCAATTTAAAGAACCGGTACAGAAATAAAAAAAACGTTATAACTTCTAAACGAAGCGAGAAAATTACCTCTTAAGTTTTTCGACTCAAAATGACCTCAGGAACTCTAGTTTTTCTTATGGTGGTGATTGTGGGGCACCCTGTATAGTTTGTGAGTTTTTATGTAAACTAAAAATGTTGATGTAATTTAGACGTGTAAAAATGATTCATACGAGTCTGTAATCCTGTATTTTGTGCTTATAAAATGGAAAGAAAAAACGGTGCATACAGAAAAATTCAGCTTGCAAATATGAACAGTAATTGCTGTCAGAAGATAGAAAGCAGCAAAGTTTCCAAACATTACTTCTTTACCTGAGTGGTTTTTGGAAAATTTGACACTTTATATCTTCTAAGGGACTAACTATAACTACAGAGAGTTGGGCCTATGACAAGCTACCTACATATTTCTTGTATGGACTCTTTTTCCCTTCGACTAAAAGCATTGAAATAAAACTGATTTACAGATTTAACGTCAAATTGTACACATATTCGACACGTATCTAGGCAGGCAGACAAAATGATATTGGTTCAAAACTTTAAAGGCTATTATTGATATGACTTACAATGTTACGCAAATGACTTGACTTTTTATGTCGCTGGTTCTTAGAATCTTAAAGCCTAGTACGCTATTGATTCGAAACGAAAACTCCCATACAAAAATGACACAAGAAAATAATAAACGAAAAATTCAGTTCTAATTTTCTTTGTACAGTACGCTGTTTGACGAGTGAAATTGATATTTGAAGCTGATTATTTGGAGAAATCTACACTCTTCATTCGCACACAATTGATTACCCTCCGCAGGTAAGGGGAAAGAATATACCCGAGGTAGGCATGCTTGTGGTAAGAGGCGACTAAAATCCAAACTCCGTATACTGAGGTTGATGTATACATAACTATGCAATAAGCAAAACAATAAGATATAGTACTCCAGGTGGCAGTCCAGGTTCACTGAAAAATCCACCCTCTTCGGAGGTCGGCTCTATGGATTCTGGGGAGAGCCAATTATTTCATTTAATAAATCCCTTCCTAAAAGTGCAAGGGTGTCTCGATCACCACCATCTAAATGGAGTTGCAAAACCATCTTAATTCAGAAAAAAAAAGACAGATAAAACAAAACATCTTGAAAAAGATATTAACGAACCTCGACAAAGACTTGATCAAGTAATGAAACTTTATCAAGAGCTAAAAAAAAGTATATCTTCTTCGACAAAATAATGAGATGCTGAAAAGCAAAAATTCTCTAATAAACTCAAAAACTAGCTTCCCACAAGTCAATAATTGTAGATATGAAATGGATAAAGAAGAACTAGCACGTGAAACGGAGAAGTCCTCAAAGAAAAGATTAAGTAAAAAGCGTAAAACTGGCTCTTCACCTGAGGCAGCCTAGTCTTTTGAAATAAGAGTTTCATCAAAACATGCGACAGTAAAAGAAAAACCTGTTAAGGAACGGGCCCCGCCACCGATAAATGTTATCGGTATTGCGGAGTATAACAAGTTGCAAACCATATTAAAGACATTATTACCAGCGGCTTTTAAAATTATTTCAATTAGTAACCACAAATGGGAAGTTTAAGTGAAAGACCCCGAAAGTTATCGTCTTTTCTCACGAAAACTTAACAAAAATAAACTAAAATGGTATACCTATGAAAATAAGTTGGAAAAACCCTTACGTGTTGTGCAAGAGGTCTACACGCATCATGTTCAAAAGACGATATCATTAGTAATCTTAAAGAGCGCAACCTCGAAATCTTAGATGCTATGAACATCGTCCAAAGAGAGAAACCTTAAAAAAAAAAAGGGTGAAGCGATAGTGGTACAACGTGGTCTCCCACTATTTATACTTTCGTTCGATATGAGGGGCTGTGAAGTAGCTAAAGAATTACAAAATTGACGATCAAAATCTGTCCAAACGCAGAGAAACCAACCAAAAGCCACTAGACACCGTAATTCCTTAGGCTTTCAAGTCTAAGAAATTTCCGAAACCTAGCACCCGTAAGGAAAAGTTCCTTCGGAGAAAATATCAAAGCATGGAAATGCAGAAACATATGCATGCTAAAAATGAATCGGACCTTAAAATCCACGGTTTCATGACGACCACGCTATTCATCTATCAAACAAAGCAAGGAGTGGATCATCATTGTATATAAAAGAATGCATTGAAAACTCGATAGGCCTGAAAAATAGGGGATCAATGCAATCGAGTAGTGTACAGGTTAAAACGAAAAATATTCCTCTCAATGTCTCTTCCATATATTGCCCTCCATATTGCAAAATTGATAAGAGTGAATTTACGAAATTGATAGTCACTTAACCTGAACTTAATTGTTGTTGGTGACATTAATGCAAAACACACATGCTGGTCCTCACGATGCATATCCTAAAAGTGTCGAATGCTATATGAAGCAGGAATGGAAAATTATTGTGACTTTCATTCGGACTGGCAAACCAACTTACTGGCCAACTGATCCATCAAAAATACCTGACCTAATATATTTATTCATGGTTAAAGGAATCTCTTTAGCATGCAGAAATTTCAGAGAGCTATGACCTCTTCTCAGATCATTCTACCGTCATACTCACTATGAGCCAAGGCCTTGTTAAAATTGAAAAACCATCCAGGTTAACAAACAGTAAAAGCAACTGGGATGGATCTAAAAGAGATATCGAGGACAACGTTGAGTTAAGGTTATCAAACGCCACTTGAGCTTGAAGACGCAGTAGATACGTTTGTTGATATAGTACGAAAAGCAGCTTGGGCTAATACACCTTATCAAAGAGTTATGCATTGCTTTAAAAATATAAAATATCCTCAAGAAATAAAAGATTTAGTGAAAGAGAAGTGAAAACCACGTTAGAAATGGCAGCGAACCCGTGCTCCTCAGCACAAAGCTCGCTTAAATCGCTTGAGTTACATACTTAAACCGGAAATATCAGATTTCAAAAACCTTGAAGTTGAAAATTACCTTGAAGGCTTGAAAGCGAGGAAAGAATCCAATTATTCACTTTGGAAAGCAGCTATAAAAACAACGAAAAAACCAAAGCTTCCAGTTCCCCCGATTAAGAAAAACCAAAATAAATGGGCTAAAAGTGACAAAGAAAAAGCGATGGTATTCGCCGATTACTTAGAGGAAACATTTAAGGCGCTCGATGGGCAAGAACTCAACGAAAATATTAATAATTTTTACATCAAAATAAAGCTACATAACAAGAAAGGATACACTTGCCGAATTAAAAAGAGAAATAAAGAAACTTAAGTCCAATAAAGTTCCATGCTCCCTCGTAAGCGATTAATTAACCTCCTTTACATAATAAATGCAAGTTGCGGAAGTCATAATCTGGAAACCATCTCACGAAAAGGAATATATAGGAAGATTTCGCTTCTTCCTATAGTATTAAACATTTTTGAAAGAAAGTACTCCTGCGCCTGCAGCTGATAATAGAAGAGAAACAATTAATGCCTGAACATTAGTTCGGATTTAAAAGCAAGCATTCTACAATTGATCAAGTGCATAGAATTACTGACGTAGTTGCGAGAGCTCTTAAGAAAAGAAAATCTGTTTGACAGTCTTTTTGGACGTATTAAAGGCATTTGACAAGGTGTGGAACGAAGGCTTCAAATGAAAATTAAGACAAGTTGTGCCTAAAGGACTTTAACGTTCTAAACGGATGTCTAGATAACAGACTTTTTCGTGAAAGACACCGAAATACCTATTCTAATTTTAAAGAAATAGTGGCTGGGGTACCAAAAGGAAGGTCCAGTTCTGTACCTTTTACTTACACGCGATGTACCTCAAACAGAAGATACTATCGTAGCCACGTTTGCTGATGATACTGCAATACTAGCAGTAGGCAAAACGATTAGCGAAGCTACAATCAAATTACAAAATGCTCTTTACAATGTCAATGAGTGGACAAGAGCATGGCGAATAGCGCCCAGTTCTCTCACGAGTGTTGATGGGGTCACATCGTTTGAGGATTAATTCTTGGCTTTTCTTTGAATTTGTCAAAAATGAATATAAAAATAAATAACTTTTAAATCTGAAAGTATTAAACTACACACCGAAATTCTTAAGCTTCAAACTCTCAGCAGTGATCACTGGAAAAAATTCGGTTTCTTGCAAAGCGCAATGTTACTCTCACTGACACCGTAAATTTTTTGGAGTTGAAATTAAACTCATTGGAACAAAGAGATTTTTTTTTTTAATTCATTTTTATTTTTCCATTTTCTTAAAACTATCTTAAAGCTAGACAAAAATTCATAAGAACTAGCCTACTTATCAATATCTTAAAACTAACTTACTGGCCCCAATCGGGCGCTCTAAGTTAAACTATAATAACTTAATGCTAATGCCTTTCAGCATTAGAACTATCTTAATACTAAAATCCAGGTCGGTTTTATTTTTTACCGAGAAGAATTTACAAAAAAAAACTCGGAATCACTGTCTTTATTTTATGGTTTTACATAAAACTTACAAACTACATACAACTAAATTAAAACTAATTAAAGCTAATTGAAACTACTTAAAGCTACTTAAACTTACTTAAAACTAATTATAAACTAATTACAACTAATTACAACCTACTACTGTCCCTGCTTAAGCCAAACTACCTAAGCCTATGTAAGCCGGCCATGGCAGAAGAAACCAAGGACAACTTTTAAATATCTGAAGGAACTTCATTCTTCATGTTTTAACTACCAGAACTGGTTCTCCTGATTTACCCTATCTCTTCGATACAGTTCTACGGCTGACGTGGTAGATTAGCGGAACCGCCACTCTATCCTAGATCAGCCCTCGACTGTCAAAGACACTGCCTCTCAAACACCCGAATCTTTTCCATTTGAGATGGGGCAACGTTGAACCAATCCGGGCATAGTCCTGATGTCCAGGAACAAAGAGATAACTTTGTATATAAACTTTATAGTAATATCATCAACATCGATTTTTCACCAGCCCCTGGTGGTGGAACACCTTGCCTGCTCTCAATATCAAGTGTTGAGGGAAACATTTGAATGTTTCTTGTTTGGGTTTTCTTCTTCTACTTTTGGGATTACATGTTTATAAGTTCAGTCGTAAGAATGCATTGGATATGGGAGGATCGCCTCTCAGCACTCCAAAAATGAAAACAAATGTTGATGGATTTTTTAGGTAAGTAAGTCACGCTGCGCCGCCGACCGTTCGTGTTGTTGGTTGATACACAGACGGTGGGGTGGGTAGGTTTTTATTTTTAAGTGTCATATTCATTCTTGTGGTTTTTCGTGTTGTTTTTTACTTTTCTTCTTCTTTTCGATCTGCTGCTTGAGAATAATAATTAGTTAGGTATTCCTATGAACATAT
The DNA here is from genome assembly GCA_946251815.1 of Dasysyrphus albostriatus. NCBI lineage: Eukaryota > Metazoa > Arthropoda > Insecta > Diptera > Syrphidae > Dasysyrphus > Dasysyrphus albostriatus. Next base: position 104,564,676 of record OX276335.1, on the reverse strand, counting down.
GTATGTAGTATCGTAGTTTGTAAGTATGCGGGAAAAGTTTGTAATTTGAAAAACTTCTCCGTTTTGATTTTGGTTATGGAAGATTTAATGTGTATGTTGTATTGTATTTGATGATTATTTATTAAGGAAACGTTGAAAATTGTTTTAAAAAGATGCATACGTTAATGAGTGCTTGTTTAATTAGAAACAAAATATCTAATAGGTAATTATTTCCAATTACAATGTGGAAAAGGAAATAGTAGAATGAATAGGTGTTATTTTGTAGGAGATTGATCTTTTTCAATTCAATGAATAGGAACATACATAATTACAATTTCTTAAGGATACGAATAAATTACGTAGGTACTTAATTCATTAGGCATGGGCTTTTCATTCTTTAATATACAATTAAATTATAAAGTAACTTAATTTCGTATTTGTGTAGGTACGTATGTATATGGTTAAATGCTAAAATAACTTAAATAGATGCCTCAACCTGATCTTTTTAACTGTAGATAGGTTCCCAGATGTAGCTATTTGTTTGCAGTTGCGATGAAGACATACCTATTTATTTATTTTTTAAACAAGAATTTTTGTTCAGGAGGTATTTTAGGACATTTAACGGATATGTATTTTTTTATATATAAATTAATTTTTATTTTTCAATTTTCCTAAAACTATCTTAAAGCTAGACAAAAATTCATAAAAACTAGTCTACTTATCGATATCTTAAAACTAACTTACTTGCCCCAGTCGGGCGCTCAAAGTTAAACTATAATAACTTAATGCTAATGCCTTTCGGCCTAAGAACTATCTTGATACTAAATCCAGGTCGGTTTTATTTTTACAGAGAAGAATTTACAAAAAAATCGGTATCATTGTCTTTATCTTTTTGGTTTTATATAAAACTTACAAACTACATAAAACTAAATTAAAGCTAATTAAAACTAATTAAAACTAATTAAAACTACTTGAAGCTACTTAAAACTATTTACAACTAATTATAAACTAATTACAAACTACTTATAAGCTAATTACAGACTACTTACAAACTAGAACAGCCACAGCAAGCATTTTCCGGTTTTATAATTTGTTTGTATTTTTGTACATTTTATAATTTTTTTGTGTTTTTCTATGTTTTATATCTATATATATTTTTTTGGTGCCACCCTGGCTGTCCCTACTTAAAACTAACTACCTAAACCTATGTAAGTCGGCCATGACAGAGAAAAACCAAGGAAAAGTTTTAAATATCTGAAGGAACTTCATTCTTCATGTTTTAATCACCAGAACTGGTTCTCCTGCTTTACCCTATCTCTTCGGTCCCGTTCGGACACAGTCCTCTTGAACCGAAGGTGCTCAGCTCCGTCTTGTGCGAGGACGTCTCGACTTTAAAGGAGCCGCCGATCTACAGCTCTACGGCCAACGTGGTAGATTAGCGGAACCGCCGCTCTGTCCTAGATCAGCCCTCGACTGTCTAGGTGGAGGAATGCATCGGGCGGAATAAAGCCGCTTAGACGCACACTCTCGTAGTATTCATTGTTGGGGTAATAAGCCCCGAAAATTAAGCTGTTAGTCGAGGACATTGCTCTTGCAATGTGACCTCGAAAAGCTTCAGCAAGAAATTATCTATCCTGTATATGTTGGCACCGTTGTATAGAGCCAGGTTGGAATAGTAATGTTTGTACTCCGACTCTGGTGTTCTGTGCAATCCAAGGCAGCGTCGAAGACACTGCCTCTCAAACACCCGAATCTTTTCCATTTCAGATGGGGCAACGTTTAACCAAACCGGGCATCCATAGGCAATCATCGGCCGTATAAGGGCCATGTAGCAAATCACCTTCACCCTGCTGTCAAGCTGGCTGCTATAAAACAACCGTTTCGTCAGGGCAAAAGCTCCCCTAGCCTTGGCCAAAGCAGCATTTATATGTCTGTCGAAATACAAATACTGATCCATCCAGATGCCAAGGTACTTTACTACACTTTTACTCGCCAGTGGATGTCCATTTGGCCCATTTTGGAGCTGTTCTGTACGCAATTAGATCGTCGGTATACGCAATTGCCTGAGTTAGACTACTTATCAGATCGCTGGTGTAAATGCTGAATAGAATCCACGAGTTGACCGCTCCCTGCTGAAGACCATTTTAAATATTAAAGGTTGTGGCAGAAGTTACATTGCCATTTTTGACAACAAACTTTCTGCCATTGAGCATATCATAAAGCATATGTAATAGTGGTTTACTAATGCCAAGTCTGGTCGGCTTTAGATAAAGACCCTCTAAACATACGGTGTCGAAGGCCTTCTCCAAATCAACCAGACAGGAACCCGCACACTGCTTCTTAGATTTGTTCCATTGGACATCAGAAACGAGTTTAGACGCGGCATGAATGGTGTCATGTCCCGCCTTAAGACCGAACTGATTGTTCGGTATGATATTATTGTCCTCTGCCCACTTAGACAGAGCTATATTGATTACTTTTTCGAATATTTTGCTGATACTCGGAAGAAGACTTATCGACCGGAGATTCGCCGGATTGGAGTTGTCCTTTCCCTTTTTCGGGAGAGGATGCACCACAGCTGTCTTCCAATGCACTGGATAATATGCATTATTCAGATCGTTGTTAAACAGAGTGGTATAAATGTCTACTGCTTCTTGAAGTAAATGTCGAAGTACAATGTTGGATATGCCATCGACTTCTGCTGACTTCTTCTTCTTTAATGAATCGAAGATGAGCTGGAGCTCCACCTTCGTAAATAACAGGGAACTGGGCCCATTCCGCTTGGCGATTATGGCGTTTGCCAAATGATCTTCATTGAACCCGGTGAAACCAAGGTTCTCTGATCCCCATTGCATTATGTCATTCCGAAGATAGAAGTGGTGGAGCAAGGCTCTGTTTTCCAGGTCATGATTGGGGCGAATGCACGCATTCACCTTGTACACTTGCTGGATAGCAGCCCCCACAACCTCCACTTTCTCCTGTGGATCTTCGACAGTAAAGAGGTCATCGTCCAAGATGGCGTCCTCTGGATTAATTCCTGCTGTCAGAAGTACGTCTCTGTTGTCTGTCGTTCTCTGAAGCTTGATACAAGGAATATCGTTCTGATCATTCCTTCTAAATATCTTGTTAATTTGGGGAAACATGCTCGGGTCGCTAGCATTAACGGCCCGAATTTTGTTATCCCAATACAAATTAATTGACAACCGATAGTTCTCTTTAATTAGTTGGTTGATGTTTTTGATCGACGACTTCAGTGTCCTAATCTCCAGATGGTGAGGGTCAGTAAACCGTCGGTACAAGAGTTTTAGTCTTGTCAGTAGTCGACTTTTTTGTCTGTGTAGTGCATCAATGGTCACGTTCCGATACATATCGGTTGCATCCCGTTGTTTGTATTTCGGTATTGTTCTGTTAATTGTTCGTTTGATTGTCTTGTCCATTTGTTCTAGGTATTGGTCTATTTCGTTATTTGTCAAATTCCTGTCATTTGGTGGGGATATGTAATTCGAACTATTTCGCTAGATAAGGCATTGGTAAAGCGTGGCCAGCGCACCTTACTGTAATTGTAAGTATGCACTCATCCAACTCCACGAGCTCTTTCGGGAGCTGTATTACGGCGGCGAGTCCGCAGTGATCACTGTCGTACTCGATCGTTCGTAAACAGTTTCTTGGTCTTTGACCCACAGTGTCAGTAATTGTCAGTCTTGCGTCTATTAGCAATAGATCCATATAGGTATCGCTTCTTGGAAACGATGGCCGATCCGTAGCCAGCAGGTCGACACCATATTCAGTGTTGTATTGAGTCATCCAATTGAAAAGATGAATACCTCTTTGATTCTGAATTTGATTTCCCCAATCTTGTTGTTTGGCATTCAAATCACCGGCCAGGAGAAAGTAATTTTCTTCCAAGCTCAAGCGTAGACTTTCGAAAAGTTTTTCAAGCTCTGTCATAAAATCAGTTGGCTGAGGTGATTCCGGTGCATAAGCCGCGATCACATACATTCGCTTCCCCTGTTGGAGAGGAATGCATACGATGCAAGCCTCTAACAGCCGAAATCTGCGGAGATCACTATTATATATAACTTTATGATTAATGCCTTTTCGTATGAAGATTGCGACGCCCCCCCTTGAGTGGAGTTGGGTCGATCTCTTCTAACGATATTGTAATTGTTGTTAGTCAACTTATGTTTCTGGTTCAGCTTAGTTTCGCTGGCCATATACACATCTGGACTCTGGTCCTTCAACAATTGGAAAAGATTAGCTCTACGTTCGGTCCTAATCAGTGAATTTACATTCACAGCAAGGATCCTAAGAGGCCTCTCCGACAGCGCGCTTTAACCTCTAATTTGCGTTAAGCTAGGCAAAACAGAGTAGAGATAGTCTACCCTAGTCGCCTGCTCCTTTATCTGGTTGTGAAGTCCTGTCCACTGGCCTTGAATTGCCAGCAACATGCTTCTTATTTCGGCCTGAGCGTCCGGCCAGTTGGGCTGCCTTAGCTGCAGGTTGTACCGTTTTTCCCCTTCCTGCTGCCATTTGGGCATAGGAAATTTGTGGATTAACAGGCGTTGCTGTAGGAGCACGCGTTGATGGGCGTATCTCTACCGCTGTCTGCTTAGCCGCTTTGTTATTTCTTATTTGCTGAAAAGCTGAGCAACCCCGATAATTAGCAGGGTGCCCCTCTTTTCCGCAAAGTGCACATTTAAGCAGGTCATGTCTTCGACCCGTTCTTCACCGAGTGGTCCTCACCACACTTAACGCAGCGTGACTGCATTTCGCAGTTTACTGCAGCGTGGCCAAACCTTTGGCAGCGCATGCATTGAAGCATGTCACCGCGTCTCTTTAATTTATCCCAAGTAACAACCTGGTAGTTGAGGACGGAGATACCCCTCAACCTATCCAGTTTGCTGCTGAGCGATAGCTGAACTAGGAAGAACGGCAAAGACCGCTTCTCCCGTCTGGCTGACTGTAGCGAATGGCTTGACTCCGATAAAGTCGAGATCGTCGCTCGCTTTTTGACGGAGCTCATTAAAGAGCACCTGTGGTTCCGTGCAGGAATCTATGCCCTTCAAGAGGACCGTTTGGTATTTATCCACTTTGGGGGTAAAACTGAAGAACTCAGTCAGATTTTTTCAATAACTCTTTAATAATTGTGTGCTGCTCCACTGTGGAGCAGTGGATAGCATGTCTATCTTTACTTAATGTTTTAATAAAAAAGTTTTGGCCTATGGCCGACCTACACAGGACTATGGTTTCCTGTAGCTCCATTTTATAGGTGTTTATTGGTGGCACCTTTTCTTTTTTTATTTTGGGGCGCTGCTGGTGTACTCCCTGCTGCTGCTGACTCCACTCCTGTGGTTTTTGATGCTGCTGCTGCTGTTGTTGTTGCTGTTGAATTTGCTTTTTGTGACGTTGTTCCTTCGGCTGCTGCTGTTGTTGTTCAATTGGCAGCTGTTGTTATTGCTGTGTTTCTTTTTGATTAACATCCTGCTGCTTGTTTTTCGGTGGCAGCTATTGCTGTGGCGCTACTTTTTTGGGGGCCTGTACCACTTTTTTCTGCTCGCGCTCCCGCCTTTCTCTTTCGCGCCGAGCTTCTTGTTTATTTTTCAGAGCTTGTATCAGGGGGTCACGATGACATTGAGTCGTTCCATCTCCCCCCGAATGGCATCAATTTTTTGGCTGATGGCCTGCTCGTCCAATACTTTTTGCACCTCACATTCTTCTTCGGAGGACGCCTCTGGTGAAGTTATATCCACAATCAGGTTGCTACTACTATCCCCTGTTCTGTATAGTCCCTCGACACCCTCTGACATATATTCGATGTCATCGTCGGATGGCGAGGTATCCAGTTGTTCTTGAACTTTTGCTGCTGCTGTAGTTTTAGCTGTGCGCGCCGGTTCCTTCACCCCGGCTGGCAGTTAGGCTGAGGTGGTGGTGGAGCGGCGCTTAACGAGGTTCGGTGCACAGCTTATCTTCTTCCTCCTCTTGTTTTTGACATCGGCTGTTGGTGCCATCGCTTGCTTGGTTGTTGTTGTTGCTGCTACGGCACTGACCGTAGCTTTGGCTGGTGGTCCCATAGTTGGCTTCATTGTTGTTGCTGGGACACCTTTCGATGTCCCCGCGGTGTTGTTGGCTTGCATTTGCTGCTTTTCCCACTCAATGAAGTTTTCGACTTCGCGATTGTGGAAAAAGCAGCTAAATAATTATTGTTGCCCGACTGGGATTCGAACCCACTACCTTCGGATTGTCGGTCTGCCACCTCTTCCTCTGTGCTATCAACACTATTGAGGATCGCTTGGTTTCAATAAAATTTGACTTAGTCACTCCGATATAATTACTTTGAATAAACTGGGAAAACGTCTACACACTTCCACAGTACGAGATCGACTGTTAATGGATTTGTATGCGAGTACACTTAAACTCGAAAAGGGCATATACTTATTTTTTTTAAATACTATCCAATTGGTCTGTAGGTATATCATCCAATTTATCGTGATGCTTTATAAAAATATGGAAAGGTTTGGAAATATTCTCTAAACCCAGTCCCTGCTTTGCCAATAAACATTATGTTGAGTAATTAAGCGGTAATTATTGTTAAGAACTTTAAATTGAAATTGAAACTAAGGAATTATTTTTATAGAAATAAAAGATTCCATATACAAATATATGTACTACCTACTAAAAAAATATTTATTTAAATTCATCGAAGTAATCATGAATGTAGGCACCTAGGCTAAGGATAGTTGGTTATTTATTTATTGGCTTAATTCAAGCTGATTAACATAAAATATAACAAAAAAAAATTTAATATAAAATGCTTACAAATAAGAATATTTAGATAGTTAAATAAATTAAACAATCTGATAAATCTAGCTAAAATTATTATTTGTAAAAGTGGGTTTAAGGGTAATTGGAATAAAGAATTTTCTCTGAGGGAGGATGAAGTAAGGTTAAAATCAAAAATATCCTGTTCACTGTTGGGTAGGCGTAGCATTCTGATGACTGGATTGTTATGGCCATAATTTGTGCGGTGGGTAGGCAGGCGGAAGAATGGGATGGATCGAAAGTTACGTGGGTTGGTATTAATCAGGATGAGTTGAAGAAGTGCCGGAGAATCGATGGCACCAGTAATTAGTTGGTGGACAAATAGAATGTCGGCAACAGCGTTTGGCAAGAGTATGTAAATTAATTAATTGCAATCGATCTTCATAGATATGGGATGGATCAGACCAGGGGAGATAACGTAAAGCAAAACGGAGGAGCCTTCGCTGTGCACATTCTATCCTATGTGAGGGTGTAGATTGGTAAGGTGACCAATCCTGGCTGGCGTATTCAAGAATGGGTCTTACATACGTGGTGAAGAGTGACTTGGTGACGTAAGGGTTGGAGAATTCTTTCAACCAACGCTTTATAAAACTGAAGCTAGAATTTGCTTTTGCAATAATATGGTTAATGTGCATACGGAAATTGAGTTTTTTATCACAAATTATGCCAAGATCTCGGATAAGTTCGGGCGGGTAAGGGGAGGCGTTTTCTAGAAAAGTTCATGGATTGGCATTTACTCACATTGAGTTCAAAGAAATTTCTTTCACACCAAGTAGGAAAGGAATTTAAGTCTTTTTGAAGCAAGGAAGAATCGTTAGAGGCCTGAGCTGGCATAGGTAGGTTCAGAATCGGAGCATCTGAAAATTACCCTATAAAGCCGGTTCTCTAAGTAGAATTTAATCCATAAAATAAAAGAAGAAGAAAAACCAAAGGCTTTCAACTTATTGTAGATAATTTGGTGAGATATTTTATAGAATGCCTTACTGAAGTCGGTGGTGACAACATCAACATCAAAGCCTTTTTCCAAAGCACAAAGGGTCATGGAAACAAATTGAGCCAGATTAGTGGTCGTGGACCTACCCTTTAAAAAACCATGCTGAAGGGGAGAAACTATTGATTTGACATACAAACTATTGAACTATTGGAAGGGCTACCGTCAGGACCAGGAGAAAAATCGTCTTTCAATAAATTGATCTTTTCGCAGACCGAACGAAGACTTATATCGACGGAAACAAATGACGTATGAGGATTGTTCGATAAGAAGCTTAAATATTCAAGGTCAGGCTCATTCGTATCATCACTGTAAGACTGCCGGAAAAAATTGGCAAAGAGGTTAACAATTACTTGGGGATCAGCAGATGATGAGTCACGAAAATTAAAAGAGGAAGGTAAGCCATCCGATTTTCTCTTGATATATATAAATTGGTAGAACAGCTTAGGTTCAGAAATGAGGCTTGTCTCCATTTTGGCAAATTAATCATGGTATAGTGATTTGCAAAGGGGCGATTTATAAAATGCATATTCGTGATCTAGGAAGCGCCAGTTCTAAAAATAAAATAAAAAAATATTTACATTGGAAAGTCCACTTTTCAGTCGCAGACCCACCGCCGATGAAGATAGACCTACATATATAACGTTAATGTCAATTCATCAGCAAACACTGAGGAAGTTATGTAATGGTAAGTATTTCTTATGGGAGTAGAAATAATTTTTGACTTTAAAAGCACAGTTAACAGTACCCACGCAGAAAAAAATCAAATTTTTCCACATATTCTGTGCATAATTTTGGTTTGATAGAAGAGATTTACATCGTGCTTTTTTATGGCCTTTAGTCCTACAAATTGGTGTTGCGTCCGGCTTGAATTTTGAATCAATAATTCAACAGGTCCAATCCTTTAATTTAAGTCTTCTACTTGGCTGATTTATTTCAGTAGTATATAGAATTTGTATTATTAAAAAAACCTTCTTATAAAACCACTTTTTTTTATTTATCTACTTAAATCCACGCATAATTGTGTATAATATTTTTGAATACTATACTAATCACTTTGGCGAAAAATGTTTGCCTTGGCCTCATAAATTTACCCTTGATTAATGAATTATTAGCCTTAAAAATGGAAAATAATCATTTTAGGATAGAAAAACCATTCGTATGCAAATAATGCTGTGAGATGCATACCTATATGTATATTTTTTTTAAAGTTTAAACTGACCATACGAATAAAAATATTTTTTAGTAACCACGCTGTTTCCCAGCACGCAAAACAATTGCCGGGTAATTATTTCGTAATTCCATGTAAGCAATGTTTTTTTTGCATGAAACTGAAAACCAAATAGGTATGCAAAAACATAATTTGTAGGTATTCCATCTCAATTTTTTGTTTACATGCGAAAATATGTTCATGGAATTTTTTTCGCATAGGACCTTTAAACTGTTCTAAGCAACGAATTTTTCGCTGCTAAGAACAGCTCTTGGCATTTGTATTTGCTTTTGCATATTATAATTTTTTTGAAAACTGTAAGCTGAAGACCTACCTACATAAATTTTGTTTGCAGCACGGACATTTTTTATTTAAGGACAGTTTTTTTCTCACCAATAAACTTTTTTTTACAAAAAACTGTATACCTCATTTGCTTAATTGATTATTTTTTTTTCTCGGAAAAATATTTAAAATTCATACGTACCTTAAAAATGTATAATTATACCATTCTCCTCTAGCAAATTATGTAGGTAAGTGCTACGGAATGAAAATTATTTACCTTTTTTAATTCTTTTATTTTCTCAATTGTTAATTACGTATTTAGTATTTAGTATTTATTTAGCATATGAATCGCTGTACATTGAGAATAAATTCTTATAGATAGTACAGGTAAATAATAATACAATTGAAAATAAAACAAGCAAAATAATTATCCTCCATCCCCAAAATTCAAAACAGAAAATTTTTTCATTTTAACAAACTTTTCCTTCGTCATTAAAATTTCTTTACCTTTGTAGTATTATCATGGAGCTGTTTTTAACTACGCGGTGTATCACCGATGGTGGCGCTAGTGAATACCGATGTTGAGAAAAAAATCTTCAACATGTTTACGATTTTGACAGGAGAATTGGAAACATTTTTTATTTCCAAGGAGTAGCTGCTCAACAGCCGCAAGTATTGGGGTTGTTGTTGGTTAGCGGATATAAATTGTCTTTCTTTTTTGCTACGTATCAATTTTGTAAGGCAATGGTGGTAGTTTTTTTCTTCTTCATTTTGAATGAAGGTTTCAAGAAAAAATCTTCTTTTTTTGATTTCTCTGTCTTTACGTTTGAGGTGCAGATAATACATATATATGCATACATGTATTTTGTTTTCTTATGATGTTTAATAAAGCAATGGTAGACTTAGTGGTGGTTGTTGTTTTTGTCATTTTATGCTGTCTTTTTTTTGTGCTGGTACTTTTGCAGGTACATTTATTCATCATTCTCGATTTTCTAATAATGGCATGAATTTTCGTTTTGTAAATTTCGAAAATTTGTGTGCGGCATACAAAAATATGTGCCTACGTAGGTAAGAAAATTTTAATGACGAAGGAAAAGTTTGTTTAAATGATAAATTTTTACTGTTTTGAATTCTGGGGATGGAGAATAATTATTTTGCTTATTTTATTTATTTACCTATTTTTTTTTCTATTAATCCAGTTAATACAAACAAAGACATAGGTAATATGTTAAATTGAAAAAAAAAATAGATACGTTATTAACAATTGAGCAAATAAAAGAATTAAAAAAGGTAAATAATTGTCATTCAATGAATTTAAATAATCATTTTTTTAAGTAGGTAGTACATATGTTTGTATATATAATCTTTTATTTCTATAAAATAATTCCTTACTTTCAATTTAAATTTAAAGTTCTAACAATAATTACCGCTCAATTACTCACATTAATGTTTATTGGCAAAGCAGGGACTGGGCTTAGAGAATTAGCCAGTTTATATTTCTGAGATCTCAGAGGACTCAGAGCGCTCAGAAATATAAACAGGATTCCTCCCAAAAATTTCTCACTTTTCCCCTTAAAAACTGAGACTGAAATTTTTTGGATTCGCTTGCTCAATTATTTTTTGTCGCAGTAAATTATATAAGAAGAAAAGGAAAAGAGAGTTGTTTTGACTTCTATGTGAGGAATAGTGTTTATAATTGAGGAAAAATACTGAGCGCTCAAGAAATATAAACTGGCCAAATATGTCCAACCCTTCCCTTATTTTTATAAAGCATCAAGATAAATTGGATGATACCTACACACCAATTGGATGGTATATTACAAATAATATGTATATGCCCTTTTCGAGTTTAAGTGGACTCGCATACATATCCATTAAATGTCCTAAAATACACTCCTCGTCAACTGAATACGCACAAACATTTTTGAATATATTTTATCCATTTTTTCCAAACAGTGATGGTTATTATGCCATCTGTTGATGGTAAAAATGTTCGTAACATATAAATAACAGAATTTCAAAGTTTTATCCAAAAACAACCGTGAGTTTTTCCTTCAACCACTTCCAAAGTGTAACTTATACAAAGTAGAAGTTTTTTTTTGAGTCAACTGAATAGGTACAAAAATTAAAATTGGTATTGGAATGGAATGAAACAAGTTTTTGTTTAAGTTTAGTAGTGGGTACTTCCACCTTTATTTTTAATTACTTAGTAAATCCGATCCGGCATGGAATCGTATAGCTTTTTAATGTAATTTAACGAAATTTCGCTCCACGCTAATTTGATTGCAGAAATTAAGGTTTCTTTGTCTTCGAACTGACGACCACCCTCATAAACTTTGCGTACTAACCATCCCCAGACATTTTCTATGATGTTTAGATCAGGTGAGTACGGCGGCCATTGAAGCAACTGCACTTGTTGCTCCTCTATCCATGTTCTTATTATGCGCGCTGGGTGAATAGGCGCATTATCATGTTGGTAGGTCCAGTTTATGGGTCCAAAGATGTTAGAAAATTTAGGAAAATTTCTTTCCAAAATTACTTTATACCCAGCTGCTGTCATTCTTGATGTTACAACCTCGAGCTCAACTGTTCCATAATAACTGACTGCTCCCCATATCATGACACCTCCTTCACGACTATGATGGCGCTTTAAAAATCTTTTTTCTTTTCTTAAGTCGTGAAAATAGAAGTTGAACCCATCAGGACCATCGAAATTAAACTTTTTTTCATCTGAAAAAACCACGTGATACCATTCTTTTTTCCAACTCATGTGAAGTCTTGAAAAATCTAATTGCAACATTTTCCGTCTCTCGTCAAGTGGTGGTTTTTTCTTAAGTTTCATTCGTTTAAGATGGCTTGAGTTGTTGATTACTCTTAATACTGTTGAGCAACTTGCGTTTACGTCGACTTTTTGTTTTATTATTGCCACAGAATCAGAAGAATTGGATGCATATCTTAAAATTCTTCGTGTCTCAGCTGCTGTTGTGGCTGTTTTCTTACCTCCCTTCATGTTTTTGCCGTATGCATCTTTATTTTTCAAGTAAGAATAAACTACATTAAAACTTCGGCCAACTTTATCAGCTATTGCACGTCCAGTTAGGCCTTGGTCTCTAAGTAAATCGATTTTAGCTTTTTCAACACTGTTAAGACACGTAGATCTACCCATTTTTCTTAAAATTTGAAATCAAGAATTAAATTTTACTGAAAACACTAAAATCGTTAATTTAAACTGTCAAGCACCCCAAAAAACTTATAAACAACGAAGAAAATGGCGTTGTACCTATTCAGTTGACTAGAAAAAAAACTCCTACTTTGCATATAAAACACTTTGCAAGTGGTTGAACAAAAACTCACGGTTGTTTTTGGATAATTCTTTCGGAATTATCTGCTTAACATCTTAAGGGAATAGTTAGCATCAACAGATGGGTATGTCTTCATCGCAACTGCAAACAAATAGTTAAATCTGGGAACCTTGAGGTTGAGGCATCTATTTAAGTTATTTAAGCATTTAACCATATAAATACATGCCTACACAAATACGAAATTAAGTTATTTTATAATTTAATTGTATATTAAAGAATGAAAAGCCCATGCTTAATGAATTATGTGCCTACCTTATTTATTCGTATCCTTAAGAAATTGTAATTATGTATGTTCCTATTCATTGAATTGAAAAAGAACAATCTCCTACAAAATAACACCTATTCATTCTACTATTTCCTTTTCCAAATTGTAAATGGAAATATTTACCTATTGGATATTTTTTTTTTCTAACTAAACAAGCACTCATTAACGTATGCATCGTTTTAATACAATTTTCAACGTTTCCTTAATAAATAATCTTCAAATACAATCCAACGTATACATTAAATCTTTCATAACCAATATCAAAACGGAGAAGTTTTTCAAATTACAAACTTTTTCCACATACTTACAAACTACGATACTACATACATATGTACATAGGAATACCTAACTATATTATTCTCAAGCCCCAGACCGAAAAGAAGAAGAAAAGTAAAAAACAACACGAAAAACCACAAGAATGAAATTGACACTTAAAAATAAAAAAACCAGAGAATATCAATTACCAAGAAGCCAATCCTTGGCTGTCATCCGGCTTTGCCTACAAACTTAAACACGCACACATAGACAGTTGGGCTATGTCCACCACTAGGTTTTTGCACACATTGACAGTTGGGATCAACCCACCAGTGATTTATTCGCACACATAGACAGTTGGGATCAACCCACCACGAATATGTCGGTTATTTTTTAAGATCTTCAATTATTTTCAAATTTACTTGGGCTGCAATGGGCTTGTTCAAAAAGTATAAAAAAGGGAGAAATTATATATCAAGTGCTCACCGGACCTTATGAGAACAAGTTGTGTTTTTTTTTTTAAATGTAAATTGTAGTCGGTTTTTACTAATTCCCGCCTGTCTGGAAAATAAATATCTTTAGTTACTTTCTTTTCGATAAACAATTTGTCTTTTCTGTTTTTTTTTCTTTTCAAATCCCGAAATGTGTAAGGAAATGTAGAAAATGCACTCTTTTCTTGACGGAAAATAACTTGCAGTGAGTAAGAAGAAAGTTTTAAATAATTTTGCGAAATGAAAAAAGATATTCACAAACTAATACGCTTACATGTGTTGTTAAACCAGCTTGAAGCTCGCGTCAGCTCTTTGTAAACGTGGGTTGAGTTAAAATGAGCTTGATTTGACTAGATCTCGTTCGGGGAGCGGAGTCAAGTCGAAATTTGTGACGAAAAACCTGGGTCAAGGAGTTGGTCTTACAGATATTGCATTATGGTCTGTTCAGATAGACTTTAATAGACAGGTGTAGTAAGTACTAGTGTTAATTTAAATACATTTGTCTAGCATTGAAAAAAAAATACATAAATGTCAATAATTTTTCAGGAATCTCATCTTTGTATATAAACTTTATAGTAGTATCATGAACATCGCTGATTTTGGCGTCAACTAGCGGTCAAACAGCTTGCCTACTCTCAACACAAAATGTTGAGGGAAACATTTGGATGTTTTTTTCATTTTTCTTCATCTACTTTTGTGTGTTTTTGTATTTTTATTTTCAGTCATAAGAATTGGTTAGGGGTTGGTCGCCGCTCAGCGCTCCAGAAATGAATAAATTTCTTGTTGTTTATTGTAGGTAGGTCGTATAGGCAGGCTGGTCGCCGTCCGTGGTTCGTTCTGTTGGATGGTTGGTGGGGTGGATGGTTTGTTATGTGACGTTGTCGTTCTGATTATTTTTTTTACTCTTGCTCTATCCCTTTTTTGCACATCTGCGTGTGTATGTGTATATTTTATTTTCATATGGCTCGATCTTGAAAAGAATTTTATTTCGTATTTTCTTTTCAGAATTTTTGGGAGGCATACAAATATTTTAAAGAAAAGTTGGTGGATTTCTCTTGTTTGCGGGGGGAAAACATTATGGTAGCCTTGTTGGCGGTTGTTTTTTTTTTAATTTGTAGCTTTCCCTTGTCCTTTTTTGTGCAGGTGCATGTGTACACTTGCAGAGGTATACCTTTATTATTGTTCTCCTCGATCTTTAAATAATGGCAAGAGTTTTCATTTTTGTTATAATTTAAAGGATTTTTGTTCGGAATGAGCCAATATGAATGTATGTAGATAGGTACCTAACATATATTGTAAAGTTGTTTTGAAAAATTTCTTCGTTTTGATTTTTAAGGGTGAGTAGTGGGTGTGTTTGTTTTATTTGTTTATTTATTTCTTCAGTTAGTAAAGAAAATTGCTAAAAGAAATGATGTAGGCATAAGTTAATGAGGAAGTTTTTTAATTAAAAAATAGAAGGCAATATTTTCAGTTACAATTTGAAAAAGGAAATATGTAGGTACCTACCTTATAAAAATCAATAGATTTAATTTTGTAGGATATTGATTTTTTAAATTCAATAAATATCTACACCCAAAAAAATAATTAGTGCATTTAACTAAAAAGATCGTTTATTTGAGAATACTTTCGTGGTGGAAAACCCCGAATATTTTTCTTAATATGCTCTAATTGACTTTCGTTAAATTACAAATAGCATTGTTTATTTCATTCGTGAACGCTACGAAATTCTTGTATTTTTACAAATAAAATTAAGTTGAATTTACGAAATATTTTTTTCAAAAATTTTGTAGAATATACTTACCAAATATTTTGGGATATTTTGTGTATTGTACGAAATCTTTGGGTATAAATTATTTTTTCGTTATATGTTAATACAAATATTTTACTAAAAACTCGTGGAGAGTTGAGAGAGGATGACTTATTTAAAAGTTTTTTTGTGTACGTGTTGCAACTTGTAAGTGACAGAAAGATAGAGGACCTATAATTCTAGGCCCGATCTCTTTTGACGAGGGAAAGCAAAATATTTATTGAAGGATTTTTCACTTTGTTGCAAGAGGCAGTACGTCTTGAAAAGGTTCACGGTTTTAGGTGGGATAGGCTGGAAGTTGATAGTAGATATCCGGACACAGTAATTCATGAAATGTTTTTTTACCTACAACACTAATGTACTTACAGAACCTTTTCAAGTTAATATTTATACTATAAAAGGTAATAGAAAAAGAATTATTATAAAAATTAGTGTTAACAATATTCCTACTTTAACTACTGTTAAAGTACTACTGCTCTCTAACGAGTCACGACCCTTTAACGATTGAAAAACAAATAATGTTTATACACGCATAATCATTTACGGAATCGGGATATTTTGAAATTTTTCAAACGAATGTCCATTAACATTGGTACTATTTAAAAGTAAAATGACTACAATAGAAAAAATTAAACATTTCTCCTTATCATCGAACGAAATATTTCGTACATATGAGTTAAAATTTGTTCAAGACAAATTACGAAAGGCCTTTTGTATATAGTACGAAGTGTTTGCACAATTTTCATATAGAATTCTTCCTACGAAATATTTGTTGAATTGACCAAATTTTGTAAAATGCACGAAAAAAAGATTTACGAAATTATTTCGTAGTGATGTTACAATTTTTTTTTTTACCTACATAAAGATATGGATTAGTTGTAGATACGTTATTGATAAGGTTGCTGTGGACTTTTCATTCTTTAACAGTTTAAAAAACAAATTAATTTAAAATGTTTATATATAATTTATAATCTGATCTGATCTTTTTCATTGTAGATGGGTTCCCAAAATTATTTATTTGCAGTTGCGAAAAAGACAGATTTAGTAGGTTCATTTCAGACAAGAATTTTTGTTCTGGTGGTACCTATTTTAGGACATTTAAAAACAGAAAAATTTGAGATTGTTCTCTTACTCAATCCGCACTTTGCTAATAAACACTATGTTGAGTAATTAAGCGATTATCTTATTGGAAAGAAATTTTAATTGTTGAAAATATTTTATTAATACACCTTACCTATTTTATGTGCCAAGTTGAAAGATTTTCCATAAACTTTTACAATTTTGCTGATATTTTGTACGATGTAAACGTTAACCGATTTCTTTTAAATTTTACACAAATTTGATTTAATAACCTTGATTACATTTCTCATTGATGGCAATAATTTAAAAATTCAAATAAAATTATATACCTAAGAATAAAAATAATTTTAAATCGTACGTGTCTCCTCCGTTACCATTAGCTATCTTCTCCGTTACCATCTTTAATATTTTTTATTAAAGTAAAATGAAATTAAGCATTACACCAAAGATGGTTCTTAGAATATGTAAACTTAATAAAAGTGTAACTTTTTAGGCTTTCGCGGTTGTTAATAGACATAATAGATAATTTTTCGGATTAGCCGCGTTATAAGAATTTTAAGAGTGCACTTTGGTACTCACGCGGCTAATCCGAAAAATTATCTATTATGTTTAATAAAAGTGTTCAAAAAAATCAACTTCTATTTTGATGGACTGCGCACAATTTTTAACTTTAAGAGTGTTCCCAACTGAACAAAACCAGTAACTTTTTTTTGCATATATATAAGGTCGTTTTTCACTTTCATAACATACTCTGTTTTATAAAACTTTTTATTTTTACTAATTGGTAACTTTTAGGGGTATTTTATGCACTAAATAAATCATTTTGTAAAAGTAACTGATTCTAACTTCAAAATTTACATGAATTTTCTGTCAAAAAGTGCCTTAAGTTCTTAAAAATATCAATGTCAAATGATATAATTATAATTATATACTAAATGAAAATCGTCAATAAATTGAATTTATATCCACTAGAAAAAAAAACTTCAAAAAATACCGTTAGCTATAGGAAACTGACTGTCAAAGATGCGTTTTCATTTTGATCGGACAACTACGCGCTTCACAATCTTTTTTTCTCAAAATCGCGATCTGGAACACTCTTAAGAAAAAGGCCTTAAATCTATAAATTGAACTTGTCTACTCCGTAACCATCTATTTTTTTGTACATAGGTATAAACTTGCTACATTTAATTATTATTTGGGGAAGCATATCTGTCATCTACTTTGTGATGAATTCTTACAAATCACAGAGTTTCGTGAACAAATATAACCTTCTTATAAAAAACGCTTTGGAATGGCCGTAAAAGCACCTACTATGATTACATACCTATGTATATCAATCAAATGGTATTCAAATGATATTTTTTAGAAACTAAAATTATCTACATATGTATGTATATACCCATATATATACCCATATCATATATCATCCTAAAATTGGTTTCTCCTGAAGAAATGTTTGTATCTAAAACAAACCTACTAGATCTGACTTTCTCGCAAATACAAATAAATTAATCTAATCCAGGTACCTACCCATTTACGAAAAGAAAATCAGGTAGAGACATCCACATAAATAATTTTTTTGAAGTTTAAACTAATAGGTAAATACTTTTTTGAAATTATTTAGGTATTTGTATTCTTTTCTTTGCCAAATTGTTACTTGAAACATTTTTTTTCAATTAAATCACCTCTGTCATTTACCTATACCTATTTATTATAATTTTCATACCTACTGAAAAAAAAAAAATAAATAAAACGAAATAAATATTTTCCACCCCCAGAAGTCAAAATACACATATTTATAAAATAAAAAAGTTTACCTTGAAACAAGAGATTATTAATTATTATTATATTTATAATCTCTGCTTGAAACAAAAATTCATTCATCAAGAACGAAAGAAAAGACGAACGCGGGGAAAAAAGAGGATCGAACGAGAATCTAAGAAAAAAAAAAACAACCACCATTGCATTTCGAAACTGTTTCATAGCAAAAGAAAAAAGAGAATCCATACTCATAAACCAACAACCAAACCAGATACAAATGCCATTGTTATGAACACAAAATATTGAAGCAACTTTAGCGACGCGAGCGCACCACTGGGCAAACAGCGCGTAAATAAAAACGACTCCATGATATTACTATGAAATATATATATACAAAGATCTCATTACCATTTTACTCAACTCAATAACATGCCAGCTCCACTCGACATGAGCCATGCTCAGACTATAAACCTGTCGAGAAAAAATCCAATGGAATCAGAAAAATCCAAGTCTTGTCGACGACATGACAAAGAAAACCAACTCTTGAACAGCACATGAACGCTGTTCAAAGCTCGGCCATGAGAATTTAGATTTCACGTGCGTGTGAGTTTTTGTCTGATTTTCAATCAATTGGTTGTTAATAATAATAATATTAATAACTATAATGTGTAATTCGACAAGATTTTTTGCATGAAAAAATTAGGAAAAAATTATAAGCTTTTAAGATAAAATAAAACACAACCACTTGCTTTGAAATATTTGAATTGTAATTTTTATTGGTCATAAGACCTGAGGTATAGTCGAATTGTAAACTCAAAACATACATTTTGTGACATATTTAATTTGCTGAATTGTGGAACATAAGTTGTGGATTCTTGATGGTATGTCTTCACGTTTGTAATCTGCTACATTTAAGTTCGGTTTAAGTTCTCAATAAATCGTTGCTTGTACTTCCGTACATTCTACCACCTCAGGATGAAAAAAAAATGTAGTCCGGGCCCAAGTTGAGAGTCCTGTGTAAACGATGAATTTAGTTTAGATGGCATCACTGTTCCGATTTCGTCTTTCTGCACTGCATTATCGGCAAGATTGTAGGATAGTATAGGGTGATTTTTTAGCTGGTTTGGTTTTGACAACACTGGTTTTGACAGCTGACGTGTGTTTAGTACCTTGTGTCACTGTCAAACAGCTTCAGTTTGGTTTGCAATTTAACCATGGATCGTTTTACAAATGAACAACGCTTGCAAATTATTGAATTTTACTATCAAAATTCGTGCTCGGTTCGAAATGTTTTTTATCGAAAAATTGTGTTCAGCGATGAGGCTCATTTTTGGTTGAATGGGTACGTAAATAAGCATAATTGCCGCATTTGGAGTGAAGATCAGCCAGAAGCATTGCAACAGCTACCAATGCATCCCGAAAAAGCCACTGTTTGGTGCGGTTTATGGGCCGGCGGCATTATTGGGCCATATTTCTTCAAAGATGATGCGAACCGCAGCGTTACTGTCAATGGTGAACGCTACCGAGCGATGATAACAAACTTTTTTTTGCCCGAAAGGGAAGTTCTTGACTTGCATGATATGTGGTTTCAACAAGACGGTGCCACATGCCACACAGCACGCGAAACAATGGCGCAATTGCGAGGCGAGTTTGGTGAACAGTTAATTTCACGTTTCGGGCCGGTCAATTCGCCGCCTAGATCGTGCGATTTGACACCATTAGATTATTCTTTGTGGGGGTATGTCAAGGCTAATGTCTATAGGGACAAGCCCGCTTCGATTGACGCACTGGAAGCCAACATCCATGCATTCATTCGTGAGATACCGGCCGATATGTGTGAAAGAGTATGCCAAAATTGGACTCAGCGGATGGGCTACCTGAGACGCAGCCGCGGTCAACATTTGCATGAAATTATCTTTAAACATTAAATTGCAAGGTTCAAACTATCGATTCAAATAAATATTTCATTCATTTTTTCGAATTTTTTGTGTTTTTTTTTTAAAGTTCTAAACCTCTTAAAAAATCACCCGTTAGTTGCTGTCATCAACCATCACCTCTTCTTATCTCATTTACATGAAAAGAGACAAAACATTAGTATTGAATTTTCAATAAAAATAATACAACAAACAGAGTCAACAACATTCTACATAATATAAACAGAACACGGATATTTCGTTAATTGTTTTTTATCTCGTTTTCACCATCGCGAATGAATGAAGAAATTTGTCATACAATAGCTGCTGTTATCTCGTACTCGTAGTCTTGTAGTAGTATCCTGTATCGTGGCCGTCGTCGTCGCCATTGTCATTGTACAATTTTTACCCCGGTGTTGTGTTTCGTGTGCGTGTTCGGCTTACATAATGTTATAGATTAATTTTTAAAGTGTTTAATTATGTGTTTATTATTATTGTCATTAATCGTTTCGTGTTTTATTATGTGAATAAGGTGAATTTGTACAGGTGAGTTATTGTTGAATGCGATATGGAATAATTGTGTGTGTATCTGAGTCGATACGTGAACGCGCGCGCCTCCGATTAATTATTTCGCGATCGCTATGTGTGGCAGATTATGTGTGAGTGCATTTTTTTTTGTTTTAATTTTAACGGCTTTCGATGCCGTTAAATTATTGTATAAGTGACTTATATATAAAAAATGAGACAAAGTTGGCGTTATGTGCGCTTTTATATATACATACATACATAGTTATGTGTTCGTACATAACAGTGGGGAAGGTCAGTTTCCAGTTGGAAAGTATTCGACTTCCCTTGGTTTGTTTACTTTTGCGACGTGTTCAAATTTGCAAAAAAAATAAAAAATAATATTGTTTGTGTGAGGGATGATATTATTTAATGCAAATTTCTGTGTTGTGTTATTATTGTGGAGTGATAATTATTTTAATCAAACCAGTACGGTGTATTTGATTAATTATTGTGATTAAATTCGTGATGTTGTCTTCGACGAATTATTTGCTGATGACGTTCGATCGTGATTGGGTTTTTTTTATTTAAATTTGATTTTATTTGTTTTGAATTTCGATTCATGTTATCAATTTTGATTAGTTAAATCGTTGGCTTGTGTTGATTTAAACAAAATTAGTTTAAATATTTTATAGTTTTAATTGATATGGAAAATTAATTTTGCCGACGGGATTTCACATTTTAAACGTGATTCGAAGCAAATGCGATTTAATTTATAATATATTTAATTCGATTGAATTGTGTATTGGTGACATTGTTTTGACATATAATATAATATGTTTGTTGTTTTAGCTTATTGACAGATAATGTGGATGTCATTCTGCTGAATTCTAATTGAAGTTGTTTTGTTTATTTATTGAAATAAAATGCTTAATTGACTTTGTGATAAAGTTTTTTATTTTATTTTAATTTGCAAATCATAAAGTTGCATGTGTTGCTGCAGTGCAATTATTATAATTTTTTTGTAGTTATTAATTGTTTTGTTATAGTACAAATTTAAGTAAAATTCTATTTTATAATTTTCTTGTTAATAATGTGAATTGGTTGTAGAATTATGATTAAATTATTAAAAATTACATTGGTGTGATTCGTAGTTAGTTGATTTGACCAAATGATTATTTTATTATATTTCTTGAATTATTGTTATAAATACGAACATATTTTAAATGAATTGTTTTATTTTCTCCACGAGTGAATGTGATGCGTTTCATTAATTTAAATTATTGATTTTTTGATTTGGTTTTGATTCCTTTAGATAAATTAATTTTATTTTGAATCTTGCTAAACGATAGAAGTTTGTTCGTAAGATTCGTTTGATGGCAGAAGATTCATTTTTGTTATGGGACGTTTCATCTGTCCAGCTTTGGTTTTGACGGTGACAACTCGTATAAGCCCATCGGATCCACAGTGAGTACCTTCAACTCGCGCAAGGTTCCAGTACGTCGGTGGAACGCATTCATCCTTGATCAGAACTAGATCTAATATTTTGGGTATTTTTTGGATTTGTGTCCATTTTGGGCGTTGTTGAAGCCTAGATAGGTACTCGGAGTTCCATTTTTTGCAAAATCCTTCCATTAGTGCTTGGACTCGTCTCCATCGGTCCAGATGAGTGACATTATTATTTATTTCACCTTGTGGTATGGCATATAACGATTCGCCAACTAGAAAGTTCGCAGGGGTGGGCGCATTTAAATCATCGATGCTGTCGGAGAGAGGGCATAGGGGCCTCGAATTCAGACACGCTTCTATCTGTGTTAGAAGCGTCGCGAGCTCCTCAAACGTTAGCCTTTCGGTTCCTACAACTCGTTTAAGATGGTATTTGACCGATTTCACACCAGCTTCCCATAAACCACTGAAGTGGGGAGAAGCAGGTGGAATAAAATGCCAATCCTTACCGTGATTTGCTAATTCTTCCGCAATTTCTTTCCAATCGTGCTTCGCTTCTGTCAACATCTCGGCTAATTCATTATTAGCGCCAACGAAGCAGCTTCCTCTTCTAGCAGTAAATCGTCGAAAAGCTGCCAAAAACGCTTGGGTTGTCAAGTCTGAAACAACTTTCAAGTGTATGGCCTTTGTAGCCAAGCATATGAAAACGGCAAAATATCCCTTCAAGATTTTAGCACCGCGTGCCTTCCATGACTTTATTTCGATGGGACCTGCGTAGTCGATACCAGTATGGGTAAACGGTCGAGACATACGCACTCTAGCGGCTGGTAAGTTTCCCATTACCTGCTCCATTTCTGATGCCTTTTGCCGATAACAGGTAGGGCATCTATACAATTGATATTTAACGCTTCTTCGTATTTGACCAATCCAATATCTTTGCCTGATATAGCTTATCATGGCTTGAATTCCGCCATGCAGGGTATTTTTATGAGCATCTCAGATAACCAGACTCGTAAAGTGGTGGTTGTTCTGTAAGAATTTTGGATGTTGAGCGTCGTAGGATAGAAGGGAATTATCTAAACGTCCACCCACTCGTAGGATCCCTTGGGCATCGATGAATGCATTTAAAGCGCGTAAGCCTTCTGGGAACTTATTGTTTCTGATTTGTTGAATTTCGGCTTCAAACATTTCCTTTTGAGCTGCCTTGACGACGAATGCATGGGCACCTTCCAATTCTTTTGAAGTCAGTGGACCTACATGAGGCCCCAGTTTAGGTCGAAATTTTTTGGTGAAGCGGCAGCAGGTGGCGATAATTCTAATAACTTTGATTATGCTCGAAGAGTCGTAGATAGCTTGTCTAATACTATCGCTGTCACTTAAATGTATGCTTAATACCTTAACTTTGACGGTTCGTTTCTCTTCTTCAGTGTCATCTTCGGTGGGTTGATGCGGAAGATCGAACTCCCATTGACACCGCAGAAATTCAGGCCCATTCCACCATATATCGAGTGACTTCAGTTCTGATGGGTAAACACCCCTGGACGCCAGATCGGCTGGGTTATGACGCGTTGCAACATGTCCCCAGCAATCGATTCCTACTAACCGCTGGATTTCCGACACTCGGTTGGATACAAATGTGGTCCATTTTGAGGGAGTAGCTCGTATCCAGGCCAAAGCAATTGTGGAATCTGTCCAAGCATACATTTTGACATCGGTGATGTTCAATACTTCCTTGGTGTAGTACATGAGTTGTGCCAAAACGATTGCACCACAGAGTTCAAGACGAGGAAGAGTTACTGATCGCTGGTTTGGTGCCACCTTAGTCTTTGATAACAGCAGATTAACATGGATGTTGCCGTCGCTATCCAGAACTCGAGCATATACTGTGGCACCGTAAGCCTTCGTTGAAGCATCACAAGACCCGTGAAGCTCAATTGCCTTGTTGGTTTTACTCATCTGGGTCCACCGTGGTATTCGAAGCTGCTCGATCAGAGGAAATTCTCGATGAAAAACATCCCAATCCTTTTTCAGTGCAGCTGGAATCGGTTCATCCCATTCACAATCAAGCTCTCAGAGTCGCTGCATCATTAGTTTGGCTGTGATGATGCATGGTGATATCCAACCAAGGGGATCAAATAGCTTGGCTATCGTTGACAACATGGACCTTTTTTGTAGTAACTTCTGTTGCAGGTTGAAGATTCTGATAAGAAAAGCAGTCATCGATTGGAAACCACTTGATGCCGAGCGTCTACTCGTGATTGGACAAGTTAAATGGAAGTTCAAAATCGAGCTCCCGCTCCTGAACTGGAATATCTTCCACAAGTTGCTTCATATTACTTGTACATTTTCACAGATTGAACCCTGCAGTCGCCAGAAGATGCTTGCTTCATCACGTTTCCGTTTAGCCTCTTTGATCGAATCTGCACCACTAATCAGATCATCCACGTACATGTCTTCACGGACAACCTTCGCCCCCTCCGAAAAATTTTCATTTTCGTCATCAGCCACTCTTTTTAAAATTTTTATAGCAAGGTATGGTGCACTTGCTGTACCAAAAGTGACTGTGTTCATTTTGTAAATCTTTACAGGTGACGGCTTCTCCTCTCTCCACATAACCAGCTGATAGTATCGGTCTGGGAAACTAACCAAAATTTTCCGATACATTTTTTCCATGTCGGCCGTAAAGGTGACTCGGAGAGTCCGCCATTTTAGAACGAGATCTATGATACTCGATTGCATTTTGGACCCACAAGTAGATGATCGTTGAGGGATTTCCCATCCGAAGCTTTTGCTGCTGCATCAAATACTACTCTCAGCTTGGTAGTGGAGCTAGCTTCCTTGAATACCGCATGATGGGGTAAAAAATAGTGAAATGGGGTATCCATGACCGCATCATTTGCAACTATTTCCTCCATGTGTTGGAGTTCTTCATACTCGCGAATATATTTCGTGTAGTCCGCACGAAGTTTTTGATCCAAATCAAGCTTCTTTTCGAGATGAAAAAACCGTCGAAAAGCGTTTTGTCGACTCGATCCCATTGCAGGAAGAGCTTCACCCTTGAACGGCAGCTTCACTTCATAACGCTCGTCAGGTAAGCGTCTTGTGTGTTTTTCAAAATGATCGTTGCACATAATATTTTCTTCAGTTTCAAGTGTCTGGAACGGCAACTGTTCCATCTCCCAAAACTTCTCCAGCTGTGAGGACAAATCCGTTGTTTGGACGAAGCTTCGTATTTTCCGGGGAGGTTTCGCTTAAATTCTCCCTAACACAATTCACCCTAGATGCGTATTCTGCGCAATCGGTCTGATACCATCTTCTGAACGTCGTATCTCTGGAAGGAATATCTCAGCGCAAACGTTACTTCCCAATAGCAGGTCAATTGGTGCAGGCTCGTAGAGATGGGGATCTGCTAACGAGAGCCTTTAGAGATGGTTCCATTTGCCGGGTATCACTCGTTGGGCCGGAAGATGCCCAGTCAGCGACTTGAAGACCAAAGCCTGTATGGCAGTCTCGAACGTTGAGTAGCGGGACGCAAAACGTACTTCAACGGAGTGTTGCGTAGTGCCGCTGCTGACCAACCCCAACCCAGATACCTCGACAAAGGTGCGTCACTTTTCTAGCTTCAACAATTGTGCAGCAGCTTCAGTAATGAAAGACGTTTCGGAGCCTGTGTCGATCAGGGCTCGCAAGAGGCGTAGTTTGCCATCTGCTGATCGTGCCTTGACAATTGCTGTCGCTATAAGCACCTGGTGTGTAAAATTACGATCACCATGCGACTCGTGCTAGTTAAAATTTTGTCCGTGTGTTAGCTGGAGCTGTTGTTGTTCCGTCATCGGCTGGAACTCAGGCGCGTTTGGGTTCACAGACGCCTAAAACGCATTCGGAGCAGGATTTCTCGACTGTTGGGATGTACTTGCTCTAGATTGTTGCTGTGAGTGGGTGTTGCCAATTTGTGGGCAGTTGAAATGCAACAAAGAATGGTGTCTCTGCTGGCAAAAATAGCAAGAGCTGAAACTGAGACAATCTTGAAGAAGATGCCCATATGACAAACAATTTTCACACACCTTCAGCTTGCATACGGTTTCTCTTCGTCCCTTGTTATCCATGTCGAGGAAACGCTGGCACTTCCTCAGTGTGTGCTTGCCATGGTTGCACAGTTTGCATGCTAACTGCTCGATGTTGTTCTTCCCTGGTTTGGACGGCTGCTTGATGACTTGCTTAGCGTGCAAAACTTTTGTCTTGGCCACCTGGTTACGTGGCCTTGTATTGACGGATGGCTCTTCTTTATTCCAGTATGCTGCTCCATGCTCCTGTTGACCAACAACCTCGAGAGTTCGAAAAAGGGTCTCTAAGAAATCGGTAAACTACTTAAATTTGGGTAAATCCTTTCTGTTTCCTAATTTTTCTTCCCAAATTTGTT
This sequence comes from Dasysyrphus albostriatus, assembly GCA_946251815.1. Taxonomy (NCBI): domain Eukaryota; kingdom Metazoa; phylum Arthropoda; class Insecta; order Diptera; family Syrphidae; genus Dasysyrphus; species Dasysyrphus albostriatus. The sequence goes on along the minus strand of OX276335.1, from coordinate 104,538,091 downwards.
GGCAGGAACTGGGAAGCTTCTGATAGAGGAACCAAATAAGGACGGTGTCCCAACTCGATACCGGTACCTCCATGTTTTTGAGTGCCAGGAAACATTGCCTTGTTGTGTACAAGAGGTCTTTCAACCCTACGGCAGTCTCACGATTTAAGGAGGGCTGACCAAAAAGTGCCTGCATTTGGATGTGCACCAGAATGCGTTTGTGGTCATACCGCTCCTTTAAAAGTTCCCATGCGGACTCATGACTCGCAGCCTCTACCGATAAATTTTGCAAAAACCTGTTTGCATCACCTACCAAACAAGATTGTAAAAAATGCAACTTGTCGATGTCATCAAGACCCTTGTTGTTGTGAACGAGGGCTTAAAACCTATCCTAAAAGGCACGCCAGTTTGTATATGTGCCGTCAAATTTCGGTAGATCGATTCGTGGAAGTCGAATCCCCGAATGTGATGACATTGGAACTACAGGTTGTGACGAAACACCTAAACTTGATGGAGCTGTGAGTGGCGAGGATTTTTCCATCGCTTCAACCAACTCTGCTCGGTATTCTAGATAAATTTCACTTATTTGATCGTAGACAACCATTAACTCCTCTTTTTTTTAATTTTCTTCTAGCTTGCCGCCCCCAACAATGGCCTCGTGATACCCTTTGGACGTCCGCATATCTTCTTCTAATTTACTTAATCGCCCAGAAGCATATGCCGGTACTCGACGTTCTTTTGGCGCCTTTTTGAAATTGGTGAGATCTTTGATTACCTTACCCAGCACTCCCTTTTGGAGTTCACCATATTTATAATCTTTTGTATCCGCCATTATACTTGTATATTTATCTTTTATTATATGTTTATATAGATCTCAAGAAAAAAAGACAAGCTTACAACGTAGAACAAGCAAGACTTACTGCTGTATGTTGTTGCTACTGTATGCTGCTGCTGCTGTACGCTGCTGCTGCTGTACGCTTGACGATTGACTTCTGGTGCTCCGATGACGTCTTTGTTGGTAACTAGATTTAATTTAGTTTTTACGTTAACTTTAAGTTAATTTTACAATAAAAACAAAGATTTAAATTGAAATTGTCTTGCAAAATTTAAGTCCCGTGACTATTTTTAAACAAATTGTAAATCTGTAATGTTTTTTTTTTTGTTTTTTTGTAAAGCACACACTGCACATACTGCACACACTTTAATTTGTATAATGTTAATAATGTTTATTTATTGTTCGTAGAACTGATTCGAAAAAGAAAAGGCTCGAAGGACCAAATGTAATTCGACAAGATTTTTTGCATGAAAAAATTATAACCTTTTAAGATAAAATAAAACACAACCACTTGCTTTGAAATATTTGAATTGTAATTTTTATTGGTCATAAGACCTGAGGTATAGTCGAATTGTAGACTCAAAACATCAATTTTGTGACATATTTAATTTGCTGAATTGTGGAACATAAGTTGTGGATTTTTGATGGTATGTCTTCACGTTTGTAATCTGCTACATTTAAGTTCGGTTTAATTTCTCATTAAATCGTTGCTTGTACTTCCGTATAGTAATGCATATTTAAACGTTTTCATAAGAGCCCAAATCAGGTAATTTTGCAAATTACAGAAAAAGTGTTTTCATCTGTAATTTGGTATTTCTTTTGACAGCTCATTTCATTTTTTGAGTTTCAACCCAGCCTGTTAATCGCTTTTTGTTGTTGATTTTTTTAATTCAGCTTAAACATTTTCGTACAAAATCTTTTCAGAACTCTTCAAAATGTGCCCAATTGGATGTGTTCGTTAGGTTTTGACTTAATTTTCAAAAACATTGCGTGCAAGTTTGGTTGAAACTATCTTATTTCGAAATATGAATTTGTTTGGAAAATGAGATGATTTTGTATCAAATTTGAAAATTTTCAACGAAATTTCCTCAATTCGTCTAACGAATCAAACCCAACACAGATTGGGATTGATTCGCAGCGAATCATTCACAATGGTACAAAATATGACAAATGCATTCACAGCGCTAAACAACAACCAAAATTCATCGTCGCTCCTCATTCGCGTTGGCTTGGGAGTAATTGTATTAGTAAACATGGTCACGCTAGAAGTTATAACTAGTCATTTTACAATTTTAATTCAGTTTGGCATCCGAGTATATTGCTATTATTTCTCATTACTGTAATCCAAAATGTTCTAGATTTGTATTTATTAATTAATCTTTTATATCTATCTATTTATTTATCTAACGATATGTGTTTGTATTAATTAAACGGGGTTAATATTTTGATCCATAGCTCCGTACTTTCAGCTCACTGATTTGGTGATTCAACTGTAATTGGATTTTATAACTTACATGAAACCTAAATCATCATTACAACAGTAGATCCACAGAAATTGATGAACAATTTTGAACCACAGAGCATTGTTTAGCCCCGACGTAATTTTTTTCGTCCAAGCCCATTCAGGCAAAGAAAAAAAACACACCTAATGTGAACCTGGCCCTAGTTTGGTTTCTATTTGTTGAACACATCCCGTGGTCAGAATTATTCACCTCGGTCTGTCAATTAGATGTCGAAACAAAACCAAATACAGCATGTTCCCTATTTCATGCATAATAATTTATGAAATGATATTTACAAAAAAAAATCGTATGGGAGGGGGGACTATTTATCCACTTTTAGAAAAGAGTAATGACTTTCTTAAAACAAAAAAATTAAAAAACAACGGCACCACTAACTTGCAACTTGCAATGTTATGCTATTTATTTTTATTTAATTAATTTTTTAAAATTTTACGACAAAATTTATTTAAAATAAAAATAACTAAAAACTACAACAACAGCTACAAGATCATACTTTAATTTCTTAAAAAGAATTCTCGAATCAATTTTTCTACTACATTACATTACATTGATTTGTATTGACTCCCCTAAGGGTTACAAGGCTCCCGCTTCCTTACTCTGCTCCCTCTCCACCCCTCTCTATCATCTTATCTTTTCTCACTGCCTCTAGTTCCTTTATCCACTCTTCTCCCTTCCCCGTTTCGTCCATTATTTCCCTCATCCTTTCCCCTATTGATTTTTTTTCATCTCCGACAGATCTGCATCTTTCTAATACATGCTCCCATGTCTCTTGTTCACCCTCACATATTCTGCACATTCTCTCCTCTTCGCGTTTCCAGTACCATCTTTCCCTCACCTCATTCCCTAGCCTGACTCTTGCAATTCTCCTTGTTCTTTCTGTCTTCCAACCCACTGTTAAATATTGTGGAATCCCTTCTGTCATTATTTCTTTATACCACCTGTTGTAACTGGATTCTCTTATTCTTTCCCTTCTTTCCTTCTCTTGCTCTCCCCAGTCTTTTCTTTCTATTGCTTCGTATCCATTCATACTGTCTTCTCTTCCCTTTATTTTTTCTCTTCCTTGTTCCCATCGTGACCCTCTTCCCCGTTCATCTCTCTGTCTCTCTTTCATCTCCTCTAAACATTCCCTTGCTATGTCACTTCCTTTTCCATCTGTTAATTTCTGTTCATAATTCCATGCCCTTTTCCGTGCTCTAATCATTATCTTATCTCGTTTTGTTTCCTCTCTTACCATGTACCCTGGAGTTTGCCATTCTACCCCTAGCGTCCACTTGAGGTACCTCTCTTGCACCCTTTCAATTTCTTGTCTCTCCTACCATCCCCATACTTCCGCCCCATATCCCATCACCGTCCACACCAGAGTGTCAAAAAGCCACATCTTCCTCTCCCAATCCTTCTCGAATTTCCTCCTTCCAATCCCCCATGCTTCCTTCATGGCCACTGCAGCCTTTTTTATTCTGTCCTTTATATGTGCTTCCTGCCCTCCATTCTTTTTGAACACATACCCCAGGTATTTAAATTCTTTTACTTCTTCGATCTTCTTTCCCCTCCATCTCCAGTCTACTGTTGTGTTCCTCCCTCCTCCTGAACCTCATCACTTTCGTCTTTCCCACATTTACTTCCAGTCTTTTCCTCTCAAAGTACTTCTCCAGTCTACTTATCATGCTTTGCATCTCCTCTTCATTTTTCGCCATTACCACCACATCGTCTGCGTATGCCAGCGAGCAAATTCTTTTTCCTCTCACTTTTACCCCTCCCCAGCTCCCTTTACCCAGTTCATCTTCTATATCCACCGTCAACAAGTTAAACAGTATTGGGCTCATCGGGCACCCCTGTCTTACCCCCTTTCCCGTCCAAAATGTTTCCCCCATCACTCCTGCCAATTTCACTCTACTCGTTGTTTCTTCGTAGACCTCCCCTACTCTTTCCCTGAGCCCTTCTCTCACTCCTCTTTCCTCCAACGCCTCCATCATAATTTTTCTGTCTAGTGAGTCAAACGCAGCTTTTAAATCTATAAACAGTGCCACTAGCTTGCCCCTCTCCTCTGCAACCTCTTTGTTCACCAAATAGTTCAGCACATATACGTTGTCTATCGTTCCTACTCCTCTTCTGAAACCCGTTTGATTTGGTGGTATCATCCCTTTCTCCTCCGCTTCTTCTTCTAACCTCTTCGCTAAAACCGTCGTATATATTTAATACAGCGATGGCATGAGCGTTACTCCTCTGTATTCTTCTACCTTTGTTCCTACACCTTTCTTAATTATCGGGGCAATTACTCCCTCTTTCCACCCCTCTGGCCATCCATCTCCTCTCCACACCTTCCTGCAGATGCCCTATGCTACCTCTATAGCTTGTTCTCCTCCATATCTCCACGCTTCATTAGGTATACCGTCTGTTCCCATTGCTTTTCCTTTTTTGAGTCTTCTAACCACCTTTCTGATCTCCTCCTTACTAAATTCGGTCTCATCTTCCGCTCTTCTTGTTACCTGTTCTCCCATTCTCACTATTTCTTCCACCCCTCCAATTAGACTCATAAAATATTTTTTCCATTCCTCTTCTCCAATTCCTTCCCCCATCGTCTTTCTCTTCTTTCTATCTCTATTTATTATTTCCCACACTTTGTTTTCGGTATTGGCCTCTGCAATTTCTCTTATCATCTCATCCTGCTCCTCTCTTTTCTTTCTCTCAATCATCGCTTGATATTCTCTTTTTCGCTCACTGTATTTTTCCTTCGTCCCGATACTCTTCCTCCACCTCCTTAACTCCTTTCTTACTTCTTCTTTTTTCTCCCTACATTCTTCATCCCACCATCCTCTCCTTTTCTGTTTCCTTTGCCTTCCCCCTACCTCCTCACTTTGTTCAATCTCTCTCTTAATCCTCTCCCCTATCTGATTTTCTGAATCCTCTGCTACCTCTTCGAAGCTCACTCTTCGCATTCTTCTCTCGAATTCCCGTTTCATCTCCTCCGACCATCTTCCCGTTTTTATTCTTTTTACTTCCTTTGCCTTATCCCTCTTTCTCCTTCTTCCTGTCTTAATAGTGATCACCAATGGGTGATGATCTGACTCTACTCTATCTGTTACTTCCATCCTTTCTATTCCTCTTCTCGTCCTTTCGTCACCTAGTACATAATCAATTACTGTCTCCCCTCTGCCTCCTGTATACGTGAACTCTCCCTACTCATCACCCTCTATAATTCCGTTAAAAATTTCCCACCCTAATTCTCCTATCACCTGCGTTAGTTTTACCTTCGGTATTCACTTTTTTATCTTTCGATCTCCTCCCTCTCTCTTCGTCTCCTATACCCCTCACTCTCCCACCCTCCAATCCTGTTCTCGCGTTGAAGTCCCCCCTATTATCACTCTTTCTTCATCTGACTGCCTCTCCATCCATCTTCTTAAGCTTTCCAACTTCTTGTCTATGTCACCATTTACATACGTTGCTACTATAACCCATTCATCCGTACCTGCTTTAACTTTCCTGCTCATTAATCCTTCTTCCTGTTCCTGAATCTCATCACCCTCTATCGCCATTTCTTCTCTAACTCTCATTATCATCCCCCCCCCCATTGCTCTTCCCTTCTTGTTCTTCTTTTTTGCTCCCTGTCTTGTCCATTTATACCCCTTTGGCAGTTGTGTTTTCCATTTTTCCCAATTCTTTTCCTCTACCCACGTTTCTATCATCACTACAACTTCCCATTCTTTGATCCCTTCCCAGAACTCTTTTTCTTTATTCGCTAACCCCGCAACATTCCAGAAGCCTATCTTCCATCTATCCCCTGACTCTTTTCTACTTGATTTATCTCCTTCTTCTTGTTCCCTTATCCGTTTTTTGACTCTGAATTCTCTTCTATTCCTCCTCCCCCTTCTTGTTTTTCAATATTCCTACTTTCACTCTGCCTTTGTTTCTCCTGTTCTCCCTCTTTAGCTATTGTTTCCCTTATGACCTCCCTTTTTTCATCCCAAACCCATGTCTCCCCATTTACTATCAGCTTCCCATACCTTATTATGACCTGCTTCCCTTTTCTCTTTTCTTCTTCTGCTCGATCCCTTATCAGCCACTGCATTCTTCGTTCTTTCCACGTTAAGTCCTCTTCAATTTTTTCCCTTCTTCCTCTTAGGTTGGCTTTCTTCCTCATCACCTCTATTTTACCGTCTAGAGTTTCCATTTTTACTTCTATCATACCTTCTTTCCCGTCTGCACCTCTCCTTCCGACCTCCCTTGCTTCCCCTATCCTTGCTTGGACTGCTATCCTTTCGAATGTTCTTTCTACCGTGTCTTTTATTGTGCCTCGTATCTGCACGTTTTTAATCATTATATTCCTCCTTCGTTTTTCTTTTTCTTGTCTTTCTATCCTTGCTTCCATCTCGTTCATCCTCTCCGCTAGGTTTTCTTTCCCATCTCCACCACTTATTGTGCTTGTTCTTTCTTCAATTTCCGCTCTACTATTTTTTATTCTCTCCTCTATCTCCCGTGTGCCTTGTGCTTTCATCTCTAATTCTTCTATCCTTCTTGCTAGCCCTCTTTCTTCAACTTTCAGTTCTTCTCTCTCCTTTTCCCCTCTTCTTATTTCTTCTCTCATCTTTCCCAGTTCTTCCTTCATCTCCATTCTCAACTCTTTCACCTCTTGCTTCACCTCTTGCATCTCCCGTTTAAATTCATATCTCATCTCCTTCAGTATCCTCTCTACTTTCGACTCCTCTTGTTCCTTTTTCTGCGGCGATCGTGGGATTTTCTTGCCGGCTTGGAATACCTCGATTCCTTCCTCATTCTCTTGCTCAACTCCGTTCACCTGCTCTCTCTTCCTCTTCCATAAGTCACTAATATCTCCCATCGATCCCGTGTTCATATTCCTCGACAATCTTTCGAGATTTGTCGGCCTTCCTCTCCTCTTCATTTCTTCCTCACTACACTCTCCTCTTTTGTCCGCCATGCTCTCTTATCTCGAATCAATTTTTCTAATTAATTTGTTTCATAATCATTTAAAAAAAAATAATTATCCATCTTAAAACTGAAAAAAGTTAGTGTAATTGTTAAAACTATTTTATTTCTTTTATATTATGAAGTATAGTTTTAGTAATAAGTATTCAATTCTCCTGTTAAACACTCAAAACCAAGCGCTTGGATGTCATGAAGTTTAAAAAAAATTAAAAATAACTATTTTTGAAAACTCCTCATTATTTCGTTTTTGTACTAAAGTTAAATCCAGATCAATACCCGAATCTCGACAGAAGATAATAAAACCCACCTCATATCTACTTTAATACTTATTAAGTGGAAATTGAGAGTTTAGTGCAGCTTGAACAACAAATTGAAGTTCTGGTATCAAATTGCAGAAAAACTATTCTTTTATTTCTTATTTTTCTTAACTTTTTTTTTCCTTAGAATATATCCAACAATAATCTTAAAATTATTCTGGATGAAGAAAGGGCCACCCTGTACCTAGTCCAGCCATAAGTTCAATAAAAGCCATAAGCGCAATAAAAAAAATCTAGTACATTTTATACCATCAAATTTATTTTTTAAATTAGTTCACAATATAAGTTTTAAGAAAAAAAAGTTTTACTCAAAATGGCCGCCTTTAGCTTTAATGCAGGCTTTCAAACGTTGTGGCCATTGGTGTATAGCGTCACGCACTGTGTCGATGGTATCGATGACGCTGCTGTTATCAAAGCAGCTTTTAGGTTATCCAAATTTCGATGGGGAGTCTTACAGGCCATGTTCTCCAGTTCGGACCACAAACTGTAATCCAATGGATTCAAATCTGGACTTCCCGAAGGCCAATCTGCAGCTGCAATAAAATCCGGAACATTTATTCTGAGCCACTCTTGTGTGGTTTTGGCTTTGTGTGCTGGAGTAGAGTCTTGTTGGAAGACCCATCTTTCCCCGTTGAAGAGTATTTGTTAATCTCTTAACAACACCCTCGAGAACATTCTCCTGATACACTTTAGCACCGGTTTTCAAACTTTTTTCACAAAAATGCAGTGATGTGACACCTTTATGGGAAACCCCCCACCAAACCATTACAGAAGCGGGGTGGTGTCCGCGCTGAATCCTTGGAACAACTTTTTTAGCTTCCTTGGATGACGTCGCATAAATTTTATCATTTTGTTTATTATAAACTTCTTCTATTGTGAAGATTTTTTCATCCGTAAACAAGATATTTTTATGTCCATTTACGGCGTGCCACTGCAAAAGCTTTTTGCTTCTTTCAAGTCTTATTTTTTTAAGACTTGGAGTTAGAAGATGTCCTGTTGCTCGATGATAGACTTTCATGTGAAGATCATCTCGGATCAGCCTTGACATGGATCTGGCGGATATATCCAATTCTCTGGACGTGATCTTCTGCTTCCGGAGAGGATTCCTACGAATTCGTTCACGCACAGCTTTAACTTTTGCGCTCGTTCGAACGACGCGTGGACGACCACTTCTTGATCTATCCTCTACTCTTGACAGTTCATCAAAACGTTTTATAGCACGATACACAAACATTCGCGATAAACCAATTGGTTTTAAAAGTTCAAAAATTTGGTTCGAATTTTTTCCACACACATGTTATGCGATTATCGCGACTCGATTTTCTTTAACGCCCCACTCCATGATTACCGATCAATAGCTGAAACCAAACTAGCTTCCATTCTTTACTAATACGAGCACGTGTTTCGAAAAAATAGTTAACGGTATTATTCCAAGTGGAAGTTATAAGCAATGTGCTCTTAAAATCGTGTAACAGAACTTATGGCTAGACTAGGTATAATATGAAAGATGCATTGAAGATGTTTGGAAATCTGAGTAATAGAAGACATTTTATGGATTCATTTTTTGTATTTTATTATAATTTTGGATGAATATTAACTAACAATTACAATTGTTTGTGTACTTTAAATTAATTAAATAATTTCACATCGATGTTTTTGTTATTAGCCGAAGTAAAATTCTCAAAACTATTTTTCAATTTTCAAAGAAAAAAAAAACTGAGCTGTCAAAACAAATAAATCTCACCACGTTACATTGTTGCTGCAATTCACATCTATTCAAGGACACGAAGTGAAATTACAAATACAATAATGTAAACAAATGGGTTTTGGAGGGTGAAACGTAAGAAAGATGGGCTTCTTTGTAATTGATATTCTCTGTAAAAAACTACCCACCCCACCGTCTGTGTATCAACCAGCAACATGAACGGTCGGCGGCGCGTGCGGCGCAGCTTGACTTATCTACCTAAAAAATCCATCAACATTTGTTTTCATTTTTGGAGTGCTGAGAGGCTATCCTCCCATATCCAATGCATTCTTACGACTGAACTTATAAACATGTAATCCCAAAAGTAGAAGAAGAAAACCCAAACAAGTAAGTAACATTCAAATGTTTCCCTCAACCTTTGTATACAAACTTTATAGTATTATCATGGAGCTGTTTTTAACTACGCGGTGTATCACCGATGGTGGCGCTAGTGAACACCGATGTTGAGAAAAAAATCTTCAACATGTTTACGATTTTGACAGGAGAATTGGAAACATTTATTTATTTTCAAGGTGTAGCTGCTCAACAGCTGCAAGTATTGGGGTTGTTGTTGGTTAGTGGATATGAATTGTCTTTCTTTTTTGCTACGTATGAATTTTGTAAGGCAATGGTGGTGGTTTTTTTCTTCTTCAATATGAATGAAGGTTTCAAGAAAAAATCTTCTTTTTTTTATTTCTCTGTTTTTACGTTTGAGGTACAGATAATATACATATAAACATGTATTTTGTTTTGTTATGATGTAAAATAAAGCAATGGTAGACTTAGTGGTGGTTGTTGTTTTTGTCATTTTATGCTGTCTTTTTTTTGTGCTGGTACTTTTGCAGGTACATTTATTCATTCTTCTCGATTTTCTAATAATGGCATGAATTTTCTTTTTGTAAGTTTCGAAAATTTGTGTGCGGTATTCAAAAATATGTGCCTACGTAGGTAAAGAAATTTTAATGACGAAGGAAAAGTTTGTTAAAATGAAAAAATTTTCTGTTTTGAATTTTGGGGATGGAGGATAATTATTTTGCTTGTTTTATTTTCAATTGTATTATTATTTACCTGTACTATCTATAAGAATTTATTCTCAATGTACAGCGATTCATATGCTAAATAAATACTAAATACTAAATACGTAATTAACAATTGAGAAAATAAAAGAATTAAAAAAGGTAAATAATTTTCATTCCGTAGCACTTACCTACATAATTTGCTAGAGGAGAATGGTATAATTATACATTTTTAAGGTACGTATGAATTTTAATTATTTTTCCGAGAAAAAAAATAATCATTTAAGCAAATGAGGTATACAGTTTTTTGTAAAAAAAAGTTTATTGGTGAGAAAAAAACTGTCCTTAAATAAAAAATGTCCATGCTGCAAACAAAATTTATTTATGTAGGTAGGTCTTCAGCTTACAGTTTTCAAAAAAATTATAATGTGTAAAAGCAAATACAAATGCCAAGAGCTGTTCTTAGCAGCGAAAAATTCGTTGCTTAGAACAGTTTAAAGGTCCCATGCGAAAAAAATTCCATGAACATATTTTCGCATGTAAACAAAAAATTGAGATGGAATACCTACAAATTATGTTTTTGCATACCTATTTGGTTTTCACTTTCATGCAAAAAAAACATTGCTTACATGGAATTACGAAACAATTACCCGGCAGTTGTTTTGCGTGCTGGGAAACAGCGTGGTTAGTAAAAAATATTTTTTTTTCGTATGGTCAGTTTAAACTTAAAAAAAATATATACATATAGGTATGCATCTCACAGCATACGAATGGTTTTTCTATCGTAAAATGATTATTTTCCATTTTAAGGCCTATAATTCATTAATCAAGGGTAAATTTATGAGGCCAAGGCAAACATTGTTCGCCAAAGTGATTAGTATAGTATTCAAAAATATTATACAAAATTATGCGTGGATTTAGGTAGATAAATTAAAAAAAAAGTGTTTTTATGAGAAGGTTTTTTTCATAATACAAATTCTATATACTACTGAAATAAATCAGCCAAGTAGAAGACTTAAATTAAAGGATTGGACCTGTTGAATTATTGATTCAAAATTCAAGCCGGACGAAACACCAATTTGTAGGACTAAAGGCCGTAAAAAAGCTATTTTGAATCAAAAGTGTTTTTAGTTATTTAAAATAATATCTTTTATTTTATATGAAAAATACGATGTAAATCTCTTCTATCAAACTAAAATTATGCACAGAATATGTGGAAAAATTTGATTTTTTTTCTGCGTGGGTACTGTTAACTGTGCTTTTAAAGTCAAAAATTATTTCTACTCCCATAAGAAATACTTCCCATTACATAACTTCCTCAGCGTTAGTTTCAATTTGCCGATAAATGTAGGTCTATCTTCATCGGCGGTGGGTCTGCGACTGAAAAGTGGACTTTCCAATGTAAATATTTTTTTTATTTTATTTTTAGAACTGGCGCTTCCTAGACTCTCAGAAAAATTTCCTTGTTACAAGCATTGCGTATTTAATACTGCTTAATTTTAGGTGAAATTATTCACTACCAATATTAATTTATGGGATATAGTGATGATTTTACCTTTGCAAAACTTTGCAAACTTGAACCAGAGCTGCTGAGAGGGCTGCCCGTGAGCTCTACGGGCAAAAACGAAAGGAGGAACGCCGACTTCTCAGAAGGAAAAAGAGAGAGCATGCGAAGCGGGCGGTCGAGTCTATTGAGGAGTGTAGCGGCAGGGTGGACGTTTGAAAGTTCTACCGAAGGGTGAGGCAATCTACCCAGGGTTGAAAGGCTAGAACGGAAGCCTGCCGAGACGAGAGTGGGAATATGGTGGTAGACACACAGTCGGTGCTGAGGATCTGGAAACAACACATGAAGTGCGGTTAACGATAGCTAAGCTTAAGGCGTTCAAGGCTGCTGGTGCAGATGGCCTGCCAGCCGAGCTATTCAAAGCAGGGGGAGATGACTTGGTAGGGAGTATACACCAACTTATCTTCAAAATTTGGTCGGAAGAAAGTATGCCCGATGAATGGAACCTCGGTATAGTGTGCCCCATCCACAAGAAAGGAGATGCTCTGAATTGTTCCAACTACAGAGGTATAAGTCTCCTCAACGTCGCATACAAAATTCTGTCATCTTTACTGTGTGATCGCTTAAAACCATTTGTCAACGATCTGATCGACCCCTATCAGTGTGGTTTTAGGCCCGGCAAATCAACCGTCGACCAAATGTTCACACTCCGACAGATTTTGGAAAAAACCCAGGAGTTTCAAATCGATACACACCATCTCTTTATCGATTTCAAAGTCGCGTATGATAGCGTAAACAGTAAACAGAGACGAGCTGTACAGAGCCATGTCGCATCTCGGCATCCCTGCTAAACTCGTACGCCTATGCAGGATGACAATGGAGAAATCTCGCTGCTCCGTCAAAGTCGGTAAGAACACCACCGACCCCTTTGATGTCGAGAAAGGTTTGAGGCAGGGCGATGCATTATCATGCAACCTCTTTAACATCGTACTTGAAGCAATTGTACGCAACTCGCAAGTCAGCAACCGAGGTACAATTTTTCAAAAGTTCGTTCAGCTACTTGCTTATGCAGATGATATTGACATCATGGGAAGAACAAAGCGAGCTGTTACCGGCGCGTTTGCAAGTATTGAAGCGGAGGCGGCGAAAATGGGTTTGGCTGTTAATGAGGACAAGACGAAGTATATGCTATCATCGAGAAAGGAATCTCAACATCGGCGACTCGGGCAAAACGTCACGATGGATAGGTACAACTTCAAAGTTGTCAAGGACTTTGTCTACCTGGGCTCCACTATTACATCGCAAAATGACATCAGTGCAGAAATCAAACGAAGAATTACTCTGGCCAATCGCTGTTTCTTCGGGCTAAGAAGGCATTTGAGTAGTAAAGCCCTCTCTCAAAGAACCAAGGAGACTTTATATAAGACCCTTATCATCCCGGTGGTGCTGTACGGGGCAGAAGCATGGACTCTGTCAAAAACGGATGAGAGTCTACTTGGGTGCTTTGAAAGGAAAATTCTTCGGGTGATCTTCGTTCCAGTCTGTATCGGTGGAGTATGGAGGAGAAGATTTAATAATGATCTCTACGGGCTATACAGCGACGTCAACCTGGTCAAAAAGCTGAAAATACAGCGGCTAAGATGGCTGGGTTACGTGGAGCGAATGGACACCTACGCACCAGCCCGATGAGTCTTCGAATCCACCCCTGATGGTCTGCGCAGCAGAGGAAGACCCCACCTAAGGTGGCGCACAGAAGTGGAGAGCGACCTCAACCAACTTGGAGTGCGTAACTGGAGGCAGTTAGCTAGGGACCGAGCTAGCTGGAGGGGCTTGTTGGTTGAGGCCGTAGTCCATCCTGGACTGTGAGCGCCATCTAAAGTAATTAAGTAAGATTTTACCTTTATTTGGAAGTGAAAAAATTATAAATTAACAATTCTTCGCTTCGCAATAAATTTTAAAGGTAATATTGTTTGTCATAAACACTTTCCCTTTATGGTAAGAAAGTAAGCTTTTTGTAGTTAAAATGAAAATAGTTTTCCAGTTTTAGGATTAAGTTCTAGGGGCAATTAACATTATTCCTTTATGCAATGGTTTTAATCTTTATTCTAAGTTTTAAACTTTAAGAGTCAATCTGATAAAATCCTTCCACAAATTTCAAAAACACTTATAGCGAAATATTAGACAGCTAATCTTCAATGCTTATTCGCTCTGAGCTAAAAATAATAAAACGAGTTGTGAGAGTAAATATTGTTTGCAGCGAGATCTTTTCATTTGCAGTTCGAAGTTTTAGTTTTTGCAAACAAAGAATTTAAAGCTGTCATTTAACTATTGAATCATTGACTATAAGAAGCTAAGGCGCTTGGTGCCTTTTATCTCTTGTGGCAAACAGTTTCTTTCTTGTGAAACAGAATTTTTTGGCTCAGTGTAGATCACGAATATGCATTTTATAAATCGCCCCTTTGCAAATCACTATACCATGATTATCTTGCCAAAATGCAGACAAGCCTCATTTCTGAACCTAAGCTGTTCTACCAATTTATAAATATCAAGTGAAAATCGGATGGCTTACCTTCCTCTTTTAATTTTCGTGACTCATCATCTGCTGATCCCCAAGTAATTGTTAACCTCTTTGCCAATTTTTTCCGGCAGTCTTACAGTGATGATACGAATGAGCCTGACCTTGAATATTTAAGCTTCCTATCGAACAATCCTCATACGTCATTTGTTTCTGTCCATATAAGTCTTCGTTCGGTCTGCGAAAAGATCAATTTATTGAAAGACGATTTTTCTCCTGGTCCTGACGGTAGCCCTTCCAATAGTTCAATAGTTTGTATGTCAAATCAATAATTTCTCCCCTTCAGCATGGTTTTTTAAAGGGTAGGTCCGCGACCACTAATCTGGCTCAATTTGTTTCCATGACCCTTTGTGCTTTGGAAAAAGGCTTTGATGTTGATGTTGTCACCACCGACTTCAGTAAGGCATTCTATAAAATATCTCACCAAATTATCTACATTAAGTTGAAAGCCTTTGGTTTTTCTTCTTCTTTTATTTTATGGATTAAATCCTACTTAGAGAACCGGCTTTATAGGGTAATTTTCAGATGCTCCGATTCTGAACCTACCTATGCCAGCTCAGGCCTCTAACGATTCTTCCTTGCTTCAAAAAGACTTAAATTCCTTTCCTACTTGGTGTGAAAAAAATTTCTTTGAACTCAATGTGAGTAAATGTCAATCCATGAACTTTTCTAGAAAACGCCTCCCCTTACCCGCCCGAACTTATCCGAGATCTTGGCATAATTTGTGATAAAAAACTCAATTTCCGTATGCACATTAACCATATTATTGCAAAAGCAAATTCTAGCTTCAGTTTTATAAAGCGTTGGTTGAAAGAATTCTCCAACCCTTACGTCACCAAGTCACTCTTCACCACGTATGTAAGACCCATTCTTGAATACGCCAGCCAGGATTGGTCACCTTACCAATCTATACCCTCACATAGGATAGAATGTGCACAGCGAAGGTTCCTCCGTTTCGCTTTACGTTATCTCCCCTGGTCTGATCCCCATATCTAACAAGATCGATTGCAATTAATTAATTTACATATTCTTGCCAAACGCCGTGCTGTTGCCGACATTCTATTTGTCCACCAACTAATTACTGGTGCCATCGATTCTCCGGCACTTCTTCAACTCATCCTGATTAATACCAACCCACGTAACTTTCGATCCATCCCATTCTTCCGCCTGCCTACCCACCGCACAAATTATGGCCATAACAATCCAGTCATCAGAATGCTACGCCTTACCAACAGTGAACAGGATATTTTTGATTTTAACCTTAGTTCATCCTCCCTCAGAGAAAATTCTTTATTCCAATTACCCTTAAACCCTCTTTTAAAAATAATAATTTTAGCTAGATTTATCAGATTGTTTAATTTATTTAACTATCTAAATATTCTTATTTGTTAGTGTTTAACTCAGCATATTTTTTATTTTTTATGTCTGAATCATCAAATTATTCTAATTATCATTTTTCTTTGTCTGTTCTATATTATTAATAGAACAATCTAAGCACATTCCTGAGTGTCATATAATGCACTCATTTTCAGATCAATTTATCTTTTGCATTTGATGCGTTTCATATCCTATTTCAATTGTGCTACATTGTATCCCATATAAAGTAGCTACATTGCACTACTCTTCCTCAATTCTCAGAATAGAATTTAAAAAAATACTTGTCATAATAAGCGGAATTATTGGCGTAGGAGTCGCCTTCAATTTCATTATGAAAATTGTATCTTGGTACCGACTTCTAAATTCGTTAGGGCTATGGAGTCTCTTTTAAATTAAATAAACACTTTTTTTAATTGCTGTCCGACTGTTGAAGAGTAAAGATCCATTTAAATTAAAATATGTAAAATAAAAGTTTCGATTAAAAATCTATTTAAATAAGAATATGTAAAATAAAAGTTTCGATTAAAGATCTATTTAAATAAAAATATGTAAAATAAAAGCGTCTTTTTTTCGAAACAACAAGGCGTACTTTTTTTTGGTTCTCAAGGGTTGCATAAACTAATGTATCCCCACAAACATTTGGTGCCGAAACCCGGGACATTGAATTATGGAACATTTAGATTTTGGTAATTTCACAGTTATATTTTCAATAGTGACATAATTGTATTTAATAATCACAATAATCATACTAATCAGTGGAAGCAAGTCATAACTCAACAAATACATATATTCTCGATCGTAAATTTTCGTTTATTCTTCTACCTCCCAATATTGTAGGTAGACAATATATGAGTCGTGTCGGTCGTCGCGTCGCTCAAGGTTTTTCGTGTGAATATACATACATATATCTCATGTGCCAGTGCTGCATTTTTGGTTGTCTTATCGTTTGCTCATTCAATCGCATCTCAGTGTTAACATTTTTGTTTATTTCATTTACCTCCCAATATTGTTGGTAGACAGATACATATGCTTCATGAAATCTATAATATAAAATAGACTTTTTATTTGTTTGGTCAAGTGTCGCATATCGTTGCATGCATAATCAAGTGTAATTCATTATAAAGCAAAATACCTAATTGCCAATTATTGTTTTGGTCATTATTGTTTGGTTTTTTTTTTTGGCCACATATTGCAAAGTGTCTTCAAATATTGTATGATACCTCGTCGCATCGTTTCTCGTCGCGTTCACTATAAAACATTTATTGACATTTTTTTATTTTTTTATAATTCATTTTTATTTTCAATTTTCTTAAAACTATCTTAAAGCTAGACAAAAATTCATAAAAACTAGCCTACTTATCGATATCTTAGAACTAACTTACTGGCCCCAGTCGGGCGCTCTAAGTTAAACTATAATAACTTAATGCTAATGCCTTTCGGCCTAAGAACTATCTTAATACTAAATTCAGGTCGGTTTTATTTTTTACCGAGAAGAATTTACAAAAAACTCGGTATCATTGTCTTTATTTTTTTTGGTTTTTATAAAACTTACAAACTACATAAACTAAATTAAAACTAATTAAAACTAATTAAAACTACTTAAAGCTACTTAAAACTATTTACAACTAATTATAAACTAATTACAACCTACTTATAAGCTACTTACAACCTACTTACTAACTAGAACAGCCACAGCAAGCATTTTCCGGTTTTTATATATTTTTTGTATTTTTGTGGATTTTATATTTTTTTTGTGTTTTTTTTTTGTATGTTTTATAATTTTTTTTTTTTTTTTTTATTGACATTAAATAGATACACGTTCATCTTAATTTTTGAATTAAATCACATCAATCAATACATAGTTACTGTCATGGCTGAAATAATCAAAAAATTAAAAACCCGTCGGGGTGTAATAAAATGACAATTAACTCGAATCAAGGGACTTTTAACTGATGATAAAATAAAATCAATGAATTGTTTCGAATTAGAAACAAAATTAGGTCTATTAGAAGGTTACTTTAATAATTTTAATGGAATTCAATACCAACTTGAGGAAGGCGATTCTAACGAATCACCAGAACGCTATGATTTCGAGGACTCATATTCAGATCTCAAATCCAAATTATTGCTTAATATAAATGGTAACGTTTATCGTTAATTGGCTGGTAATACCACGTTTTTTGGCGGGTCATCTAATACGCATTCAGATCTTCCAAAACATAAATTAAAAGTGTTTTCTGGTGAACCTGACAAGTGGTTAGATTGGTGGAGTATGTACTCCATCATGGTTGAGGAAAAGGTTCCTGATCCTCGAGACAAATTCCAACGTCTTAGAAATTTACTCGAAGGCAACGCCTACGAATGCATAAGGTCACTAGAACCAACGGCAGAAAATTATCCAAAGGCGATACCCGTACTGAGGAGTCAGTATGATAATAAAAGGTATCTGTTTCGTATACATATTGGTAATATAATTGATTTAAAAAACATTCCATTTGCTTCAGTTAATCATCTAGTATCCATTAACAATACAATTAATTCTAACATGAGGGCTCTCTTGTCTTTATGAACAAAAGAACAAGTAGCTGATGGACTATTACTTGCTTTGGAAACATCAAAATTGGACTCTTTTACTGCTTCTTTATGGGAGGAGCATGTAACAAAGCTAGACGACTCAATGACAAAAGATCAGGCTGATTCGAATTCAAACTCTGAATTGGAAAAAGGTAATGCATATCTTCCAACATGGGATGACTTCTCTAATTTTGTACAAAAAAGATGTAGAACTTTAGAACTAATTGAATTTAATAAAAAGCAACATTCATCAAACAAACCGCAAGATAAAACCCTCAAAACAGTTCGTTATCAGCAAAGGCCTCACTCGATCCAAGTAACGCAATCTACAAGCTGTCCTTTTTGCACTCAAAATTGTCAAAGTGCGAAAACATGCACTAATTTTATATCCAAATCCCAGAATGATCGGTAAAATCTAGTAAACTCACTAAATTGTCTCAAGCCGGGACATGGAGCTCGGAACTGCCAGTCTAGCAGGTGTAGAAGCTGCCAAGGTAGTCATCATACACTATTACACCGAGACCAACTATTATCTAAATATAATCCACATTCAAGTGGAACTAATCAAAAACTAAATCAAACACTATTTTCTTCTCGGGAGCCAGTAAGCTCAACTAACTCATTTCAAGATTTTCCAAGTTCTTCATTAGCAGGAAATGCTCAACAAGCACTGCACACTCTTGCCGATGAACCAAGCGTAAAAACTATCTCTGACATATCTAAAAGTCAAGTTATTCTTTCTACTGCTCTTATCGAAGTTAAATCTTCAAATAACCAATTCATTACATGTCGCGCTCTACTGGACACCGGCTCTCAATTAAATTTTATCACTAATCGTTTAATACAACTTTTGGGTTTGAAAAGACTTTTTTCAAACACAAGCATTCATGGAATTAGTTCATCGAGTATAAGTTCGAACTATAAATCGTCACTTACTTTGAAATCTCGTATAAATGACTTCAGCATAGATATTGAAGCCGTCATATTGGAAAACATTACTGGAAATATTCCAGTTAACAAATTCGACATACACCAGCTGCACATTCCCAGTAATGTGCCCTTGGCTGATCCATCATTCAATATACCTCAGCGAATTGATTAGCTTATAGGCGCCGGAATATTCTATAGTCTTCTTTCCGTAGGCCAGATACGTTTGGGTCAGCAAACAACAGCAGTATTGCAAAAAACATTGTTTGGATGGATTATGTCAGGTGAAATCAAGATTGAACATAATAACTGCTTTTTATCTACTCAATACAGGTCTCAATCTGAAAATGATTCTGCATTGAACCAGCTACTCTCACGGTTTTGGGAACTAGAATCATGTCAAACTTATCAAACCCTTTCTCCAGAAGAAGAAGCATGTGAAAAACACTACAAAATTACATATAGCAGACTTAGGAATGGCCGATTCGTAGTTCGACTTCCTTATCGCAATCCTCCCATCACGATAGGTGAATCATATCAAACTGCCTTGAAAAGGTTTTTTAATTTGGAGAGAAGAATCAACAAAGACGCGCAACTAAAACATGCTTATGCAGAATTCATTCAAGAATATATAAATTTGAGCCATATGAGAAAGATTTCCAATTCAGATCTTGGTAGCCCAAATTACTTCTTGCCTCACCATCCTGTTATAAAACCAGAAAGTTCGTCAACTAAAGTAAGAGTGGTATTCGATGGATCATGCAGAACCAGCAGCGGAATTTCTTTAAATGATCTACTTATGAATGGTCCAAAACTTCAAGATGATATTTTTGAAATTTTAAATCGTTTCAGATTGTTCAAATTTGCCATTACCGCAGATATAGTAAAAATGTATCGTCAAGTTTACCTCAATGAAAATGATCAAAACATGCAGTGTATTCTCTGGCGACATGATGGTAAACAACCAGTTGAAATCTACCGTCTTAATACAGTAACGTATGGGACTACGTCAGCGTCTTACCTGGCTATCAAAAGTATGATCACATTAGCGCATAAAGAGAAATTACACAACACTATTGGAGCACACCATGTTCTAAATAGTTTTATGTTGACAATTTGATGGCAGGAGCTGACATTTCCACTGAAGAAATGGTGCTCAAATGCAGAGGAGGTATTGGCTGACATAGATCCAGGGGATAAGGAAACACTACTGAAGATTGATAATGATGAAGTCATTCGTGTATTAGGATAACTCTGGAATCCTTCTACTGACAACTTTTCATTTAGCACTTTTAACTCAACCATTACTAGTACTAGCCTAACAAAACGCATTATTCTTTCCCAGGTTGCAAGCTTATTTGATCCTTTGGGTTTCATCAATCCTGTAGTGGTCAATGCAAAGCTATTTTTACGTCATCTCTGGACCAAGGGCTTTGACTGGGATGACAGTTTACCTCAAGATCTTCATCATCAATGGAAAGATTTCTATCAACAAATACAATGTTTACAAAAACTAAGAATACCCAGGTTAGTACTTATTCAAGGAGCAAAAATACAATTGCATGGCTTTAGTGATGCAAGCATGAGAGCTTACGGAGCTTGCGTTTACTTTTGAAGTTTAAGTTCAGATGGATTTATAAACACTCATTTGGTATGTGCTAAATCAAGGGTAGCACCAATATTGTGCGAATCTTTAGCACGTTTGGAACTCTGTGGAGTATTACTGCTTGCAGAATTAATTCAAAGAATTAAAATGGCTATTGACATTGACATTGAATCAACCTTTTGTTGGACGGATTCAAGTATTGCCCTTTCATGGATAAGATCCACAGAAAGCCAATGGAATATTTTCGTGTCAAATAGAATATCTAAAATTCAGCAGCTAACTAATCGTGAGTCATGGAACCATGTTCCATCAAAGCTAAACCCCGCAGACATTATCTCTCGTGGATGTTTACCTGAAGAATTGCTTCAAAATAAATTGTGGTTTGATGGTCCACAAGTCTTAGAGCTAGAAAGACACTTGTGGCCGCACCTGGAAATTCGGATATCAAATGATTGCCCTGCACAAAAAAGACAAAAATTTGTTTTTCTGGCAAATAATAATAATTATGAAGTCACTGATCTTACCTTAAATTGCAAATATTTAAATTCCTATTATCGTTTAATTTTAGTGTTTTGCTATGTTCGCCATTGGAGGTCAAAATCAATTGACAGAACAAAAATGGTATCATCAAGGGAAATAGATGAATCCGAAAAGACCGTAATTTGGAACATTGTAGCGGACTGTTTTGCCTAATAGTCCTTGCTGGCAATTCGAACCCCTAGCTCAGCAGTGGTCATGGTTCTTGGACCTTTAGCTCACTACAAAAAAATTTATTTATTTTTGCCAGCTTGTATCCCGATGTCAGCGATACGCGAGAAATTTGCTCTTCACCCTCCCTACCTGGTTGCATCCCTCGCTAGAGCAACCCCTTAAAATGGCTTCTTCTCCCCCCCCCCCCCTCTACGTCATTTCCTTCATTCCTTCACTCTCATCCCAAAAATTTACTTACTCAAACTTCATTTTGAATAAGTTCAAAATTCATATCCGAAATTAAAAATCATACTCTTTTCGTTTTACTTCAAATGAATGCACAAATAGTTTATTTCATTTTGTAATTAAACTTTAATTTTTAAAAAAATTAAAAAAAATCAAAAATTTAAACCGATTAGAAAATTTAAATTAATACAATACTAAACGAAAGGTTAATTCACCACACGGCAACCCTGCCGCTGATTAAAGAAAATATATCTTTATTCGATTAAATCGTCTTCGATTTATTATTAACTTGGGCTTTCAAATCCTCTTTAATCTTTTTTTGTATATTTGCTTTTAATTTAAATTTAACATTAATCCCCCTTTTAAAACCCCCCTCGATCTGCGTACTATTTTCTTTTTTTGTTGTATATATATATTTGCAATAAAAAAGTGTTTATCAATATAGTGGTATTTAAAAAAAACTCACCCCTAAAATCCTGATGAAGTGGCCACTGCAACGGTGTGTATTTAGCGATGGATACCTCCTCTTTTTTATTGTTGCACTTTGTTGCAACGATATCTCACTTTTAAATATATATATATATAATACGCGGACTGAGACTAAAAATTACGTTTCGCGATTTAATAAGTAAAAATAAACTTTTTTTTTATAGCGACGCCAGAAAACCGTTTAATGAAATTAACACTTTGAACAAAAAAATCGAATTTTAAATAAAAAAAAATTTACGTTACATAAAAAATTATAAAAAAAATATTTAATCTTGGTTTTAGGTATTAATGTTTCCTGGGATCGAACCTTCGAACCCTCGGCTAGGAATCGACTTTTTTTTTTTTTTTTTTTGTAAATTCATTTTTATTTTTCGATTATCTTAGAACTATCTTAAAGCTAGACAAAAATTCATAAAAACTAGCCTACTTATCAATATCTTAAAACTAACTTACTGGCCCCAGTCGGGCGCTCTAAGTTAAACTAGAATAACTTAATGCTAATGCCTTTCGGCCTAAGAACTATCTTAATACTAAATCCAGGTCGGTTTTATTTTTTACCGAGAAGAATTTCACAAAAAACTCGGTATCTATGTCTTTATTTTTTGGTTTTATATAAAACTTACAAGCTACATAAAACTAAATTAAAGCTAATTAAAACTACTTAAGACTACTTACAACTAATTTTAAACTAATTACAACCTACTTATAAGCTACTTACAGACTACTTACAAACTAGAACAGCCACAGCAAGCATTTTCCGGTTTTTATCATTTTTTTTTTTGTATTTTTGTTGATTTTATATTTTTTTTTGTGTTTTTGTGTGTTTTATATATATTTTTTTTTTTTTTTTTTTTTTTTTTTTTTGTTTTTGTGCCACCCTGACTGTCCCTACTTAAAACTAACTACCTAAACCTATGTAAGTCGGCCATACAAGAGAAAATAGCACAGTCAACTATTAAATGTCTGAAGGAACTTCATCTTCGTTTTTCAACCACCAGAACTGGTTCTCCTGCTTTACCCTATCTCTTCGGTCCCGTTCGGACACAGTCCTACTGAACCGAAGGTGCTCAGCTCCGTCTTGTGCGAGGACGTCTCGACTGTAAAGGAGCCGCCGATCTACAGTTCTACGGTCGACGTGGTAGATTAGCGGAACCGCCGCTCTATCCTGGATCAGCCCTCGACTGTCTAGCTGGAGGAATGCATCGGGCGGAATAAAGCCGCTTAGACGCACACTCTCGTAGTATTCGTATTTAGGGTAATAAGCTCCGTAAATTAAGCTGTTAGTCGAGGACATCGCTCTTGCAATGTGACCTCGAATAAGCTTCAGCAAGAAATTATCTATCCTGTTTCTGTTGGCCCCGTTGTATAGGTTGGAATAGTAGTGTTTGTACTCCGATTCTGGTGTTCTGTGCAATCCAAGGCAGCGTCGAAGACACTTCCTCTCAAACACCCGAATCTTTTCCATTTGAGATGGGGCAACGTTGAACCAAACCGGGCATCCATAGGCAATCATCGGCCGGATAAGGGCCATGTAGCAAATCACCTTCACCCTGCTGTCAAGCCGGCTGCTATAAAACAACCGTTTCGTCAGGGCAAAAGCTCCCCTAGCCCTGGCCAGAGCAGCATTTATATGTCTGTCGAAATACAAATACTGATCCATCCAGATGCCAAGGTACTTTACTACACTTTTACTCGCCAGTGGATGTCCATTTGGCCCTACGATCACCAGCTTGCGCCAGTTCTTTCTCGTATCCCTTGTGGCTCTAAGCAACGGAGTCCTAAACAAGATAGTTTCTGATTTCTGAAAGTTGATTTTCAACTTCCAGTCATCGCAATATCGCTGAATCTTCTCGAAGTCACGCTGCAAAAGAATCCTGATGACCTCGACTTTTGGAGCTGTTCTGTACGCAATTAGATCGTCGGCATACGCAATTGCCTGAGTTAGACTACTTATCAGATCGCTGGTGTAAATGCTGAATAGAATCGGCGAGTTGACCGCTCCCTGCTGAAGACCATTTTTAATATTAAAGGTTGTGGCAGAAGTTACATTGCCACTTTTGACAACAAACTTTCTGCCATTGAGTATATCATAAAGCATATACAATAGTGGTTTACTAATGCCAAGTCTGGTCAACTTTAGATAAAGGCCCTCTAACCATACGGTGTCGAAGGCCTTCTCCAAATCAACCAGACAGGCACCCGTACACTGCTTCTTAGATTTGTTCCATTGGACATCAGAAACGAGTTTGGACGCGGCATGAATGGTGTCATGTCCCGCCTTAAAACCGAAACGATAATATGCATTATTCAGAGCGTTGTTAAACAGAGTGGTATAAATGTCTACTGCTTCTTGAGGTAAATGTCGAAGTACAACGTTGGATATGCCATCGACTCCTGCTGACTTCTTCTTCTTTAATGAATCGAAGATGAGCTGGAGCTCCACCTTCGTAATTAACAGGGAACTGGGCCCATTTCGCTCGGCGATTATGGCGTTTGCCAAATGATCTTCATTGAACCCGGTGAAACCAAGGTTCTCTGATCGCCATTGCGTGATGTCATTCCGAAGGTAGAAGTGATGGAGCAAGGCTCTGTTTTCCAGGTCATGATTGGGGCGAATGCACGCATTCACCTTGTACACTTGCTGGAAAGCAGCCCCCACAGCCTCCACTTTCTCCTGCGGATCTTCGACAATAAAGAGGTCATCGTCCAAGACGGCGTCCTCTGGATTGATTCCTGCTGTCAGAAGTACGTCTCTGTTGTCTGTCGTTCTCTGAAGCTTGAGACACGGAAGATCGTTCTGATCATTCCTTCTAAATATCTTGTTAATTTGCGGAAACATGCTCGGGTCGCTAGCATTAACGGCCCGAATTTTGTTGTCCCAATACAAATTAATTGACAACCGATAGTTCTCTTTAATTAGTTGGTTGATGTTTTTGATCGACGACTTCAGTGTCCTAATCTCCAGATGGTGAGGGTCAGTAAACCGTCGGTACAAGAGTTTTAGTCTTGTCAGCAGTCCACTTTTTTGTCTGTGTAGTGCGTCAATGGTCACGTTCCGATACATGTCGGTTGCGTCCCGTTGTTTGTATTTCGGTATTGTTCTGTTCATTGTTCGTTTGATTGTTTCGTCCATTTGTTCTAAGTATTGGTCTATTTCGTTATTTGTCAAATTCCTGTCATTTGGTGGGGATATGTTATTCGAACTGATTTCGCTCGATAAGGCGTTGGTAAAGCGTGGCCAGCGCACCTTACTGTAATTGTAAGTATGCACAGGTACATACTCATCCAACTCCACGAGCTCGTTCGGAAGCTGTATTACGGCGGCGAGTCCGCAGTGATCACTGTCGTACTCGATCGTTCGTAAGCAGTTTCTTGGTCTTTGACCCACAGTGTCAGTAATTGTCAGTCTTGCGTCTATTAGTAATAGATCCAGATAGGCACCGCTTCTTGGAAACGATGGCCGATCCGTAGCCAGCAGGTCGACACCATACTCAGTGTTGTTTCGACTCATCCAATTGAAAAGATGAATACCTCTTTGATTTTGAATTTGATTTCCCCAATCTTGGTGTTTGGCATTCAAATCACCGGCCATGAGAAAGTAATTTTCTTCCAAGCTCAAGCGTAGACACTCAAAAAGTTTTTCAAGCTCTGTCATAAAATCAGTTGGCTGAGGTGATGCCGGTGCATAAGCCGCGATCACATACATTCTCTTCCCCTGTTGGAGAGGAATGCATACGATGCACGCCTCTAACAGCCGAAATCTGCGCAGATCACTATTGTATATAACTTTATGATTAATGCCTTTTCGTATGAAGATTGCGACGCCCCCCCCTTGAGTGGAGTTGGGTCGATCTCTTCTAACGATATTGTAATTGTTGTTAGTCAACTTATGTTTCTGGTTCAGCTTAGTTTCGCTGGCTATAAACACATCTGGACTTTGGTCTTTCAACAATTGGAAAAGATTAGCTCTACGTTCGGTCCTAATCAGTGAATTTACATTCACAGCAAGGATCCTAAGAGGCCTCTCCGACAGCGCGCCTTTAACCTCTAATTTGCGTTAAGCTAGGCAAAACAGAGTAGAGATAGTCTACCCTAGTCGCCTGCTCCTTTATCTGGTTGTGAAGTCCTGTTAACTGGCCTTGAATTGCCAGCAACATGCTTCTTATTTCGGCCTGAGCGTCCGGCGCCTTTGGCACTAGGGCCGGTTGGGCTGCCTTAGCTGCAGGCTGTACCGTTTTTCCCCTTCCTGCCGCCATTTGGGCGTAGGAAATTTGGGGATTAACGGGCGTTGCTGTAGGAGCACGCGTTGATGGGCGTATCTCTACCGCTGTCTGCTTAGCCGCTTTCTTACTTCTTATCTGCTGAAAAGTTGAGCAACCCCGATAATTTGCAGGGTGCCCTTCCTTTCCGCAAAGTGCACATTTAAGCTGGGTCATGTCATCGACCCGTTCTTCACCGAGCTTGCACTCCCCCTTAATGTGGTCCTCACCACACTCCACGCAGCGTGACTGCATTTCGCAGTTTGCTGCAGCGTGGCCAAACCTTTGGCAGCGCATGCACTGAAGCATGTCACCGCGTCTCTTTAATTTATCCCATGTTACAACCTAGTAGTTGAGGACGGAGATACTCCTCAGACTATCCAGTTTGCTGCTGGGCGAGAGTTGAACCAGGAAGAATGGCAAAGACCGCTTCTCCCGTCTGGCTCTGACTGTAGCGAACGGCTTGACCCCGATAAAGTCGAGATCATCGTTCGCTTTTTGACGGAGCTCACTTAAGAGCACCTCTGGTTCCGTGCAGGAATCTATGCCCTTCAGAAGGACCGTCTGAACCTTGTCTACCTTCGGGGTAAAGCTGAAGAATTCAGTAGTTGATGCTTTCAATAAATCTTTAATTATTTTGTGATCTTTCACCGTATAACAGTGAATAGCGTGTCTATCACTACTTAAACGTTTTATAATAAAATTATTGCCTATGGCCGACTTACATAGTTCTATTGTGTCCTTAAGGTCCATCTTATAGGTGTTAATGGGTGGCACCTTTTCTTTCTTGTTTAGCGACGGCTGTGGCTGCTGCTGGTGTTCTCCCTGCTGCTTTTGTATTTGTTGCTGCTCCTGATGTTGATTTTGTCGTTGTTGTTGTTGTTGTTGCTGTTTCTGCTGTTGCTGTTGTTGTTGTTGTTGTTGTTGTTGTTGTTGTTGTTGTTGTTGTTGTTGTTGTTGTTGTTGTTGTTGTTGTTGTTGTTGTTGTTGTTGTTGTTGTTGTTGTTGTTGTTGTTGTTGTTGTTGTTGTTGTTGTTGTTGTTTTTGTTGCTGCTGCTGTTGTTGTTGTTGTTGTTGTTGTTGTTGTTGTTGTTGTTGTTGTTGTTGTTGTTGTTGTTGTTGTTGTTGTTGTTGTTGTTGTTGTTGTTGTTGTTGTTGTTGTTGTTGTTGTTGTTGTTGTTGTTGCTGCTGCTGCTTTTGTTGTTGTTTTGACAGCTGAGCGTTGTGCTGTTGTTGTTTTTGTGGTGGCTGTTGCTGCTTTTTCACTTGTTGTTGTTGTTGGTGTTGTTGATGTCTTTGCTGTGGCTGTTCTTGTTGTTGCTTAACAGGCTGTGTTTGTTGTTGTTGCGCTACTTTGTTTTGCTGTTGTAGTGACTTCTCTTCATTTTCTTTTCGCACCTTCTCACGGCGCGCTTCCTGTTTCTTTTTCAGGGCCAGAACCAGGGGCTCGAGTTTAGCTCTGAGGCGTGAGATTTCTTCCTCAACTGCCCCAATGGTATTTTGGAGAACTTGCTCCTCTTTTTCGTTGTCGTCTTCTTCTGACGACGCCTCTGTGGTTGAGAGATCAACAAACACATTACTGTCTCCGGTGTACTGTCCCTCCCCCTCCTCGGACATATATTGAATACCGTCATCATCAGATGGTGAAGTATTCAATTGATATTGAATACCTGCTGCCGTTGTCTTCGTCTCTGTGGACTCTATCCCTTCCACTCCAGCTGGCAGCTTAGCTGAAGTGGCTGTGGAGCGACGCTTCACGAGATTCGGTACACAGCGAATACGCTTTCTTCTTTTCTTAGGAACATCGGCTGATGTTGCCGTTGTCATAATTGCCGTTGCTGGGGCACCTTTCGATGACCCCGCAATGTTTTCTTCCTCCATCAGCTTGTTTTCCCACGCAATAAAGCTAGCAACTTCTCTATTGTGAAAAAAAGCTTCAATAAATTTAATGCCCGGCTGGGACTTGAACCCGGTACCCTCCGCACCTCGATTCGCCACCACTGCCTCTGTGCTATTGGCACTGTTGTTTAATGCTTGGCTTAATTTATACTTGCGCACACACGATTGTTTTAATTTGGATACACTGGGAAAGTCGCCTAACGTTTGCTCACCTCCGCAGTTCAAGATCGACTGAGGAATCGACTTTGCTACCTTCTGGACTAAGCTCGATATATAAATTTGAAGGGCAAACGGTCATATGATGACCATATAAGTGCTGTTGTACGGTTTTGCGTACTTGAGAACTGAATTCTCATATATCCCCGCAATCGAACAATAGATGAGATTATTTTTCCTGATCGCCTGGTGATAAAACGATTTTATGGACCAGAAATATTGGATGGAAAATTTCCCAATTACTCTTGGCGGTTTGGTTCAAATTGATGGCGGTTGTAACTTTCAACCGCCTTATGTTTTCTATTAAAAACAAATTTTCTTAAATAAAAGAAATACAAAAAAAGTTTCACAACTTTACCTTAGTAATTTGCTTTCGCAAATTTAAATATTTCCGACCCCACGGGTAATAAACTAATTTTCCTTGAAAATTTCACCACTTGGAACTTTATTCTATTAAAATTAATTAATTTATTTTATACGTAAAATGCACATAAAATATATGTAAGTTAATATATATACCTATAGTATATGCAACTTGACTTTAGGACCTTCAAGGTTAAAAAAAGTGAACTGTTTAGCACAAGTGAAAGTTGTTCTTTGATTCTGGGATTCTTTTCATTTTCTATCACCAACCGGCATTGAAAAATCTGCAGAAGTTAAAGCTTCTTTATTTGTTTCCCTATTTTCCAAGATCATTGACATCATTAAGCGAGAACTTTTACTCTCGAGTCAAAATTCCCAACATTGTTACATACTTGATTTTCTCTTCAACGTTGCGCCGAGAAAATCTGCACGAGTGTTTTCTCGCTTTGCAACTTTTGGAACGCATTCCGAACCTATATCGTAAAAAAATGTACTACCACCTAAATTTTACGATCTTTAACACTCTCTAAGCCTATCCTTAAACCTGACATTTTACTTTTCCTATTCTCCCATTTCCCATATGTTTGTTTTCGTTTTCCTATGGCTATCGTCGTGTTGATATTTTGTTTGCGTCCGCGAATAAAAATTGTTCTTTTTTTTTTTAATGATCGTGGTTAGTTTATTTTTAAAAAATATCGATTCGGTATCAGGGCTTTGCTTTTTTCAGATATACCGATATCTGAAACATGCAAATGAACCCACGAATATACACATCGGTAGGAGTGCAAAAAAAAAAGTGAAGGCAAAAAAAAACTTCAGTGCCTTGAGAAAAATGGAATACCAGTGTCGCCACCAAAATAAAAGAATCAAAACCTTCATAGATCCCTAGAGGTTTATGTTGAAAGAT
This sequence comes from Dasysyrphus albostriatus, assembly GCA_946251815.1. Taxonomy (NCBI): domain Eukaryota; kingdom Metazoa; phylum Arthropoda; class Insecta; order Diptera; family Syrphidae; genus Dasysyrphus; species Dasysyrphus albostriatus. The sequence goes on along the minus strand of OX276335.1, from coordinate 104,508,104 downwards.
TTAAGTGTTTGTGCAAAAAAAAAAGGTTCGATATTAAAGTAAACAAAAATTAATAATCAAAATTAAAAAGGAAAAGAAAATAATATAAAAAAAACAAAACATTGGAAATATTTTACCGTCGGTCGTGAAAGAGAAAGGTATATGGTTATTTAACTGCCTAGTGCGATAGTGCGAGATATTCAATACTTCTTTAAAACTGTGCCGGTGCTGTTAGTTAATTTGTGTCGAAGACAAAAAGTGAAAATCAAAACAAAACAAAATATTAAACGGAGTGGTAAAAAAAATGACTTCCCTTGCCAAAACCCCTACGGTATTAATTTGCTTAAGCCACCGGTAAAAAAAAATACTTTGTATACATGGTGACCGTTGTAAAAAAAATTTAAACAAACGAAACGAAATTATTTGATGAAGTGGTTTTACCGTCGGCAAAACAAGATCGGAAATTGGTTAAAGCTGAAATAAAATAATTCAAAATGAATGAAATCGGAAAATGTTTGTTTTTTTTTTTCTGTTCAACGCGTTCTTAATTGAAAAATCGTTCGAAGTGTTAAACAAAACTAATTAAAATTGAATTGCCAGCATCGTTTTTTTAAAAATTAAATTAAAAGCCTTCGCTTCCATCTCCAAACGTGGGTCGCGAACCCATTTAGCTAAGCAGGCAGTTAACACTATCAGATAAGTTAAAACTAATATTTTTCAATTAAAAATCGATTCTTTGTGGTTTCTTTTTGTTTCGTTGTAGGGTACTTACTGCCGTATGTCCTTGGCGTGGAATAGCCTATGGGTTTACCAGCTCTAGTTTCCAGTTCATACATGCAGTTGCCTATGACTTTTCGCACGCGAGATTTTACAAATTTTGGAAGTAGTTTTGCATTCACACCTTGAACAAAACTACTTTGTGCAAAGTTTCGGTGGAAAACTTCTTGGCCTTCCCGATAAACCACAGGTTTGGACCGTGAATTGTAAGTGTTTTTTGACTTAACGTGTGCCCTGAATAAATTTTCCGACAACCTCTGTCTAGCCAATGCTGTTCTAGGTGCTTTTGGCAGAGCTAACATTTCCGGGTCCTCGAGGGCTTTTAATTCGCGTAATAACCGATAGGTAGAGCCATGCGCTATCATGTTTTTCCCGAAAAGAGCATAATAGGGTTGACAACCTATAGACTCGTGCACATCTGATCGCAAGGCGCATGCTATACTTGATAGATGTATATCCCAGCCGTTTTGCTCTTTTGATATTAAGACTCTAAGCTTACTCAAGACACCTCGATTGACCCGCTCGGAATTGTTAGCCTGCGGTGAATACAAGGCCGTTCGCACATGTCGTATGCCATATTTCGCCATGAAGTTTTGAAAATCATGGGACACGAACTGACGTCCGTTGTCGGAGTGAATTAATTCAGGGGTGCCGAAAGTATGAAAAATTTCAATTTCTAAAAAGTGCACTATTTTTGAAGACGTAGCCTTAGACATAGCCTTTAAGAAAACAAATTTGGTGAAGTGGTCCAATACAATAAAAACATACACATTTCCTCGCTTCGTACGCGGATATGGTCCCAAAAAGTCGATATATATTCGTTGAATAGGCCTTTCAGTCACAATCTGCTTGGTGATAGGAGGTCGAAGAATCGCGTTCGGGGCTTTAACCATTTTACACGTTTCACACTCACTTACAAATGCTTTGATGTCTGTTAACATTTTAGGCCAATAATATTTGTCTCGAATTCGAGCATACGTCTTAGCAAAACCACTATGACAACTCAACTTTGTGTTATGAGACAATTCAATGCATTTATAGGTGAGTGCTTCTGGCAACCATAGACGCCAAAGCGAATCCTCTTCACTCACATCACCCGTCCTGAACCTAACTCTTTTGTAGATGAATTTTCCCGATACAACTAGGTCAGGAAGCGCAGACTAATTAGAATCGATGCTCTTTCTCAACTGGGTATATTGCTCCGAATCGAATTCAACGGAGTCGAGATCAATCTCACCACATGTCAATGCCGAAAAAAACTCTACGAGCTCATGATCTCCCACGATTACTTTTGGAGAAATCTCTTCCATATCCACACGAGATAGGGTATCCGGCACTACGTTGAGAGATCCCTTTCTATGTTCAATCGAAAAATCATAACCTTGGAGTTCCAAACTCCATCGAGCGAGTCTTCCACTCAGCTCTTTCATCGACATCAACCATTTTAAGCTTGAATGATCCGTTATGACCATGAAGGGTAATCCATCAACGTAGGGCCTAAATTTTCGTATACTCAGGACTGCTGCAAGACATTCCTGTTCAGTAACCGTGTAGTTTTTCTGAGCTTTGTTGAGTTTCTTTGACATGTACGCTAACGGTCTCTCGTTGTTGTTCTCATCCAATTGAAAAAGAACACCACCTACTCCTTCCGAACACGCATCACACTGGATAGTAAACGGTTTAGTGAAATCGGGTTGTGACAACACTGGCGCCGAGGAAAGTGCAGTCTTCAGCATTTTGAACCCTTCCAGAGCCTCAGGTGTTAGCTCGAACTTTTTTTTCTTTTTGAGGCAATCCGTTAAGGAAGCTGCCAGGTCCGAATAGTTCTTGATGAACCTACGATACCAACCCGTTAAGCCCAGAAATCTCCTAACCTGTCTTAGGGTCGTGGGGACGGGAAAATTAACCATTGCCTCGATTTTATCAGGGTTAGTTTTTAAAGTACCTTGGCCGACAATGTACCCGAGATACTTTATCTCCCGCATGCAGAACTTGCTTTTATCAAGGTTAATAGTTAGATTTGCCCTGCGAAGACAAGCAGCCACTTCATTAAGGATCCGAATATGAGATTCAAAATCAGCCGTACAAATTAACAAATCGTCCAGGTAGACAAACACGTTTTCTCGAAGTGAACTTGGAACGACTTGATCAATGACCATACTCATAGTTTGACCAGCATTGCTCAAACCAAACGGCATAACTTTAAATTGGTAGAGAGGTCTACCGGGTACAGCAAAGGCTGTTTTATCTCGCGATTTCTTTTCGAGGGGTATTTGCCAATACGCATCTTTCAAGTCGATCCCAGTAATAAAATGAGTGTCCTTGATCCGGCTGAGTAAGCCCTCAATATGCGGCAATGGATACGCATTCTTAACGGTGACTGCATTAACTTTTCGGAAATCCAAACATAAAACCATAAAAACCACAGGGCAACTCCAAGGTGAGTTACTAACCTCGATAACCCCAAGCTCTAACATTCGGTCCAATTCCTTGTAAACTTCTTCCTGACGAACCGGAGACAATGGATAATGCCGGGATTTTATCGGAACCGCGTTTCCCGTGTCGATCACATGACAACCAAGCGGAGTCTTACCCAGCCCTAGCACGACAAAGTTAGGAAATAACCTTTTGGTTTTTTCGAGTTGGGATCGTTGTTCGGGAGAGAGTTTAATTAACTCAGCCTCATCCTTAAAATTGACTTCTTCTTCACTAAAGCCAACGTCGGCTTGGATTTCACTTATTTGTGGCATAAGGTTGAAGTCTCGCCAAAAGTTCATCCCCAAATACAATTTTTGAGTGAGATTGGGAATCAGGTAAAAAGACAGGCGTTTCGTAATGCCATTGTACTTCGTGTCGATATCACAAAATCCTACGATGTCGTGAGACTTGCCATCAGCGGTCCGTACAACGTTGTTATATGGCTTTATTTTCACGCCAATTCTTTTCACTAATTCCCAACACTCCCTGCCTAGCACAGATATGAATGCCCCGCTATCTAACAAGCCGAGAACTGACTCATTATTTAGAAGGATATCCGTATACATTCTACCATCTGTATTTGGGGAGATAATGGTTTCCACAATCTGCTTTTGAAAGTCTTGCTTTCGCTCCTGAAGAGACTTTAGCGCATAGGTTTCAACAGGATGAGACTGAAGACTTAGAGAATTGATAGGAGTCTCCCGCTCCAAGATTTTAATTTGAACTTTTTCGTCCTGGCCTTCTGTGCTAGAGTCTGAGTTTGGCTTAACTTCTAATTCTGAGGGTGCTCTGAATTCTTCTTGGTGGGACGAATTTCCCCACTCTTCTTTTCGTCCCTCGAAAAGTTTCCCGAGTGCTTACCGCACTGAATTGTGTTCACACCTTTTGCACCACACAGAAAACAAAATAAACTTCCTCACTATCTTGGTCGATGTCTTCTTGATCTTCCATCGAGATCTCATGAACTGTCTTTTGGGAAGAAGTTCGTTTCGCTAAAAACCTTTCAGCTTCTCTGGCTTTATTTCTCAGCTGTTCCAGAGTTCTTACGTCAGCTGCTTACAACATCTCACCAATTTTCTCCTGCGAATTACATCAACAATTTTCCGCTCATCGAAAGGTTCTTTCAATCGGTCGTTCAGAAAAACGATCGAACTGTAAAAGTCGTCAAATGTTTCTTTGACCCCTTGTTTTCGCGTGAGCAATCTCATGTAGATTTCCACATCGCTTTCTAACCTTCCAAACTCTTTTTTCCTAGCGGTCTTCACATCAGCCAGTATCGCATCAGGATTTCTGCGCAAAAAGGCCCAAAACCATTTGTTGGCCTTTCCAGTTAGCAAAATGTGGAAGTTTGCTGTGATCTTTTCATCGCTATAGGATGACGATTTTTGCATCCTATCAACTTTGAAAAGAAAATCCTTAACATTTTCAGTACCATCTTATTTTATATTCCATCTATCTATCCTGCAGAGCTCAGTTGCATTAAACATTGATGGAGAGATGGAATTTCTGGGTACTGGAGTTGGCGGAAAAGCTTCGGCTGTTGTACCCCCAATCGCTCCTGTGCCAGCGTTAGGCTGATTGCCTCTGGGTGCACTATTTTGCGTTGCAGCTGGTATTTGTAAATTTTCCAGTTTCTTGATCACGTTTACCATAAATACGTCCATTTGTTGAAACAACCTAACCTGATTTTCCAACATACCCCTCTCGATCCTAGCGGCTAATTCTTCCGTTGGATCATTTCCAGGGGAATTTGCAGGAATTCCACTTCCTAAATCACCCCTATCTTGTAAGCCATTTAGCAATTCTTTGCTCTCGTTTGCTGAATTACTCCCGTTCGACATGATCGTAGTTGAGTTCGAAACTATGGAATTCAAATTTTCGGAAAAACTGAAGGAATTGTCTAGGTCGAAACGATCGATGGTATTCCGAAATCTCTGGTAAAATTCCTCGAATCTAGCCTCAGAATGCGGGTAAAAAACACTTAACTCGTCGTGTAGCGAGATTCGACGCCTACTCATACCTCTTTAAAAACAACCCGTCTCAAATTTTCCCCACTTAACTTCCAAAAGAAGATCAATTACGATAAAATATCAACCTTCACTCGAAAGCAAAAATTTCCACCCAAAAACAAAATCAAGGTCCGAAGAAAAACAATAACTCCGAGTTCCCAATGCCAGCTGTAAACCGAAAAAGAGAAAAATCCGGAAACAGAACAAAAGTCCACCAAAACAATTGCAAATTGCAGTAAAAACTTTTTCTTTTGGTAAGCTGAAATCCCAAAAAAAAAATCCTTTTTCGAATCCAAAACCTTGATTCCAAAAAAAAACAAAAAACCAATAATAAAAAATAAAACTTTGATAAAAATAATAAAAGATTTTTCAAAATATGGACTTAAAAAAAAAAAATACAAAAACCAAATAAAAGGATTTTAAAATTTTCAAAACAAATTTCAAAATTTTCAAAAAAATATATCATAAAATCATGATGGGATGAGAATTCTGATCGTCGAAGGATGACCAAATGATGAAGGAGAAGAAGCCGTAGTACTGCGAGCCCAAAAAAAAATTAGCGAATAAAAAAGGATCGCCACAGACGCCTCTCGCATCTACGGGTCTCTTCCTATGATTAGTAAATGCTTAAAATGTGGGTTACGGTATCCTGCTATTTGGGTATCTGTAATACCGATATCCAAAGACTCGAACTTTTTATCCCACACTTTGTATATTTATATTTAGGTTATATGGTTTCATCTTTCATGTGGCAACGCGGTACCAAGTGCTTTTCACCCAGTCACCGGGACTCACAAGAAAGATGTGGCCAAAATCGATCTATTAAAATCGATACAAAAAATATATAAAAAGAAATAAATTTAAAATTTTTGAAAAGTTACTGGAATAAAGATTTGAAAACAAAACTATTGAAAAACTAATTAAATGAAAACTGAATTGGCTCAAAAAAAATCTTTAGCCGCACTATCTTTAGATAGCGGGCTCCATGTTGCGGGCGCCATTTTGTAGCGGGCTGTTTTGCCTAATAGTCCTTGCTGGCAATTCGAACCCCTAGCTCAGCAGTGGTCATGGTTCTTGGACCTTTAGCTCACTACAAAAAAATTTATTTATTTTTGCCAGCTTGTATCCCGATGTCAGCGATACGCGAGAAATTTGCTCTTCACCCTCCCTACCTGGTTGCATCCCTCGCTAGAGCAACCCCTTAAAATGGCTTCTTCTCCCCCCCCCCCTCTACGTCATTTCCTTCATTCCTTCACTCTCATCCCAAAAATTTACTTACTCAAACTTCATTTTGAATAAGTTCAAAATTCATATCCGAAATTAAAAATCATACTCTTTTCATTTTACTTGAAATGAATGCACAAATAGTTTATTTCATTTTGTAATTAAACTTTAATTTTTAAAAAAATTTAAAAAAATCAAAAATTCAAACCGATTAGAAAATTTAAATTAATACAATACTAAACGAAAGGTTAATTGACCACACGGCAACCCTGCCGCTGATTAAAGAAAATATGTCTCTATCCGATTAAATTGTTTTCGATTTATTATTAACTTGGGCTTTCAAATCCTCTTTAATCTTTTTTTGTATATTTGCTTTTAATTTAAATTAAACATTAATCCCCCTTTTAAAACCCCCCCTCGATCTGCGTACTATTTTCTTTTTTTGTTGTATATATATATTTGCAATAAAAAAGTGTTTATCAATATATTTAAAAAAACTCACCCAGTCGATCTCGATCTGTGAAAGTGTGCGCACGTTATCGGCTTTCGCAGTGATATTCAATTAAAATCGGAGTGACTTCTCAAAGTACATATTATAACCAACTTTAATTAATAGTGCAATAGCACAGAGGTAGTGGTGGCCGACCGAGAATCCAGGGGTAGTGGGTTCGAATCCCAGTCGGGCAACAATTATTATTTGGCTGCTTTTTTCCATAATAGAGAAGTCGAAAACTTTATTGAGTGGGAGGAGCAGCTAATGCAGCTAACAACACGGCGGGGACATCGAACGGTGTCCCAGCAACAACAATAAAGCCAGCTATGGCACCAGCAACCAAAGCTGCAGTAAATGCCGTAGCAACAGCAACAACAACAACCAAGCAAGCAATGGCACCACCAGCCACGCCATCAACAAGTGCCGTAGCAACGGCGAAACCAACAACAGCACCAACAGCCGATACGAAAAACAAGAGGAGGAAGAGGATTAGCTGTGCGCCGAACCGAAAAATACAAGAGCAACTGGATACCTCGCCATCCGACGATGACATCGAATATATGTCAGAGGGTGGCGAGGGGTTGTATACAACGGGGGACAGCAACAGCAATCTGCTTGTTGACCTCACATCACCAGAGGCGTCCTCCGAAGAAGAAAATGAGGTACAAGACGCACTTGACGAGCAGGCTATCAGCAAAAAAATCGATGAAATTCGAGGGGAGATGGAACGCCTGAATTCCATTGTGACCCCTCTGATCCAAGCTCTCAAAAACAAGCAAGAGGCTCGTCGCGAAAGAGAGAGACAGGAGCGCGAGAAAAAAAAAGCGGTACAGGCGCCGCAAAAAGCAACGCCACAGCAAGAGCTGCCACCAAAAACCAAGCAGCCAGACCTTAATGCTCAAGAGCAGCAGCAACAACAACAAATGCCAAAGGAACAACAACAGCAGCAGCCGAAGGAGCAACGGTCGAGAAAACAAATACAACAGCAACAGCAGCAGCAGCAACAAAAACCACAGGAGCAGAGTCAGCAGCAGCGAGGAGAACACCAGCAGCAGCCACAGCCGCCCCAAAATAAAAAAGAAAAAGTGCCACCAATAAACACTTACAAAATGGAATTGCAGGAAACTATTGACCTATGTAAGTCGGCCATAGGCCAAAACTTTTTTATTAAACGTTTAAATAAAGATATGCATGCTATCCACTGCTCAACAGTGGCGCAGCATAAGATTATAAAAGAATTGTTAAAGAAATCCACGACTGAGTTCTTCAGTTTTACCCCCAAAGTGGATAAATATCAAACGGTCCTCTTGAAGGGCATAGATTCCTGCACGGAACCACAGGTGCTCTTAAATGAGCTCCGTCAAAAAGCGAGCGACGATCTCGACTTTATCGGGGTCAAGCCGTTCGCTACAGTCAGAACCAGACGGGAGAAGCGGTCTTTGCCGTTCTTCCTAGTTCAGCTATCGCCCAACAGCAAACTGGATAGGTTGAGAAGTATCTCCGTCCTCAACTACCAGGTTGTTACTTGGGATAAATTAAAGAGACGTGGCGACATGCTTCAATGCATGCGCTGCCAAAGGTTTGGCCACGCTGCAGCAAACTGCGAAATGCAGCCACGCTGCGTTAAGTGTGGTGAGGACCACATTAAGGGGGAGTGCAAGCTCGGTGAAGAACGGGTCGAAGACATGACCCAGCTTAAATGTACACTTTGCGGAAAGGAGGGGCACCCTGCTAATTATCGGGGTTGCTCAGCTTTTCAGCAAATAAGAAACAACAAAGCGGCTAAGCAGACAGCGGTAGAGATACGCCCATCAACGCGTGCTCCTACACCAACGCCCGTTAATGCCCAAATTTCCTACGCCCAAATGGCGGCAGGAAGGGGAAAAACGGTACGGCCTGCAGCTAAGGCAGCCCAGCCGACCCTAGTGCCAAAGGCGCCGGACGCTCAGGCCGAAATTAGAAGTATGTTGCTGGCAATTCAAGGCCAGTTAACAGGACTTCTGACCCAGATAAAGGAGCAGGCGACTAGGGTAGACTATCTCTACTCTGTTTTGCCTAGCCTAACGCAAATTAGAGGTTAAAGCGCGCTGTCGGAGAGGCCTCTTAGGATCCTTGCTGTGAATGTAAATTCACTGATTAGGACCGAACGTAGAGCTAATCTTTTCCAATTGTTGAAAGACCAAAGTCCAGATGTGTTTATGGCCAGCGAAACTAAGCTGAACCAAAAACATAAGTTGACTAACAACATTTACAATATCGTTAGAAGAGATCGACCCAACTCCACTCAAGGGGGGGGCGTCGCAATCTTCATACGAAAAGGCATTAATCATAAAGTTATATATAATAGTGATCTGCGCAGATTTCGGCTGTTAGAGGCGTGCATCGTATGCATTCCTCTCCAACAGGGGAAGCGAATGTATGTGATCGCGGCTTATGCACCGGCATCACCTCAGCCAACTGATTTTATGACAGAGCTTGAAAAACTTTTCGAATGTCTACACTTGAGCTTGGAAGAAAATTACTTTCTCATGGCCGGTGATTTGAATGCCAAACACCAAGATTGGGGAAATCAAATTCAAAATCAAAGAGGTATTCATCTTTTCAATTGGATGAGTCGATACAACACTGAGTATGGTGTCGACCTGCTGGCTACGGATCGGCCATCGTTTCCAAGAAGCGGTACCTATCTGGATCTATTGCTATTAGACGCAAGACTGACAATTACTGACACTGTGGGTCAAAGACCAAGAAACTGCTTACGAACGATCGAGTACGACAGTGATCACTGCGGACTCGCCGCCGTAATACAGCTTCCGAACGAGCTCGTGGAGTTGGATGAGTATGTACCTGTGCATACTAACAATTACAGTAAGGCGCGCTGGCCACGCTTTACCAACGCCTTATCGAGGGAAATCAGTTCGAATAACATATCCCCACCAAATGACAGGAATTTGACAAATAACGAAATAGACCAATACCTAGAACAAATGGATGAGACAATCAAACGAACAATTAACAGAACAATACCGAAATACAAGCAACGGGACGCAACCGACATGTATCGAAACGCAACCATTGACGCACTACAAAAAGTGGACTGCTGAAAAGACTAAAACTCTTGTACCGACGGTTTACTGACCCTCACCATCAGGAGATTAGGACACTGAAGTCGTCGATCAAAAACATCAACCAACTAATTAAAGAGAACTATCGGTTGTCAATTAATTTATATTGGGACAACAAAATTCGGGCCGTTAATGCTAGCGACCCGAGCATGTTTTCGCAAATTAACAAGATATTTAGAAGGAATGATCAGAACGACCTTCCTTGTCTTAAGCTTCAGAGAACGACGGACAACAGAGACGTACTTCTGACAGCAGGAATTAATCCAGAGGACGCCGTCTTGGACGATGACCTCTTTATTGTCGAAGATCCGCAGGAGAAAGTGGAGGCTGTGGGGGCTGCTTTCCAGCAAGTGTACAAGGTGAATGCGTGCATTCGCCCGAATCACGACCTGGAAAACAGAGCCTTGCTCCATCACTTCTACCTTCGGAATGACATCACGCAATGGCGATCAGAGAACCTTGGTTTCACCGGGTTCAATGAAGATCATTTGGCAAACGCCATAATCGCCGAGCGAAATGGGCCCAGTTCCCTGTTAATTACGAACGTGGAGCTCCAGCTCATCTTCGATTCATTAAAGAAGAAGAAGTCAGCAGGAGTCGATGGCATATCCAACGTTGTACTTCGACATTTACCTCAAGAAGCAGTAGACATTTATGCCACTCTGTTTAACAACGCTCTGAATAATGCATATTATCCAGTGCGGTGGAAGACAGCTGTGGTGCATTCTCTCCCGAAAAAGGGAAAGGACAACTCCAATCCGGCGAATCTCCGGTCGATAAGTCTTCTTCCGAGTATCAGCAAGGTATTCGAAAAAGTTATCAATAGAGCTCTGTCTAAGTGGGCAGAGGACAATAGTATCATACCGGACAATCAGTTCAGTCTTAAGGCGGGACATGACACTATTCATGCCGCATCGAAACTCGTTTCTGATGTCCAATGGAACAAATCTAAGAAGCAGTGTACGGGTGCCTGTCTGGTTGATTTGGAGAAGGCCTTCGACACCGTATGGTTAGAGGGTCTTTATCTAAAGCTGACCAGACTTGGCATTAGTAAACCACTATTATATATGCTTTATGATATGCTCAATGGCAGAAAGTTTGTTGTCAAGAGTGGCAATGTAACTTCTGCCACAACCTTTAATATTAAAAATGGTCTTCAGCAGGGAGCGGTCAACTCGCCGATTCTATTCAGCATTTACACCAGCGATCTGATAAGTAGTCTAACTCAGGCAATTGCGTATGCCGACGATCTAATTGCGTACAGAACAGCTCCAAAAGTCGAGGTCATCAGGATTCTTTTGCAGCGTGACTTCGAGAAGATTCAGCGATATTGCGATGACTGGAAGCTGAAAATCAACTTTCAGAAATCAGAAACTATCTTGTTTAGGACTCCGTTGCTTAGAGCCACAAGGGATACGAGAAAGAACTGGCGCAAGCTGGTGATCGTAGGACCAAATGGACATCCACTGGCGAGTAAAAGTGTAGTAAAGTACCTTGGCATCTGGATGGATCAGTATCTGTATTTCGACAGACATATAAATGCTGCTCTGGCCAGGGCTAGGGGAGCTTTTGCCCTGACGAAACGGTTGTTTTATAGCAGCCGGCTTGACAGCAGGGTGAAGGTGATTTGCTACATGGCCCTTATCCGGCCGATGATTGGCTATGGGTGCCCGGTTTGGTTCAACGTTGCCCCATCTCAAATGGAAAAGATTCGGGTGTTTGAGAGGAAGTGTCTTCGACGCTGCCTTGGATTGCACAGAACACCAGAGTCGGAGTACAAACACTACTATTCCAACCTGGCTCTATACAACGGGGCCAACATAAACAGGATAGATAATTTCTTGCTGCAGCTTATTCGAGGTCACATTGCAAGAGCAATGTCCCCGTCTAACAGCTTAATTTTCGGCTTATTACGAATATAACGAGAGTGTGCGTCTAAGCGGTTTTATTTCGCCCGATGCATTCCTCCATCTAGACAGTCGAGGGCTGATCCAGGATAGAGCGGCGTTTCCGCTAATCTACCACGTCGGCCGTAGAACTGTAGATCGGCGGCTCCTTTACAGTCGAGACGTGAGCACCTTCGGTTCAGAAGGACTGTGTCCGGACGGGACCGAAGAGATAGGGTAAAGCCGAGTTTTTTTTTTGTAAATTCTTCTCGGTAAAAAACAAATCCGACCTGTATTTAGTATTAAGATAGTTCTAAGGCCGAAAGGCATTAGCATTAAGTTATTATAGTTTAACTTAGAGCGCCCGACTGGGGCCAGTAAGTTAGTTTTAAGATATTGATAAGTAGGCTAGTTTTTATGAATTTTTGTCTAGCTTTAAGATAGTTCTAAGATAATTAAAAAATAAAAATGAATTTACAAAAAAAAAAAAAAAAAAAAAATCACCCTTAAAATCCTGATGAAGTGGCCACTGCAACAGTTTGTATTTAGCGATGGATACCTCCTCTTTTTTATTGTTGCACTTTGTTGCAACGATATCTCACTTTTAAATATATATATATAATACGCGGACTGAGACTAAAAATTACGTTTCGCGATTTAATAAGTAAAAATAAACTTTTTTTTTATAGCGACGCCAGAAAACCGTTTAATGAAATTAACACTTTGAACAAAAAAAATCGAATTTTAAATAAAAAAAAAATTACGTTAAATAAAAAATTATAAAAAAAATATTTAATCTTGGTTTTAGGTTTTGGTGTTTCCTGGGATCGAACCTTCGAACCCTCGGCTAGGAATCGACTTTGCTAAGCTCGATATATAAATTTGAAGGGCAAACGGTCATATGATGACCATATAAGTGCTGTTGTACGGTTTTGCGTACTTGAGAACTGGATTCTCATATATCCCCGCAATCGAACAATAGATGAGATTATTTTTCCTGATCGCCTGGTGATAAAACGATTTTATGGACCAGAAATATTGGATGGAAAATTTCCCAATTACTCTTGGCGGTTTGGTTCAAATTGATGGCGGTTGTAACTTTCAACCGCCTTATGTTTTCTATTAAAAACAAATTTTCTTAAATAAAAGAAATACAAAAAAAGTTTCACAACTTTACCTTAGTAATTTGCTTTCGCAAATTTAAATATTTCCGACCCCACGGGTAATAAACTAATTTTCCTTGAAAATTTCACCACTTGGAACTTTATTCTATTAAAATTAATTAATTTATTTTATACGTAAAATGCACATAAAATATATGTAAGTTAATATATATACCTATAGTATATGCAACTTGACTTTAGGACCTTCAATGTTAAAAAAAGTGAACTGTTTAGCACAAGTGAAAGTTGTTCTTTGATTCTGGGATTCTTTTCATTTTCTATCACCAACCGGCATTGGAAAATCTGCAGAAGTTAAAGCTTCTTTATTTGTTTCCCTATTTTCCAAGATCATTGACATCATTAAGCGAGAACTTTTACTCTCGAGTCAAAATTCCCAACATTGTAACATACTTGATTTTCTCTTCAACGTTGCGCCGAGAAAATCTGCACGAGTGTTTTCTCGCTTTGCAACTTTTGGAACGCATTCCGAACCTATATCGTAAAAAAATGTGCTACCACCTAAATTTTACGATCTTTAACACTCTCTAAGCCTATCCTTAAACCTGACATTTTACTTTTCCTATTCTCCCATTTCCCATATGTTTGTTTCCGTTTTCCTATGGCTATCGTCGTGTTGATATTTTGTTTGCGTCCGCTAATAAAAATTGTTCTTTTTTTTTTAATGATCGTGGTTAGTTTATTTTAAAAAAAATATCGATTCGATATCAACATACAAATGGTGTATTTTAAGAAGGAAATAACGGTTCTCTCCCAAGGACGAGAAATAACCGAAAGCAATATGCTTCGACTTGGATTGTTTCTGGATGACCAAGGAATACTTCGTGTAGGAGGGCGTTTACGTAACTCTCCACTTAATTATGATTCAAAACATCAAATTATACTCCCACCGTCACACCCATTAACTAATTCTATTGTAATGTACTATCATTTAAAATATCTTCACGCAGGTAATCAAACCGTCCTGCACATTATTAGAAGAAAATTCTGGATCATAGATGGCCTTCGAAACGTTGGGAAGGTACTGCGATCCTGTCTAACATGTTTTCGGTTTAACCCGAAACTATCAACACAATTAATGGGAGACCTATCCGCAGACCGAATTACTTCTGCCAGACCCTTCTCAACCACTGGGATTGATTATTGCGGTCCGATATACTTAACGCAGCGGATTAGAAGTCGCCCTCCAATCAAGGGATATGTATGGATATTCGTATGCTTTGTTACTAAGGCGGTACATCTTGAGCTAGTTCCTGACTTGTCCACTGAAGCATTTTTAGCTGCTCTAAGACGATTTATAGCACGCAGAGGTGCCAAAAATGAACTTGAAAAAATTGGTCGCAGTTTGGGTTCTGCTATCAATTCTGATGAAATACAGAAATTTTGTCAAGGTCGAAGAATTGAATGTCACTTCATACCACCCAGAGCTCCCCACTTTGGAGGGTTGTGGGAAGCAGCAGTCCGCGTAGCTAAGAGGCTTATGCAAAAAACTTTTATAACTGTTGGAAATCGTTCGTTCACATATGATGAGATGACCACACTCTTATGCCAAATTGAAGCTGTAATGAACTCCAGGCCTTTATCCCGAATGTCTAATGATCCTCAAGATATGGAAGTTCTCACTCCAGCACACTTCTTAGTGGGTGGTCCACTCACGGACTTGTCTCAACCACCACTACATGGTAATTTTGACAGGCTGAGCCATTATCATCAAATTCAACACGTGCGAGATCTCTTCTGGAAACAATGGAAGAGAGAATACCTCCACATTCTTCAGACAAGAAATGTTTGGAAATCAAAAACCCCAAATATAAAAATTGATGACATCATCCTCATGTATGAGGATAATACACCACCTTTGCGTTGGCCGATAGGGAGAGTCATAGATGTCCATCCTGGGGCAGACGGACGAGTACGAGTAGTTTCAATACTTACAAAAGGAAGTGTTATCAGGCGACCAATTTAAAAGGTTGCATTGATTCCTAAACAGTAATTTTTTTGTTTAAAAACATAATAATGTTAAATTTTGTATTGAATCTTAAAAAAAGAGGTTTGTCTCCTTTAATAATTTTTGCTATCAAACCTACCCATTTTAATTTTATCTTTGTTAAATATCAATTCAGAATCTTAATCAATTTAACGATTTTTAAAGTTTTTGTAAGACTTTCAAGGCGGGTGGCATGTTTAACTCAGCATATTTTTTTATTTTTTATGTCTGAACCATCAAATTATTCTAATTATCATTTTTCTTTGTCTATTCTATATTATTAATAGAACAATCTAAGCACATTCCTGAATGTCATATAATGCACTCATTTTCAGATCAATTTATCTTTTGCATTTGATGCATTTCATATAATATTTCAATTGTGCTACATTGTATCCCATATAAAGTAGCTACATTGCACTACTCTTCATCAATTCTCAGAATGGAATTTAAAAAAATACTTGTCATAATAAGCGGAATTATTGGCGTAGGAGTCGCCTTCAATTTCATTATGAAAATTGTATCTTGGTACCGACTTCTAAATTCGTTGGGGCTATGGAGTTTCTTTTAAATTAAATACAATTTTTTTTTACTTGCTGTCCGACCGTTGAAGAGTAAAGATCCATTTAAATAAAAATATGTAAAATAAAAGTTTCGATTAAAGATCTATTTAAATAAAAATATGTAAAATAAAAGTGTCTTTTTTTTTGAAACAACAAGGTGTATCCCCATAAACAGTTAGTATTTTATATTAATTTTTTTTTTGTTATATTTTATGTTAATCAGCTTGAATTAAGCCAATAAATATATAATGTCAATGGACAACCAACCAACTATCCTTAGCCTAGGTGCCTACATTCATGATTACTTCAATGAATTTGAATAAATATTTTTTTAGTAGGTAGTACATATATTTGTATATAGAATCTTTTATTTCTATAAAAATAGTTCCTTAGTTTCAATTTCAATTTAAGGTTCTTAACAATAATTACCGCTTAATTACTCAACATAATGTTTATTGGCAAAGCAGGGACTGGGTTTAGAGAATATTTCCAAACCTTTCCATATTTTTATAAAGCATCACGATAAATTGGATGATACCTACACACCAATTGGATGGTATTTTAAAAAAATAAATATATGCCCTTTTCGAGTTTAAGTGTACTCGCATACATATCCATTAACAGTCGATCTCGTACTGTGGAAGTGTGTAGACGTTTTCGGCTTCCCAGTTTATTCAAAGTAATTATATCGGAGTGACTAAGTCAAGTTTTATTTAAACCAAGCGATCCTCAATAGCACAGAGGAAGAGGTGACAGACCGACAATCGAAGGTAGTGGGTTCGAATCCCAGTTGGGCAACAATAATTATTTAGCTGCTGTTTCCACAATCGCGAAGTCGAAAACTTCATTGAGTGGGAAAAGCAGCAAATGCAAGCCAACAACACCGCGGGGACATCGAAAGGTGTCCCAGCAACAACAATGAAGCTAACTATGGTACCACCAGCCAAAGCTACGGTCAGTGCCGTAGCAGCAACAACAACAACCAAGCAAGCGATGGCACCAACAGCCGATGTCAAAAACAAGAGGAGGAAGAAGATAAGCTGTGCACCGAACCTCGTTAAGCACCGCTCCACCACCACCTCAGCCCAACTGCCAGCCGGGGTGAAGGAACCGGCGCGCACAGCTAAAACTACAGCAGCAGCAAAAATTCAAGAACAACTGGATACCTCGCCATCCGACGATGACATCGAATATATGTCAGAGGGTTTCGAGGGACTATTCAGAACAGGGGATAGTAATAGCAACCTGATTGTGGATATAACTTCACCAGAGGCGTCCTCCGAAGAAGAATGTGAGGCGCAAGAAGTATTGGACG
This sequence comes from Dasysyrphus albostriatus, assembly GCA_946251815.1. Taxonomy (NCBI): domain Eukaryota; kingdom Metazoa; phylum Arthropoda; class Insecta; order Diptera; family Syrphidae; genus Dasysyrphus; species Dasysyrphus albostriatus. The sequence continues at coordinate 104,491,087 of OX276335.1, read as the reverse complement.
AGCAGGCCATCAGCCAAAAATTGATGCCATTCGGGGGGGGGGGGGAGATGGAACGACTCAATGCCATCTTGACCCCCTGATACAAGCTCTGAAAAATAAACAAGAAGCTCGGCGCGAAAGAGAAAAGCAGGAGTGTGAGCAGAAAAAAGTGGTACAGGCCCCAAAAAAAGTAGCGCCACAGCAAGAGCTGCCACCGTAAAACAAGCAGCAGGATGTTAATCCAAAAGAAACACAGCAACAACAATAGCTGCCAATTGAACAACAACAGCAGCAGCCGAAGGAGCAACGTCAAAAAAAGCAAATTCAACAGCAACAACAATAGCAGCAGCATCAAAAACCACAGGAGTGGAGTCAGCAGCAGCAGGGAGTACACCAGCAGCGCCCCAAAATAAAAAAAGAAAAGGTGCCACCAATAAACACCTATAAAATGGAGCTACAGGAAACCATAGACCTGTGTAAGTCGGCCATAGGCCAAAATTTTTTTATTAAAACATTAAGTAAAGATAGACATGCTATCCACTGCTCCACAGTGGAGCAGCACAAAATTATTAAAGAGTTATTGAAAAAATCCACGACTGAGTTCTTCAATTTTACCCCCAAAGTGGATAAGTACCAAACGGTCCTCTTGAAGGGCATAGATTCCTGCACGGAACCACAGGTGCTCTTTAATGAGCTCCGTCAAAAAGCGAGCGACGATCTCGACTTTAACGAGGTCAAGCCATGAATGAATGAAGGATTTGGGGTATAAGTGCACTGCGACCATTAAGATCTATTGTGCCCCCGTCTCGAGCTGGATGAGGTGGCTCATACTACAGCACGTTCTCCAAGTTTGTTTCCTTGAGGAACTTGAGAATTTGGAGTGTTTTTAGGGATGGTAGTTCGCTCTCCTCTATCTGGTGATTTCCCAGATACCTGTGTCTTTGATGCACGAGTGCATCACATCTGTCTCCTCATGAGCATTGCAGAATCTGCACGCGGCGCTGTTCTCTAAGCCAAGAATGTGGAGGTGTCTCCTAAGTTTACAGGGGCTTGTGAGGAGACCCGTTATGATTCTAAGTTTGTTCCTGTTTAAGCTCATGCAGGGCTGGAATCGTTCTTTGTTGTGATGCCCAAGCAGAAGTTTGGCCTGTCTTAGCTTTGGGAGTTCGTTCCAGATTTTTGATCTTTTCACCTCCTCTTCTGTTTTGATTTTATGTTTTATCACGTTCTCTCCTATTCCGCAATAAGGCTCTGGTGCACTTCATCTGGATCGGATTCGCTAGGAGAGAGGTCTATGCCCTCCATCTCTTTGCTTATCCGACTTCCTGCATCCATTGCCAGTGGTGTTATCTGGCTCTGGATTGTAGTTATGGAACGGGTTGGGGTATGGGGTGTGATTTGGGTTTTTTGTGAGGGTTCAGTTGGTTGGAGAGGTTGGGTTTGCTGGGAAGTTTGGATGGTGTTGGGTGTGTTGGGAATCTGGGCTGTGTCAGGATTTTTGGGGTGGGGTATCGAGGGACTGGAGAGGTAAGTGTCCTTGGTGTTTTTGACTGAGGTGGTACCAGAAGTTTTCTTCCTTGGGGGCTCATGGTTGGGGGCTGCTGCCTAACGGAGACCTGTGACAGCTATCTTCCCGAACTTGTAGTGGAGCTGGTGATCTGCCTTCACTATTGCCTCTGCTGACTGACCGTCAATGCCGATCACAAACAGCTGACCCTTACCCTCGATCTTGCTTTTAAGTACTTTCCACGCTTTCACCGTCAGACCATCATTTTGGGCCTCTATGAGCGACAAGGATTTCTTATCGTCTTGCCCCGTGCTCCTAGGCAAGACCAGCGTGATTGTGTGCATTTTCGGGATGTTATCTCCCAAGCATGCCATTAATTCACTGCCTTTCCAGGTTGCCAGTTTTGAGGCTTGCTCTTTTAGCCAATCTGCTGTGTTCTGGCCAGCACAATCGACTAGAAGTAGCCCAGTTCTAAAATGCAAGCCGTTGAATTAGAGCTTGTGCGTCCACCCAAGAGAGACCTCCTCAATTATTGCTTCTTCCAGTGCTGACAGCTCATCAACACTAAGAGTTACCTGAGGGTATTCCCTTGGTAGAACCGCAATTCTCACACTGATTGCCGCACTTGCATAAGAGAGCCTTTGTTCCCCAGCTTCAGAAACAGCGGTGCTTGTTCCCGCTGCGACGTCCTTGAGGGGTGGGGTTATATGATGGCTTTTCCTCTTACCCTGAACGTCGGTTGAAGAATCTGCCTTCTTTTCATCTACCTTCTTCCTTGCTTCCTGCGGGGACATCCCGTCAGAAAGAAATCGAAGGTACCATTTCGAGGACGCACCCCGGGTCAAGCCATTCGCTACAGTCAGAGCTAGACGGGAGAAGCGGTCTTTGCCATTCTTCCTAGTTCAGCTATCGCTCAGCAAAAAACTGGATAGGTTGAGGGGTATCTCCGTCCTCAACTACCAGGTTATTACTTGGGATAAATTAAAGAGACGCGGTGACATGCTTCAATGCATGTGCTGCCAAAGGTTTGGCCACGCTGCAGCAAACTGCGAAATGCAGTCACGCTGCGTTAAGTGTGGTGAGGACCACTCGGTGAAGAACGGGTCGAAGACATGACCTGCTTAAATGTGCACTTTGCGGAAAAGAGGGGCACCCTGCTAATTATCGGGGTTGCTCAGCTTTTCAGCAAATAAGAAATAACAAAGCGGCTAAGCAGACAGCGGTAGACATACGCCCATCAACGCGTGCTCCTACAGCAACGCCTGTTAATCCACAAATTTCCTACGCCCAAATGGTGGCAGGAAAGGGAAAAACGGTACAGCCTGAAGCTAAGGCAGCCCAACTGGCCGGACGCTCAGGCCGAAATAAGAAGTATGTTGCTGGCAATTCAAGGCCAGTGGACAGGACTTCACAACCAGATAAAGGAGCAGGCGACTAGGGTAGACTATCTCTACTCTGTTTTGCCTAGCTTAACGCAAATTAGAGGTTAAAGGCGCGCTATCGGAGAGGCCCCTTAGGATCCTTGCTGTGAATGTAAATTCCCTGATTAGGACCGAACGTAGAGCTAATCTTTTCCAATTGTTGAAAGACCAAAGTCCAGATGTGTTTATGGCCAGCGAAACTTAGCTGAACCAGAAACATAAATTGACTAACAACAATTACAATATCGTTAGAAGAGATCGACCCAACTCCACTCAAGGGGGGGGCGTCGCAATCTTCATACGAAAAGGCATTAATCATAAAGTAATATATAATAGTGATCTGCGCAGATGTATTCCTCTCCAACAGGGGAAGCGAATGTATGTGATTGCGGCTTATGCACCGGAATCACCTCAGCCAATTGATTTTATGACAGAACTTGAAAAACTTTTCGAAAGGCTACGCTTGAGCTTGGAAGAAAATTACTTTCTCATGGCAGGTGATTTGAATGCCAAACAACTAGGTTGGGGAAATCAAATTCATAATAAGAGTATATGAGTCAATACAACACTGAATATGGTGTCGACCTGCTGGCTACGGATCGGCCATCGTTTCCAAGAAGCGATGCCTATCTGGATCTATTGCTAATAGACGCAAGACTGACAATTACTGACACTGTGGGTCAAAGACCAAGAAACTGTTTACGAACGATCGAGTACGACAGTGATCACTGCGGAAAGAGCTCGTGGAGTTGGATGAGTATGTACCTGTGCATACTTACAATTACAGTAAGGTGTGCTGGCCACGCTTTACCAACGCCTTATCTTGCGAAATAGTTCGAAAAACATATCCCCACCAAATGACAGGAATTTGACAAATAACGAAATAGACCAATACCTAGAACAAATGGCAAGACAATCAAACGAACAATGAACAGAACAATACCGAAATACAAACAACGGGACGCAACCGATATGTAACGGGACGTGATCATTGACGCATTACACTGACAAAAAAGTGGACTGCTGACAAGACTAAAACTCTTGTACCGACGGTTTACTGTCCCTCACCATCTGGAGGTAAGGACACTGAAGTCGTCGATCAAGAACATCAACCAACTAATTAAAGAGAACTATCGGTTGTCAATTAATTTGTATTGGGATAGCAAAATTCGGGCCGTTAACTCTAGCGACCCGAGCATGTTTCCCCAAATTAACAAGATATTTAGAAGGAATGATCAGAACGATCTTCCTTGTCTCAAGCTTCAGAGAATGACAAACAACAGAGACGTACTTCTGACAGCAGGAATTAATCCAGAGGACGCCATCTTGGACGATGACCTCTTTATTGTCGAAGATCCACAAGAGAAAATGGAGGCTGTGGGGCTGCTATCCAGCAAGTGTACAAGGTGAATGCGTGCATTCGCCCCAATCATGACCTGGAAAACAGAGCCTTGCTCCACCACTTCTAACTTCGGAATGACATAATGCAATGGGGATCAGAGAACCTTGGTTTCACCGGGTTCAATGAAGATCATTTGGCAAACGCCATAATCGCCGAGCGAAATGGGCCCAGTTCCCTGTTAATTACGAAGGTGGAGCTACAGCTCATCTCCGATTCATTAAAGAAGAAGGATTCAGCAGGAGTCGATGGCATATCCAACGTTGTACTTCGACATTTACTTCAAGAAGCAGTAAATATTTATACCACTCTGTTTAACAACGCTCTGAATAATGCATATTATCCAGTGCGTTGGAAAACAGCTGTGGTGCATCCTCTCCCGAAAAAGGGAAAGGACAACTCCAATCCGGCGAATCTCCGGTCGATAAGTCTTTTTCCGAGTAACAGCAAAATATTCGAAAAAGTAATCAATATAGCTCTGTCTAAGTGGGCAGAGGACAATAATATCATACCGGACGATCAGTTCGGTTTTAAGGCGGGACATGACACCATTCCTGCCGCGTCTAAACTCGTTTCTGATGTCCAATGGAACAAATCTAAGAAGCAGTGTACGGGTGCCTGTCTGGTTGATTTGGAGAAGGCCTTCGACACCGTATGGTTAGAGGGTCTTTATCTAAAGCTGACCAGACTTGGCATTAGTAAACCATTATAATATATGCTTTATGATATGCTCAATGGTAAAAAGTTTGTTGTCAAAAGTTGTCAAAGTAACTTCTGCCACAACCTTTACTCGCGGATTCTATTCAGCCTTTATACCAGCGATTTGATAGGTAGTCTAACTCAGGCAATTGCGTATGCCGACGATCTAATTGCGTACAGAACAGCTCCAAAAGTCGAGGTCATCAGGATTCTTTTGCATCCTGACTTCGAGAAGATTCAGCAATATTGCGATGACTGGAAGTTGAAAATCAACTTTCAGAAATCAGAAACTATCTTGTTTAGGACTCCGTTGCGTGGAGCCACAAGGGATACGAGAAAGAACTGGCGCAAGCTGGTGATCGTAGGGCCAATAGGACATCCACTGGCGAGTAAAAGTGTAGTAAAGTACCTTGGCATCTGGATGGATCAGTATTTGTATTTCGACAGACATATAAATGCTGCTTTGGCCAAGGCTAGGGGAGCTTTTGCCCTGACGAAACGGTTGTTTTATAGCAGCCGGCTTGACAGCAGGGTGAAGGTGATTTGCTACATGGCCCTTATACGGCCGATGATTGCCTATGGACACCCGGTTTGGTTCAACGTTGCCCCATCTCAAATGGAAAAGATTCGGGTGTTTGAGAGGCAGTGTCTTCGACGCTGTCTTGGATTGCACAGAACACCAGAGTCGGAGTACAAACATTACTATTCCAACCTGGTTCTATACAACAGGGCCAACATAAACAGGATAGATAATTTCTTGCTGCAGCTTATTCGAGGTCACATTGCAAGAGCAATGTCCCCGTCTAACAGCTTAATTTTCGGCTTATTACGAATATAACGAGAGTGTGCGTCTAAGCGGTTTTATTTCGCCCGATGCATTCCTCCATCTAGACAGTCGAGGGCTGATCCAGGATAGAGCGGCGTTTCCGCTAATCTACCACGTCGGCCGTAGAACTGTAGATCGGCGGCTCTTTACGGTTGATACGTCCTCGCACAAGACGGAGCTGAGCACCTTCGGTTCAGTAGGACTGTGTCCAAACGGGACCGAAGAGATAGGGAAAAGCAGGAGAACCAGTTCTGGTGATTAAAACATGAAGAATGAAGTTCCTTCAGATGTTTAAAAGTTTTCCTTGATTTTTCTCTGTCATGGCCGACTTACATAGGTTTAGGTAGTTAGTTTTAAGTAGGGACAGTCAGGGTGGCACCAACAAAAAATATATATATATAAAACACAGAAAAACACAAAAAATTTATAAAATGTACAAAAATACAAAAAAATTATAAAACCGGAAAATGCTTGCTGTGGCTGTTCTTGTTTGTAAGTAGTCTGTAATTAGCTTATAAGTAGTTTGTAATTAGTTTATAATTAGTTGTAAGTAGTTTTAAGTAGCTTTAAGTAGTTTTAATTAGTTTTAATAAGCTTTAATTTAGTTTTATGTAGTTTGTAAGTTTTATATAAAACCAAAAAGATAAAGACAATGATACCGATTTTTTTGTTAATTCTTCTCTGTAAAAATAAAACCGACCTGGATTTAGTATCGAGATAGTTCTTAGGCCGAAAGGCATTAGCATTAAGTTATTATAGTTTAACTTTGAGCGCCCGACTGGGGCCAGTAAGTTAGTTTTAAGATATCGATAAGTAGACTAGTTTTAATGAATTTTTGTCTAGTTTTAAGATAGTTTTATGAAAATTGAAAAATAAAAATTAATTTATATATAAAAAAAAATACATATCCATTAAATGTCCTGAAATACCTCCTGAACAAAAATTCTTGTTTAAAAAATAAATAAATAGGTATGTCTTCATCGCAACTGCAAACAAATAGCTTAATCTGGGAACCTATCTACAGTTAAAAAGATCAGGTTGAGGCATCTATTTAAGTTATTTTAGCATTTAACCATATACATACGTACCTACACAAATACGAAATTAAGTTATTTTATAATTTTATTTTATATTAAAGAATAGAAAGCCCATGCCTAATGAATTAAGTACCTACGTAATTTATTCGTATCCTTAAGAAATTGTAATTATGTATGTTCCTATTCATTGAATTGAAAAAGATCAATCTCCTACAAAATAACACCTATTCATTCTACTATTTCCTTTTCCACATTGTAAATGGAAATAATTACCTATTAGATATTTTGTTTCTAATTAAACAAGCACTCATTAACGTATGCATCTTTTTAAAACAATTTTCAACGTTTCCTTAATAAATAATCATCAAATACAATACAACATACACATTAAATCTTCCATAACCAAAATCAAAACGGAGAAGTTTTTCAAATTACAAACTTTTCCCGCATACTTACAAACTACGATACTACATACATATGTTCATAGGAATACCTAACTAATTATTATTCTCAAGCAGCAGATCGAAAAGAAGAAGAAAAGTAAAAAACAACACGAAAAACCACAAGAATGAATATGACACTTAAAAATAATAACCTACCCACCCCACCGACTGTGTATCAACCAACAACACGAACGGTGGGCGGCGCAGCGTGACTTACCTACCTAAAAAATCCATCAACATTTGTTTTCATTTTTGGAGTGCTGAGAGGCGATCCTCCCATATCCAATGCATTCTTACGACTGAACTTATAAACATGTAATAGCAAAGGGGCTGGTGAAACATCGATGTTGATGATATTACCATAAAGTTTATATACAAAGATGCTAGTAACAAAAATTAAACTTTATAGGATGTATATACGAGTAGATTTTAAGTATCGTATCCTTTCATATCTTTATATACATATGTGAATATATCATTCTTCGTTCAAATGAGATTACGTTCTTTTTTTTTGTATGTCATATATATGTTAAATAAACAAAGAGAACTTACCGAACTCCGCAAAGATGATGTGCACAGCAGCCTTGATGGTAGTTGGGCACCAATTTGTGTACTTTTCTAAATTCGGACGAACAAAACCTTAAAACTTGAGCGAGGATTGATGATACGATGAGTGATTGGATGAATTATTGTTATACGTTAACTGAGTTTATAATATTAATTGAAAGTGGATTTTATCGAACTAATCGTATGATGATGTAGATTAAAGATGATGTGGAATGTAATTTGGTGGTCTGAGGCAGTGTTGCCCCCCTTAGTGATCAAAAATGTAGTGTTTTGGATGGGTTGGGGTTAAATTCTGCCAAGGTGAAAATTCTTTTTGCTAGATTCTGCTTTTCAAAATTCTGCTTTCAAAATTCTGTTTGTCAAAATTCTGCATTTCAAAATTTTGTTTTTCAAAACTCTGCCAATAACTTTCAAACCATTTTTTTACTGTTGAAAAAGTGGTGTTGCTGATTTTTTTATATTCTTCTCTTTTTTACTTACATTAATTCGTCAAAATCCATCTAAGATACCATTATAAATTCCTAATATCTAAGTTTAATCAAAAATATGACCTACTTCAATTTCTAATTAAGTTATATTATGCTAAGTTCCCACCAAAACAAAATTCGATTTTTGATATTTTCAATTGATGGAACAAGATTTCATGAAAATTTCATCGAAATTTCAAATGAAAACTCCAGATTTCAACAAAATCTTATGAAATACTTTGAGAAAAAGCAGAATAGGCAGCATTTTATTTTTAAAAATGTCATATGACAGAATTTTGAACAACAAAATTTTTAAAAGAAGAATTTTGACAGACAGAACTAGTAAACAGAATTTTGAAAAACAGGATTTTTTTGAAAAATACTGAATTTCGAAAAGCAGAATTTTGAAACCAGAACTGCGACCCGCTTTTTTCATTAAGTAACTTTCACGCTTATTTTATATGTTTTGCATAATTTCATTCCAACAATAAATTAATTTGATTCCCGGAGAAGGAAAAGGAATGTAAAAAAAAATTGCAGCTTAAATCTTTTTTTACAAATCTTGGAAAGCATTTTAATTTTTAGTAAGAGTAAAAAAGGGTATTAGACTAAAGAATGGTCTTATATTATTTTAAATGTCTCCATTTTGAATTAAAAATAAATTATAACTTTCCAAAAAATTTTTTTATGAATGAAAAATTTACATTTTGTGAAAATGTAGTGATATGTTAATATTTTACGAATTTACATAGAGACTTTTTGAAGAAAATAATTGTAGCAAAAAACGCTACAGTTGTAGTAGGGGGGCAACACTGGTCTGAGGATGTCAGTTTAGGAAAACTGAGTTTGGATGTTTTGTACCTAGGTGGTATAACACCAGACCCCGATGATGATAAGACCAGTGCTCATGCACGGCCTTGATTTTGATCGTGATGGTGTCTGGTGAAGTGTGACAAGTTAAGCTTTCACGTATGAAGAAATGGAGTGGTCTTGGCAACTATTACAATTTTTGGCGGGCAGTTTGCCAAGATAACCTAATCAAAAGCAATTATGTAAATGATAAGAATTTTTGCAAAAAAAAATAAATTGATCTGACGAGGATCATTTACCAATTGTTTTGGAACAGGCTGATCTTTGGAATCGGCTTCAATCTCTTAATGGGAAAACAAGACTGTTTTCGTGATCAGCCACTGATAACGAGTTGTTTCGATGATCTCGAGACTGTGCACGATTCCAGAATATGGTTGTGGTTGATCAATTGATACTATTTGAACAGCAGAGATCAACGTGGCCACAAAGTCTGCGCAAAGACAGCTTTGTGATACTATTGGGTTGCTTGATATAGCGTTTTAGATGGGATCTTTGATTTTGATCGCAGTGATTTGGCTTTTCTTGGTTGTAGCTTTGGTTTAGTTTGGGTAATGGTGATGAGGCTGCTATCAAGGGATGCAATCAAGCGCGTAGCACAACCACACCAAGCTGAAGGTTTATTTACTTCTAACCCTCGATGTTCTTGAGGTTATAAATAAGTTAAATATATAAGTTTAGGAGAACTTTACGATTATCTAAACTTTCTAATTGCGCGATGAACTGGTTTTCGCTCCAAAGGTCTACCATATGCGAGAGTTGGATAAGAAAAGATTGAAGATCGGAAATGCAAATATGCGTAAAGAGAAATTATCACAGCTGATTTTGATTTTCAGTGCATACAGAATTCCGTGCGCACACTTTGGTCTCAGTGCGGACGACTTTGGACGTATTCAACGACGAAAAGTGTTTAAGCAATACTTCGATTTATCAATTTTAGTGAGTTATCCCTTGGTTCACAGAAACTCATTATAAACTATTTACAACCTACTTATCAACTACTTACAGACTAGAACAGCCACAGGAAGCATTTTCCGGTTTTATAATTTTTTTTATTTTGTTGATTTTATTATTTGTTTGTGTTTTTGTATGTTTTATATATTTTTTTTTGGTGCCACGCTGACTGTCCCTGCTTAAACCTAACTACCTAAGCCTATGTAAGTCGGCCATGACAGAGAAAAACCAAGGAAAACTTTTAAACATCTGAAGGAACTTCATTCTTCATGTTTTAATCGCCAGAACTGGTTCTCCTGCCTTACCCTATCTCTTCGGTCCCGTTAAGACACAGTCCTACTGAACCGAAGGTGCTCAGCTCCGTCTTGTGCGAGGTCGTCTCGACTGTAAAGGAGCCGCCGATCTACAGTTCTACGGTCGACGTGGTAGATTAGCGGAACCGCCGCTCTATCCTGGATCAGCCCTCGACTGTCTAGATGGAGGAATGCATCGGGCGGAATAAAACCGCTTAGACGCACACTCTCGTTGTATTCGTAATAAGCCGAAAATTAAACTGTTAGACGGGGACATTGCTCTTGCAATGTGACCTCGAATAAGCTGCAGCAAGAAATTATCTATCCTGTTTATGTTGGCACCGTTGTATAGAACTAGGTTAGAATAGTAATGTTTGTACTCTGCTGTTCTGTGCAATCCAAGGCAGCGTTGAAGACACTGCCTCTCAAACACCCGAATCTTTTCCATTTGGGATGGAGCAACGTTGGACCAAACCGGGCATCCATAGGCAATCGTCGGCCGGATAAGGGCCATGTAGAAAATCACACTAACAAGATAGTTTCTGATTTCTGAAAGTTGATTTTCAATTCCCAGTCATCGCAATATTGCTGAATCTTCTCGAAGTCAGGCTGCAAAAGAATCCTGATGACCTCGACTTTTGGGGCTGTTCTGTACGCAATTAGATCGTCGGCATACGCAATTGCCTGAGTTAGACTACTTAACAGATCGCTGGTATAAATGCTGAATAGAATCGGTGAGTTGACCGCTCACTGTTGAAGACCATTTTTAATATTAAATAAAAAAATTAAAAAAATATTAAAACGATCAAGCGCGCTACCCTCTAGACCATTCCTAATTTAGAAGACTTGTATACAAATTTTAATGTATTGATACACTTCACGTATACAACTTCACAGCCTTTACAATTTCACTAGCAATATAAAGGTGTAGTAAAGGCCATGTGTTGGATTTATAAAAAAAACCTCGAGATTTTAATCAAAACTTATTACACTATACATTTAAAGAAAAGTTTACTTCTTTATTCTTGGTACCTTTGTTATTTTTAAGTGTGAATCAATTGATTCCTTAAATGTGCAAGAACATACGAGCTTGTGATTAAACCTCTAACATTTTTTTTCAAGAATTCTTATGCCAGGATCTTTAAATAAATAAATGAATGATTTTTGAAGATCGAAAGAATTTCTTCCATTTCTGGTCGTTAAAAAGAAAAACATAAATTCTAACAATCATTCTTCTCGTTATTAAATTTTAGGTAAGCGATTATATATTTATATAAAGTTAGCTTTAGAAACAACTTAAATTATAACAGCAAGTACGTGCGATCCATTTGTGTTTAACATTTAACATCTCTCACAAACAAAACGAAATAACTTACGAAAGAAGGCAACAATTTCAAAAAGTTTGCTACCAACATTTTATAAAACCTTATATTTCCTTAAGCAGGGCAATATCTGTCACTCTAAAACGAAATAGCTTACGAAAGAAGGCAATCAGTTGAATTGATATGCAACCCAAATTTTATAAAAACTATCTGTCAGAAGCAAAACGAAATAGCTCAGGAAAGAGGGCAGTCATTTCTTAAAGTTTGCTACCAACATTTAATAAAGCATTATATAACCTTACGCAGGGCAATATCTGTCACTCACAAAATGAAACAGCTCACGAAAGAAGGTAATCATTTGAATAAATTTGCTTACCACATTTTATAAAAACTATGAATAACTATATGTCAGAAGCAAAAGGAAATAGTTCACCATAGAAGGTAATCATTTCTAATTTTCTAAGACTAAGTTGCTATACTAACATTTTATAAAAATTATATATTTCTTTACAGAGGGCAACATTTGTCATAAGCAAAGCAAAATAGTTCAATAAAAAAGGCAATTATTTCAGTTGGTTTGTTTTAAACATTTTCAGCCGTATTTATAAAGAAAATTTAAAGGCTTCGTAACTTTAAAATTGAATAATACAGTTTCTGAAAACAAACATCAAAGCATCAGAAACCAAAATGGAATCATGTTTCATTTCGTTTGCATTTAGTATACCAGTTGCTTCTCTTTGCATTTAGTATACCAGTTGCTTCTCTTTCTTTCTTATAAATACATGTGCTCATCTTTTGCTTGCATTTGTTTGCAAGCTGTCAAAAAACAGCTGAAAAGAACATGTATTAGTGAGTTTTCTCACGTTACGTTACATTTCAATCGTTTACTTAAGTAGCAATGGAAAATTGATTATAGATGAGAATTTAAGTATCGTTATTTAAAGGCAACTTACATTTTTAAGCAAACTTAACTAAATGACCTCTAAGAGGCATTTTAAGAAAATCTAATAAATTCGGCTGTTTATCTTTCCAAACAAATTACAAAATTCCTGTTGATCGGTATAAAAAAGATATAAAAGATTTAATGTCGAATTCATTACGTCCATTTCGGAAGGAAGGGTTGGAAGATATTTGCAAGAAATCAATTTTTGGATTATGTGTGTGCCAATTGAATGTAGATTTAAGGCAAAAAACAAACAAATGAAAATATTCAAAAGTGCATTCATTTTTTTCGCGTAGTTCTGTAAGATTAAAAACAAATGTATTTACGAGCAAATTTTTAAAAAAATAAGCAAAACATAGTTATTTTTATTCATTAAAATTAAAAAAAAAAATAATACTATTTCAACCAAGAAACACATCAATCGAGGAACACATCGGCGAACGCGCAGTTTATGTCGTTAGTCAACTTTGGGCACTTGAAATTTACATTGATAATTTGATTACTTTTTATTAATTTTTCACTACTTCTTAGTAATTAATTTTTTTTTTATAACATATGTATTTGTTTTTAATCTATTGAAATAAATGACGAAAACTTTCGAATATTTGTCTAACCTGCTGCAGAATACTTTTAACTACAGTGAAATGTCAAATTTTTCAGCTGTGTGTTACAAGCTTTTTTAAGCAAGCCGTATATTAAATGTTTTTATTTACTTTCAGTAAAACAACTTGGACAAGCCTTAAACAGGCCTTTTCATACTAAAGCATACAAGTCTAGTATACACCTTGCCAATTTCAATTTTAAAGTCACTAAACAGGCTATTTGCAAACATTTATATTGGAAAACGGTTGGCTAGTGTAATAAAGCCTTATTTAAGTTTTATTTCAGCTATAGCTAACCATACTCGAAAAAATTGGACCTTATACAAGTTAAGTTGTTAGTTGGGAGGCTTATGCTGATAGTTATCATTTCAACATCCGAGAAATTTTTTCTTTCACCCCCCCCTCCTTGGCCGTCTTACTCGGCTCAACGGCCCCTTAATATCACCATCGCTCTTTCACTTACTACAGATGCCTCCCATGCCACTCCATTAAAAAAAAAACTTTATTCTTCATATTTAAATTTCCTTTGAAGTTGTCTTTACTCTTTACATTACGTTACTCTTTAATCATTATTAAAAAAAAAAATATCAAAACAAAATAAGCTCCCCGGAACACCTTGCTTAATTCCCTTAATGTACGAGTACTCGTATTTACCTTGCTATATATTGAGCACGATGAGTCGAATATGGTTCAATATCTCCAGCTTATGGCCCCCAGCAACAATAAAAATCAATTTGATGTATATGCAAAAAGAATAAATATAGGTACTTTGACTCACCGTTCTCGTTTGTCCAACCAGCGAAGAAGTGATTTGATTTGATTTGTTTATTTAGCAATATTTAGCTATTTACAACTTACTATTAATAATAAATAATAAAATTAAACTTAAACATATGCATATCTATTTCTTACAAAGTATACAACTTTTTTCTTAAATATTTTCAAATTTGTTTCTGTTTTCAAATCATTTGGAAGCCCGTTAAACAATTTAAGGCCATTATGTGTAAGCATATTTTGTGCTGTTCGAGTTCTAAAATGTGGAAGACGAAAATCTGATCTATTTCTTACATTATGACTATGTACATTACTAACATAATTGATTTTATCACACAAGTAACTGGGAAGCATTCCATTTTTCATTTTAAAAACATAGACTAACACATTCATAATGGTTCTCTGATTTATACTAAGCCATTTTAACATACTTAACATATTTGCAATTGGTGTTAACCAATGACATTTTAAAATTATTGTCATTGCTTTATTTTGTAATTTTTGCAATCTATCTATCATCGTTATATTACCAAGATAAATTATGGTCGAGCAGTATTCAAAATGGGGCTTAATTATTGTATTATACACATTTATTGCACATAAAGTCGACATTCTTTTTCTAATTCTTGAAAAGAAACCAATCTTTTTTCCAATTTTTTTTTGATATATAGTCAATGTGTGTATTAAATTCCAACTTATTATCAAACATAATTCCAAGATATTTTATATTTTCTACAACCTCTAACACCTGGTTTCAATTTTAATTTCAGTCTCTGATTCTCCATTAATAAACATACACTTTGTTTTTCCCACGTTTAAGCTTAATTTATTCATATAAAACCATTTGTTTAGCTCCATTAAATCAAAATTAACCTTTTCAATACATTCTTCAATGCTTTTACCAACAAAATATAATAAACCATCATCGGCAAACAGTTTTAAAAATGAATATCTAACAACCCTAGGCATTTCATTAACATAAATTATAAATAATAATGTTCCCAACACCGACCCTTGCGGAACTCCTAAATTAACATTAATCGATTCGGATACAGCTTCTTCCACCTTAGTTCTTTGCGTACGCCTCTGCAGATATGATTGAAACCAGCTCAGTTCTTTATTTTTCACTCCATATTTGTAAAGTTTTTTTAATAGAATTTCTCTGTCCAAAGTTTCAAAGGCTCTCCTCAGGTCAATAAACACGGCAACTATTTTCATTTTCTGATGTACTGCTGTCTTCCAGTCAGCAATAATAAGATTGATCAGAGATTCAGAGCTGTGTCCCTCTCTGAACCCTGATTGGCTTTCCACAAACAACAGGCTTTCTTCCATGTATTTTTGAAGTTGCTTTTGAACAATTTTTTCCAAAATTTTTCCATCATTTGGCAACATATTTACTGGACGATATTCCTCAGGATACAACGGGTTATTAACTTTAGCGATAGGAACCACCATTGACCCCTTCCAGCAATCTGGGAAAATACCTTCTCTTAGAGATTCATTTACTAATCTGCACAAACCGTCACCAACTATGTGGAATGAATCACTTATCATATTTACAGACAACATATTTGCATCTTTTTTATTTTTCATACTTTTGATAAAAGTCTTTAACTCAATAAAATTAACAAACTGAAACCTAAATGTTTTATCATTGTCTTCAATGTAATCATAATAAGAAACATTTGGAATTAGTTTATTGATTTCAATAACACTCTTGACGAAAAAATGGTTAAGTTTTTCCGCTAGCTGGTGTTTGTCGTCCACTATTACGTTATCAAAATTAATACTTTTAATAGAACTCGTCTTTTGGGTTAACACTAGGGATTTAATTATACGCCACATTGACTTTTGGTCTTTTGCACCCTGAACTTTATTCGAAACATATTTATTTTTGGCTTTATTTATTTCTGCTTTAAACCTGTTACGCGCGACTCTATAATTTTGCCAATCATTAGCTGTATTTGACCAAATGGCCTGATTATATTTTAAAATTTTAGTGTCTCTCATTCTTTTCAGCTCATTACTGTACCATTCGTTTCTATCACAAGCATTAACAGTCTTTGTAATTTTAAGGGAATCAACCGCGCAAGCTATCATATTACAAAAGTTATCCCCCATAATATTAACGTTATCACAGTTAAAGATATTATTCAATAAATCAATGTTCCCAATTAGGTTATCGCAGAATGAAGACTTGCTGTATTTCAGAATTTGTATTTGCTTTTTTACGTTTTTCACTTTGTCTCTTGTTTCTATTGTTATTTCTAAGCTTTCATGATCACTTATTTTCCATTTTTTAACTACCTCAGCGTGAACTCTAAAACTGTTTGTAACGACATAATCAAGTAAAGTACGAGATGTAGGAGTTATTCTTGTTGGTTCGGTTATTAACTGTTTACATGCATTGTCACTAATTACCTGTTGAGCACGAATTTTATAAGTACTGTTCACTAGCCAGTCTATGTTAAAGTCACCCATGAGAACAATGTCTATTCCATACATTACTGTTCGCTCCATTAATTCCTTGAAGCAATCGCAAAAACTTGCTAAAGACGAACTTGGGGACCTATAAAGACCGGCTAATATAAAATTTTGTGAACCTGAAGATACTTTAATAACCAAAATCCACCAATCCATATGTGTTGAAACACTTTCTAAAGTAACAACTTGCCACTGTTCTTTAACATAACAAACAATTCCACCCGTATGGGAAGATACAGAGTTACACCTTACTGTCGTAAAACCACTTAAACAAATTTCAGTACTGTCAATATGTGACGTTACATGTGTTTCCACCACTACAATAAAATCAAAATTTTCCAGATAGACTATGCTTTCCAGCTCACTAAAATTATTTATCAGTCCCTGTATGTTGGCAAAGAAACACCTACAGTTATTTAATTGCTAGTAGGCAATTTTTTGCATCTCACTTTGCATTTTTCTTTGCAAAACAGGACACTTAGAGCTTCTTGTATCGTGATTTACATCAACATTCAGATGAAGGGTATTATTTGCTCTGATACAACTCACGCACTTCGTATTTTCGCTATCACAATCGTTTTTGTTACTATGGTTTCCGGCACATTTTACACAGGTTTCCTCCCCGGTACATTTTTTCGCGTTATGGTTAAAACCCCAGCACTTAAAGCACCTTTTGACGTTAATTTCTTCATTAATTACACATCTGTCCCATTGAATATTTATTCTTTTAGCACACAATAACTCTTCAAATGCTCCACCATCTACTTCCAAAATAGCATTGAACATTTTTTTATTTTTTGGAGACTGATAAACTTTAATGCATTTTACAACTTTGAATACAATTTTATTCTGAGCTTGAATTGATTCAATAATAACATCACTGCTCATCATTTCACTCATGCCGCATACGCGCACTTTAGGATTTCTCATTTCTGGTATTTGAATATCATACTTTTCACTCATTTTCTCTTTGATTGCATTTTGCATTTTTACACTCGATTCATCATTCCCGCACTCAATAGCAATTGCACCATCCCGGCGATTGGAAACACTGCTTACATTGATAGATAGAGATGAAGGGTTAATATTCTTTTTTATTTCTTCCCTTGTTATCGCACTTTCTTGTATGCTTTTGGGCTTTAAGATAACTTGCGGACCCTTTTTTACCTTAGACGCATATGTTTCTTTCTCGTTATGCACTTCTCTATTGGCACTCGCGATCATTACCGGCTTGCATAAATTTTTTATCTCACTCACTTTATCCGAAATTTGTTTCATATTAACCTCCATCATATTTAATAAATTTTCTTGATTTTCTTTAATTGTTTTAATTAACTTTATATGATTTTCATTTAATATTTTAATGAAATCAATGCACTCATCACATAAGTAGAAAATATTAGCTTTCGCATTTAAAACATCAACATCATATTTTGAGAACTCCGCACACGAGCGATGTATTGCTTTGTTACAGAAACCACTACATATCAATGGAGTTTCTTTTTTAAAGTTTTTATCACACTTTCGACAGGAAAATTCCATATCTTTTCACAGTTTATTAACAATTTGAAACTAGTTTTAAACACAAGTTAAACTTCGTTTATTTTCTATTTAGCTTTTTGGTAATAATTTAATTTTAATTTCCGTATATTATTTTGCGACCGATCACTTTGACTCTCACTCTCACTGGCCACTGCTTCCACGATGTGACGATGATGGCAACCCTCTCCAAGACTGACGTGCACTTTTGGCGAACTGCTACACAAATTAAATTTTAAAATTGCTGGTAATTATCAACCCTTGTGCTTCAACACCACAATATATGCTCAACGAGTATATATACCCTCCGAAGATTAAGCCTAGCTTTCAGGATACACTTTTACATATATAAAATTAAGGACAAAAGTAAACTATTATAGAGTGAATCAGTTAATAATTAGGTATCTGTTAGATCCCTTTCTAGAATGACGTTGACTGTCCGATAAAAAAAATTAAAAACAATCGAGCACAGGCTGAGTTTTGAACTCTTCTTCTTCCTCGTTTTATAAGTGGTTATGATCGTCCCTTCGCTTAGCTAATAATTGCAGTTTAACACACAACCACTTCCATTACCAACGCCTTATCGAACGAAATCAGTTCGAACAACATATCCCCACCAAATGACAGGAATTTGACAAATAACGAAATAAACCAATACTTAGAACAAATGGACGAGGCAATCAAACGAACAATGAACAGAACAATACCGAAATACAAACAACGGAACGCAACCGAAATGAACCGGAACGCGACCATTGACGCATTACACTGACAAAAAAGTGGACTGCTGACAAGACTCAAACTCTTGTACCGACGGTTTACTGACCCTCACGATCTGGAGATTAAGACGCTGAAGTCGTCGATCAAAAACATCAACCAACTTATAAAGGAACACTATCGGTTGTCCATTAATTTGTATTGAGATAACAAAATTCGGGCCGTTAATTCCGAGCATGTTTCCGTAAATTAACAAAATATTTGAAGGAATCATCTGAACGACATTCCGTGTCTAAAGCTTCAAAGAACGACAGATAACAGAGACGTACTTCTGACAGCAGGAATTAATCCAGAGGACGCCGCACAGTGGGGCAGAAATGGCTTATCAATGGCGATAATTATAAGTTTTTTGTTGACTTTACCAAAATATACGTTTCGATAGGTTTTTGGTATGCTGAATTCAAATCCTAAGTTAAAAAAAAAAAAAATATACCACTTCAGATTGAAATAATTCCGTTATAAATATTTTATTTTAGTTTTTTGTGTGTTTTTGTGTAGTGAGACATTTAAATTAATAATAATAATAATAAAACCAAAAAAAAAATAAAGACATAGATACCGAGTTTTTTTTTTGTGAAATTCTTCTCGGTAAAAAATAAAACCGACCTGGATTTAGTATTAAGATAGTTCTTAGGCCGAAAGGTATTAGCGTTAAGTTATTATAGTTTAACTTAGAGCGCCCGACTGGGGCCAGTAAGTTAGTTTTAAGATATTGATAAGTAGGCTAGTTTTTATGAATTTTTGTCTAGCTTTAAGATAGTTTTAAGAAAATTGAAAAATAAAAATGAATTATATAAAAAAAAAAAAAAAAAACATTTAAATTAATATAATACACAAAAATCAATACATTGTGATCTCAATGTTTTTCTTATTTTGAACAAATTTGAAAAATTCCTAAATAGTTTTTAGGTAGATTGATCGTAAATAGAACTAAAGTTCTTGAAGCATATCAACAGCAACATTTTTATTGAAGGCATAATATGCATAAGGAACATAGATTTCGAAATCTTAAAAAACAAAAATAAAAAAAATTGTAAAATGGAGCTCAACATTAGAAAAAATCTTTTACCTTTTTTGGGTGTTGTAATTAAATTATTTGTGTAATTATGACTACTCAGAGTCCGAAAAATACTCTATAATTTCAGTCTGCGGTTGGTTATTTAGATCGGGTTGTACAAACATTTCTATAGCTTCAGAATCAAATGGAATTTTCTTCGAAGCTTTGGTTGGTTATGAAAGGATCTGAAGATATTAGCATTCGGTTCATAATATCCGTTAATGTGTCTTTTCTTGAAGTTTTTCGACTGAAATACTCTCTGTACATTTTGAAATCTTTGTTTCGAGCTTCTAATGCTTCTTCATTTAATTCTCCAATGGGCAAAGCACTTTGAGAGACAATTTCATGTTCATGGATCAGAATCTTATGAACTGAAGTGCTCATATAGTACCAAGGGTACAGCAATACAAACAATTTTGCAGTTTCAAAACAATATGTTTTAAATTTTTGAACATCTATATTAAATCCGCTTGAAAGACACTGCAAGATTATGTAAAATCAGATTGACATCTATTCCAGTTATTTCGCTTGATTTGGTATAATTTTTGAAAAAACGCCTGGCCACATTTCCTGTGTTCGTATTGCCATATCCCGGCTTTGGTCGATCAATTTTTAGCGCTAATTCTTTTTCAAATGCCGCCTGAATGCGTAGCTTGTTTTGTTCCACGCAATTTTCTGTATTTTTCGATTTGCACCATTCTTTAACATGCAATTTGTAGGCTATGTGAAGCAGGCATTCAAACATTCTTATCCATGCATGCAAAACGGATATTCCAAAGGATAAAAATTGATCGTTGATGGGAAGTAACACCATTTTTTCAATATTGTTGAAATCCTTGGATGTTGCCTGACAAAGATAACATCTCTGAGCCAAACATTGAAAACTATCAACTGATGTTTGATTGTGTATTCACAGTTTTCAATAGTTACTTTTGTTGGTTGGAGTTCATTTATTTGTGATAGAATGGAATGGTTTTCTCTGAGGACTAATGAATCTGACTCTTTTTCGAAAGTTATCTTTATAGGCCTGCAATACCTAGGTGAAGACGGACAAGGATTCTTCCAAAAAACATTAGTGTTGTTAGATAGTTTAATTGGTACTAAACAAGTTATAAACACAAATTTATCATCA
The DNA here is from genome assembly GCA_946251815.1 of Dasysyrphus albostriatus. Taxonomy (NCBI): domain Eukaryota; kingdom Metazoa; phylum Arthropoda; class Insecta; order Diptera; family Syrphidae; genus Dasysyrphus; species Dasysyrphus albostriatus. The sequence continues at coordinate 104,469,998 of OX276335.1, read as the reverse complement.
ACATCAGTTTTGTTTGCAAACCTTTGATGGTATTCGCTACGCCCCGAACTACCATCAAAACCCACCTTGGAATAAAGCGTAAGCTCATTACAGCTCGCACTATTGAAAACATCTTTTTGTGATGCAGAAAGTCGTTCAACAGTGTGATCAAGTAGGTTCTGAATTGGAATTTCAGCTGTTTGTTCACTCACAACAAGGTTTGTTGGGTAGCACTTCGATTTTTCTTTTTGCACAACTTTGTAAGAAGGCAAAACATCGGGTGCATACTTTCTTATTTTGTTATATTGATCACGAGAGAGTTTTGCTTATATGAGCAATGATAAAGCTTGTCCAGGCGTTAGCATAGTTGTTGAACTTTTTGGAGTATTAGGTGAGGGCGACAAGGATTCTTCTAAACATTCTGCAGTTTGTTTGTCTCCAGCAGCTCGAAAATTCATTTTAGCAGCGAAAACAAGCTCTTCTGTAGAAGTATTTCGAAGGCCAGCTACTCTTTCACGCTTTCTTCGGTTGCTCAAGAGATCAAAACTTGTCTGAGGGCGTCCGGGGGGTAATGAATACACTTTAAATTTCTTCTTTCTTGAAGCCAATGCGCTTCATTTTCATTAAACACTAATCTTGTGCGGTGGCTTTTCTTCCACTTAGATTTAAGTTCAAATTTGAAACGTATTAACTCTTTCTTTAAGTCTGACACGTGATTTTCAGGGCAGTTTGTTTTTGTAACTAAAAATGTCTCAATATCTTCAATTTTTTTCTCTATGGTCTTAAATTTACTTTTAAAAAAGATTTCGCAGAGTTCCTGCCTTTTGCAGAAGAAAAATTGCATGTTGAACCCTTTAATATGATGAAGTGTTAATATTTTGCTTGCTTACTAACACAAAAAATTGAAAATATAATATTTTAGGCAAACATTTTCTACTTTTAACTTTAATTCCAAATAAACAAAATATTGAACTACGAAAATCACTTTTAATCTTGCTTGAATGTTTGCCTAATCGAAAAGTACCGTTATATAAAAAATATTGTGACATTCTGAGGTTCTATTCAATTTTATTTCCAGATTTACGTCTTAATCGAGTTAAAACCAATTATATAATCAAAAACATACCTTATTTAACAAATGTTGTGCAAAACTTTTTTTTAACAATAGATTTTTAAAGTAATAATATAAGCCACTTTTATCGATTAGTTTACCACAGAACACAATTTTAACAATACTGTCTTCTTTGATGCCGAACAGTAAAGTGATAGAACAATGGAATGAAAAAAAGAACTCCTAAATCATGACACATGTTATCAGTTAATCATAACAGTTATTTTCATTGGGATTTAGTACATAAAAAAAAACGACTTCTCGCCGCTTCAGCCAATGCAAGACCCCATAGTGCGCCGTCTTGAACGATGACATCTTCCTTTCCGGCAAGTCTACAAGGTGAATGCATCCATTCGCCCGAATCATGATCTGGAAAACAGAGCCTTGCTCCATCACTTCTACCTTCAGAATGACATCACGCAATGGGTATCAGAGAACCTCGGTTTCATCGGGTTCAAGGAAGATCATTTGGCAGACGCCATAATCGCCGAGCGGAATGGGTCCAGTTTCCTGTTAATTATGAAGATAGAGCTCCAGCTCATCGTCGATTCATTAAAGAAGAAGAAGTCAGCAGAAGTCGATGGCATATCCAATGTTGTACTTCGACATTTACCTGAAGAAGCAGTAGAGACATTTATACCACTCTGTTTAACAATGCTCTGAATAATGCATATTATCCAGTGCGGTGGATGAGAACTGTGGTGCATCCTCTTCCGAAAAAGGGAAAAGACAACTCCAATCCGGTGAATCTCCGGTCGATAAGTCTTCTTCCGAGTATTAGTAAGGTATTCGAAAAAATTATCAATAGTGGGCAGTGGGCAATAATATCATACCGGACAATCAGTTCGGTTTTAAGGCGGAACATAACACTATTCATGCCACGTCTAAACTCGTTTCTGATGTCCAATGGGACAAAACAAAGAAGCGGTGTACGGGTGCCTGTCTGGTTGATTTAGAGAAGGCCTTTGACACCGTATGGTTAGAGGGTCTTAATCTAAAGTTGACCAGACTTGGCATTAGTAAACCACTGTTATATATGCCTTATGATATGCTCAATGGTAGGAAGTTTGTGATCAAGAGTGGCAATGTAACTTCTGCCACAACCTTTAATATTAAAAATGGTCTTCAGCAGGGAGCGGTCCACTCACCGATTCTATTCAGCATTTAAACCAGCGATCTGATAAGTAGTCTAACTCAGGCAATTGCGTATACCGACGATCTAATTGCGTATAGAACAGCTCCAAAAGTCGAGGTCATCAGGATTCTATTGCAGCGTGACTTCGAGAGGATTTAGCAATATTGCGATGACTGGAAGTTGAAAATCAACGTTCAGAAATCAGAAACTATCTTGTTCAGGACTCCGTTGCGTAGAGCCACAAGGGATACGAGAAAGAACTGGCGCAAGCTGGTGATCGTAGGACCAAATGGACATCCACTGGCGAGTAAAAGTGTAGTAAAGTATCTTGGCATCTGGATGGATCAGTATTTGTATTTCGACAGACATATAAATGCTGCTCTGGCCATGGCTAGGGGAGCTTTTGTTGTTTTATAGTAGCCGGCTTGACAGCAGGGTGAAGATGATTCGCTACATGGCCCCTATCCGGCTAATGATTGCCTATGGATGCCCGGTTTGGTTCAACGTTGCCTAATCTCAAATGGAAAAGATTCGGTTGTTTGAGAGCAGTGTCTTCAAGGTCACATTGCAAGAGCGATGTCCTCGAGCAACAGCTTAATTTTTGGGGCTTAACCCAACAACAAATACTACGAGAGTGTGCGTCTAAGCGGCTTCATTCCGCCCGATGCATTCCTCTATCTAGACAGTCGAGGGCTGATCCAGGATAGAGCGGTGGTTCCGCTAATATACCACGTCGGCCGTAGAACTGTAGATCGGCGGCTCCTTTTCAGTCGAGATGTCCTCGCACAAGACGGAGCTGAGCACCTTCGGTTCAGAAGGACTATATCCGGACGGGACCGAAGAGATAGGGTAAAGCAGGAGAACCAGTTCTGGAGGTTGAAAAACGAGCATGAAGTTCCTTCAGACTTTTAATAGTTGACCTGGCTATTCTCTTTTTTGCATGGCCGACTTACATAGGCTTAGGTAGTTATTTTCAAGTAGGAACGGTCAGGGTGGCAAAAAAAAAATATAAAACATACAAAAACACAAAAAAATTATAAAATCAACAAAAATATATAACCGGAAAATGCTTGCTGTGGCTGTTCTAGTTTGTAAGTAGTCTGTAAGTAGCTTATAAGTAGGTTGTAATTAGTTTATAATTAGTTAAGTAAGTAGTTTTAAGTAGCTTTAAGTAGTTTCAATTAGTTTTAGTTAGCTTTAATGTAGTTTATAAGTTTTATATAAAACCAAAAAAAAATAAAGACATTGATAACGAGTTCCTTGAAAATTCTTCTCGGGAAAAAATAAAACCGACCTGGATTCATTAGCATTCAGTTATTATAGTTTAACTTAGAGCGCCCGACTGGGGCCAGTAAGTTAGTTTTAAGATATTGATAAGTAGGCTAATTTTTATGAAATTTTGTCTAGTTTTAAGATAGTTTTAAGAAAATGGAAAGAAAAAATAAATTTGTAAAAAAAAACAAAAAAACCCAAAATTTTTCGCATCGCTGTAAATTGAGTCGCCCATACTATCATCTGTCTGAATTCAACCAGTAACCGATTGAAAGCTGACGACTCTCGAATGAAACGACAAAGCATACCAGGGTTAACACTCGGTTTAAGAAGGGAGTTTCGTAACACATTCGTTTCTTAAGAATGTAAGAACTTAAAATTAGAATGCTGTGGGAGCAATATATTCACGTTTGAAATTGCTTCGGCTCGTTTAAACTGTAAAAAGTCTTGAATTTAGATTGTTTCATTCATAATAAAAAAAACTAAATTAAGACTATAAACTTAATTTAAGAACATAAATCTTGTAATAAGATCTCTTAGATTAAGAATGTCATATTTAAATCAAGCTTGTTGAGCTAAATCTCGGAATATAAATTAAATTTTGGAATAAAATTCTTGTTTCAGGAATAAAAGGTGTCGTTTTTGATATAAATTAAATAAGAATGAAAAAATATAAAAATAAGCCTGCTCGTACTTGAATTCAGCCTACCTTTTTTCCCTGAGTGTATATATTGTAATATTTTCTTAGGTTCGTTAGTAAAACTTTATTCACTTTATTTCAATTCTCCACTTATTTACTTTACAAAATAAAGCACTTTACTTTCTTACACTGTTTGAATACTTTCTAAAGCGAATATAGTTTACTTTCGAGAAAAGCTGAAATTTTAAATGAAATCTAATTAATTACTTGAAAAAAGATAAAAACCACCTAAAACAAAACCACGTTTTATTTCAGAGTAAAAAATTTTGTTCTAGAAACTTTTGACATTTTGTTTTGTCTATAACATCTATTACCTTGTGGCAACGCTACCAATTTTGGTTTTCAGTCATAGTACTTCTCAACATTCCGCCCACCTCGTCCAGTTATTGTGACGAAACATCTGGCCGCACACCTTGTCCATCCGCAGGGTCCTTGTCGATTGGAAGCACGACCAGCTTTGAGATAGCTCGTTTATTTATTGAGGACTGTGTACGGATTGTTGCAACACGCACTAGATCATCTTCTCCAGTATGTACTTCCAAAACACGACCCAGAAGCCATTGGGTCGGCGGTGCGCGTTCATCTCTCACTAGGGGACCAAGTTACCCACTTTTATGTTGGTTTTTGATTGTTGCCATTTGCTTCTCACTTGTAGATTATGCAAATATTCGCAGCTCCACCTTTTCCTAAAATCCTGCTGCATCTGCTGGAATTGTTTCCAGCGTGAGAAACCTGTCTTGATGTCGAGCAAATCCGGTTCCGGAGTGGCAGTAATGGGACCGCCCACCAAGAAATGCCCAGGGGTCAAAGCCGCAAAATCTTCGGGATCATAGGATAAGGCTGACATAGGCCTCGAATTAAGAACAGCTTCAATTTGTTTGAGGACTGTGTAAAACTCCTCGAAAGTCAACGTTGCTTCCCCGATGGTCCGCTTCAGATGGTGCTTCATGCTCTTAACGCCAGCCTCCCATATGACTCCAAAGTTTGGAGAGCCTGGTGGAATAAAGTGCCATGATACATTGTGGCAAGAAACGGATCGTGCACCAGCTTCCAACTGCTTTTGATGAGCCGCTAAGTCTTCTTTAAGAACGGCATTGGCGCCAGCAAACGTCGTTGCACAGTCGCCATAGATGCTAGAGCTGTCCCCTCGTCTCGTTGAGAAAAAAATCGTCGTAAGGCTGCAAGGAATGTCTCGGTTGTCATGTGACTCACGAGTTGTAGATTAATAGTTCTAGAGCTAAGACATACAAAAAGAGCGACCCATCGCTTGTAACTACGATGACCTCGGCCTTTTGTTGTACGAATCGCATAGGGTAAGGCATAGTCTAGTCCATAATGCTTAAACGGAGCAGCAGCTGTGCACCGAGGTGTGGGAAGAATTCCCATAATTTGTGTTGTAGGTTTTGGTTTATGACGACAGCATGTCAAGCATCGACGAATGAACTTCTGTACAGAGGAACGACAATCGATGATCCAATAGCGCCTTGAGAGAAAGTTAATTGTTGATTGCTTGCCACCATGCATAGTGGCGTTATGATCTTGATCAATAAGCAAAGAAGTTAGTTTACTTTCCTTAGGCAAAATGATGGGAAATCGTTCAGACATAGTCAGTAGTGTATTTTTCAGTCTGCCATTCAATCGAATGATGCCATTATCGTCAATCATTGGATTAAGTTTTATTAGCTTGCTCTTTGAGCTGATAGGTTTACCTTGAAGGAGACAAGAAATTTCATTAGAAAAATGTATTTTTTGAACATACCTTATCCAAAACTGTAAGGCAGCTTGTCGCTCAGAGGCTGTGCACCAGGATGATGTAGCATGTGGTTGATTTAGTTTGGTTGCAATATAACGATAGCACCAGCATGTTACTCTTATCAAGGTGTTGATGTCAGAGTATTTGTAGAAAAGCCCGAGTGCTCCCCTATCCTCTGTTAGCTTGGACGGGCCATAAGTAGCAAGAAGTGCTGTTACCTCATACACATCACTGAAGACACATTTTTGTTCAGGCCATTCGCTTTCATATTTTTGTAGCCATGTTGGACCAGACCACCATAAGTCAAGATTTTGAAGCTGAGAAGGGTATACGCTACGAGAGGCTACGTCAGCCTTATTGCTTTTAGTGGGCACATACCTCCAGCAGTTAGTAGTTGTGAGCTCTTGGATTTTGGTGATTCGGTTCGCCACATACTATTTATGTTTTCCTGGGTTTGATCGAATCCAGCTGAGAGCTGTCCTCGAGTCTGACCAGCAATAGGTTGTTATGGATGGCAGTTGTAAGGTATCGAGAACTTTGGATGCAACTTTTGAAGCAAGAAGTGCTCCATTGAGTTCCAAGCATGGAACGGTTATTTTCTTTAAAAGTGCCACTTTAGTTTTCGCCATAAGAATTGACACTTTACACTCACCATCAAATGTTCTCACTCGCAGGTAAGAGACAGCAGCATAAGCAGAGGTAGATGCGTCCGAAAAAAACATGCAGTTGGTAGCAAGAGGTATTTGGAGACAAAAATATCCACCTTGAAACCTTGATGTCCTCTAGTGATGGGAGCTCTTCTCGAAATTTGATCCAGTTTTCCTGATGTGGTTCTGAAAGTGGGTCGTCCCACGATATACCAGATAGCCAAAGTTGTTGTGATATAATTTTGCCTGTAATTACGACGGGAGCCAGTAGGCAAGTTGGATCATAGATTTTGGCAACATCGGAAAGTTGTTGACGTTTCGTGATTGCTTTTGAGACTTTGGTGACGTTCACTTTGTAGCCAATGCAATCAAATTGGCAAAACAAATAGATCCCAAGTGCCTTGGTTTCACGATCTAAATTAAGATCACAACATTGTTCAGTCAATTTATCGTTCATTCTGATACCTTGCAAAAATTCGGTAGAATTTGAGTTCCATTTTCGGAACAGGAAACCTCCTCGTTGCAATAAGTTCTGGAGCTCTAACTGTAGTTGTTGAGCAGACTCAACCAAGTCAGCACCGTGGAGACAGTCATCCATGTAGAATGACTCGCGAAGCACTTTAGCCGCTTGAGGAAATTCAGCTTCTTCATCATCGGCCAGGGTGTGGAGAACTTTGATTGTCACATACGGAGAGCAGTTTAAACCATAAGTGAGAGTAAGCAATCTTTAGATAGCTGGACGTCCTTCTTCATCTTTCCATATAATTCTCTGCATGTCCGCATCATCTCGTTGCACCAGTATTTGTCGATAGCATTTCTCGATGTCTGCCATAAATGCAATTCGATGAGTACGCCATTTTAGGATAATCGCAGACAGTTCACTTTGAAGTTTGGGACCTATATGAAGACAATCATTTAATGTTTTACCAGATTTATACTTCCTGGATGCGTTGAAGACGATTCCCAGCTTTGTTGTCGAACTTGACTCCTTGTATACACTGTGATGTGGAATGTACCAAATCTGTTGCGGTGAAACGTTTTCATAAACAGGTTCCATATGCCCGAGTTGCAGATGTTCGATCATAAATTCATTGTACAGTGTCATCATTTTTGGATCCTTCTCTAGGCGATTAAGCTGATGATGAAAAAGCTTGTAGGCATCTCCTCTCGAGTCTGCCAAATTTGTTTGGTCGATGGAATCTTTGAACGGATACTTGATGACGTAGCGTCCAGAACAGGTCCGTTGTACCGTTTTCTTAAAGAATTCTTCGCAGTAGAGCTCATCTTGTGTCATCTTAGAAGAAGATTCCACGTCTTCGTGCTCATTAAATTTCCACATAGACTGAACTAAATTTGCGAGTTCAGTCTGTGAAAATGCACAAAAGTTTGTAGACAGCTTTCTGGTTGTAGAATCGGGCAAGCGTCCAAAGATTACCCAACCCAATTGGGTTTGTTGTGCAACAGGTGCTCCAGCAGATGATTGCAAAATTTCACCACATAGGAGAGAGTCGTACGCATCAGCTCCTAGAATGACGTCTATGGACCCAAGTTCGCAAAAGTTTGGATCGGCCAGATCCAAATCCAAAAATTCACCAAACTGTTTAGTGTCAAGTCAAAGAGTGGGCATAAGGGGACCCAAACGTGGCAAAATTAATGCTCTGCAGTTCATGCTGAAGTCGGGTTCTCTGAGAGAGCTCACAGAGATGTCAACTAGACCTGTTGACATACCAACACTTGTACCTCCTACCCCAGTCACCGACATAAAAAGCCTAATTCGCCGAAAGTGAAGTTGTTGAACCGCATACTCACTGATGAACGTAGCTTGGGATCCGCTGTCCAAAAGAGCTCGAAGTTTTAATTTGTGACCAGTAGCAGATTGCACTCCAACTTGAGCTGTAGCCAGCAGAACCGGTTTTAGTGGTACCAGTGATTCATCATTGGAGTTTTCATAAAGTGATCTATCAGGGTGAGGGTTACAAGTGTTATTTGTTCGCAGATGGTTTGTGTTGACGTGAGGTTCTTGTGACTGGATGCTATCGTGCAGTATTGTATGATGTTTTTGTTGACAGCTCAAGCAGGTGTACTCCGATGGACATTGTTGTTGTGAATGACCAGCCTTTATGCAATTTTTGCAAAGCTTTGCTTTCGTCACGAATGTCAATCTCTGTGCTGGGATTTCTTTTCTGAAATCATGCTTACCAGAACACTTAGGGCATCGATTGACATTTGCTTGGTGACTGCGAACTGGCTATGCTTTTATTGGTTTTTGTTGATTGAGTTCCTTTTGCTTTGGTTGAGAGCATGTAGACATAGCATCAAGGCCTTGTAGTCTGTTTTCCAAAAACTTTTCCAGCTGTACGTAAGTTGGAGTACGTAAGTTAAGGGCTTTTATTGGCTTTTGTTGATTGAGTTCCTTTTGCTTTGGTTGAGAGCATGTAGCCATAGCATCAAGGCCTTGTAGTCTGTTTTCCAAAAACTTTTCCAGCTGTACGTAAGTTGGAATGGAGTTTGGACTTTCAAGTGAAATTTCAAAATCTTTGATGGTGATAGGGTCCAACTTTTGAGTCACATGTAAAATCAGCCAGTCGTCCCACTGGTTGGCCCCTAGTTGCTGTAGAGCGTGAATGGATTCAGTGATTCCATCGAGAATCTGACGTAAGATGGCAGGTGATGCGTTGGACATGGTTGGCAGATTAACAATGTCATGAAGGTACTGCTTAATCAATTTTCGTTTGTTGTCATAGCCTTTTAAGATGTCCCATGCAGTTTGAAAGTTATCCTTGCTAATCCGAATGTTTTTGAGTACACTTGTAGCACTACCACGGAGGCTACAGCTAAGATAGTGTTGTCGCTGCATATTAGAGAGCATTTTGTCATTAATAACACAGCTGGTGAACATGTCTTTGAAGTTCAGCCACTCGCCAAACGATCCGTTGAAAGTGGGTAGTTGCAGCGGTGGTAGTGTTGACTTGGTTGTGCTGATGCCTCTATTCACGACAAGACGAGTCGGAGTTGAATGAGACATCGTCTCACGAACAGTTGTAGAGAGCTCGTCGATTATGTCATTGAGGTCCCCCAGAGCCTCACAGTAGGCAGATTCAATGTCGGCGTAACGATCATCAGACAGAAGCCTTTGGAGATCTTTTTCGTTGGCTTCTGTTGGATCCACTGATGAGATGATATCATGAGCCTCATTAAATCTGGTCCAATAATCTTCCAGCAGTTTCCTCCTGCCCATGAGGTATCCATTGGTCTGCTTAGCCTTCCCTGCCTTCTGTGTGTTAGCTAAGAAGTTAGAAATTAGTTTCCCAAGAGATTCTTCTTTGGCCAGCGCCATTATTCTCAAAAGAAAAAATTTTACAAAAAAATAATTTATTAAAATTGATTAACGCGGAAGATTAAAGTTCCCCGCAAGGGATGCCAAATGTTTAAATATTTTGTAAAGCGAATATAGTTTACTTTCGAGAAAAGCTGAAATCTTAAATGAAATCTAATTAATTACTTGAAAAAAAGATAAATACCAACTAAAACTAAACCACGTTTTATTTCAGAGTAAAGAATTTTGTTCTAGAAACTTTTGACATTTCTATTACCTTGTGGCAAGGCTACTACTTTTGTTTTTCAGTCATAGAACTTCTCAACAAATACAATTTATTGTTCACCACTGAAATTAATTCACTTGACTTTTATTACAACCAACTTTACTCATTCACGATTAAAAATAAACTGCGTCCTTTGCCGGTCAGACATGTGCTTTTATACTTTTCACAAGGTTCCCGAAAAAGCTGAAAGGTTCCAGAGCTTTCCACAGGGGAAATTTCCCATACATTTCCTTTTCCAAAGCTTTCATTTTGACGTTTAGTATTGGAAGTTCGAAAGCTCACCAAAACTCTCCATAGGTTGGTTTGTGTCCCGTCTAATTCGAAATTCGGTGTTTCTTTTATTCGATGTTCGAGAGTGGTTATAGTTCATTCCAGAGTTGTTATAGTACAAATGTGACAGTCGTTACACTGCCCCCTCCTTAAGATTGATCGTCCCGAGCAAATCTATCACATCCTTCACCATTATAACGGTGTAAACGGTCACTGTGAACTACTTTCATTTTGCCTCTATGTCCTCTCTGAATGCGGTAGATGACATCGTTTATTCGAGTTACAACAGTATATGGGCCTTCCCAATTTTGTTGATGTTTCGGTGAAAGTCCCTTCCGACGGTGGGGATTATAAAACCATACAAGTTCTCCCGCTTGGAATCCATTCGTTGTTGCTTTTGTGTCGTATCGTGTCTTCATCCGATCACTTGATAGCTTTATATTTGCCCTTGTCCTTTCGTGAATGTCAAGAAGCTTTTCTTTCAGGTCTTCCACGTAGTCGTCTACTTCTTAGGGCTCATTACTATAACATCCAAATTTTATTTCACTTGGCAGTCGTATTGTGTTCCCGAGCAGGATTTCTGATGGTGTATGTCCTGTTGAGCTATGTACTGCACTTCGATAGGCCATCAAGAATAATGGAATATGCCGATCCCAGTCTCGTTGGTTGTCGTTTACAACTTTGGAAATGTGTTCTTTAAGGGTCCTGTTGAATCGTTCAACCATTCCATCAGATTGTGGATGAAGCGGTGTTGTCCTCGTTTTTTTAATGCTGAGGAGTGTACAAACTTCCTGAAAGATTTTGGACTCGTTTCTTCCTTGATCAGAATCTTTGTATATATAAACAATCATGGAAGCCATCGAAGAGGGCGACATCTGAAGTACCCAAGGGGTACCTTGACGGGGAGAATTTCATTTTTCGATGGAGACTTGTAATTGTGAATTGTCAAAATATAATGAGAACGGGAAAGACGTATACCGAATTCATGAGAGTTCGATAGAGTCAGGTGGAAGGCATTTCCTCAAAAGGATATTGGTATAATGAGAAAACAGATAAAAGACACAATGAGGAAAATATTTAATTTTGTTTTGGTTTGTTTACATTTTTTTGTAATGAAGATAAACCTAAAGACATTAAAAGAACAATTTTGGATATTCTCTTTGGTTCCTGGGTGTTTGTGGTGCAAGAGAACGGGGTTGGTATGCATGTGAAGGTGTATTTATTTTTTCACTGTTGCAGCATTGACAATATAAATAAGATTATATGTATATATGTTATATTATCTTTAGGTGCAGGTTTATTGTGCGCAGGATTTTTGGGTTTTGTGGTGATAGAAGAAGGAATTGTAATATAGGTATGTGGGTTAGTTATTACAGATGTAGGTGTTTTGTGTGCAGGATTTTGTACATGCATAGTTTACACTGTTTTGTCGTCATTCTGGTTCTTGCGTTGTTTTAGTTTTTTCCAAAACTTTCATGAAAATATTTTCAAATTTGCGGCTAAACTTAGCGTCCGAGTGACTATAGAAATACATAGGAAGGGCCAATTGATGCATCGCATTATATGAAAAATCGACTTTTATATCTAAAAGGGATTAGAGGCTGAACTAATAGCCCAGGAAAATTACAATACAATTCACTTTAGAAATGGATATAATTTAAAAAACATTTAGAAAGTTAAATTTTAAAAAATCATTAAAATCGTTGGGTGCATGATTCATTCTAGACCATTAAAGTTAAAAACAATAGAAAAATATTTTTTTTTCGCAGTTTAAGAATAGCGCCATCTGTTTTTTTTTTTTCAAAATTTGAAATAGTTGCCAAAATCAACAAACTTGCTTTGCCAAACCGGGTTTTCGAACATATGTTAGCTAATTATATATATATATAGTTATATGTATATTAAGTTAACACATCCAAATAAATATCAAAGAAGACAAATTTAATTAAGACACCAAAATGCACCACTTGCAATTTCAATCATCAAGACCACATAGCGATCGCCAATATTGTTTATCGCTGACAATGCAATAAAGTCTTAGGAAGATCCCACACTCGCCAGACTAAACAACAGACCATACCCAAGAAGGATGATGGGAATGTCTCTGAAAGTCAGTCTTCCATCGACCACGAAACACTACACATTTATTTCCACTTAGGATTTTAAGAGTAATAAAAAAATCTTTTTAAAAACTAAAATTTGTGAGTGATAAAATTAATTTATTATAAGGATCGAAATATTAAATTCTAAATAGAAGTTTTGCTAGAAGGCTTAATTTTTTTCTTCAGGAAGTTGTTAAAAATATTAGAAAGTTATGCATATGCTTTGAAATTCTAAAAAAATTATTAAAGAAGTTATGAGTGATTATAAAATGAAAATTAAAAAATTGGTATCTATAAAATGATTTATCACAAATCTGGATTTCAACTGATTTTGGTTTAATATATATTTTTAGAAAGGTAATAACACAAAAATTAACCATGTTTAAGAAAATTTTGATGCAACTTTTCTTCAATTTTTCTTGAGTAAATTTTGTCAAAAAATTTATTAAAAGTTCATTAATCGATGGGTTGAATTTTTTGTACGATTTGAGATTGGCTACATTCCTTCTTTATAAAACCAAGCTCTTAGGGTGTCCGGGGTAAGGGGAAGACCACCTTCTTGGAAAAGAAGGTGATTTGGTTTTTTGTTCTACAATTTGATGAAATTTAATTTTACAACAAAATCTTGGAAAAATAACTTTAAGACGGTAAAATTATCAAAAAAATGAGTTATTAACGAACTCTGTAGGTTTATTAATCTTGAGGTCATTGGATGTCAAAGTAACACTTTTGATTTTGTACTATAAATTTACAAATAACGGTTTTTTCTTTATATCTCAGCAAACAATTTTTTCAAAAAACTCATGAGTTAATATAAGACAAAATTTACTCCAGCGTGAAGTTTTTGCATGGTTTTCTCAGAATCTTGCTTGTTTGAAAAAAAGTACATTAATCTTTTTTGTGTAAAATGACAAGGTACAATATGTACCTTCACATATTTTTTTCAAAAAAAGTTATAGCTTTCGAGAAATTCAGAAAAAAATTGAATTGAATGATGAGTTTGATCCAAATCTCGAGGTATTTTTTTTTTGAATGCGTAACCTTACTTAAAATATCGCGAATACAAATTGAACTTCATTGCAAAATGTCAATATGATATGAATTACATATAAGAAAAATAAGAAAATAAAATAAATTCTTTACTCTGAAGTTTGTACCTTTAGAACCAAAATATTGTTTGAATCCGTGTATTAAGAATCCGGAAATCCGTGTATTAAAAATTCGTGTACTTATTAAGAATCCGTGCATTAAGAATCGGGGTATTTGGATACACGTAAAGAATAGTAGGCTCTAGTACCTACCTGCCTACCAAAATTACCTATGGGGATATTTGCCTAAGCCCCCCAATGTTGCAAACAAAATTTTATTGAAATACTGACCAACATGGTACATAGATAGGTACCCACTCAAAATCTATAGTGGTGATTCTACAAATGATGGAATTTTTGACGGCTCCGTTGGTATTTTAATAACTATTCAAGTATTCTACCTATAACTATAAATTTAATTGATGTCTACATGGCCAGACAAAATTATTAAGATCTGACATATTTTCAGTACTCAAAACATTCTTCAAAGGGTCTAATTCTCAGTCCCCGGAAGTGTCCCCTTATGAAGACATTTATGCGAGAGGTCATGGATTGTCCGTTCAGTTTACTGAAAATTTTTTTATTTAAGAAGGTATATGTTTTTAGCATTTTAGTATAGACTTAGTAAAATCTTAATTATATAAATGTTTGTATATTTTGTGCACAGTGCGTTAACATGTTTAAGTGGCAAAAACTATGAAAATACTCAATCCTCTGGCCTCAGTCCCCTGACATTCAATTACTGATTTAATCTCTTGATGTCCCAAAAATGCTCACAAAACGTTGCTTTTCTTCTAAAATACATGTAAAATAAAAAGGGGGAATCAATCGCATGATCTTACTCATATTTTCAAGTGGTTAAGAAATTTAAAGATAATTATTTACACAGGGTGTTTTTTACATAAATTGTATAAAAGTACTAGAGGGCACAGGTTCGGCCGACACAAGAAAAAAATTGTGTTGAAGGGGGTACATTTCTCCCCAATAAGGTGAGGGGTATGATTTTCTTAAAAATTGAATTAAAATAATAAAAAGTTAAAAAAAATGTTCAGTTCTTTTGAACACCTGATTTCAAAATGGCCATAAAATCGTTGTTTTTATTTTCTTTGACTGGCCGTTTTCAATTATGTGAAAAGACTTTCTAAAGCTCATATAAAGTAAGGTTTTACGACTTTTTGTTTCCAAAAGTGTTATGTCGAAATTATCATCATTTTATTCCATTTTTTTCAGAATCACCCATATAAGCTTTAAATTAATTTTGTGGTTCGATTTTGATAAATTTTATGTATGGTTGGAAAGCCATTATTACAAGGAGTGTGTGAATCACCAAATTAAACACTGACAGACAAATTTAGTTAACGATCACTGTGCACAAAATATTAAATCAAAAAAAACATCAAAAATCTATTTTAAAATATTACCTACCTAGCAAGCTTCTGAGTGGTGTCAAATGTTGGGGGCGAGACTAATAATAAAAAATGGGTATGCAAGATAACAAAACACAAATACCTACCTAATACAAAAAAAAACTTGAAGACCAATAGGTACCTACCTAAATATATACCAAAAGATGAACATATACCCACTTATTGGTAACAACCCTAAAATATACCAACTAAATTAATAATTGCAAAAAAAAACTTTAATTCAAAGAGGTACCATTCGTATTTTCCAAAATATCCATCATCGCAAAAAAGATTACAATTAAAAAATCAAATATAGGTACCCACCAAAAGATATGCCTACCATGCATATCATGCAAGAAAAGAAAATTTCAATTTAAATGCCTACCAAAAGATATAGCTATATGCCTGTTATGTTTAAAGTCAATCAGAAAAACAAAACCTACCCTCCATATAAGAAAATATAGCTTTACTTATATCATCATACGTTTCTTTTTTCACATTGCCTACATCCTACAGCAAGATCTCGGCAAATTACTTGTGTCCTCGTTGCTATGACGCGACGGCGACTAAGCTCGTTTCTGATGTCCAATGGAACAAATCTAAGAAGCAGTGTACGGGTGCCTGTCTGGTTGATTTGGAGAAGGCTTTCGACACCGTATGGTTAGAGGGTCTTTATCTAAAGCTGACCAGACTTGGTATTAGTAAACCACTATTATATATGCTTTATGATATGCTCAATGGCAGAAAGTTTGTTGTCAAGAGTGGCAATGTAACTTCTGCCACAACCTTTAATATTAAAAATGGTCTTCAGCAGGGAGCGGTCAACTCGCCGATTCTATTCAGCATTTACACCAGCGATCTGATAGGTAGTCTAACTCAGGCAATAGCGTATGCCGACGATCTAATTGCGTACAGAACAGCTGCAAAAATCGAGGACATCAGGATTCTTTTGCAGAGTGACTTCGATGAGATTCAACGATATTGTGATGACTGGAAGTTGAAAATCAACTTTCAGAAATCAGAAACTATCTTGTTTAGGACTCCGTTGCGTGGAGCCACAAGGGATACGAGAAAGAACTGGCGCAAGCTGGTGATCGTAGGGCCAAATGGACATCCACTGGCGAGTAAAAGTGTAGTAAAATACCTTGGCATCTGGATGGATCAGTATTTGTATTTCGACAGACATATAAATGCTGCTCTGGCCAGGGCTAGAGGAGCTTTTGCCCTGACGAAACGGTTGTTTTATAGCAGCCGGCTTGACAGCAGGGTGAAGGTGATTTGCTACATGGCCCTTATCCGGCCGATGATTGGCTATGGGTGCCCGGTTTGGTTCAACGTTGCCCCATCTCAAATGGAAAAGATTCGGGTGTTTGAGAGGCAGTGTCTTCGACGCTGCCTTGGATTGCACAGAACACCAGAGTCGGAGTACAAACACTACTATTCCAACCTGGTTCTATACAACGGGGCCAACATAAACAGGATAGATAATTTCTTGCTGAAGCTTATTCGGGGTCACATTGCAAGAGCGATGTCCTCGTCTAACAGCTTAATTTTCGGGGCTTATTACCCCAACAACGAATACTACGAGAGTGTGCGTCTAAGCGGCTTTATTCCGCCGGATGCATTCCTCCACCTAGACAGTCGAGGGCTGATCCAGGATAGAGCGGCGGTTCCGCTAATCTACCACGTCGGCCGTAGAACTGTAGATCGGCGGCTCCTTTACAGTCGAGACGTCCTCGCACAAGACGGAGCTGAGCACCTTCGGTTCAGTAGGACTGTGTCCGAACGGGACCGAAGAGATAGGGTAAAGCAGGAGAACCAGTTCTGGTGGTTGAAAAACGAAGATGAAGTTCCTTCAGACATTTAATAGTTGACCTTGCTATTTTCTCTTGTATGGCCGACTTACATAGGTTTAGGTAGTTAGTTTTAAGTAAGGACAGTCAGGGTGGCACCAAAAAAAAAAAAAAAAAAAAAAAAAAAAAAAAAAAAAAAAAAATATATATAAAACATACAAAAACACCAAAAAAATTATAAAATCAACAAAAATACAAAAAAAAATTATAAAAACCGGAAAATGCTTGCTGTGGCTGTTCTAGTTTGTAAGTAGCTTATAAGTAGGTTGTAATTAGTTTAAAATTAGTTGTAAGTAGTTTTAAGTAGTTTTAATTAGCTTTAATTTAGTTTTATGTAGTTTGTAAGTTTTATATAAAACCAAAAAATAAAGACATAGATACCGAGTTTTTTTGTGAAATTCTTCTCGGTAAAAAATAAAACCGACCTGGATTTAGTATTAAGATAGTTCTTAGGCCGAAAGGCATTAGCATTAAGTTATTCTAGTTTAACTTAGAGCGCCCGACTGGGGCCAGTAAGTTAGTTTTAAGATATCGATAAGTAGGCTAGTTTTTATGAATTTTTGTCTAGCTTTAAGATAGTTCTAAGATAATTGAAAAATAAAAATGAATTTAAAAAAAAAAAAAAAAAAAAAAAAAAAACGCGACGGCGACGACGCAAGCAGCTTATTTTCAGATATTTCGTTCACAACTTTCTTCTATTGTTCTTTGGTTTTTTATTGTCTTCACCTTTTTTTTATTGTTTGACATTTCCCAAACACCTGATTTGGTTATCTCTTTTACTCCCTATCATTCTTATCAGAATGTAAAAAATACATTCCTCTTGCTCTTACTACTTATCTTCCATTCTTTAATTATGGCCTATTACCAAGTCTCCACGCAAAAAACCCTGACCGAATGTGGCGCCGCCGCTGGACCAATGTTCTCCTAAAAAAAATCGTTCATGATAGTACTATGGTTTATATATACAAAGTCAGAATGAAGTTTCATCGGCACACCAAACCTGCAAGTTCAGTTGAAAACAATCTGATCCACGACTGTTTTAGTTTCCTGGTTTGGGATGGCAAATGCCTCAGGCCACTTGCTGAAGTAGTCCGTTACTACCAGGATGTATCGGTTTCCACTTTCGGTTTCTGGAAAAGGTCCCGCAACGTCTATTGCAATCCTCTCAAAAGGCTTGCTCACGTTGTACTGCTGCATTTTACTTTGGATTTTTCTCTTGCATGTAGCCAGTAGAATCGGTGCCTTACCTTCTTCAGTGTCTTATTGATCCCCAAATGTCCTCCGGAAGTTGACTCATGCATCTCTTGAAGAACGTCATTAACTTTGGATCGAGGTACGATTAGCTGCATCACATATGATTTACCGTCTGTGGACTCCCACTTACGTCTTAGCACTTTTTCTTGCACATGAAGGGAGTCCCATTATGCCCAATACGCCTTAAGAGTTGGACTTCTATCGGAGATGTCACCCCATTCTGGTTTCTCCTGGCGTTCTTTCCATGCAAGAATGGGTTCAATATCCGAGTCTTCTTGTTGGGCGGTCCTCAGTTCTTCATTACTCCAACCGTACATGGGATCGATTCTTAATCGCTGGATGGCAGCTACCTCCTTTTCTTCTTGACGTGTGCAATGCTTGCAGTCGGGTTTGCAAGGTCTCCGAAACAAGGCATCTGCGTTAGAGTGCAACCTTCCTCTTCGATGTTGAATCTGGTAGTCGTAT
Organism: Dasysyrphus albostriatus; assembly: GCA_946251815.1. Lineage (NCBI taxonomy): Eukaryota > Metazoa > Arthropoda > Insecta > Diptera > Syrphidae > Dasysyrphus > Dasysyrphus albostriatus. Next base: position 104,451,361 of record OX276335.1, on the reverse strand, counting down.
GTCTGCAATCTCTCGATCCACCTTGCAACTTGACCTTCTGGATTTTTGAAGTTCAAAGCCAATTAAATGCGCCATGGTCTGTTCGAAGAAGGAACTTCTTTTCAAAGATGTACTTATGGAAGTGTTTTGTAGCCGATATTAGAGCTAGAAGTTCTCTTCTGGTCACACAACAATTTCTTTCCGGCTTTAAGAGTACCTTGCTGTAATAGGCGATTACCTTCTCTTCTCCATCAAGAGCTTGTGACAGTACGGCTCCAATTCCCACGTTACTTGCGTCAGCGTCGATGATGAAAGGCTTTCCTGGTGTCGGATAGGCCAAAACAGGCGTTTTGCATAGGCGCTGCTTGAGTGCCCGAAAGCTGTTCTCGCACTCACTTGACCATTTGAATGGTTTGCCTTTTTTGGTAAGCTGATGCAAACTTCTTGCGATCCCAGCAAAATCGTTAAAAAAAACGACGATAGTACGTGGCTAGACCAAGAAAGCTCCGATGTTGATGTTTATCTTGTGGAGTCGGCCAATTTTTAACAGTGTCCACTTTCTCAGGATCAGTCTTCACTCCTTGCAACGAGATTATATGTCCCAAGAATTTTACCTCAGCCTCGAAGGTCTGGTCTGGTCTGGATTTAATTTTGGGTTTGCTTCTCGAAGAATCTGGAACACGGCCTTAAGGTTTCCACAATGCTCATCAAATGTTTTACCATAAGCGATGCCATCATCCAGATAGACCAGGCATGACTTCCAAGTAAGTCCTTGTAAAACGCACTCCATCAAACGCTCAAATGTTGCCGGAATGTTGCATAGTCCGAAAGGCATTACTTTGAATTGCCACAGACCATTTCCTGTGGTGAAATTCGTCTTTTCCCGATCTTCTGAATAAATTTCTACCTGCCAGTAGCCACTCTTCAAGTCCAATGTTGAGAACCATTCAGCTCCTTCCATCGCATCCAAAGTATCGCTGATTCTTGGCAGAGGGTAGCTGTCTTTCTTTGTTACATCGTTCAGCTTCCGATAGTCTCAGAATCGAGTACTTCCATCCTTCTTTTTGACAAGGACAACTGGGGATGCCCAAGGGCTTTTAGAATTTTCGATAAGCCCATCTTTCTTCATCGCCGATATCATCTTTTCAACTTCGGCTTGTTTGGCTAATCGGAGACGTCTGGTTGTCGAATTGTTCTAGCGTCTCCTGTATCGATTCGATGTTGCACCAGTTGTGTTCGACCATTCTGCCCACTAGGTGAAGAGAGTATATCAGTGTACTCGGGAAGGAGGCTTCCAGCGACACTTAGCTGTTGTTCACTTAAATTGTTGCCTTCATAGAGTTCAATTTCCTCGGGTCCACAGATTGTTGAGTGTCCACTTCTGTGATCTTAGTTATAGCGGACACTCACTTCACACTTTCCCACAACTGCTCCTTTTCTCAGCTTGACTTCGTACGGTTTGATGTTAAGTATCCGTACGGGCACCATGTTGTTGTTTGGTGCCACAAGAGTCTTCCCCAGGATGATGTTTTGGGAAGACTGCTCAGAGTCTGGCTCCACCATAAGGTATCGATAAATATTTATTTTAGTCCAAACGAACACTTCTGAAGAAGGTGGCAGGCAAATATCTTCCTTTATGAAAGTCCTTAGAGTTGATGTGCTTTCATTGCCATAAACCATAGGAATCTCCACATTTCGATACTTAAGAACTTGCTTCCCGATATCAAGGATTACTCCATGCTCTTTCATAAAGTCGATTCCAACGATGCACTCGTCACAAATATCTGCTACCAGAAACACATGTGAAAACTTCAGTTCTGCCAAACGGATCTTAAGACGAACCTCTCCGTACACTCTGGCTGCCTCTCCTGTTGCAGTTTTCAGACGGTAGGTGTTGGTGTTATGCAGCCATGTCATCTTCACCAAGTCTCTTCGAATAATGGAGGTAGTGGTACCGGTGTCGATCGTGGCCATTTGTTTCTTGCCGTTTAATGTTGCCTCTACAGTCAGACTTTTATTGTTTCGTTTAGTCTGCGAGACCTGAATAGTGGTTCTGGGGCCATCGATACCAGAAACCAGCCTCTGCCCCTCGAAGTTGGTTCTTACTCGATGGGAAACAAGCAGAGTTGGAGTATTGGTGTTGTTGTTTCCATTTCTGCGTCCACAATTTTGACATGCAGGTCTCATATATGGTAATCTGCACTGACATTGGAGATGTCCGGTCTTGTTACAGTTTCAGCATCGAGCAGGTCAATCTCGCTGGTTTCTTTGCAACGCTGTTTTCTGGCATGAACACTCCTCAATTTCTTTTTCAATAGCCTGAACAAGAGCACTGAAGTTGTCATTATTATCTGCTGGTATGGTTTGTAGTAATTCAGCAGCAGTTCCTCTAAGGGCAAGCGTCAGAGCTATATATTTGACTTCCTCGTCCCAACTTTTTGTTGCCGCAGCTGCCTCAAACTGCTTCTTATAGATTGACCAAGAAGTTTCTCCATCGAAGGTTGGTGGATGCATCTCCTTTCTTCTTGGACAGTCGCCAGAATTTCTCGAACCCTCATTTTCCTTACTTTATCCAATTCCTTTGTAATGCATTCGATTTTATCTTCGACCTTTGCTTCTACTGTTGACAATTGCTTATCGACAGTCAAAAATTGTTTATCGACACGCTCGTCTTAGGCAATAATTCTATTGTCAAAGGCTTCGAACTTACCTTCGAGAAGATTTCGAAGATTCCTTTGTTCTTGGCTTTGTTGTACTAGAAGATTCTTTTGTTCTTGGCTTTGTTGTTCTAGAAGTTTTTTTTGTTCACTATTTAAAATAAACTGCGTCCTCTGCCGGTCAGACGGTTCAGTTCTGCCTTCAGTTTAACTAAATTTAAATCATTTAGAGTTTTTCCCACTGTCTTTTCTTATTTTCACTTTCACAATCACGTTCACTTTTTGTAATTATTGCCTGTTAAAGCACAATAAATTATCTAAACACAAATAAATTAACTTTTATTCCACTTCTAACACCAATGTAATATTTTCTCAGGTTCGTTAATAAAACTTATTCACTTTATTTAAATTCTCCACTTATTTACATCACAAAATAAAACATTTTACTTTTCTTAACACAGAACAATTTATTTTTCACCACTGAAATTAATTCACTTGGCTTTTAATACAACCAACTTTACTCATTCACTATTTAAAATAAACTGCGTCCTCTGCCGGTCAGACATGTGCTTTTATACTTTTCACAAGGTTCCCGAAAAAGCTGGAAGGTTCCAGTATTTGCTTCTAGAGCTTTCCATAGGGGAAATTTCCAATACATTTCCTTTCCAAAGCTTTCATTTTGACGTTTAGTATTGGAAGTTCGAAAGCTCACCAAAACTCTCCGAAGGTTGGTTTGTGTCCTGTCTAATTTGAAATTCGGTGTTTCTTTTATTCGATGTTCGAGAGTGGTTATAGTTCATTCCAGAGTTGTTATAGTACAAATGTGACAGTCGTTACAATATACTGGATAGCGTATCCATAGAAAAAAACTTGACTACAACTCCAAAGAACCGCTATAAAGTGGCGCTGCCTATTTTTGTTATAGTGTATGCCAGGATAACATACATAAGTGAAAACTGGGTGCCTTGATCGGCAGAAATCTGAAAATTCAGTACTGCATCGTAACGTGGAACCACTGATCTCATAATACACTGGACAGCGTATCGACATAAAAAAAGTTGCTTTCATTTGAAGAATTGTTATATTATGAAGCTGATCATTTTTTTGTATAACAATATGACTGTATAACAAGTTATACAAAATAATCCACTATGAAGACGTCAAATCTCCGTTCGTTGCTCCCCCCAAATCTGTTTGCTAACATTGTTGTGTTTGTAATTTTATTTCATTCATAAATGGTTAGATGAAACGGAACTACAAAGGTAAAGAGTGTGACAAGGAGGTAAAATCATAAAAAAAAAACACAGACTATTTAATCATCTACATATTTACTATTACCTATTTAAACACCTTTCTAATGATATAATTCTAGCGCTATTGAAAAATAATAGCACAAAAAAAATGTACACAGTGAATAACGTAATGATAAGAAATAATAAATCAAACTTCCACAAAGTTTTTCCCTTTCATATCATTGGTTTGTTTCTTTTTCTTCAGATTGACATCTTGGAAGCACGTATTTTTGTGTAAATTAGACGTCAAATTATGAAGCTGACCATATCTTCAAATGGAAGCAAAAAAATGTTATACATTATAAGGAATACACTATCCAGTGTATATAGAGATCAGTGCGTGGAACGCACAAGAAAATTGGATTTTTTTCAGACAAATGTCATATATTTGTTTTCTACCAAAATATTGTGGGAACTAGTTTTTTGGTTTCGGTTGTGACCAGTCGTGCCCTCTCCTTCTCCCAAGTTTCTTGAATTTACTAAAAAAAAAAAAATAATAAAAAAAATAACAAAGTCTAAGTAATTAATAATTAATTGACAAAAGAATTAGTGACGATGAGTTCCGACTAAACCTATTATATTCTTTCCATCCAAGCTTTTAACTGAAGAAGATACATTTTTATTTTTAAATTTCTGATGCGTGTTTGTGCAATAACGATGAAGTGCCGTTATAGCCTGAACCAAATCACTTGGTCAACGGTTGGATGCGCAGAGAGAGGATTTGAGAAAACAAAAATGGTGCGCAAGGTATTTAATGAGTAAAGATTATTCCTTAAATTTTACAACGCCTTACCCAACTTAGTTTTTCTTTAAAATTAAAATGCGATTGAATGTATGAGTTTATTTTTTTTATTTGGGGTTGAATAATTTCAGGGCACTTATAATAATAAAAAAAATTAATCTATTGAAGTGAACTCGGACTGATATAGTTTAGGGATTATTGTTTGTTTCTATGCTTTATGGTTTTATGATTTGTGGCTTAGCAACAGATATGTTCCGAGGGCGATGTGTTTCTATTTATTTTATGGCGTTAAATTTTATATGATATATTTTTTTAACCTGCGGGGTTTTGGGAAAACATTAATAGTTCAGTATTTACGAGTTTTAATAAATTTTTATCTACGAGGAATAATTAACATTGATTTATTTTATTGTAAAATAATTAGTATACATAACTTTGTATTTAAAAAATAAAAAGGAAACAAAATAATAAAATATAAATAATAAGGGTATTCATTTAATCATGCAACGCCGTAAGTTTACAAATTGTGTAAAATGTTAAGTTTACGCAAAGTTTGCATGCACCTTTTTTATGCATTTAATTAAATGGTAGGTAATTCAATCACAGTAAGAGTCACAATGACGATTCGATAAGTTTAACCAGTTTGGTTAATTTTACGGAACAAAATCCTTTGATAAGTTTAACCAAATTGTGTAAATCATTTCCCACACAAAATTTGAAAGTTCATTTACCAAAAGATAAACTTATCCAATTTATAAACTTATCTAGGGTTTTACGAAGTTGCATGAATACCCTTAATATAAATAACAATAATATAGTTTAAATAATAACTGTTCACTTACATATATTAAATTTTAAGAACTTATGTCGGTTTCATAATCGGATGTAGAATCATCATCTGGATTGATTATAATTGAACCCGATATTGTGTCCCACATCAAGTCGTGAGAAAAGTATTCTTCTTCAGTTCTAATAGCTTTCTTACATACCTTTCACCAATCTTCAGCCGTTATTTTTGAAAATTCTTCCTCTGCTAATTTTTGAACATCTAATAATTTGATTGGTATGTTTCTTCTGCCTACTCTTGCCTTGACAGTTACCCAAATATTCTCAATGGGATTGAGGCCAGGATGATAGGGTGGTAAACGTAGAACTTCATGTCCTATGCTGTGAATGATATCGTCAATCTTATGCTTTGTGCTGTGTATAGCTCGGTGTCGTTTTATTATCTCATAAAGTTCAAGTTTCAACATTTGTATAGTATGAAGAATTTATTTCGGTCAGCCATTGTATCATCTCGGATTTTGTGCTAGCAGAAGTAATTTGTTTTTCCTCCATTTTATTGTGGTACGCGGCGTTATCCATTACAATAACAGAAGGTTCCACCAAGTATTTCAAAACTTGTTCTTGCATCCATTTGCAGAAATTTTCGAAATTCATGTCATCGTGATAGTTTCCCGTTTTTGTTCCAGAATTGAATATAAATTGGGTGTTTTTCACGAAGCCTTTCTCACCACCTGCATGCGCCATTATCAACCTCTGTCCCTTTGAAATTGACGTCTTCAAACCACTTTTCCTGTCATCGGCCAATGCCCTTGGCCTTGTATGGGAGCTATGAATATAACTTTTGTCCAAATAAATGATGTTATATCCTTTTGTTCTGTACTCTCGGATTTTTCTCAGATACTTCACTCGCATGAGTTTGATATAATTTCTTTCACAAAGAAGTTTGCGGTTGTTTTGCGTTTTCTAGTAGCTAAACCATTTTATTCTTAGAATCCTGTTGAGAGATGTAATACTTAAGTAAAGCTGAAGATCTTCCTGGACTCGTTCTCTCAATATTTTTAAGGATATCATCATTTTTCCTTCCTGGTGGAAGATGTGCATTATACGCCGAATAGCTGTTATGTCAAATTCGTCAAGTCCAGTTTTCCACTTCGTATGTGGTACTTTTTTACTTGGCGATTTAACAACTCCTGTCTCTTCGTATTCCTTAAAAATCCTTCATCTTTGGTTTGCAAGGTTGCGGAACTCACAGGGTTTTCAAAAAACAAACTCTTTGCTTCTTCCAACTTGTCATTATATACCTTAACAACTATCTTACGCGCATGGCTTCCAATAGGTTTTCCTTTTCTTAAGGGATCCATGGAATTTCTTTTTAAATGACACTGTTTAAGCTTCTCGTTGTTTTTTTTAAACTGATTTCCAAACCATAGCAAATATCATTTAAATATGTTAATTGCCTTTGATGAAAAAATTCATTCTTAAAACCACGTAGGTAAAACTATTAAAACTCTTAAGAACTGATCTATTTATATTTTCCCAAAACGCCACAGTTCAAAAAATAAATCAAATAAAAACTAACGCCATAAAATAAGTACAAACATATCGCCCCTTGAACATATCTGCTAAGCCGCAAATCATAAAACAATAAAGCATACAAACGAACAATAATACCTAAAGTATTTGTTATCAGTGCGAACTCACAGGTACTTTTTTTATATTTAACCCCATTGCATTTTGCAATAGATTAATTTTGTATTGTAAGTGCAACGAAATTTTTCCCATTGATAAAACAAAAATTCTGAATTTTATCTTTTCGAAGTAAAGTTTATACCTAAAAATCTTTCCTTTTTTATCCTACCAGAGATGAAATACTTTTTTAGACATCAAACCACGAAAGAAAAATAATTCATGATCAAACCTCATTGAAAGAAAGTCCATCCCTGGAAGTTAATCTCTATTTTACTGTGAGCGAAGCTTAAACAAAACTCACCCTCCTTAGTGTCTCAGTATTTTCGCAGCAGCAATAATGACAACAAAGCCGGTATGCACATAATTTTTTTCTTTTTTTCATATATTTGTGTGTATCTTTCAAAATTAAAGAGATGAGCAGAGAAATTTAAAGAGAGCTGCGCAGCAGAATGGCGAAGTGATTTGGTTCAAGCTATACCAGTAAATACTGACACCCATGGCGAAGGGTCGGATATAGACATAGCCATGGATAAAAATGGTTGATATTGTTCTACCAATTTGGTAAAAGTGTGACGGAAATATAAATGGGGTCAATGTGGCAGTTGGTAATTTTGCAGGAATGCTACCAAAGAACGCTCAATTTTCAAAAAAAATTGAAAATACAGCAGGGTTACCAAATAATTTAGCTAACGAGTCTGTGATAATTTCGCCGAAAGGCGCTAATCATAAATCAACTGCGCCCATGTCAATTTGGGGCAACAAAGACATTTCGTTATTTAATCAGTCGGCCGAAAAAGATCTCCAACGAATAATACGAAAACTTTTGAACAAATCATTAACCGTAAAAGGAGCATTGCGATAGCACCCTCATCTTCTTTGAAAAAAGCTCCCCTCACTAACAAACTGGTGAACAACAGATTTAATTTACTATATATGGATTCTCAAAACGTTCATCCTGTTTCCACTCCGTCATTCCAGGACCCTCCACCGAAGGATCATTACCAAAGTATTTACTTCAGCCGTAAAGAAGGTAATTGAATGGTGTCCACCAATCTTTGCAAAAGGAGTTAGCTCAAAGAGCTTGCTTGATTTTCTGAATGTAAACTATAGTGGTAATATAGATAATAAAAGATTTGAAGATAGAGGTTTGGGTAGGCTCAAAATTCATGTTGAGGATGTTGATTTGCATTCTTCTCTCATGAAATCCCTCTGCGAAATGAAGGCCAATGCATTTTCTTTTGCGCCTTGACAATTAAAAAAATATTCGATACTACTAAACGGGCTCTCTGATGAATTTTCCACAGAAGCGATTGCAGAAGGAATATTAGGTGTGGACTCTTCGCTGATGGTGTTAATTAAACCATTTACTACTTAAATATGGTCTAGAGAAAATGATTTTAATCTGGGCATTTATGTATGTACCGTTGACGATAAAGAAAGTTTAAATAAATTAAAAAACATAAGGAGTACCCTACGGCATAAAATCCGCTGGGATACAATTAAATGAAGCAATGTCACCCAATGTTAAAAGTGCAAAATATTTGGTGCAAACAATCCTGGGTTGTGCTCAGTTGATAAAGATGATGACAAGACCAAGGTGGCCTGTATAAATTGTGGCTCTACAGGCCACCCACCTAACTTCAGTGAATGTCCTAAACGAGTCGAGTACTTGAAAAAAAGTGTAATATTTCTTTCAAAAATCCTTTGAATAAACCATACAATCCAGAGTGCTCCTGCAACTGGATCTTATGCTGACATATGGAGGGGTAGTCAAAGTGCTGCCCCTTCTTCTGGCCTGACCAGTAACAAAATTTAAAGCTCTTAAATGAATCTTACAAACTTTTTGGTTTACCAATAACCATCTTAATCATTCGGGTCCGCGAATTTTGGCCACGTTACATTAAAGTAAATGATTCCGATAAGCCAGATGCTTATGTGGAATCTATTGCCCAAATTTCACCATGATTTTAAAGTTACTAACCGCAAATATTAACTCACATGAAAAATGCTCTGAACTTAACCAGCTCTTGGGAGACATCTCTCCGACAGCCGTTCTAGTTCAAGAAATCCTGTTGAAGGCGAACCATACAAGATATTTCGATTAATATATATTTCTCAGAAATGACTCAACCCGGGGCACAGGAGTCTTAATAAACCACACAATCAAATATTATAATATTCCTTTCCATAACGATATAATCTTCGCAACTGTCGTGTCGATTTCCCTAACTCAACCTTCAGGCCCTAACAAAACTTTAGCCTTCGTATCCTCATACACTCCTTGTAACACCGGTGCTGGCTTAATCAATGCAATGGATGATTTATGCCGCCTTCTCACCAGCTTTGACTTCTTCATCATTGGAGGTGATTTTAATGCTAGACATAGCTTCTGAGGTAACTCATTGTCAAACATTAATGGTCTTCATCTTTTCTCCTGGTATCAAAATGACGCACTTTTAAATATAGAAATTAATTCACCCAGAACTCCTACCAGACCCAGTTGCTTATCAGTCACTGACTTTTTCATCGTTTTAGCCGACCCCCTCTCTCCACAGCATGTCGAGAGAAACTTTAGTTGTTTAACTAAACTTTCTCTTTCTGACCACTTTTCCATATTCCTAGCTCTCGAGACTTCCAACATTTCGCCTTTGGTAAGCGTTCCCCTATCAAGCATATCATTTAAGAATGCAAATTGGATATTATTTAACAATGAACTCGCCCAAAAACTTGAATTGCTAAACATCCCGCCTGACAGAAACTTTTCAAATGAGAAAATTTACCATTTTGTAAATCTTTTTTCTATTTCCTTACAAGACTGCATTGAATCCCATTCAGAAAAAAATATTAAAAAAGCATATACAAGAACCTTAGCGATGAAATTTTGAAGCTCTTCAAGCTTAGAAAATTTTGGAAGGCCCAACTTAAAAGAATTTTCCACAGAGAAGGTAACAGAATAAACCAAGGCTACACTTCTCTCTCCTCCCGTATAACCTGTCTCAGCAAGCTAATAAAGGATCAAATAAGAATTAAAATGAACATGCAATTCAGAAACAGACTAAAACAACTTAGACCTTCTACGGCAGTATTCAAAGAAATCGATCGAATCACCGGTCGAAAATGAGCTATTAACGAGTCGTCTTCTTCTATTATTTAAGAAAATATTTCACACTTTTTAATCTAGGACAAGCTATATGCATTTGAGAAATTTTACTCAGATTTATACTCCCCTCATACCCCAAGTTAATCCCGAAAATATCTTGGAAGTCTCGACGCGTAATAATTTTTTCTTGGCTTGGAACTCTTCTAATGTCTTACTCCAGTTTTCTACCTACAATAACTTCTCTTCCAATTCTGAAGAAGAATTTTCTTTTCTAGATCTGATAAAGTCAAATTTCCCCTATCTTAATAATAAAAAGTCTACGGGACCCAATAAAATTTCAAACTTCATAAAAAAAATGCATCACATCTTTTCCTCAATACTTAACTCCGATTATTAACAACTGCATCAATAATGGCTACTTCCCTCTCGTATGGAAAGCAGCCAAACTCATCCCTATTAAAAAAAGGCAACTCCAATGATATCGGAAACTTTAGACCTATTTCCATGTGTCTAATGTCGGCAAAATTCTTGAGAGAGTTATGTACATAAAAATTAAAGATTTATTTCTGATAACCAAATCATACCAGAAAGCCAATACGGTTTCAAGAAAAAACACTCCACTGAACATACCCTCCTACACCTACACGACAAAGGGTTAAATAATTTGGGAAATAAATCATCCACAGTTGCCTGCGCTCTTGATCTCACTAAGGCCTTTGATCTAGTATGGCATGACGGTTTGCTTTCAAAATTAATTTCCCTAAAGTTTCCTCCTTATTTCACCAAAATGATTTTCAACTTCCTTACAAATCGTTATCTTACCGTCTACCTTGGAGATAAGTGCTCCGAGTCCATACCAGTTAAATCGGGGATTCATCAGGGTTCCATCCTTGGTCCTCTTTTGTTAAATATGTTACTTCATGACTTCCCATCTCAGTTTTAGTCCTCTCAATCAATTTTATATGCAGATGACACCTTAATTTTTGATTCACACAAAAGACCTCGCAATGCGCTTCACGGCATTCAAGAAACCTTGCTGTAATCCTTCCGTATTTTAAAACATGGAGTTTAAAACTTAACATCCCAAAATCTGAGCTAATATATTTTAGAAGTTCCTCTATGAAGGGCCATCACTTAGCGGTCAGGGAAAGCAAACAACTCAACCTATTCATTGAGGGTAGTAATATCCCAAACAAAACTAGCCTAAAATATCTTGGAATCTCCTTACATGGAAAATTTTAATGTACAAGACACTTATCCGCCCCATCTTGGCATATGGTTTCCTGATTTGGTTCCAAATCTCCCCAACAGTAGCGAAGGAGGTTCAGAAGTTCGAAACAAACATCTTGAGAAAATGTACTCGGAAGTACAGACGACCTTCGGGAAAATGGTTTAGGAACAGTGTTCCTTACGAAACTTCTGTTGTCACGCCTCTAATCAAATTAACCTAGCTAAGCTAAGACCTCGAAATCTAAGACACCATCTAAATCAATTGATGCAATCTGTTCTTAACGATAATATCAGATTCTCAATAATTGATAAATATTACATACCTCCGATTAGCATCATCCGTGAAGGGTCTGCACCTCTATTTGTGATTGGAGATTATTGCCATTTCTCACCTTATTTCTACAAGAAAAGTAATAGTCTAACCTATAGAGGCTAATAAATAGTTAATTCTTTTAAATCGAATCAAATCAACCTCCTACTCTTTACAATATACCAATAAAACTTTAAAACAAATAGCGTCCAAAATGTAAATAAAACTTAATCTCATTGAACCTTAGGTTGACATAACTTTAAATTTTATTTTGAAATATTGCTTAATCTCCAACTCAACTTTGTATTAAAACTGTGAATCGAATTGAAGTGAATTTCGATGTGACAGCCAGACCAGACGAAAGCTTAAGATCTCTATTTGACTATCTTTGGTGCATGGCAGACGTCAAAAAGTGGACTTGCCTACAAATGTCATTGTTTTGGAACCATAGTCTACAGCCAAACTCAGCGAACAACACCCTACACTAATTATATTTTATGCTCATACTCATATTTTTTGCAACTACCAGTTATTTTCTTATACATAATTTATACATAAATGTCACTCAATTCTCTTTAATTCTATTGTTATACAATTAGTATTGCATAAGCTTTGGGATATGTGATTCAGACCTTGCCCAGTTCAGTTCATTTTTTCCTTTTGCCTTATCCTAAACTCTCACTTTGTAACATTAATTTTGAACATACATTTTGCACAATTATTCAATTAAATTAAATTAAAATTATACATTAAAAATAAAAAAAACTGTTTTATCAATTATTGATTAAAAAATAACAAAAAAAAAACAATCCTTCCCATCTTCCGGATCTCCTTCCTATTCAGATTGGTCCTTCGCCGTCGGATGCATGATCGGCGTGCATTTAATTTCTCATGGATGCTTTCAGGAGGGTGCTTCGAAGAATCTACCTACAATAATTGGACAATCAATAAAAAGCTTACAGGTGAAACAGTTAAAACTCGTAAGTGCAAAGACAACCAGATTAATTGTGCAGTAAATGAAGCAGGGCCAAATTAAAGATCATAGCGGTGTGCTCAATCAAATCTTAAAATATTTAGTGATAACGCGATTGATTTGGCTAGGTGATAAAATTGAAAAATAAGGTTCCGTTTTTTTGGCTAAGAACAGTTGTACCTCTGATCACGTGGTTTTCAATAGAAAATTATATACCGGTACTTCTTAGCCTTTGGAAATTGATAGACAATTGCGATATTTTCAAAACGGTCGAACGGGACAATCGAATGATTTCATTTCGACAAGCCAATCGATATTTTTTTTCGTCTCTCGTTTTATAAAAAATAAACTGAAACGAATTCAACAATAAACAAAATTGTTGCCATACGTGGTCGTGCAAAAGGGTGCATAACGCTTGCGTCGTCGTTTGTCGAGGGTATAGATAACACAACATCCCTTTACACATTAGAGTTTCGTCTTAACAAACTCGATGAAGCGTGGCATGAATTTGTTAGTTTACAAAGCGAGTTGTTAGATTACATAGGAACGGAGGGGTATGTAGATCGGGAAAACGAATATGCCGAGTATGAAGAAAAGTACTTTCGTACCCACGCGGCATTTACAGACGCCATTTTAAAGCTAAAAAAAGAACCTTCGGAAGACAAGGCAAACCCTGCGCCGCCGCCGGCTCAAGATGTGCCTCGCAATGAAAATCACGAAACATTGTTAAACGCGACTTCGGTTCCTTTTGTTCCTGGAACATTACCGGATATCCCTGAAGACAGGACAGTAGTTCCTATTCGCCATTCTTATAATTCAATTAATCTACCTAAGATTACGATTGAACCTTTTTTTGGGGATTATAAAGACTGGGCAGCGTTTCGCGACATGTTCCTAGGAACCGTCGATTCTAATAATTCTATATCGCCTGTTCAAAAGCTTCATTTTTTGAAATCTTTTCTGCGTGGAAGCACCGCGGACCTGATAAGTCATGTAAAATGTTCTGAAGCCAATTATATCGAGACGTGGGATCGATTAGAAAGAAGAAATGACCAGAGACATCTAAAAGTAAAATCATTCATTGATTCGTTTCTTTCACTTCCAACCTGTCCCAATGGAAATGTTGGAACATTGAACAAGATTGCGGATGGGGCGGAAGAAGTAGTAAGAGGTCTGAACGCACTTGAGTGCAACAGTAGGGACCCTTGGCTCATTCACATTTTGCATGAAAAATTGGACCTCGAAACCAAAAAAGCATGGGCTGCAGAAATAGGTTCTAGGGATGGTTATACCTTAGATGATTTTTTGGATTTCTTACAAGTTCGTTGTCGGTGTTTGGAATCATGTCAACCTATCACCCGTGTCAGTCAAAGTCGTGCTGTAAAGGTGTCTAAGCCACCAGTTCATGCGCATGTAGTTGAAAGTCGTTCAGTCTGTCCTAAATGTAAAAGGAACCACATCCTTTCCCAATGTTCCGAGTTCAAAGCACTCGCTGTAGCTGATCGTCGTGATCTTACAAGAAATTTGTCGTTATGTTTCAACTGTCTTAGGCAAGGCCATTCGTCCAGGAGATGTCGCTCGACTACTCGTTGCAGTGTTTGCAATTCTAGGCACCATATTTTGGTGAATTCACCTGAAAATCAATCTACGTCGTTATCGTCGTCATCGTCGCAGTCGTCGGCCTGAGTTCCCATCGTTACTTCAATTCAAAACCCTGCTATATCGCATCAAAATTCTGAACAACCTGTCATTGCCAATCATTCGGTTGAGCAATCGTCTCCTCAATTCTACCTACTACTATTGCCAAAATTATGGATAGAAGTGGAAATTATCAGGACGTTCGTATTCTCCTCGATTCAGGATCCCAAGTGTCATTGATAACTGAAGATACAGTTCGTCGTTTAGGACTTATTCGAAAATGATCTTGCATCTCAATCACTGGAATAGGTGCTTCATCGGTAGGCGTAACTAATGGTTTAGTTTCGTTAAATCTACTTTCTCAATATAGCGCTGAATCTATCAATGTTGAATGTTTTGTGTTGCTCAAAGTGACGTCTACACTACTGACCTTTTCTTTGACTCATCTTCCTCAAAACATTGTTTCAATGGAGCTTGCAGATCCAACCTATTTTTCGCCAGGTCCTATTGATATTTTGATAGGTGCTGATAAATTCTTCAGTTTGATTAAGGGAGCGTCAAAGCAAGTTCCAAATTCAAATTTGGTTTTGATTCCTACCATATTCGGCTGTGTTTTAGCTGGAGGAACTTTGAAATCGTTTGATGATAGTTTGAAGGTCACTTCGTTTTGCACCAGTATTGATTATAATCAGGAATTTAACCTGGAACGTTTTTGGAAACTTGAGGAAATCTCAAGGGAAATTTCACTGTCATTTGAAGAAAAATTAGCTGAAGAAATCTTCGTTAGAAACCAAACTCGTGCAGATGGCAGGTATGAAGTGTTTCTTCCGTTTAAACCTTCAAACACACTTGAATTCGGTAATTCTCTTGGTATTGCAATTAGCCGATTCCACTCGATTGAGAGAAGGTTTAAAGAAAATAAGGAGTTGAAATCGCAGTACTCTACTTTTATTAATGAATACCTAGCTCTAGGACACATGGAAGAGGTTCCAGGTAATGAAGTAGCAACATCGAAAAATATTTGCTATCTTCCTCACCATGCTGTTTTTAAAGGGGATAGCACAAAAACGAAAATCAGAGTTGTCTTCGACGCATCGGCTAGATCAAATAATTGCATTTCTTTAAATGATTCTCTTCTCGTAGGACCCACTATACAGCGTCATATATTTTCGATTTGTCTTCGCTATTGACGGCATCTATATGTCATATCCGGGGACATCGAGAAAATGTATAGGCAGATTTGGATCGCCAGAAACCACACTGACTTCCAACGTATTGTCTGGAGGAAAAATCCAGATGAACCATTGAGAAACTATCGCCTACTTACCGTCACTTACGGAACAGCGTCAGCTCCATTCTTCGCAGTACGCGTTTTAAAACAGCTTGCCATAGATTCTGCTTCAACTCATCCTGTCACTTCGAAATCCCTGTTAAACGATTTCTATGTCGACGACGTTGTTACAGGTACTGATAGTATCGAGAATCTCTTCGCTCTTCAATCAGAATTGGTAAATTTATTAGGTTCAGCAGGATTTAACCTTAGGAAATGGACAACTAATTGTCATCCTCTTCTGATAAACTTGCCTGAAGATCAACGTGAACTCTCTCCCGTCGATTTTGAGAACTCGACCTCGGTCAAAATTCTTGGACTTCAGTGGGGTCCTTCAAGAGATTATTTCTCATATAAGGTAAAGCTGAGTGAAAGCACTGCTTGTACAAAACGCCGTATTCTTTCGGACGCATCGCGATTGTTCGATCCGTTAGGCTTTCTCGCGCAGGTAATCGTTGGAGTTAAGGTTTTATTCCAAGAGCTTTGGAGACGGAAGCTGAATTGGGATGAAGATGTACCAGGCGACTTGGCTCTTTAGTGGACTTCCATAAGAGAGGAACTTCCTACGCTCGAATCACTGTCTATTCCAAGGCTGATGGTAAAGAATAAGTTAAATTGGGAACTACACGGTTTTTGTGATGCATCATTAGATGCATATGCAGCAGCTGTTTACTGTCGCAGTATTTCAGAAGATGGTTTGATTTCTGTAGAACTGGTTGCAGCTTAATCAAAAGTTGCGCCCATTAAAGTTTTATCTCTCCCTCGGCCCGACCTATGTGGAGCTGTATTACTCACTCGTCTAATAAACAAAATTAAGTTATTTTTGCAGGAACCTGATATTAAGACTTTCGCCTGGACAGACTCTTCCATTGTGCTGCACTGGTTATCAGCCCCTCCTAAGAAGTGGTCAGTGTTCGTCGCCAATCGAACAGCAGAGATTTTGAGTTCCATTCACATAAAGTTATGGAATCATGTACGAAGCACTTCAAAATCCTGCAGACCTGGCGACCAGAGGTATATCGCCATTGTCTCTTATATCAGCGAACCTATGGTGGAAAGGACCTCTCTGGTTGGGCAAGGACGTAGATCAGTGGCCCGTGTCAGAGAGTATCGATGAAAATATAAAAATGGAGCAATTGGAAGAAAGAAAAGTATCTCCAGCAAAGGTATTCGTATCAAATATACGAGTATCTTCATGTAGCTTTGTAGAAAATTTAATTAAAAATGCATCTGATTGGACTCAATTAGTGCGCGTTGTTGCATATGCAATTCGTTTTATAGACAACTACCCTTTAGAAAAAGTTGATCGTTATTTAAATCCTCTGTCATCTGAAGAACTAAACTTTGTAAAAACTCAATTAATTAAATGTGCTCAGATGTCATTATTTCATAAAGAAATTGAACTTTTAAAAGCGGGAAAAAATCTACCTTCGAAAAATAGGCTCCTTTCTCTGAGCCCCATTATTGATTCGGTTGGTGTGCTTCGTGTCGGTGGCCGCTTAGAGAACTCGGAACTTTCGTACTCGGAAAAACACCCCATAATATTGTGCAAATCGCATTCGATATCAAACCTGCTATCTGACCATATTCATAAAAAACATTTACACCCTGGTGTGTCGCTTTTGTTTGCCTTAACTAAGCAGCAATTCTATATTCTTGGAGGACGGAACCTTGCGCGTAAAATTGTACACGATTGCCTTAAATGTTTTCGCGAACGTGTGACTACAACGAAGCTACTTATGGGAAATCTTCCTAACGAGCGTATTCGGTATTCGAGGCCCTTTAGTAAAGTGGGTTGTGACTACGAAGGTCCCATTACATTGCGTTTAACCAGTCGGTCTCGATCTGTGGAAGTGTGCGCACGTTATCGGCTTTCACAGTTTTCTTTAACTAAAATCGGAGTGACTTTTCAAAGTTTTAATTTTACCCAGCTATTTTTAATAGTGCAATAACACAGAAGTAGAGGTGGCCGACCGACAACCTGAGGATCACAGACTCGAGTCCCAGTCGGGCAAAAATTATTTGGCTGCTTTTTTTCACAATCGTGAAGTAGAAAACTTTATCGATTGGGAAAAGCAGCAAATGCAAACCAACAACACCGCGGGGACATCGAAAGGTGCCCCAGCAACAACAATGAAGCTAGCTATGGTGCCACCAGCCAAAGCTACGGTCAGTGCCGTAGCAACAACAACAACAAGCAAGCAAGCGATGGCACCACCAGTCATACCATCGTCTAGTGCCGTAGCAACAACGGCAAAAACAGCAACGGCACCAACAGCCGATGTTAAGAATAAGAGGAGAAAGAGGATTAGCTGTGCGCCGAACAGTGTCAAGCGCCGCTCCACTACCACCTCAGCCCAGCTGCCAGCTGGGGTGAAGGAGACGGTGCGCACAGCGAAGACGTCAGCAGCAACAAAAATTCAACAACAATTGGATTCCTCGCCATCCGATGATGACATTGAATACATGTCAGAAGGTGGCGAGGGATTATTCACCACAGGGGAATCCAACAGCAACTTGTTGGTGGACTTAACTTCACAAGAGGCGTCCTCCGAAGAGGAAAATGAGGCGCAAGTTCCAATAGTCGCGCTGGATGAGAAAGCCATCAGCGAAAAAATTGATGCCATTCGGGGGAGATGGAAAGGCTGAACTCCATAGTTACCCCTCTGATTGAAGCCCTAAAATCGAAACAAGAAGCCCGAAGAGAACGTGAGAGGCAGGAGCGCAAGAATAAAAAAGCGCTACAAGCGCCACTTAAAGCAGCGTCACAAAAAACAGCGCCACAACAAGGGCTGGCGCAGCCAGAGCAAAGGCAAGCCCAGCAGCAACAACAGCAACAGCAACTGCTACAGCAGAGCCAACAGGAGCAGCAACAACAACAGCTACCAACCGAGCAACCACAGCAGCAACCGAAAGTGCAACGCACACAAAAACAAAAGCAGCAGCAACAATAAAAACCACAGGAGCGGAGTCAACAGCAGCGGAACGAGCAGCAGCAGGGAGTTCACCAGCAGCAGCCACAGCCGCCCCAAAATAAAAAAGAAAAGGTGCCACCAATTAATACCTACAAAATGGAACTTCAGGAAACCATTGACCTATGTAAGTCGGCCATAGGCCAAAACTTTTTTATTAAGCGATTAAGTAAAGATGTGCAGTGGAGCAGCACAAAGTTATTAAGGAATAATTAAAGAAATCCACGACTGAGTTCTTCAGTTTTACCCCCAAAGTGGATAAATATCAAACGGTCCTCTTGAAGGGCATAGATTCCTGCACGGAACCACAGGTGCTCTTAAATGAGCTCCGTCAAAAAGCAAGCGACTTTATCGGGGTCAAGCCGTTCGCTACAGTCAGAGCCAGACGGGAGAAGCGGTCTTTGCCATTCTTTCTGGTACAACTATCGCCCAGCAGCAAACCGGATAGGTTGAGGAGTATCTCCGTCCTCAACTACCAGGTTGTAACTTGGGATAAATTAAAGAGACGCGGCGACATGCTTCAATGCATGCGCTGCCAAAGGTTTGGCCACGCTGCAGCAAACTGCGAAATGCAGTCACGCTGCGTTAAGTGCGGTGAGGACCACATAAAGGGAGAGTGTAAACTCGGCAACGAACGGGTCGAAGACATGACCCAGCTTAAATGTACACTTTGCGGAAAGGAGGGGCACCCTGCTAATTATCGGGGTTGCTCAGCTTTTCAGCAAATTCGCACCAATAAAGCGGCTAAGCAGACAGCGGTAGAGATACGCCCATCAACGCGTGCTCCTACAACACCGCCCGTCAATCCCCAAATTTCCTACGCCCAAATGGCGGCAGGAAAGGGAAAAACGGTACAGCCTGCAGCTAAGGTAGCTCAACCGGCCCTCGTGCCAAAAGCTCCGGACGCTCAGGCCGAAATTAGAAGCATGTTGCTGGCAATTCAAGGCCAATTGACAGGGATTCACAATTAGATAAAGGAGCAGGCGACTAGGGTAGACTATCTCTACTCTGTTTTGCCTAGCCTAACGCAAATTAGAGGTTAAAGGCGCGCTGTCGGAGAGGCCTCTTAGGATCCTTGCTGTGAATGTAAATTCACTGATTAGGACCGAACGTAGAGCTTATCTTTTCCAATTGTTAAAAGACCAATGTCCAGATGTGTTTATGGTCAGCGAAACTAAGCTGAACCAGAAACATAAATTGACTAACAACAATTATAATATCGTTAGAAGAGATCGACCA
Organism: Dasysyrphus albostriatus; assembly: GCA_946251815.1. Taxonomy (NCBI): domain Eukaryota; kingdom Metazoa; phylum Arthropoda; class Insecta; order Diptera; family Syrphidae; genus Dasysyrphus; species Dasysyrphus albostriatus. The sequence goes on along the minus strand of OX276335.1, from coordinate 104,431,424 downwards.
AACTCCACTCAAGGGGGGGGGGGGCGTCGCAATCTTCATACGAAAAGGCATTGATCATAAAGTTATATATAATAGTGATCTGCGCAGATTAGAGGCGTGCATCGTATGCATTCCTCTCCAACAGGGGAAGCGAATGTATGTGATCGCGGCTTATGCACCGGCATCACCTCAGCCAACTGATTTTATGACAGAGCTTGAAAAACTTTTCGAATGTCTACGCTTGAGCTTGGAAGAAAATTACTTTCTCATGGCCGGTGATTTGAATGCCAAACACCAAGATTGGGGAAATCAAATTCAGAATCAAAGAGGTATTCATCTTTTCAATTGGATGAGTCGATACAACACTGAATATGGTGTCGACCTGCTGGCTACGGATCGGCCATCGTTTCAAGAAGCGGTGCCTATCTGGATCTATTGCTAATAGACGCAAGACTGACAATTACTGACACTGTGGGTCAAAGACCAAGAAACTGTTTACGAACGATCGAGTACGACAGTGACCACTGCGGACTCGCCGCCGTAATGCAGCTTCCGAACGAGCTCGTGGAGTTGGATGAGTATGTACCTGTGCATACTTACAATTACAGTAAGGCGCGAAATCAGTTCGAATAACATATCCCCACCAAATGACAGGAATTTGACAAATAACGAAATAGACCAATACCTAGAACAGATGGATGAGATAATTAAACGAACAATGAACAGAACAATACCGAAATACAAGCAACGGGACGTAACCGACATGTATCGAAACGCAACCATTGACGCACTACACAGACAAAAAAGTGGACTGCTAACAAGACTAAAACTCTTGTACCGACGGTTTTCTGACCCTCACCATCTGGAGATTAGGACACTAAAGTCGTCGATCAAGAACATCAACCAACTAATTAAAGAGAACTATCGGTTGTCAATTAATTTGTATAACAAAATTCGGGCCGTTAATGCTGGCGACCCGAGCATGTTTCCGCAAATTAACAAGATATTTAGAAGGAATGATCAGAACGATCTTCCGTGTCTCAAGCTTCAGAGAACGACAAACAACAGAGACGTACTTCTGACAGCAGGAATTTATCCAGAGGACGCCGTCTTGGACGATGACCTCTTTATTGTCGAAGATGTGCAGGAGAAAGTGGAGGCTGTGGGGGCTGCTTTCCAGCAAGTGTACAAGGTGAATGCTTGCATTCGCCCCAATCATGACCTGGAAAACAGAGCCTTGCTCCATCACTTCTACCTTCAGAATGACATAACGCAATGGCGATCAGAGAACCTTGGTTTCACCGGGTTCAATGAAGATCATTTGGCAAACGCCATAATCGCCGAGCCAAATGGGCCCAGCTCCCTGTTAATTACAATACATGAGCTCCAGCTCATCTTCGATTCATTAAAGAAGAAGAAGTCAGCAGGAGTCAATGGCATATCCAACGTTGTACTTCGACATTTACCTCAAGAAGCAGTAAATATTTATACCACTCTGTTTAACAACGCTCTGAATAATGCATATTATCCAGTGCGGTGGAAGACAGCTGTGGTGCATCCTCTCCCGAAAAAGGGAAAGGACAACTCCAACCCGGCGAATCTCCGGTCGATAAGTCTTCTTCCGAGCATCAGCAAGGTATTCGAAAAAGTTATCAATAGAGCTCTGTCTAAGTGGGCAGAGGACAATAATATCATACCAGACAATCAGTTCGGTTTTAAGGCGGGACATGACACCATTCATGCCGCGTCGAAACTCTTTTCTGATGTCCAATGGAACAAATCTAAGAAGCAGTGTACGGGTGCCTGTCTGGTTGATTTGGAGAAGGCCTTTGACACCGTATGGTTAGATGGTCTTTATCTAAAGCTGACCAGACTTGGCATTAGTAAACCACTATTACATATGCTTTATGATATGCTCAATGGCAGAAAGTTTGTTGTCAAGAGTGGCAATGTAACTTCTGCCACAACCTTTAATATTAAAAATGGTCTTCAGCAGTGAGCGGTCAACTCACCGATTCTATTCAGCATTTACACCAGTGATCTGATAAGTAGTCTAACTCAGGCAATTGCGTATGCCAACGATCTAATTGCGTACAGAACAGCTCCGAAAGTCGAGGTCATCAGGATTCTTTTGCAGCGTGACTTCGAGAAGATTCAGCAATATTGCGATGGCTGGAAGTTGAAAATCAACTTTCAGAAATCAGAAACTATCTTGTTTAGGACTCCGTTGCGTGGAGCCACAAGGGATACGAGAAAGAAGTGGCGCAAGCTGGTGATCGTAGGGCCAAATGGACATCCACTGGCGAGTAAAAGTGTAGTGAAGTACCTTGGCATCTGGATGGATCAGTATTTGTATTTCGACAGACATATAAATGCTGCTCTGGCCAGGGCTACGGGAGCCTTTGCCCTGACGAAACGGTTGTTCTACAGCAGCCGGCTTGACAGCAGGGTGAAGGTGATTTGCTACATGGCCCTTATCCGGCCGATGATTGCATATGGGTGCCCGGTTTGGTTCAACGTTGCCCCATCTGAAATGGAAAAGATTCGGGTGTTTGAGAGGCAGTGTCTTCGACGCTGCCTTGGATTGCACAGAACACCAGAGTCGGAGTACAAACACTACTTTTCCAACCTGGCTCTATACAACAGGCCAACATAAACAGGATAGATAATTTCTTGCTGAAGCTTATTCGAGGTCACATTGCAAGAGCAATGTCCTCGTCTAACAGCTTAATTTTCGGGGCTTATTACCCCAACAACGAATACTACGAGAGTGTGCGTCTAAGCGGCTTTATTCCGCCCGATGCATTCCTCCACCTAGACAGTCGAGGGTTTATCCAGGATAGAGCGGCGGTTCCGCTAATCTACCACGTCGGCCGTAGAACTTTATATCGGCGGCTCCTTTACAGTCGAGACGTCCTCACACAAGACGGAGCTGAGCACCTTCGGTTCAGTAGGACTGTGTCCGAACGGGACCGAAGAGATAGGGTAAAGCAGGAGAACCAGTTCTGGTGGTTGAAAAACGAAGATGAAGTTCCTTCAGATATTTAAGAGTTGACCTTGCTATTTTCTTTTGTATGGCCGACTTGCACAGGTTTAGGTTGTTAGTTTTAAGTAGGGACAGTCAGGGTGGCAAAAAAAAAAAAAAAAAAAAAACTATAAAATCCACAAAAATACCAAAAAAAATTATAAAACCGGGAAATGCTTGCGGTGGCTGTTCTAGTTTGTAAGTAGCTTATAAGTAGGTTGTAATTAGTTTATATTTAGTTGTAAATAGTTTTAAGTAGCTTTAAGTAGTTTTAATTAGTTTTAACTAGCTTTAATTTAGTTTTATGTAGTTTGTAAGCTTTATATAAAACCAAAAAAAATAAAGACAGAGATACCGAGTTTTTTGTAAATTCTTCTCGGTAAAAAATAAAACCGACCTGGATTTAGTATTAAGACAGTTCTTATGCCGAAAGGTATTATCATTAAGATATTATAGTTTAACTTAGAGCGTCCGATTGGGGCCAGTAAGTTAGTATTAAGATATTGATAAGTAGGCTAGTTTTTATGAATTTTTGTCTAGCTTTACGATAGTTTTAAGAAAATTCAAAATAAAAATGAATTTGAAAAAAAAAATAAAACATTGCGTTTAAGTCGAGGAAGAAACCCTAAATTTGTTAAGGCATACATAGCACTTTTCGTGTGTTTTGTCACCAAGGCTATTCACATTGAGCTTGTGGGAGATTTGTCGTCTATCGCCTTTTTGAACGCATTGGATCGTTTTGTCGCGCGCCGTGGTAAGCCTTATGAGATCTGGAGTGATAACGGCACCAATTTTCGTGGTGCCAAACGTCTGTTGGACGAAATGCATGCTCTGCTCTGGAACCAACATCACAATACTATCGTCGCTGATCATCTTGCTAATGACGATAAAAATTGGAAATTTATACCACCCTCCGCACCTCATTTTGGAGGTTTGTGGGAGGCTGGTGTAAAATCAGTCAAACTACACTTAAAACGGGTCATAGGTGAATCAAAACTCACTTATGAAGAGATGTACACTCTATTGGCAAAAATAGAGTCGTTACTTAATTCTCGCCCTATGTGGGCAACTACAGATTCAGAGCCAATAGCCCTTCACATTTTTTGATAGGGGATCGCTATACATGCGTTCCACAACCTCCAGTTCCTAACTCAATTGTTTCGATAACCACTAATTGGTCTCTCCTACAGGCAATGCTACAAGGTTTTTGGAGTCGCTGGCATCGCGAATATTTGACATCACTGCAGCAGTGACCCAAATGGCAGGTACCTAAGCCTAATCTTCGAGTTGATGATGTTTTCTTAATGAAAGAGCCCAATTTACCTCCATCCAAGTGGATCCTCGGAAGGATAACTAAAACACACCCTGGAGAAGATGGAAATGTCAGAGTTGTGACCATCAAAACAAAGTTTGGAGAATTTGATCGCCCAGTTGTAAAGGTGTCCCCATTGCCTTTTTCTGAAAGACTCTAATCTTTCAGGGGGGGCTGGATGTTTTGGAACCATAGTCTACAGCCAAACTCAGCGAACAACACCCTACACTAATTATATTTTATGCTCATACTCATATTTTTTGCAACTATCAGTTATTTTCTTATACATAATTTATACATAAATGTCACTCAATTCTCTTTAATTCTATTGTTATACAATTAGTATTGCATAAGCTTTGGGATTCGTGATTCAGACCTTGCCCAGTTCAGTTAATTTTTTCCTTTTGCCTTATCCTAAACTCTCACTTTGTAACATTAATTTTGAACATACATTTTGCACAATTATTCAGTTAAATTAAATTAAAATTATACATTAAAAATAAAAAAAAACTGTTTTATCAATTATTGATTAAAAGATAACAAAAAAAAAAACAATCCTTCCCATCTTCCGGATCTTCTTCCCATTCAGTCATCTTGAATTTGGAGTAAAAAAACTTTTATACTTTGTAGGGAATACACTATATCCAGTGTATTATAGAGATCAGTAGGAAAACTGCACTGCTATCAGTGCCGTTCCACATAGTTGCAGATTTGTTGTGATAAAGTGCCTTTAAGTTCGATACAATTTTTGTGAACACTTCGATGAGTGTAAGTTTGTGAAATAAAGCATCTCTGTTGATATTGTCGAATGCTGGTTTTAAGTCAATGTAAAACGAGTATCTTCTTTTTTTGGTGAAGTTGAATGTTTACAAGGCTTGAGAGATTGTAAATTTGGTCAACAGCTGAGTAGTTTTGGCTGCAGGCTCCTTGACACTCCTTCAGAATTCAGTTTTCTTCAATCTAACAAGACACTTTAACAGGATAGTTGTAAGCAGCTTGTAAATAGTTATAAATGACAAACCACTATAGGTGATTGCCTCGTTGGGGTCTCGGTTTTTTCTGTACTAAAGATATGGTGAAAAAGACGGTGTGTTTCTGTTATCAAACTTGGCGAAGCACTTTTGAAAAATTCAAATGAAATACTATCAATGTAGGGGGCTTTGTTTTCTCTTGCACACATGATAGGCGATTGTACTTCCTCCATTTCAATTTCATCATCGAGCAATGGAATAAAATTGTTACAGTGAAGTGTGAAGTAAGCACGGCTACTTTCACCCACGCAAATGGGATCTTGACAGGAATTTGCAGTTTTTTGCATTTCTATTCCCGATTTTGCAGTTCGCCAAATAAGGGTGTAATCGCGTGACTTGCTAACTTCACAGTGAAGTTCAGTTCAGTTTATTTTTTCAGTTCAGTTCAGTTCAATTTATTTTTACTTCTTCTTTTACATTAAAATTTAGCAATATAGAATATAAACATTACAATTTGTTAAATACAATAATTAAAAAAAAAATATTAATTACAAGTGTTTTTCATTACAGTGAGCGAAAAAAAAGGTACAATCTGTTGTCTGATGATAAGAGTCGAAAGTACCAAAAAAGAAAAACTTAAATTCAAATTTCATTAAAAGGTGTGGTGGGGTATCTAAGGAGAAAAATGTTTTTTGTTTTTTTGAATGTGTTTAAGGGAAAATGAGTGCGAATACGAGTTTAAACTATAACTCTGATAATGTTATAGATTTCTTCAAAATCAAAGTCAAAAAGTAATTTTTTTATATTTTTGTTGAATAAATGAGCAGAACGAACGCTTCGAATGTTAAAAGGTAAAGCATTTAAAAGTCTAGGTGCTACTGAAGTATAGAAGTTTAAAAAGTGATGAAAATTGTGCACTGGAATGATAGAAGGATTTCTATCGTTACTGCGTAGTGAGTAGGCTGGCGTATTATGACTTAAGATATATCCACTTCTCAAGAAAAAGATTTTTAAAACTTTAAAAAAATATAGATGTTAAAGCGGAAGGATGCCAGAGCTGACGAAAAACGGAAAGCTATGTTCATTTTTCTTTTTCATCCAGATATTTCTTAAAATATATTTTTGAGAAACTAACAGAGGTTGTAAATTATTTTTAAATGTACCACCCCAACAAATTATACCGTATTGAAATTTGGATTGAACCAGTCCATAGTAGATTATTTCCATAAGTTTTCTACAACAAAGTTTTCTCAAGTGAAACATGATATAAGTGGTTGATAACAAGTATTTTTTTAACGTCGAAGTTTGAGTTTTCCAGTTTATTTTGCTATCGATAGTTAAACCAAGATATTTATATTCTAAAACTGGCTCAATTCTAAAACATTTTGAAGAACAGTGATTATTTAAAACATTAGCTGGAACAACATTAGATGAACCACAGGATACACTACTTAGCGGAATTTTTTTGCAGTCAAAACTATGCTGAACGAGAATTGGTAGATTAGAAAAGGAATCAAATGGTTCAAAAAACATAACTCTCGTTTTCTCACTAATGACAAGCTTGTGGATACCGAACCAATGTCTGAATAGTTCTAAGTCGTGATTTATATCCGAAATCATATCAAAAACGGAAGGACTATATCATCAGCAAACCCGCACACTTTGCCTTTAAAGTTAAGATTAAATATACTATTAATATAAATCAGGAATAAGGTTGGGCCTAAGACAGATCCTTGTGGGACTCCTATGTTAATATTTTTGACATCACTGAAGTTACATTCTGTTTTGACCATTTGTTTTCTACTATTTAGATAAGAAGAAAACCAATCAAGCCCCTAAAACCAGCTTTCTCTAATTTTCTTAATAATATCTCATGGTCAACAGTATCGAAGGCTTTTTTAATGTCAATATATAGAGCAGCAGTATACTTTTTTTGGTCTATACTTTTATAGATAAGGCTACAGTGAGCTAATAGTGCATCTTCTGTAGACTTTCCAGCTCTAAAACCAAACTGGTTAGAGTTAAAATAAGAAATGCCATCAAGAAAGTTTATAACCCTTTTTTTAACAACTTTCTCGAAATTTTTTGCAAAAACTAGTAATAGAGAAATAGGTCTATAGTTATTGACACATGCCTTATCTCCTTTCCTTTTCCTTGGGGACAACTTCAGCTATCTTAAAACTTTCAGGGAAAATACCGTGAAAAATACTTTTATTAAATAAAAGAGATAATATATCAATTATATTAAGGCAAATCTTTTTGATACAAAAATTTGAAAAACTTTTAGATGTGGATGAATGAGAACTATCTAAAGCCTGAATTACTCTCAACATTTCAAAAGAAGTTATAGGCTGAAAAAAGAAACTATGAGATTGAAAAATTCTTTGAAACAAATTTCAGAACAATTTTCGGCGCAGTTGTTGATACCAGCAATAGCGATTGTATCAACAGCTATTTTTATAAAATAATCATTAAAAATTGTAGCCATTACAGAATGATCAACAATAGTTGATAGGAACCGAAAGTAAGATAAGAAGGTAAATCAGTAGTTTTGTTTTTGTTGAATAATTCATTGACTATACCCCATTCTTTTCTTAAATCACCTTTCGCTTTATTGAACTTATCCGTATAGAAATTTTCTTTGCAGATTGGAATTTCAAGACTGATTTCTTTACATAAGTTATCAAAGTTTTCACGGTAAAAACGTTATTAGAGTTTTTCTTTAACTTTACCCTCAATTTATTTTTAAAATCAATTTTAATTAATAGATAATTAGACATCCAGGGCTTGATCTTTTTTAATTTACTGTTTTTGGTCCGAACTTTGATCAGCGAAACATTTCAAAAGGAAAAAACAGTTGTCAAAAGTAATGGATGGGTCAGTATTGAATAGAACTCTTGACCAGTTTTCAAAAAGCAAAATAGAATTTAGCTAATTGTTCTAATAATTTGCCTTTCTAGGACCTTTCCCCTTAACTCGACTTGGCATTTTCTTTAAAATTAAAAAATAGACAAGTCATATGATGATCAGAGATCTTAAGATCAGACACCGAACTAGTGAGGGTTAAATCAGTTCTTAAGTCAATTCTAGCTAAAATATGATCAATACATGTATTGGATGGAGTAGTTATCCTAGTTGGTTCATTAATACAAGAAATTAAACCATGAGCTGACATTTACGATTTGTAACTTTCAACTGCTGCAGTTTCAGATAAGATGTTTATATTAATATCACCCAAAATAAACAAGTGCTTAGCGTTATTATTAATCAGCAATGAACTGAGTTCCTGAATAAAAACATCTTCATTCACATTATGAAATCTGTAGAAACACATAAGGACCAGTTTAATAGAATTAAAAACTAAAGATATCTTAATCATATCAGAGCTTACGAGGTCAGTGCTACAACAATCAAAATTTAAATCTTCATTCATAAAAACAGCAGTACCACCTGCAGCATAAGTATTGTTGCATTTTGCATATACAGAGTAGCCGGGAATCTTAAACAAATCTTTTTCGTGCTCATATATCCAAATCTCAGTTAGAAAAATTAATTTAGGCTTATTAACAAAAGATTCTAAGTGTATCAACAACAAACCGAAAAAAACTATATTTATAATCATCAGAATGAAAAACACTTTCACAAAATTCATTATCAAAGCAGCAAAAAGGAGTTACAAACGAATCAATATTTACATCTGTTAAAAAAGATTTGGCCATACTTAAATAATTTTACTAAAATCATCAAAAGATGAAATGCGGATGTTTCTCCTTCTTGCTATCTCATTAAAATTATTCCATTATTAATCCAAAGATAATGATATTTTTTTCATTTTTAATACTTTTAGCTTTGTTAAATAAACTTCTATTAAATGAAGTTAAAGATTCATTAATAAAAATAGGTTTTTTGACCACTTGTTCATCTAATAAACTAGTATTAAGTTGTTTCTTTTTTTGATTAGAAATAATTTTCTGCTTACATTCGGCTCTTTTAAATTTAACGCAAACTATTTCCCTTGGTTTTGTTGTTGTTGCTGAGGTGGCGGTATTTATGTTGATTGCAGTCGTGTTACTTTTTATTGTTTTAACATAGCAATATTTGATGTCGTCAGTGGTTATGCTTTCATCGATGTGTTCTAACAGCTTTAGAGTCGAGGTCAATGCACTGTCTTTCTTGACATTCGGAATACCAACAATGTCAATGCATTTATGCAGTGTTTTTTGTTGCATTACATTGACTTGGTGCTGAAGCATATTAACCTTCTTTAGCAACTTGCTTTTTTCTTCTTCCAGGGTGCGAATGAGAGATACAAAATTACTGTTAATCTCCTTCAAAGAAATAATTTCATTATTCATAGACAAAATCTGTTTATGCACAACTTCGAGCGTGATACGAGTTGAGTTGTTGGCTTCAGTGAACTCGGCAGCGACTGATAGCGATTGAATTTGGTGTGGCGGTGTGGCCGTTTAGGGGTGGCGTTGGTGGTGGTGCATTTTGGAGTTGTTGTTGTTTTGTGGCTAGTATACCAGAACAATCTGACTCAGGTGTAGAAAGAGCGTTCTTTACTAGAGGTGGCGAGAGACGAAGCGAACCTCGTCTTTGTTTACTGCACGGTGGGTAACGATATTCAACTTGGTGTTTTTTCATGTAATCTTTATCGATAGGTTTTTATTAACACAAGTAATACATTGAATTTTAGCAGCATTGCGCTCTGCCTTAATACCACAAATGCAAGACATTTTGATTGAAGCGGAAGAAAAGGGATAGAAGTTCTCGACACGAGTATACCCCACAACGTCTTGACAAGAACTGAGTTAGCAGGTCACATAGTGTATCTAAGAAACCAAGTATGCTAAGAACTTGTAGTAAGGCTCCAAACTTGCAGTTTTTTGCATTTCAACGATAGGCTAGGTTAAGTACAAGTTTCTAGCGTACTTTGTTCCCAAGATACACTATGTGACCTTATTTGGCGAACTGCAAAATCCGGAATAGAAATGCAAAAAAACTGCAAATTCCTGTCAAGATCCCATTTGCGTGGGTGAAAGTTGCCCTGCTAACTTCACAGACCTCCCTAACTGCAAATCATATGCACTGAAATTTTAAAAAGCCCTAACTAACCTCATAGGGCCTTTTATAAACTGCTGCATACAGAAAACAAACCTACTGTGTTGTTTTAAGTAGCCCAGTTGGGTCTTTTTATAAATTTTCCAGAATTATTTCTGTTTCATAGAAATAACAATACAAATTTTTACAGAAATTAGTATTTTTCACCTTTTTATATGTTTATGTTTGTTTTTAATTTTTAATTTATTTAAAATAAGGAATTTTATTACAAAAAGTTTGAAAATGAGGGGACGTAAGGCTTTTTCAATATATTTTTAGAAACACAAAAAACCTTTTCTACGCTATTTTATAAATACTCACAAATTTTTAATTTTAAGTAATTTTAAATATAAAACATTAAGCTTTAAAGTAATATTTTTTGAATTTTTGTTACGTTTTATATTTAGGTAGCGATTAAGTGTTTTCCATTAAGACTCAGAAGTATGAAATTTGTAGCTAGGGCCTTTACAATATTATAGGCAGCATAGGTAGAATAGTATTGTTTATCATCTTCATTTTATTTTATTTTATTTATTATTCATCACATATTTTATCGATTGATAAGCTGCCGTAACCTATTTCGTGGCAGATCAGCTAACGTGGCATTATAACGTAAAAATTGACAATCATTAATTAATTTTTGGGATTTATTAGAGAAATGAATTCATTTATTTTCGATTAAGATCTAAGATTTTGACCATTTCTGCTTCCAACACTATTTTTGATCGGTTTAATTTATTTCGATTATGAGAATGTTGTTTAAAATATGAAGTAAATCGTCTCCAACAAAAAATCTATTAATTCATTGGTACCGGTTTTCCAAAATAATTTCTTACGTTAAAAAATGAGAAAGCATGAAAAAAAACATCATTTATCTACCTATATTGATTTTTTTAATAATTTAATAGGTACTCAATGTTTCAATTTATTTTTTTTTTACCTACTATAAATTTTGTTCGCTTTTACATAGAAGAATGTTACCCCTTTTCAAAAATATCTATTTTGTACACAATTAAAAGCCATGTAGAACGTAATATTAAATTTACACCATATTTAACACATTTCTGATCGTTCGAAGAGCTTTTTTGGTCTGCATTAATTTTTTTTTACATTTAATCAATACTTTTTACGTTTCGTGCTTCAATAAAAATTGTGGAAGCTATACATATTTCTCTAACATAAGCGAAGAGAGTTCAAACTACCACAATTTTTGATCGATTGATTTTTCTGAATATTTTGAAACGTAAGATAAGAAATAAAAGCAATGCAAATGTGAGAGATATATACAATTTTCAGAATAAATACCATCTCTAAAAAATAAATTTACACGAGGCACGACTTCAATTACATATTTGAATCGGGAGGGGACAAAATTCTGGTTTAAGAAATTAGTTTTTCAAAATTAGTTTTTTTTTCAAGGAATGTCTTTAAAAATTCTGCTTTTTTCCTATTTTACTGTTAAAATTCTGCTTTTAAAATTCTATCTTTAAAAATTCTGTAATTCAAAGCTATAAACAATAAAATCCTGTTTATTCTATTTTTTCTCAATTAACTCATCTTTATAAAAGAAAATTAACAAACAAAAATAATTTTTCAACTCATTTTACAATTAAAAATTTTTCATATTTTAATTTTAAGACTGGGCACGTTTAATTGATCAGGGAAACATTTTCAAAGTGTTAATTTTATTATTGTAAGAACTTTGCTAACAGAATTTCAAAATCCAAATTTTGAGAAGCAGAATTTTAAAAGTAAAATTTTGCAAAACCTTTGGCCTTTTCAAAAGTTCGTCCCCAACTCTTAAAAATCTAAAACAACAAAATTGATAATATTTGTAGGACCAGCAGCTTAATTCCAAGAAAAGCCTTAAAATTAAAAAAAAAACTTTTTTAACTAATACCCCAGGAAGTGAAGTTGTATACACCAAACAAATTCTTGTTCGTGTGTGCGAGGAATGGAGCAGAAGATACATCTGCGAACTCTATGAACTGCATCTAGATGTAGATGTAGTACAGGTAATCAACTACATTTGCTCTGCCACATCGAGACAATGGACAATAATGCTCCATACAAGGGAAAGTTCAGAAAGCTTGGTCCAGATCGTGTTTCAGGCTCCGACCCTTCATGGATTGGGAGAAGGATAGGTTCCTAAATAGTTGCTATTGTTATACAAAATTAAAAATAATTTGCTTACTCCCCACGGCGGTACGAGTAGGTACCTACCTAGTATACAAAGTTTATACATAAGTGCTAAGTTAAAAGTTTTTTCATCAAATTATGCGTTTAAACAGACATTCTGAATAAAATGTGTGAAAACCCCATGTATTTCACATAAGAATTTTCAAGTTCTCGCTAGCACGTGTTTACTTAACCGATTTCAATGAGGTTTTTGACATAATTTTGTTTTAATAATCTTGACCACTTTAGAGGTGGGAATCAAAAATTTCAGGCCGTTACAAAAAAAGCGCTTTATGAGTAGTTGAAATTTGGGAGATATTTTTCAGAGAAGAATGTTATTGTAATATTTTCGACACACATTTCAAAAAAACCAACTGAAAATAAAGAAACTAATAAAATGCATACAATTATTTATTAAAAGTAATTATCAAAATCTTACTTCACAACATGATTTTTACTTTTTAATTTACAGCCTTACTGCCTCAACAGATTGCAAGATATTGCAATGGTAGCATTTTGGTGGTTGGATGATGTAGTACTTACATTACTTCCAATATGACAAAGGCCTACACTATGTCACTGATGAGTTCAATTGAGTAAGCCGGACGAAACGTCAATTTGTAGGACTAAAGGCCATCACTAGTCTATGAACGTCTATGAACGAGTTAACGTAAGGATATAAAGTTCTCTCAATGCGCTTTGACAATGCCTTTTCCTAATGAATGCTTTATGTGTGAAAATAAAACGACCGATTGCGAATATGTTTCCTGCGTTATTTGTCGCTTAATTTTTCATTTTAAATGCTTAAAAATAGATGCCAATGTGATTAGTTTGATAAACCAATCTGATAATATTTGTTGGAGATGTGATCTGTGCAGTAATTATAATTCTATTAGTTGTGAAGCAAAATTAAATGCTTTAACAAAAAAGCTTAATGATATGTGTAGTGAGTTTAGCTTGTTCCGCGATGCCCATGAAGCTTGCACAAGTAAAACTAAGAAACCATTGACCACCCGCGCCAAAGCTAAATTGAATTTAAATCCCCCTATCAATGTTATAAATAAAAGCTTTTTGTCACCTGCACTCCCTAGCAAAAAAACAAAGCCCATAAATATAACCCCCATTACCCCTCGGATTACTGCTTCTACTTCTAAACAACTCTCGTCTACAAACAAAAAATCTTCGGCGATTCCTGTCACAGCGGGAGTCAAAACAAAAAAAGTAAATTCGAATAATAAAGTGCCGCATTATTCCAACAACAATAATGCAACCGTTGATGTGCATGCACATGAAGTTCTTGCTCTCTTGTTGATGATGTGGGTGAATCAACTACCAGTGCTGCCACTGTATATATTGTAAGCAATGTTGCCACTCTCAAATCCGTTGTTGGTAGTAATGCTACTGATAGTAGTGTGGTAAAAGATTCTGAAGCTGTTGTTGCTGCCGATCCGGTTGATGTTGCTGCTGTTGGTGGAGTTCCTGTTGTCGATGTTGTTGCGGAAGTAGCTGTTGTTCCTGATGTTGCAGAAGTTGCTGGTTTTGTTGCTGATAAAACTGATTCTGAAAGTTGTGCCAATAAAGATGAAAATGCTGATGAAATTAATGATGAAGTCTCTGATGGAAATGCTACCATAATCACCGATGAAAACCCTGATGCTCAAATTGAAGTTGAAAGTGCTGAAAATGCATACAATCGCCCAACTACCGAAAATGTATATTTTTTTCATATGGGTTTTCGTCGCAATAATACTGCAAGAACTGTTAGAGGTTCTAGTGAGTTCCTACAAAATGATGTTTCTTTTAAACAAAAATGGTTCCATGTTGGTAGTTTTCGACCCTCCGTCGCCACTGAATCTATTGTCAATCATTTAGCTGCTGCTCTTGATATAAACCCCGGTCTTATTTCGTGTTTCAAGTTAATTAAGCGAGGTGAACCTAAAGAAAATATTAAGTTCATTAATTTTAAAATTGGAGTTCCAGCGGAGTACAATGATGCTATGTTCATGCGGACAACATCTGGCCTATAGGTACAAAGTTACGTGCTTTTCAATTCATTTAAAAAACGAAGGAGCACGGCTCCATTTAGACAAAACATAAGTGAAGAATCTTCCGAGTTATATATCATCCCTACAAATAGTTCTATATCGTGCGAAAATTTTCAACCTCTCAGTGTTAAAAAAGACTTTCTCCTCTACTACCAAAATATTGGTGGTCTTCGTACTAAAACTAGTGAACTGCATTTTAATTCTTCATCTTCGTACTATTATATCTTCGCATTAACTGAAACGTGGCTAACTGCTAATCATTTAAACTCCGAAATTTTAATGAAGATTTATTCCATGTTTTCCGAAAAGACAGAAGCTTTGCAAAAACTAAACAAACAAGAGGTGGAGATGTCTTAATAGCCATCCGTTCATCGTTTTCATGTCGTGAAATTGAACTGCCGTCTCTCTCATCAGAAATCGACGTTGATCAACTAAACTTAATCGTACTAGGTGATTTCAATCTTTGTAATGTAAATTGGATCTTAGATCGAGATGAGTTGTGCCTTATACCTTTTAATGTAAATAATGTTCATAAATGCTTAATAATTGATTCGTTTGCTGAATATGATCTTATTCAAATAAATAAATTTAATAATGATTTAAATCGTACTCTTGACCTGGTTTTTGTCGATAAAGAATTTCGCACTGATATAAATAAAAATATTTGTCCAATTTTTCCTAACACTATTCATCATTTAGACTTATGTATTAGCTTTGAATCATATGAATATTTTAAACTTTTTATCAATGATTTGTCTAAATATGATTATAAAAATGCTCATTTTAACTCTATTAATAATTATATGAATATCTTTCCTTGGAGCCATATTGTTGATAACCATCAATTAATATAACCTTTTCCACTGTTCTTTAACTGAGAAAATGAACCTTTATATACCAAAAGTAGTCATTCGTAATAACTCCAAGCCGGTCTGGTACAATAAAAGATTATGTAACTAGTGCAATAAAAAAATAAAGCATATAAACTTTTTCGAAAGCCTAATAACAATAATATTTTGCTAAGTAATTACTTAAGACTTCAAAAAGAATTTGATGTACTAAATAAATTCCTATATAAAGACTACCTGTATCACACAGAATCAAATTTGAAGCTAAATAGCAAGTGTTTTTGGAATTTCGTCAAAAGTAAAAAATGTTCCAATGGTATTCCAAATAGTAGCAATATTCAGGGACTATATCAAGCGATCTTATGACGGTCTGCAACATGTTTCAATCAGTTTATTCTCCATCTAATTTACCAAATAATTTTTCAACCGACACAACTGTGAGTCTGATCAATATCGGCTCCTTACATTTAAATTACATCGATGTTGAAAGGGCTATATTTGAATTAAACCAGGATAAACAGCCAGGTCCTGATGATATTCCTCCTTTAATTTTAAAATCTTGTGTAGCCTCCCTCTTAGATCCATTAACTCGACTCTTTAATGCATCTCTAAATACGGGACTTTTTTTAGATGACTGGAAGGTATCGTTTATTCTTCTGATTCATAAATCAGGTCCTAAACAAAATGTTTCTAATTATCGTCCAATAAGTAAACTTTCAACGATCCCTAAATTATTTGAAAAATTATTTTATGAAAAGTTATCCTTCATTGTTCGGGAACTTATTTCCCCTGCCCAGCATGGTTTTATTTCTGGTAGGTCAACTACAACGAACTTAAAAATTCTAGCCAATGATATAATAAAAAATCTTGAAAAGGGTTATCAAAGTGATGTGATTTATACTGATTTTTCAAAGGCGTTCGATAGGGTAAATCACACAGTGTTAACTAAGAAGCCTTTTGCCCTAGGTTTTCACTCCAACTTATTGATATGGTTGGAATCTTATTTAAAGGGGCGCACTCAATATGTACGCATTAATAACTTAATATCTGATCCCACAGTTGTGACTTCTGGAGTACCTCAAGGAAGTCATTTAGGCCCACTTCTTTTTTTGCTCCTTATTAACGATATTCCAGATTGTATTAAATCTTCTCATTGCCTTATGTTCGCCGATGATATAAAAATATTCCGATGCATTAAATCCGTTGATGACTGGCTTCTCCTTCAAAATTATATAAATAATCTAGCCGACTGGTGTAACTTTAATCAGTTATTCTTAAATGTTTCCAAGTGTGATTTCCTATCATTTCGCTGTAATTTTTTGCAGATTAACTATGTTGATAACATTTATGGTATAAAATTGCAAGAAGTTACCGAAAAAAAAGACCTAGGTGTCATCTTCGATCCTAAACTAACGTTTTGCCTTCATATAGATTTTATTGTTGCGAAAGCAAATTCTTTACTTGGGTTCATATCACGTAACTCTAAGGAATTTTCCGACCCTTATACACTTAGAGCATTATTTTATTCCTATGTAAGGCCGGTCCTTGAATATTGTTGTGTAATATGGAACCCCTACTATGCTATCCACTCAAATCTAATCGAAAGTGTCCAAAAACGTTTCTCCAGACTAGTGATGTACAGACTTCATTGGAATATACGAATGCCTCCTTATCTTACTAGATGTAATCTCATTAGTCTCCAGTTTTTAGAAACTCGGAGGAAGTATTTTGAAATAATTTTTATTTCTTTTGTCCCAAATAAGAATATATGCTCCAACGAGAGATCTTCGAGTACATAGTTTATTTTTTGAACCTTTTCATAGGGTTAGTTATGGTCTAACTAGGTGCCCTAGACAGGCCAACTCAGTTGCTAATTTTATTGATTTCCATAACAATATTAGTCGTGATACCTTTAAAAGTCATATTATTAATTTTTTAACGGTTTAAAACTCTGGTGGAGAGGTGTTATACTATTTTTAAGTATTTTTAGGTATTTATATTAACTTGTAAGGTATCGCATGTTGCTTAAATTTATTCAGTAGTATTTAAGATTATATATTTTCAATGTATATCCGCTTGATGGAATAAATAAATAAATAAATAAATAAGTTGGTAACCACCGGATACTGGTCTTGGCTTAATGTCATGACTTGCTAAGCTTGTAAGTGCGAGTGTTGATCAAGGAAAGAATTGCAACATCAAACGAATGGCCCTACAGATCGGAGGTTAGTGCGTTGGGCTAACGACCCGGCCACAGTAAAAGAAAAAATTGTAATGAAAGGGAAGCGAGAAGCCTTGGGTAACGACCCCCCTATAATGGCAGCCTGACCTAGAACGAAAATGGACTACGACCTACGAGTATGCACCTGGAATGTAAGGACACTCTATACGCTAGGTGCTACTCAAGAACTTGAATCTGTCCTCACGTGGTACAAGGCGGATATTACTGCGATCCAGAAGATACGATGGATAGGATCAGGGATTATAAAAAGAAAAGATTGTGACATTTATTACTGCTGTCATGAATGATTGTACATGCTAGGATGCGAATTCATTGTGGAAAATCGACTACAGAGCCTAAGGAGCCTGTCCGGAGTACGATGTGAAAGTCATGCTCGGAGACTTCAATGGTAAAATTGGGAATGAAAATATCTTTGGCGGATTAGTTGGAAAGCACAGCCTCCACAAAACAACAACAGACAATGGCTTTCAACTAATCGACTTTGCTGCAGCTCGTAATACACTGATAAGTAGCGCTAGGTTCCCCAGGCGAAGGATACACACAGCAAATTGGCGATCTCCAGATGGTCGAACCGCCAATCAAATCGACCATGTGCTAATTGGCGCAAGGCACGCATCGAACACCTTGGACCTGCTAACTTTCCTAGGTGTAAATGTGGAATCTGACCACATTCTTGTTGTGACAAAGTTCAGAGCCTGACTGTCCAGCGATAAGAAAGCGAAGACCACCCAAAGGAAGAAATTCAACATTGCATGCCTTAGCACATCTGAGAAAGCCAGAGACTTCAGTGAGCAATTAACCGGGAAACTCTCTGCCGTACACCCAGCCACAAGCGTCAACAACCAGTGGAACCTGTATCGCGATATCATTATGGAGATAGCTGAAACCACCATAGGCTAGTAAGAGCCCGTGATATGATGATAAATGCGTGGTATTGAAGCAGGAGATGGAAAATGCACGAATGCAAATGCTGCAACGGAAAACATGAGCAGCAAGAGAGGAGAACTTTGAAAAGAGAAGGAAAGAGAAAAAACCCTGCGTAGAAAGAAGAGAGCATCCACAGCATCTCAGCTCAGGTATCTCGAGGAGTCTAGCACCACCACCAACACCCGCCGGTTCTAGAAAGCAGCCAAGCAACTTGCATGTGGATATAAAACTGGCACGCAAGCTATTCGAAACAGCGAAGGGAACCTTGTCACTGAAGCACAGGGAATTTTAGACGTTTTTAAGCAGCATTTCCAGCAGCTTCTCAATGGGCATTCTGTAGAAGAAGAGACAGAAGAAAAAAGTAGCATAAGACCAGTCAATGAAGATCCAGTCCCAGCGCCCCAGTACTGAAGAGATTAAGAGAGCCATCCACAAGCTTAGAACAACAAATCTGGCGGCTCGGATGTCCTTCCTGCGGAACTCTTCAAGTAAAGAGGAGATGTCCTGGTAGGGTGCATGCACCCGCTCATCAACCAAGAGTGGGAGGAGCAAAGTATGCCTGACGACTGGTCAATTAGCTCCATATGCCCATTCTACAAAAATGGCGATCCTACGTCCTGCATAAACTACAGAGGCATATCCCAGCTGTTGCATACAAGATCCTACCTAACCTACTATCGGAGCTTCTTAAACCTTTCTGCAACACTATGATCGGCACGTACCAGTGTGGCTTCAGGCCAGGCAGATCAACGATAGACCAAATCTTCACATTGTGGCAAATCCTGGAAAAGACCAACGAATTTCAAGTCGAGACCCACCATCTTTTCATCGACTTCAAAGCCGCATATGATAGCATAAATCGCCAAGAGCTTCTATTGGCAATGTCGGAACTCAGGATCCCAAAACAAACTGATCCAGCTATGCCGCATGACGTTACAAAATACGCGGTGCAACGTGCAAATGGGTAACAGCTCATCCGAGCTATTCCAGACATGTACAGGGTTCAAACAAGGAGATGTCCTATCATGTGACTTCTTCAACCTAGTCCTGGAGCAGATAGTTCACAAGAGTGGTGTTAACCTGGAATGCACTATCTTCAACAGGTCTTCGCAACTGCTTGGCTATGCGGACGATATCGACATCATCGGCCGCTCCAAGCGAGTTGTTTTAGAAGCATTCACAGCTATTGATGAGCAGGCGAAACGCGTTGGTCTTGAAGTGAATGAGGACAAAACAAAGTATACGTTATCAACAAACAAAGCAACATCTGTCCAGCACCTAGAACAAAACGTAACTGTTGGTAGCAGTAATTTTGAGGTAGTCAAGTAGTTCACCTACCTCGGGACAAACCTCGGGAATGACACCTTAATGGAATTCGCAAAGAATTACCCTAGAGAACCGCGTATACTTCGGTTTGGCCAAATAATTGGGTTCAAAACTCCTTTCCCGAAAGACATAGTAAACGCTATACAAAACCCTAATTTTACTAGTTCTACTCTACACCTTTTCATAGGGTTAGTTATGGTCTAACTAGGTGCCCTAGACAGGCCAACTCAGTTGCTAATTTTATTGATTTCCATAACAATATTAGTCGTGATACCTTTAAAAGTCATATTATTAATTTTTTAACGGTTTAAAACTCTGGTGGTGAGGTGTTATACTATTTTTAAGTATTTTTAGGTATTTATATTAACTTGTAAGGTATCGCATGTTGCTTAAATTTATTCAGTAGTATTTAAGATTATATATTTTCAATGTATATCCGCTTGATGGAATAAATAAATAAATAAATAAATAAGTTGGTAACCACCGGATACTGGTCTTGGCTTAATGTCATGACTTGCTAAGCTTGTAAGTGCGAGTGTTGATCAAGGAAAGAATTGCAACATCAAACGAATGGCCCTACAGATCGGAGGTTAGTGCGTTGGGCTAACGACCCGGCCACAGTAAAAGAAAAAATTGTAATGAAAGGGAAGCGAGAAGCCTTGGGTAACGACCCCCCTATAATGGCAGCCTGACCTAGAACGAAAATGGACTACGACCTACGAGTATGCACCTGGAATGTAAGGACACTCTATACGCTAGGTGCTACTCAAGAACTTGAATCTGTCCTCACGTGGTACAAGGCGGATATTACTGCGATCCAGAAGATACGATGGATAGGATCAGGGATTATAAAAAGAAAAGATTGTGACATTTATTACTGCTGTCATGAATGATTGTACATGCTAGGATGCGAATTCATTGTGGAAAATCGACTACAGAGCCTAAGGAGCCTGTCCGGAGTACGATGTGAAAGTCATGCTCGGAGACTTCAATGGTAAAATTGGGAATGAAAATATCTTTGGCGGATTAGTTGGAAAGCACAGCCTCCACAAAACAACAACAGACAATGGCTTTCAACTAATCGACTTTGCTGCAGCTCGTAATACACTGATAAGTAGCGCTAGGTTCCCCAGGCGAAGGATACACACAGCAAATTGGCGATCTCCAGATGGTCGAACCGCCAATCAAATCGACCATGTGCTAATTGGCGCAAGGCACGCATCGAACACCTTGGACCTGCTAACTTTCCTAGGTGTAAATGTGGAATCTGACCACATTCTTGTTGTGACAAAGTTCAGAGCCCGACTGTCCAGCGATAAGAAAGCGAAGACCACCCAAAGGAAGAAATTCAACATTGCATGCCTTAGCACATCTGAGAAAGCCAGAGACTTCAGTGAGCAATTAACCGGGAAACTCTCTGCCGTACACCCAGCCACAAGCGTCAACAACCAGTGGAACCTGTATCGCGATATCATTATGGAGATAGCTGAAACCACCATAGGCTAGTAAGAGCCCGTGATATGATGATAAATGCGTGGTATTGAAGCAGGAGATGGAAAATGCACGAATGCAAATGCTGCAACGGAAAACATGAGCAGCAAGAGAGGAGAACTTTGAAAAGAGAAGGAAAGAGAAAAAACCCTGCGTAGAAAGAAGAGAGCATCCACAGCATCTCAGCTCAGGTATCTCGAGGAGTCTAGCACCACCACCAACACCCGCCGGTTCTAGAAAGCAGCCAAGCAACTTGCATGTGGATATAAAACTGGCACGCAAGCTATTCGAAACAGCGAAGGGAACCTTGTCACTGAAGCACAGGGAATTTTAGACGTTTTTAAGCAGCATTTCCAGCAGCTTCTCAATGGGCATTCTGTAGAAGAAGAGACAGAAGAAAAAAGTAGCATAAGACCAGTCAATGAAGATCCAGTCCCAGCGCCCCAGTACTGAAGAGATTAAGAGAGCCATCCACAAGCTTAGAACAACAAATCTGGCGGCTCGGATGTCCTTCCTGCGGAACTCTTCAAGTAAAGAGGAGATGTCCTGGTAGGGTGCATGCACCCGCTCATCAACCAAGAGTGGGAGGAGCAAAGTATGCCTGACGACTGGTCAATTAGCTCCATATGCCCATTCTACAAAAATGGCGATCCTACGTCCTGCATAAACTACAGAGGCATATCCCAGCTGTTGCATACAAGATCCTACCTAACCTACTATCGGAGCTTCTTAAACCTTTCTGCAACACTATGATCGGCACGTACCAGTGTGGCTTCAGGCCAGGCAGATCAACGATAGACCAAATCTTCACATTGTGGCAAATCCTGGAAAAGACCAACGAATTTCAAGTCGAGACCCACCATCTTTTCATCGACTTCAAAGCCGCATATGATAGCATAAATCGCCAAGAGCTTCTATTGGCAATGTCGGAACTCAGGATCCCAAAACAAACTGATCCAGCTATGCCGCATGACGTTACAAAATACGCGGTGCAACGTGCAAATGGGTAACAGCTCATCCGAGCTATTCCAGACATGTACAGGGTTCAAACAAGGAGATGTCCTATCATGTGACTTCTTCAACCTAGTCCTGGAGCAGATAGTTCACAAGAGTGGTGTTAACCTGGAATGCACTATCTTCAACAGGTCTTCGCAACTGCTTGGCTATGCGGACGATATCGACATCATCGGCCGCTCCAAGCGAGTTGTTTTAGAAGCATTCACAGCTATTGATGAGCAGGCGAAACGCGTTGGTCTTGAAGTGAATGAGGACAAAACAAAGTATACGTTATCAACAAACAAAGCAACATCTGTCCAGCACCTAGAACAAAACGTAACTGTTGGTAGCAGTAATTTTGAGGTAGTCAAGTAGTTCACCTACCTCGGGACAAACCTCGGGAATGACACCTTAATGGAATTCGCAAAGAATTACCCTAGAGAACCGCGTATACTTCGGTTTGGCCAAATAATTGGGTTCAAAACTCCTTTCCCGAAAGACATAGTAAACGCTATACAAAACCCTAATTTTACTAGTTCTACTCTACAGCCGGTGCCGAGTGCTGGACGATAAGTAAAAAACGGGAAATGAAAATTGAAAATTTTCGGTGGGTATTTGGTCCAATATGCGAGGAGGGCGAATGGAGGAGAAGATTCTATCGTGAATTATACGAGCAGTAGATGTGGATGTAGTCCACAAAAAGCAAAAAGACGTCGACTCCACTGGATCGGCCACATCAAGCGAATGGACAACAACGCTCCGGCGAAAAAAATCTTCAACTTCCAGCCCCCAGGTTCGAGGTGACCAGGAAGACCGAACCTCCGCTACAGGGACCAGGTGGTTTCAGATGTAAGAACACTTAGTCTCGATGACTGGAGGGAGCGTGCGAGGGACCGCAACCGATGGAAGACCGCAATATCTCAGGCAGAGAGCCTCCCTGGATCGGGAGACTGAAGCATTTTCGACATCTACTGCAGCATTTCTGACATCTCCATGACCATCCATCTCCCATTTTGTTGAGGCAGTTATTTCAGTTTCACCCCAAAAAAACTGACATTTCAGTTTTTGCCATAGGTGTCCGCAGAATTTTGTCCAGGGAGTGGCAGAAACCTACCAAATTCAAGATTCAAAAAAGGATTTTTTTTAAAAATTGATATTCAATATTATTGGAACTTTTTGATTTGTTGTATGTTAAGCATACAAAATTTTTTTCATAATTTTTGAGCACGAGATTTTTCTTAAGGTAGATAGGTATCGTTGTTTTTGGATATAAGAAAGCGTTACATATTTAGTTTCAAAATATTGTTTTGGAATGAATTGCGATTTCAAAAAAAATTGTATTTATAAAGTAAAAGGGCAAACACGAATTTTGTGGTACAATTTACGCGGTCCACAAAAGCCGAAGGCAAAGAATTATATATAAATATTTAGAAAGGTTTTTTTGCACAGAAGTGCAGAGTGCAAAAATTAATTAAATAACTGCACCACTAAAACTTTAAGAAAAATAAAATAAAATTGCGTAATAAGCAAGGCTAAAAGAGCTTCAAAGTAAATTATAAGAATAGAAAGATACATTTGCAATTTTAATAATTTCAAAAATGTTCTATTTATAGCTTTGGAATAGACAGAGTATTCACTTATTTTATAGGGTATCTACCGACCGACTTCAACTATTACATTTACAAGCCATAGATCGAATAATATCGATACCTTTCCGCAAGAATTTGATACCAATTCATAAGGATTTTTTACGATTGATAAACTGCGGTAGTCTACTTCAAGGCATTTTCTAGTTAGTCAGTTAACGTGACAAGATAACGTAAAAATTGACAGCATTCATTAGTTTGGGTGTTATTGGAGAAATGAATACATTTATTTTCGATTAAGATATATCTGAATTCCATTGGGAAACAGAACAGATTTTTTTATTTAAAATCAATTCGGTAGATCAATATTTTTGAAAAATATTCCCTATCTAGTGCCGCCAAAAACTCAACATTATTTTTGATCTACTGAAATTATTCCGGTTGTGATAATTTTGTTCAAAATATGAAGAAAATCGGCTCAAATAAAAGAAAGTTTAAAATGAGTCGGTATATTCCACGTGCTTATAAATATTTGTCAATTTGAAGTGGTTAAAAAAATGACCTAGCTGAAATAAAACGAATGTTAAGTGACAAAAGAAAATTCAAGTTTAAAACATATTCCAAGCATCCAAAAAAAAAAAACAAATTTTTAACATGAATCTGAATTTACCAAAATATTTTGGGTTTGTCTTGGAATAAAAACTTTTTAATCTATTTTGCATCAATTTTATTAAAAAACTATATATAAATTCATTGGTACCGATTTTTCAAAATTGTTTCTCATGTTAAGATTATCATGAGAAAAAATTGTTTTTTATATAATTAATCAGAAAAAAATTGTATGAGTTTTTTTTCTGAAATAGATCCAAAGAAGAATTAAAAAAACACCAATAAAATTATTTTTTTAAACTATAACTCATTTATTTGTTAATCAATCTTACAATTTTTACTGTCTTAAAAAGAAAAATATTGCCCCTTTTTAAAAATATTTCTTTGTACACACTTAAAAACAATGGGAAAGGTAATCTTAAATTTACACGTATTTAACACATTTTTAACGTCTGAAGATCTTTTTATTTGCGTTAATTTTTTTTACCTGTGATCAATACTGTTTACGTTTCGTGCTTCAATAAATAAAAACTAGTTGATCGATTAAGAAGAAAGTTATCTCCTCTTAATTGTGATTGATTAAGTATTTTGAAACATAAGATAAGAAAAATAACTAATGCAAACTATAGCTTGAAACTGTCTTCGAACGTCAAAAGATGTGAGATATGTACAATTCTCAGATTACATTTCATCTCAAAAATCTGTGCACAATATTTTTGGTGCACAAGAAGACGACCTCAAGCATCCAAAAAAAAAAACAAATTTTTAACATGAATCTGAATTTACCAAAATATTTTGGGTTTGTCTTGGAATAAAAACTTTTTTAATCTATTTTGCATCAATTTTATTAAAAAACTATATATAAATTCATTGGTACCGATTTTCAAAATTGTTTCTCATGTTAAGATTATCATGAGAAAAAATTGTTTTTTTTTTTATAATTAATCAGAAAAAAATTGTATGAGTTTTTTTTTCTGAAATATATCCAAAGAAGAATTAAAAAAACACCAGTAAAATTTATTTTTTAAACTATAACTCATTTATTTGTTAATCAATTTTATAATTTTTACTGTTTTAAAAAGAAGAATATTGCCCCTTTTTAAAATTATTTCTTTGTACACACTTAAAAACAATGGGAAAGGTAATCTTAAATTTACACGTATTTAACACATTTTTAACGTCTGAAGATCTTTTTTGTTTGCATTCATTTATTTTACCTGTGATCAATACTGTTTACGTTTCGTGCTTCAATAAATAAAAACTAGTAGATCGATTAAGAAGAAAGTTATCTCCTCTTAATTGTGATTGATTAAGTATCTTGAAACATAAGATAAGAAAAATAACTAATGCAAACTATCGCTTGAAACTGTCTTCGAACGTCGAAAGATGTGAGAGATATGTACAATTCTCAGATTACATTTCATCTTAAAAATCTGTGCACAATATTTTTGGTGCACAAGAAGACGACCTCAAATTCATGTTTAAAATCAGGAGTGAACAAAATTCTGTTTCAAAATTAAGCCTTTCAAAATTGTTGTCAGTTATTAACTTCCTATTAGAAGTTATTGTAATTGTTCCGATTTGTCGAACCGAAAATTTGTACATATTTTCATATATTTTTGTTTAGTTTTTTTAGGTAGGTAGGTAGAAATGGTGGCACGGGCGTAACACTCGCTCAGTACCCAATTAGCGCTGAACTGCGCCGTTTTGATGCCATGACTCGTTTGACTTGATTCCTTCGGGGGTCTTCCAGACACATGACTGAATGCGAGATTTCCACCTGGGCCTCCGTGTCCACTCGGCATGACCGGATGTTTCCAGTGGAGATCAGTATCCACAATGAGCCCAGAGATCTTTGATTTGAATTAGAACGGATTTGGAATATGGTTTTAGTATATTTTGAGGTAGCACCAACGTCAAGAGGCGGGATTTAAGACACTCAGTCGATTAGATCGCATCCAGCCCAAAGCCAGCTGCGATATGCCGAGCTCAGCAGATAGCAGAACGACTGGAGCGCGAAGAATCCAACCGATGATCGCTGTCATTGAGCATCATGAAACCCAGCAGAGGCCTGTATTCCGATTGCTCACGGTCTTGAGGTCTGGGGGGGAACATGATACAGAATCAACCGATTTTGTCTTAAATCCATTTCGTCGCGTTAAGAAAGGAAATCAAGTCTTTGATTTTCATTTCAGGTCTTCAAAAAATGCCACGCCAAACGAATGTGCTCTCATTCGAGCCAGAGCAGGACATTTACAAAGAAAGTGATAGACTGTTTCCTTTTCTTACTGATCATTGCAGCTACGGCAGTGAGTATTGTAATAAATACCCAGTCTCGCTGCATGTTCCCCTACTGGCCTGTGTCCAGAACAGGTTGCAACAACCCTAGCTATGTCTCGCCTGGGTCTACATAACAGATCAATTGTTCGGAATTGGTTATAGGCGGGCATGATCTTTCTGGATATTTTGCATTTGGTCAAGCTATTCCACCTACGATTGGATTCACTAAGGAAGATTGACAGTAAATTTCACCCAGGGGAATGTTGACTCTTTCCGCAAGTGAGTTGTGAAGGGCTGATCCTTGCCTGGCCAGTTCATCTTCCCGTTCATTTCCCTTAATTCCCATATGGCTAGGAACCCAGATGAGGGTGACCTTGAGGTTAATATTATGGGTTGCGAGCTCCTCCCGGCATTGCTGGACCAGTTTAGAAGATTATATAGCCGAATCAATGGCTTTGACAGCTGCCTGACCGTCTGTGAGGATAGCTGTTTTACGATTTTGGTTTGGATCTTGTTAAAGTATCCTGCATGCTTCCCTAATTGCAAGTACTTCAGCTTTGAAACACACTACAATAATCGGGTAATCGAAAGGACCTTGAGATATAAAGAGACTCAGAAAAGATTCCTGAACCAACACCACACTCCATCTTTGAGCCATCAGTAAAGCTAGTTGTGTTGAAGTCTCTCGTCACGACGACACCATCCCAGTCCTTTCTGGGTGGGAATAAGACTTTAAAATCTTTACTGAGTTTCATTGTAGGCGTGCGGTAGTCAGTAGGAATTGACAAAATTTCAGTGGGAATCAAATTTGTGATATTGCTGTGACTATAGGGCTTGGCAACCCAACAATTTGATTCCATGAGTCTTAATGCACTACAAGATACTAGATATTTAATGTGCAGATCAAGTGGTAAAAGGTGCACAAAAATGCTTAAGGCATCCGTTGGGCAAGATCGAAGAGCACCTGTTCTACCAACGCTAGCTGTTCTTTGAACCTTTTAAAGTTTGTCGATGTTATATGCTCTCTATAGTGCGGGCCACCAGACAATCGAGCCATAAGTAAGAATCGGCCGTACAACGCCTGTATACGTCCACAAAATCATCTTCGATTGAAGACCCCATTTTTTACCAAAGGTTTTGCTACAAGCGTAGAAAGCTATGCAGGTCTTCCTTACTTGATCTTCGATGTTTGTTTTCCAATTTAACTTAGGGCCAAGAATGACACCAAGATACCTTGCACTGGTTGATAGTGAGAGTGGTTGGCTGTTAAGACGGGGTGGAATGGAGAGATGTATCTTAGTTTTGGTAGTAAAAAGCATCACCTCAGTTTTGCTCTAGTTGACTCCCAGACCACAGCTCGTAGCCCAGTTGCTGACCTTTCTCAGAGCCATTTCTGTAATTTCGCTTATCACAGGAGTGAACCTGATACCAATATCACCAAATCGTCCGTTAAACGAGGATTTTGTTCATGACTAGTAGCCATAGGAGTGGTGAAAGAACCCCACCCTGGGGTGTTCCTCTACTAACGTGTTTTGTCGAGTTTGCATTACCTAAAGTGCCATGAATCCTTCTGTCGTTGAGCAAGGGTAATATTCATTCTCTGATGTAGTCCTCTACCCCAAAGTCAACGAGTGCCTCAAGAATGGATTTGGTTAGCACGTTATTAAAGGACCCTTCTACATCTAAGAAGGTAGCTAGGGTATATTCTTTGAAGTTTGTGGTTTTCTCAATTCACTACCTCATGAAGGGCCGTCTCCGTGGACCTTTGAGATATGCATGTTGAGAGTTTTCGAGGAAACATTCCTCAAGTAAGTCCCTAAAATTGGTGTCTAGAATACGCTCCAGGGTTTTAAGTACAAAAGTGGTCAGGCTGATTGGTCGAAAATCCTTCGCGGTTTCGTGGCCTCCTCGCCTTCCTACTATAGGGATAAAAACCACTCTTACATGTCTCCAAGACTCTGGGACATGGTTGAGCGAGAGGCATCCTTTGAATAACATCTCCAGCCGGGGGATTACCATATCTTGCAGTTTTTGGAGCATGATTGGCAGAATTCCGTCTAGGTCTGGAGACTTGTATGGGGAGAAAGAGTTAAGAGCCCAGGCTATCTTTTCTTTTGTTTTGACGGTATTGGTATGCTTTACACGAGCTAATTGAGTGATATGAATTCTATGCGCTTCAGAGTTGCTATTCTCGCAGCCCGGGAAGTGTGTCAACATCAGCAATTCGAAGGACTCAGCCGGAGAAACTGTCCAAGATCCATTCGGCTTTTTCAAGAAGGAAGGATTACAATGTTCCTTAGAAAGAACCTTACTAAGCCTTGCAGAATCTTTTATGCTCTCAATAGAATGGCGCAGCACATAATGCGCATAAATCGGTTAAAGATAATCGCATACAATGTTAATTAATTGTACAGCGTTTTGAAAAGAACGGCATTCCACCTCTTCCTGAAGAAGCACCCACCGGATATAGCTCTAATAAGTGAAACCAACGTCACCAAGCGAAACAACATAGATTTCAAAGGATACAACACCTTCCGAACAGACAAGGATCAAGGTAAAAGGGACACAGCGCTCTTCGTTAAGAAGAATATAAAAGCCTCTCAAGTGTTGATCCCAGTCTTAGATCGTGTGAAGCCACGGCCGTTGTCAAAGAAGTCGAAGTTCAGTCGATCTCGATCTGTAAAAGCGTGCACACGTTATCGGCTTTCACATTGTATACAAATATAGTCGGAGTGTTTATACAAAGTTTAAGTTTGGCCTAGCTAAATTTAATAGTGCAATAGCACGAAGGAAGATTTGGCGAACCGCGGCGCTAAGGGTTCCGGGTTCAAGTCCCACTCGGGCAACAAAATTATTGAAGCTTTTTTTCATAATCGCGAGGTTGAAAATTTTAGTGAGTGGGAAAACAACCACATGGGTGACAAAAATATTGCGGGGACATCGAAAGGTGTCCCAGCAACAACACTTAAGCTGGATACGGCAACATCAGCCCATGCATCGGATGATGCCAAAGCATTAACGGCTATAGAGGCAACAGCACAATCAGCCGATACAAACAAAAAGAGGAAGAAGAAGATTCTTTGTGTTCCGAACGTTGTAAGGCACCGCTCCACCACCACTTCAACTGAGCTGCCGGCTGGGGTGAAGGAGACGGTGCGCACATCCAAAACAAAAGCAGCAGCGAAAATACAACAACAGTTGATTACTTCGCCATCCCACGAAGATATTGAATATATGTCCGACGGTGGAGAGGGACATTATACAACAGGGGAAAGCAACCTGAATGTTGACCTCTCGGCATCAGAGGTGGTTTTCGACGAAAAAATTGAAGAACAAGCGATTCAAGCTCAAATTGGTGCAGTCCAAGGCGAAATAGATCTCCTTACTGCCAAGATAACGCCACTGATAATGGCTTTGAAGAAAAAACAAGAGGTTCGCCGGGAAAAAGAAAGGGTGGAGCTTGAAAGGAAGAAGTCACTACAGCAGCCACAAAAAGTAGCGCACCAAAAACTAAGAAATGCTGAACTGCCACCAACACCAGAGCAGCAAATACAGCAACAACAATTAAAAACAAAAAAGATGCCACTACAACAGCTGCTCCTAGAACAGCCACAGCAGAAGATAAAAAAAGCCCAACAACAGCAAAAACCAAACGAACAACCAAATCAGCAGCAGCAGCAGAGTCACCAGCAGCCGAAACAGCAGCAGCAGAAACAACAGCAGCTGATTGAACACCAGCAGCAGCCACAGACAAAGGATAAGAAAGAAAAGGTGCCTCCAATGAATAGCATGTCTATCTGCACTGGAACCGGAGGTGCTCTTAAATGAGCTCCGTCAAAAAGCGAGCGATGATCTCGATTTTGTAGGGGTCAAGCCATTCGCTACAGTCCGAGCCAGACGGGAGAAGCGGTCTTTGCCGTTCTTCCTTGTTCAACTTTCGCCCAGCACCAAACTGGATACTTTGAGGAGTATCTCCGTCCTCAACTACCAGCTTGTAACTTGGGATAAATTAAAGAGACGCGGCGACATGCTTCAATGCATGCGCTGCCAAAGGTTTGGCCACGCTGCAGCAAACTGCGAAATGCAGTCACGCTGCGTTAAGTGTGGTGAGGACCACATTAAGGGAGAGTGTAAGCTCGGAGAGGAAAGGGTCGAAGACATGACCCAGCTTAAATGTGCACTTTGCGGAAAGGAGGGGCACCCTGCTAATTATCGGGGTTGCTCAGTTTTTCAGCAAATTTGCACCAATAAAGCGGCTAAGCAGACAGTGGCAGAGATACGCCCATCAACGCGTGCTCCCGCAGCAACGCCCGTCAATCTCGAAATTTCCTACGCCCAAATGGCGGTAGGGAGGGGAAAAACGGTACAGCCTGCAGCTAAGGTAGCCCAACCGGCCCTAGTGCCAAAGGCGCCGGACGCTCAGGCCGAAATAAGAAGCATGTTGCTGGCAATTCAAGGCCAGTTAACAGGACTTCACAACCAGATAAAGGAGCAGGCGACTAGGGTAGACTATCTCTACTCTGTTTTGCCTAGCCTAACGTAAATTAGAGGTTAAAGGCACGCAGTCGGAGAGGCCTCTTAGGATCCTTGTTGTGAATGTAAATTCACTGATTAGGACCGAACGTAGAGCTAATCTTTTCCAATTGTTGAAAGACCAGAGTCCAGATGTGTTTATGGCCAGCGAAACTAAGCTGAACCAGAAACATAAATTGACTAACAACAATTACAATATCGTTAGAAGAGATCGACCCAACTCCACTCAAGGAGGGGGCGTCGCAATCTTCATACAAAAAGGCATTAATCATAAAGTTATATATAATAGTGATCTGCGCAGATTTCGGCTGTTAAAGGCGTGCATCGTATGCATTCCTCTCCAACAGGGGAAGCGAATGTATGTGATTGCGGCTTATGCACCGGCATCACCTTAGCCAACTGATTTTATGACAGAGCTTGAAAAACTTTTCGAATGTCTACGCTTGAGCTTGGAAGAAAATTACTTTCTCATGGCCGGTGATTTGAATGCCAAACACCTAGATCGGGGAAATCAAATTCAGAATCCTTTGATTCATCATCATCTTTTCAATTGGATGAGTCGATACAACACTGAATATGGTGTCGACGTGTGGGCTACGGATCGGCCATCGTTTCAAGAAGCGGTGCCTATCTGGATCTATTGCTAATAGACGCAAGACTGACAATTACTGACACTGTGGGTCAAAGACCAAGAAACTGTTTACGAACGATCGAGTACGACAGTGACCACTGCGGACTCGCCGCCGTTATACAGCTTCCGAACGAGCTCGTGGAGTTGGATGAGTATGTACCTGTGCATACTTACAATTACAGTAAGGTGCGCTGGCCACGCTTTACCAACGCCTTATAGAGCGAAATAGTTGGAATAACATATCCCCACCAAATGACAGGAATTTGACAAATAACGAAATAGACCAATACCTAGAACAAATGGACGAGACAATCAAACGAACAATGAACAGAACAATACCGAAATACGAACAACGGGACGCAACCGATATGTATCGGAACGCGACCATTGACGCACTACACAGACAAAAAAGTGGACTGCTGACAAGACTAAAACTCTTGTACCGACGGTTTACTGACCCTCACCATCTGGAGATTAGGACACTGAAGTCGTCGATCAAGAACATCAACCAACTAATTAAAGAGAACTATCGGTTGTCAATTAATTTGTATTGTGATAACAAAATTCGGGCCGTTAATGCTAGCGACCCGAGCATGTTTCCCCAAATTAACAAGATATTTAGAAGGAATGATCAGAACGACCTTCCTTGTCTTAAGCTCCAGAGAACGACAGACAACAGAGACGTATTTCTGACAGCTGAAATTAACCCAGAGGACGCCGTCTTGGACGATGACCTCTTTACTGCCGAAGATCCACAGGAGAAAGTGGAGGCTGTGGGGGCTGCTTTCCAGCAAGTGTACAAGGTGAATGCGTGCATTCGCCCCAATCATAACCTGGAAAACAGAGCCTTGCTCACTTCTACCTTCGGAATGACATCACGCAATGGCGATCAGAGAAACTTGGTTTCACCGGGTTCAATGAAGATCATTTGGCAAACGCCATAATCGCCGAGCGAAATGGGCCCAGTTCCCTGTTAATTACGAACGTGGAGCTCCAGCTCATCTTCGATTCATTAAAGAAGAAGAAGTCAGCAGGAGTCGATGGCATATCCAACGTTGTACTTCGATATTTACTTCAAGAAGCAGTAAACATTTATACCACTTTGTTTAACAACGCTCTGAATAATGCATATTATCCAGTGCGTTGGAAAACAGCTGTGGTGCATCCTCTCCCGAAAAAGGGAAAGGACAACTCCAATCCGGTGAATCTCCGGTCGATAAGTCTTCTTCCGAGTATCAGCAAGGTATTCGAAAAAGTTATCAATAGAGCTCTGTCTAAGTGGGCAGAGGACAATAATATCATACCGGATAATCAGTTCGGTTTTAGGGTGGGACATAACACCATTCATGCCGCGTCGAAACTCGTTTCTGATATCCAATGGAACAAATCTAAGAAGCAGTGTACGGGTGCTGTCTGGTTGATTTGGAAAATGCCTTCAACACCGTATGGTTAGAGGGTCTTTATCTAAAGCTGACCAGACTTGGCATTAGTAAACCACTATTACATATGCTTTATGATATGCTCAATGGCAGAAAGTTTGTTGTCAAAAATGGCAATGTAACTTCTGCCACAACCTTTAATATTAAAAATGGTCTTCAGCAGGGAGCGGTCAACTCGCCGATTCTATTCAGCATTTACACCAGCGATCTGATAAGTAGTCTAACTCAGGCAATTGCGTATACCGACGATCTAATTGCGTACAGAACAGCTCCAAAAGTCGAGGTCATCAGGATTCTTTTGCAGCGTGACTTCGAGAAGATTCAGCAATATTGCGATGACTGGAAGTTGAAAATCAACTTTCAGAAATGAGAAACTATCTTGTTTAGGACTCCGTTGCGTGGAGCCACAAGGGATACGAGAAAGAACTGGCGCAAGCTGGTGATCGTAGGACCAAATGGACATCCACTGGCGAGTAAAAGTGTAGTAAAGTACCTTTGCATCTGGATAGATCAGTATTTGTATTTCGACAGACATATAAATGCTGCTCTGGCCAGGGCTAGGGGAGCTTTTGCCCTGACGAAACGGTTGTTTTATAGCACCCGGCTTGACAGCAGGGTGAAGGTGACTTGCTACATGGCCCTTATCCGGCCGATGATTGCCTATGGATGCCCGGTCTTCAAGGTCACATTGCAAAAGCGATGTCCTCGAACAACAGCTTAATTTTTGGGGCTTATTAACCCAACAACGAATACTACGAGAGTGTGCGTCTAAGCGGCTTCATTCCGCCCGATGCATTCCTCTATCTAGACAGTCGAGGGCTGATCTAGGATAGAGCGGTGGTTCCGCTAATCTACCACGTTGGCCGTAGAACTGTAGATCGGCGGCTCCTTTACAGTCGAGACGTGAGCACCTTCGGTTCAGAAGGACTGTGTCCGGACGGGACCGAAGAGATAGGGTAAAGCCGAGTTTTTTTTTTGTAAATTCTTCTCGGTAAAAAACAAATCCGACCTGTATTTAGTATTAAGATAGTTCTAAGGCCGAAAGGCATTAGCATTAAGTTATTATAGTTTA
The DNA here is from genome assembly GCA_946251815.1 of Dasysyrphus albostriatus. Taxonomy (NCBI): domain Eukaryota; kingdom Metazoa; phylum Arthropoda; class Insecta; order Diptera; family Syrphidae; genus Dasysyrphus; species Dasysyrphus albostriatus. Next base: position 104,396,831 of record OX276335.1, on the reverse strand, counting down.
ACTTAGAGCGCCCGACTGGGGCCAGTAAGTTAGTTTTAAAATATTGATAAGTAGGCTAGTTTTTTTTGAATTTTTGTCTAGCTTTAAGATAGTTTTAAGTAAAATAAATAAATAAATAAATTTGGTGGCACCTTGAAGAACCAAGGCCTAGTGACTTACAACTCTCAACCATTCCTGTGTGCGTGTTGTTGGCAGGAATGGAGGGGACCTACAATTTTTTGCCAAGTCCGAACGGCTAGATGAGAAAGCACTTATTCATGACAAGTATACTCTTGGAGGATTTGTCAGTTCCTCGCAAGAGGCAGTACCTCGCGAAAAAAACATTTCTATTTCTAGGTGACATCGGCTGGGAATCGAACCCAGACCTTTGGCATGACAGTCCTACGCACTAACCATCATGCCACGAGGTACTACAAGATAGTTTTAAGATAATTGAAAATAAAAATGAATTTATAAAAAAAAAGAAGGCGAAGTTGGAGCAACACTTATTATATTCAGCATATACAACATATGCACTGCCAGACAAACTGATATTAATCACGATCTTTTTATTTTCAGCAACTTAGCCGCCCAACACACCTATGGACTAATTGGAGGAGATTTCAATGCACGACACCTACGATGGTACGACACAATTCCATATGACGCTGGAAACTTCTTGGTGAACTGGCTGGATGAAAATTTCGAGCTTCATTCATTCCGGGTAATATCTCAACCAAAGCCAACGTTCCCAAGAACACCATCCTGGCTCGACTTCTACCTGGTTTCCTCAAACTTCATCAACATCGTTCCCGAGCTGTGGAATTGCACAAGCTGGACCCTTACGGGAGATGTGGACCACGAGCCAGTGGAACTTCACATCAAACTGGACCAGCCAATCCTAACAACAGATGCACAAAATGAGGAATTCATTAACTACACCCAACTGGATATCGAACGATTTAAAAGGAAAATCGAGGAAACCATAGTGATTCCGGATGCCAACAGAAACCTTTCCAACAATGAAATCGAAGAAGGCATCGAAGCCATGGAGCTCACTGTAAACAACGCCCTGGACGAGCAGAAGAGATGGAAAACCTCAAGGGACAGATACCACCATCTACCAGAAGGAATTGTTCGACTATATGATCATCAACAGCGATTGCAGAAGCGACTGCAAAGGATCCAACAAAGGGATTGGAACACGGCCAACGGAAACTATCAATTCGTAAAGAGTGAACTTCAATGTACCCAAATTATGTTGGGAAATGCTCTTCAACATTTCAACAACAACCAGTTCCAAAAAAGACTACAATCCATCAAACCAGGACCCGATGCATTCAAGGAAATAAACAGGATCATCGGCAAAAGACAACAAATGCCAGACAAAATCAGCTCCAAGCAAGGGGAAGTTAAGACGGCTCAGGATAAAGCGGAAGCATTTGCAGAATATTTTGAAGGAAATTTCGTGCCAAATCCATCCAGCGATCCTTCACTCTTAGAGGAAGTTGAGTCAACAGTTGAGCAGCTGCAGCAAACGGACGCTGAAATTATCATTTTTAGCAATGAAAATCCTGCTAGTGATCCCGAGCTGACTGGAGGCTTCACCAACCCAGAAGAAGTAGCTGAGCTAATCCAAAGTGGGCGACCTAAGAAATCATGTGGACCAGATATGATTTCCAGCTACATCATATAGAAGTTTCCCTAAGTCATGGTTCTGTTTCTCACGATCCTTTTCAACAACTGCGTCAACATTTGCTGCTTTTTTTTAATTTTTTTCTTATTCAATTTATTCATCCATATTTGAAATACAATTTTAATAAAATTTATAACAATAAATATTTTATAAGTACAAAATAGGAAAGAATAATAGGTTCATTCTGTAATTTGTTTAAAAACTAGAGGTGAATAAACCAAAATCAAAAATAATTTCAATAATAAAGTAAGTATTTGGGGTACAAAAGTTACTTTAAAAACAAAAGTTAGAAACGAAAATATAATATTTAAAAATAATAAAGAAAAGAAAAAACCAAAATTCATAAACAATGATAAAGAGAATGTTAAAGAAAGAAAAATAAAACAATAACATTTTAATTTACGTTACAGTTAAAAAGAGATTTTTGACCATCGAACTATCCATATTGAAAAGCCATTGCTTAACAGATTTCAAAAATGAATAAAGAGAGTTTTGTCTTCTTACATTAAGCGGTAATTAATTAAAAAGCTTAGGTGCTGTTGCAGTAAAAAAATTTAAGAAATGTGTTTTATTACATATTGGAATTTTCACTAAGCCCTGAGTATTAATCCTTAAGCTATAGGAATTTGAGCTTCTGAATGTCATGCTGTATCCGCTTCTCAGGAAAAAAAACTTTTAGAACTTTATATATACATAAGTGTTTTAGTGGCAATATAGAACATTCCTGAAATAAAGGCCAACTACTTGATAGCCTTGATTTCTTACATACGATTCGAACAATATGCTTCTGCGCTGAAATCACTGGATTAAGCGTACTGTAGTAGGTACCACCCCAACTAGTTATACCGTACTGAAGTTTTGAATGAACAAGACCGAAGTAAATGGTAGTAAGTAGGTTTTTTGAGCAGGTTAGTTTTAATAGAAATAGTTTACGAGTCAGAGCTATCATATATTTCTTAAGATCAGCAGTATGAAATTTCCAGTTTAAATTTGGATCGATTGATACTCCTAGATATTTAAAATTTTTAACAAACTCGATCTCAAAACAACTATTAGAACATACATTATCTTTCAGAAAGCTACATTTACCACAAGAATGAGTGCCTAAGCTAAGTTTTTTACATATTGCTGAATGAAACATAACGTTGCAGTCAGTGAGTGAAAAATTATCTTTGAGATTGCAGAGCATAATCTTAGTCTTTTCACTAATGATAAGTTCGTGCCTGGCAAACCATTGTCTTAGAACAAATACATCCTGTTGCAGCTCGGTGACCGATTGAAATACGAAACTATTTGTATATGTCAATGCCATGTCATCTGCGAAAGCAGTTATATTACTTTTTAGTGGTTGCTGAAAGACAGAGTTAGTATATATTAGAAATAAAATCGGACCCAAAACAGAGCCTTGAGGTACACCGGCTACTATTTCTAAAGCGTCACTGTAGACTTCATCGATTTTAACCCTTTGATATCTACCAGTAAGGTATGAAGCAAACCAATCGAAAACTTGACCTCTAAAACCAGCCTTATATATTGTCAAAAGCTTTAGTCATGTCAATAAACAACGCTGAAACACTTTTGTTGTTATTAAAACCTTCACTAACTTCACCACAAACCTTCAATATAGCGTCCTCAGTGGATCTACTTTCCCGAAAGCCAAATTGATCATTACTAAAATAATAGCTTTTGTTTAAAAATAAAATCATACGATCCTTCACAATTTTTTCTAAAAGCTTAGCACATGTAGGTAATAATGATATCGGTCTGTAATTACTAATTTCACTACGATTGCCCTTTTTAAATATCATCTTTCAAGGACGAAGTTTCCTTCGCCAGAACTCAGACTCATATTAGATATGAAGCAAAGTATGTCACTAACATAAAAAGCTATACGCTTGAGGAGACAGTTTGTAATGCCATCAGAAGAACTTGAAGATTTGTTGTCAAGGGACATGATTTTCTTGTAAATTTCTAGAGATGTGAATGGAACAAAGACGAAACTACTGCTTTGAAACTGATCTTCCTTCAAATCTGGATACAATTCACAATCACAATCATTTAGTGTGGTACACGGTTTCAAATTTGAGACAATTGAAATACCAGCAATACTCAGTGGATTTGAAATTAACTCATCATTTACTTCTATTTCTTGAATCGAATCCTCTCCGCTTTTCCTACTCAGAATACAATTTACTATTTTCCATTCCTCTTTTATATTTCCCCTGCAATTTTCAAACTTCTTGGAGTAAAAAGTGTCTTTGCTAAATTCTACTTGCTTATTTACGTTGTCACTGAGTTTTTTATAAGGCACTATTTGTAGGATTTCGTTTGTATTTTTTAAAAATTGAATTTTTCTTTTTAATAAGAAGAATAAGATTTTCACTTATCCAGGGCTTAAGGCGTTGCAAACTCTTTACATTTTTAGAGTTAGAGTAAGAAGATGTGGAGTGAGAGATATGTGCTCTTAAGATTTGAATAAAAATATCATATGCACTAAAAGGATTTGTTTGACTGTAAACTAGTTCCCAGAACTCAAATTTTAAGCTCTCTACAAGAGATGAATAGTTTATTTGGTCATTTGTACGAAATGGAATATGTCTACTTGTATTGTCTTGGATTAATCGCTTTAATTGAAGGGTTATCATGCAGTAATCTGTTATTTTGTAATCTAAGATCTCGCCTGATAGGCCGTCAAACCAATTTGTTTGTAGTCTTACAAATATGTGATCAATGCATGTTTGAGATGTTTCACTAATTCGTGTAGGCTCATTCACAATCGATTTTAGCCCAAATGAAGAAACTGTGTTTTCCACCGCATCCACCCCCTAATGCGGAAAAGGAATGGACTCAGCCAAAGGACGTAGTTGCTTCCTTATAAGCAACTTCTCAGACCGATCATCACATACTGCTTTCCTATCTGGTTTAATATTTCCAAAACCAGCATGACAAAACTGGGAGTGTTCGAGAGGAAGATCTTGCGGATCTGCACGGGATTCCACTTTGACCAACGGCGACGAAAACATTTCAGCAACACGCGACTCTATGAGGCATCCGGAATAACACCCCTCGACAAATACATGATCAGTGCTGCCAAAATATTGACGAGCAACCTTAGCAATCATCCAAACCCTCTAGTGAGAACCATCATAAGTGAAGAGAGACACACCGATCCACGATACCTTGATGTAACAGCACTACTGGATGAAGGAATCATTCTTATCAATGAAGACGAGGTAATTCAGTTTTACGAAGATGCAGCGTCAAACAACCACCGTGTACGATAAATAAAATAACATCAGGCATCTAGCTTTCGAGGGCACCAATGGGAAGTTACTAGTGTGGGTCGCACCCAGCCTCTTTTTTAAATCCGAATTTATCAAAGTACGAGTATTTTGGGCTTGTCTTGGAATTAATTTTACTGGTTTTCAGAACTCTGAAACTAACGGGTGATTTTTTAGCTGGTTTGGTTTTGGCAACACTGGTTTTGACAGCTGACGTGTGTTTAGTACCTTGTGTTACTGTCAAACAGCTTCAGTTTGGTTTGCAATTTAACCATGGATCGTCTTACAAATGAACAACGCTTGCAAATTATTGAATTTTACTATCAAAATTCGTGCTCGGTTCGAAATGTTCATCGCGCGCTGCTTCCATTTTATGGTCGGCATTCTCGACCTTCTGAGCAGTCTATTCGGAAGATTGTGACCAAATTTCGCACCAAATTTACTTTGTTGGACATTAAACCACCAACACGTTTACGTACTGTGCGTAGTGAAGAAAATATTGCGGCCGTATCAGCTAGTGTGACAGAAGACCGCGAAATGTCGATTCGGCGCCGTTCCCAGCAGTTAGGCCTTTGTTACAGCACTACGTGGAAAATTTTGTGGAAGGATTTGGGCGTAAAGCCTTTTAAGATACAGCTGGTGCAAGAACTAAAGCCAGCCGACCTACCACAACGCCGAATTTTTGGTGAATGGGCTCTTGGAAAGCTGGCCGAGGATCCGCTTTTTTATCGAAAAATTGTGTTCAGCGATGAGGCTCATTTTTGGTTGAATGTTTACGTAAATAAGCATGATTGCCGCATTTGGAGTGAAGATCAGCCAGAAGCATTGCAACAGCTACCAATGCATCCCGAAAAAGCCACTGTTTGGTGCGGTTTATGGGCCGGCGGCATTATTGGGCCATATTTCTTCAAAGATGATGCGAATCGCAGCGTTACTGTCAATGGTGAACGCTACCGAGCGATGATAACAAACTTTTTTTTGCCCGAAATGGAAGTTCTTGACTTGCATGATATGTGGTTTCAACAAGACGGTGCCACATGCCACACAGCACGCGAAACAATGGCGCAATTGCGAGGCGAGTTTGGTGAACAGTTAATTTCACGTTTTGGGCCGGTCAATTGGCCGCCTAGATCGTGCGATTTGACACCATTAGATTATTTTTTGTGGGGGTATGTCAAGGCTAATGTCTATAGGGACAAGCCCGCTTCGATTGACGCACTGGAAGCCAACATCCATGCATTCATTCGTGAGATACCGGCCGATATGTGTGAAAGAGTATGCCAAAATTGGACTCAGCGGATGGGCTACCTGAGACGCAGCCGCGGTCAACATTTGCATGAAATTAAACATTAAATTGCAAGGTTCAAACTATCGATTCAAATAAATATTTCATTCATTTTTTCGAATTTTTTGTGTTTTTTTTTTTAAGTTTTAAACCTCTTAAAAAATCACCCGTTATAAATCAATGCATTAGTATTATTTAAAATTATGTAAATAGGTACATTTGTAGAGGTTTTCCAGAATAATTTTTTACATTAAAATTATCATGAAAAAGCAGTTTTTTCCATAATTAATTAGAAGAAATCGATATTGATTTTATTAGTTTGTTCATTGAAAATCAATAATATTATTTTTTCAACTATAAATGAATTTCATTTGAAACCAATTTGAAAGCTTTTACGATTTTAAAAAGATGGATACGTTGTCTCTTTTTAAAAATATTTATTTTGTACACACTTAAAACCATGGAGAAAGCTATCTTATAAACATATTTATCACATTTTTGAACTTTTGAGGACCTATTTTGATCTGCATTCAATTATTTGGATCTGCGGTCAATTCTGTTACTGTTTCGTGCTTCAATAAAAAAATAAAAACAATTTTGAAAGCTATACATTTTTTTCTAACATTAGCGTTACGCTAACTCAAACTACCACAATTTAATACCGATTATGATTAAAATTATCTCCTCTTCATCAGTTCTATTTTGAAAACATGTAATGCAAACTGTCGCTAAAAACTGTCGTCGAATGTCGAAAAATGTGAGAGATACCTAGTAGCGAAAATGAAATGAAATAGGTGTGTACAATTTTCAGATTATCATCGCCAAAACCAGCATTTTCTTTAAGACGATCACAAAAAAAAAACTATACGATATATTCTTGGTGCAAACGAGTCACCATCATTTCAAATCATAAATTGAGACTGGATCAAAATAAGGGGTTCGAAAACAAGTTTTCGACCACCCACTCTTGGCCGCCATCATGTTTTTAAAGAAAATCGATTTTTGTGAAATAACTCGTCTAATTTTAACTTTTCAGTATATATATATGTTCAAAGGGTAAACACGGTGCATTCAAGAGGACACAAGCGTCCACAAGCTTTTTTACAAAGCGAACCTCTGTCTATCAACTCCTACTCTCACCTCCCAGTGGTGAACATCGGGTGCCTAGTACCTTTAGCTGAAGATGGGGTTCCAATCCCTGTGGACGGTTTTAGGCGGCAGCAAACGAGAGAGGGAGGAGTGTTTCCACTAAGGCACTTCTCCTTTATCCAGGCGGCAGCGGAAGAATTCCCCAGATGGAATCAACGGTGGCGTCTACAGTTCCAGTCAGGTTGAACTACTTAGTGAACACCTTATATGGGCTACTACGACATATTCGTAGCTCAGGCCTATAAGGAGCGGTTTACCGGCTCCCCACCCTTGGATTTATATTAAGGGTCTGGCCCTCCAGGTCGGGGGTTGTGCGTCGGGGTAACTTCCCTACCACGGAAAACGACAACGGTTCCGAAACAACAACAAGCCTCGGATATGGATGATCTTAATGTTGACGACCCCAATAAACGAAACAAGGACAATGAATTTCGGATCTGCACGTGGAATGTCCGGACCTTAAACAGACCACGTGCAGCTGAACAATTAGTGGAGAACCTGGATAGGCTAAAGGCTGATATAACAGCCATCCAGGAAGTGCGATGGGATGGAGAGGGCATACGAAGGATGAAGTCGTGTGACATCTACTTCGGCGAGTGCTGCAAGGAGCAGGGTCAGCGGCTCTTTGGTTGTGGTTTTGTGGTAAGGGGAAGACTTAGGCAAGAAGTCTTGGGCTTCAGAAATGTAAGCGAGCGCCTGGCCACAATCCGCATCAAAGCAAAATTCAAAAACATTACGTTGATCTGTGCCCACGCCCCAACGGAAGACAAAGATGACTCAACCAAAGAACGACGTCAAGATCATTCTTGGCAACTTCAACGCCAAAATCGGAAAGGAGGGCATCTTTGGTTCGATAGTCGGAGGACACAGCCTGCACGACAACACTTCCGGTGACGGACTCAGGCTGATTGACTTTTCGGCGGGGCGGAATGCCATCATAACTGGCACTCGATTCCCACACCTCAATATACACAAAGGTACCTGGCGGTCTCCAGATCAACGAACCGTCAACCAGATTGATCATATTGCGATAGATGCCAGACATGCTTCCAGTATCCTGGATGTCCGACGTTCCGAGGGGCCAACATTGACTCGGACCATTACTTAGTTGTAGCCCAACTACGTATGCGGATATCTTTGATGCCACAACACCGAACAGATGCTGTGAAAAGATTTGATGTCGCAAAGTTAAAATCGCAAGAGATCGCTAGGACCTTTGCGGACCGAGTCTCCCGTAACCTTTTAGCAGCTCCGCCACCAGCACAAACTGCAGAGGACCAGTGGAAACTGTCAACAAGCCATCAGAAGTGCCGCCACTGATGTGCTGGGTTTCACTAGGCGACCACAACGAAACCCTTGGTTCGACGAAGAATGCCGGCTGGCGCATGCAGCCAAGAACGAAGCCTACCAGTCAATGCTGCAAACTAGAACCAGAGCTGCTGAGAGGGCAGCCCGTGAGCTCTACGGGCAAAAACGAAAGGAGGAACGCTGACTTCTCAGAAGGAAAAAGAGAGAGCATACGAAGCGGGCGGTCGAGTCTATTGAGGACTGTAGCGGCAGGGGGGACGTTCGAAAGTTCTACCGAAGGGTGAGGCAATCTACCCAGGGTTACAAGGCTAGAACGGAAGCCTGCCGAGACGAGAGTGGGAATATGGTGGTAGACACACAGTCGGTGCTGAGGATCTGGAAACAACACTTTTCTAGACTGTTTAATGGTGATGAGAGTCCAAATTCCGCTGTGAGGCAGAATAATCCATTCAACCTGGACGACGATGGTCAAAATTTCCGTCCACCCGACCTAAATGAAGTGCGGTTAACGATGGCTAAGCGTAAGGCATTCAATGCTGCTGGTGCAGATGGCCTGCCAGCCGAGCTATTCAGAGCATGACTTGGTAGGGAGTATACACCAACTTATCTTCAAAATTTGGTCGGAAGAAAGTATGCCCGATGAATGGAACCTCGGTATAGTGTGCCCCATCCACAAGAAAGGAGATGCTCTGAATTGTTCCAACTACAGAGGTTTAAGTCTCCTCAACGTCACATACAAAATTCTGTCATCTTTACTGTGTGATCGCTTAAAACCATTTGTCAACGATCTCATCGGCCCCTATCAGTGTGATTTTAGGCCGGGCAAATCAACCGTCGACCAAATTTTCACACTCCGACAAATTTTGGAAAAAACCCAGGAGTTTCAAATCGATACACACCATCTCTATATCGATTTCAAACTCGCGTATGATAGCGTAAACAGTAAACAGAGACGAGCTGTACAGAGCCATGTCGCAACTCGGCATCCCTGCTAAACTCGTACGCCTATGCAGGATGACGATGGAAAAATCTCGCTGCTTCGTTGTTGGATATTTGCCTAACCCCAAACAGGTATATGAAAAGAAGAACCACGCTGTATAATAGTGCCCAAAAGATTGACTTTTATTTCATATTAATTATGACATCTAGGTATATGATTAATTCACAATTGCATAGTTAGAAATTCAGTACATAATTCACAATAGTAATTCATACATATACAACATCCGTCAAAGTCGGTAAGAACACCACCGACCCCTTTGATGTCGAGAAAGGTTTGAGACAGGGCGATGCATTATCATACAACCTCTTTAACATCGTACTTGAAGCAATTGTACGCAACTCGCAAGTCAACAACCGAGGTACAATTTTTCAAAAGTCCGTTCAGCTACTTGCTTATGCAGATTATATTGACATCATTGGAAGAACGATGCGAGCTGTTACCGGCACGTTTGCAAGTATTGAAGCGGAGGTGGTGAAAATGGGTTTGGCTGTTAATGAGGACAAGACGAAGTATATGCTATCATCGAGAAAGGAATCTCAACATCGGCGACTTGGGCAAAACGTCACGATGGATAGGTACAACTTCGAAGTTGTCAAGGACTTTGTCTACCTGGGCTCCACTATTACATCGCAAAATGACATCAGTGCAGAAATCAAACGAAGAATTACTCTGGCCAATCGCTGTTTCTTCGGGCTAAGAAGGCATTTGAGTAGTAAAGCCCTCTCTCAAAGAACCAAGGAGACTTTATATAAGACCCTTATCATCCCGGTGGTGCTGTACGGGGCAGAAGCATGGACTCTGTTAAAAACGGATGAGAGTCTACTTGGGTGCTTTGAAAGGAAAATTCTTCGGGTGATCTTCGTTCCAGTCTGTATCGGTGGAGTATGGAGGAGAAGATTTAATAATGATCTCTACGGGCTATACAGCGACGTCAACCTGGTCAAAAAGCTGAAAATACAGCGGCTAAGATGGCTGGGTTACGTGGAGCGAATGGACACCTACGCACCAGCCCGCTGAGTCTTCGAATCCACCCCTGATGGTCTGCGCAGCAGAGGAAGACCCCACCTAAGGTGGCGCACACAAGTGGAGAGCGACCTCAACCAACTTGGAGTGCGTAACTGGAGGCAGTTAGCTAGGGACCGAGCTGGCTGGAGGGGCTTGTTGGTTGAGGCCGTAGTCCATCCTGGACTGTGAGCGCCATCTAAAGTAAAGTAAGTAAGACTATATATATATTAGAGGGTGGTCCTTAAATTGGACGTAGTCTTGGATAGCCCTCATTCGATTCAAAACATTGAAACACAATTTCCCTAATTTTTTCATTTCACCCCCTGGTCACCCTATTTTCACTTTAAGGTATAAATTATAGGTAAAGGATTATTCTTATAAAATGCGAATATAAATCTGAGTGTATAGATTAGACTCAGACGAGAAAAAAATTGTTTCGGAGGGGGGGTGTAGTTCCCCCCGTTCAGATGGGAGGGGTAATTTTCTAAAAATTTGGCCAAAAACTGAAAAATATGAATTTAAAAAAAATTGCATTCCAGATTCCATTCTATAATAAGATTCTTAAATAAAGTTTTTATTTTAAATAGTTTTGAAAAAAAAAACAATTTTTATATTAAAAAGTTATAAAAAACGGCGGTGGGGTCTCAAAACTCAATTTTGGAAAATGTTCCAGAACAAAAATTTCTTCTTTCTAAATCCTTTTCAAGACCCACCATTCCCGTTTTGAATATAAAAAATTAAAAAAATTCCGACATCCCTAATGTATATATATATATACTCAAAAGTTAAAATTAGGCCATCCTAAAAGGGGTGGGTGGTCGAAAACTTGTTTTCAAACTCCTAATGTCATCTTCTTCTAATGAGTCGAAAAACATATATAAAAATGTTTATTATGCGTTTTAAACAAGAACAACATTTTAAAATAGGATTTTTTTGATTTAGTCGAAAAATATCAATTGTAGACAAAAAAAGATTATGATCAAAGTTGTAGATAATTTTAAGCAACTATTGTTAAGTTCATATTTGCTCAAAAGTTGAAAATAGACGAGTTATTTCACCAAAACCGTTTTTCGTTAAATTCAAGATGGCGGCTAACGCAATAGAGCTAGGAAGTCGAAAACTTTTTTTAGACTCCTAATGAACCCCTCTAACGATTAAAACAAAAAAATTCCCATCTAATTGTTTGCATTTAAAATGCTATCCCGACTGGGCTACAGGTTAACAAACGGTAACACTAACTAGGATGGGTTTTAGATAGATATCGAGGACAACGTTGAATTAAGGGTATTATTACAATCTCCTCTTGAGCTTGAAAACACAGTAGATACCTTTTGTTGATAAAATACAAAATAATGATGTATCAACTCTGTTTGTTTACCCAAATCAACTCGAGTTAAGCACAACTCGAGTTGACTCGGTTTGAATGTTTTGTTACTCGTTTTAGATTTTACCTGAATCGAAAGACAACGTGGTTTGAATTTTTTTTTTAACTCGAGTTAGATTTTTCCTGAACCTAAAGACATTTACCAATTAGCACATTTATGTGAAACTAAATAGAAATTGAATTTTAAATAAATAATAAATAGAAACTTAAACTGAGTTGCGAGCCGCAATGTAGGTTGATGAAACGGTGGACCAAAAAATATGATAAGAACTCAGAGATTTTCGGTTTTCTTAATACTTTGGAATAAAGATGATTCAAGAGCAATCGGGTAGCATTTGGAACAAAATACACTATTTTCCTTAAAATATAGTTCGTCCACCATCTGTCAAACTATGAACAGTCAAATTCCATTGAAGGATGGCTACAATGACAGTGGATTGAAAAAACTCAAAAAAACGAAAAATCGTATTTTCTTAATGCTTCAGAAAAAAAGTGATTTGAGGCCATATGGATGACGTTTGGAAGAAATACACTTTTTGCCTTAAAGTATGGTTTGTCCACCATCTGTTAAACTATAAACTGTCAAATTCCATTGAAGGATGGCTTCGATGAAGATGGATTAAAACAACCTCTAAAAACATACACTTTTGCCTTTTTTAATACTTCAGAAAAATATTATTTGAGGCCAAATACATTTTAAACAAAATACACTTTTTGCCTTAAAATATAGTTTGTCCACCATTTGTCAAACTATAAAATGTCAAATTCTATTGAAGGATGGCTACGTTAACGCTGGATTAAAACATCTCTAAAAAAAACAAAATAATCGATTTTCTTAATGCTTCAGAAAAAAAGTGATTTTAGGCCAAATGCATGACATTGGGAACGAAATACCCTTTTTGTTTTAAAATATAGTTTGTCCACCATCTTTCAATTTAAGAACTGTCAAATTCCATTGAAGGATAGCTACGAAGACGATGGATTTAAGAACTTATAAAACTTACTTAAATTTCATCTCGAGCTAACTCGTTTTGAATACAAAAGGCAGCATGGGATAACACACCTTATCCGCTTATCGAAGGGTAAACGGATAGCTGTAAAGATGTAAAATACCCGCTGGAAATAAAAGATTTAGTAAAGGGAAACGAAAAGCATGTACGAAATGGCAGCGAACCCGTGCTCCTCAACACAAAGCTCATTTAATTGATTGAATAATATTCTTAAAAAGTTGACATCAGATTTTAAAAACCCTGAAGTTGAAAACTACCTTGAAGGCTTGAAACCGGGGAAAAAAAATCCAACTACTCACTTTGGAAAGCTATAAAAAAGAATGAAAAAACCAAAGCTTCCAGTGCCCCCGAATAAGAAAAACCTAAACGAATGTGCTAAAAGTGACAAAGATGAAGCAGTGGTATTCACCTATAAGCTGGAAGAAACATTTAAACCTTTTGATGGGCAAGTACTCAGTGGAAATATTATTATGAGTTTTAGCTTAAGTAAAAGCTTCACCACTAGAAATGCTACGCTCACATAATTGAATAGCTAAATAAGGAAACTAAAGTCTAATGAGGCTCCGGGCTATGACTTAATAGCAGGATTAATTATAACTTCCTTTTATAATAAATGCCATTCTAAGACTAGAATATGTTCCGAGCCAATGGAAAGTTACGGAAATTATAATGGTGCTAAAACCTTATAATTTAAATAAAAACAAGTTCTGCCTGAAGGATTTTTTAGATGAGAACCAAAACTCGTTATATCCAAAATGTTCATTTTGTGCAAATAGAAAAAAACTAAATAGGGCTAAATGATAGTTCCTAGAAAAGATTTTTTTTGCATAATTAAAAATTTTTAAATTTATATGTTATGATTAAGAGCAAAAATATATTGAAAGTTCCGTTTAAAATATATTTAACAATTAAATTTGGATATAAAGAGTTTTGCTACAAATGACTGTATGTGGTCAGTTTCCCCACCTCACTCCCCCTCACTCAATTGTCCCTCTAATATTATAGCACTACACTACTTTCCTATCTTAAATGACCCTTTTAAAGATTTTTACAATAAATACTCATGAACGATTTAGTTCCTTCTTTAATGGCATAATCGATAACCTATGATGGATAGGAAGAGTTTTGAAAGCAAACCTTCGGCAAACAATAGATATGGAAAGTTCTGATGCACTGTGGATATGGAGAGTTTTGAAAAAAATTATAATATTTGACATGAATATAAGGGGGATTGGAGGGGTAAAGCTTTCAAATTTTCTTTAAAAAACTATTCAATATGCCATCAAAATTTCAATTTTTGTTAAAAGTGTATATGACGAGTTTTGGTTATCATCTACTCATTTAGAAAACAGACTTTTTCGACGAAGACACGAAAATGAATATTTAAATTTCAAAGAAATATTGGCTGGGGTACCACAAGGAAGTGTATTAGGTCCAGTTCTATACATTTTGTTTACACGTGATATACCTATCTCAACAGAAGATACTATCGTAGCCACGTTTTAATGATGCATTACTAACCCCCTTAAATAATAATATATACAAGCACGAATTGCAGTGACGGCAGCTCTCGCATCCAATAGCCTTGGGTGTGACATGCTTCAAAGGCAAACAGCAACTAGACTCCACGTATTAAAGAAGTAGCACGCAAGCCAGACTATGCAATGAAGGCAAAACCCAGCATACCTACCACACCCAACCAAGCTGGTGTGGTAATCATCCATAGCCCGAGAAAGGAAGTTGACAAAATGTAAATAAAACACCAGGCTTATAAAGGCTGTGATCTACCAGTACTCCAATATACAGTGATCTACCAAGGTAAGACCTGTGATGTATCAGATCTCGTAGACTGTGATCGACCAGTATATTTCTACATACTGTGATTACCAGGCCGAGGCCTGTGTTGTTCCACAATCTACCAGCATAATTAGTTTATTATACCGCAATCTACCAGACAAAGCCTGCGATAAACCAGACATTAAGTCTGAGATCTACTAGTTTTTACTGCGATCTAGTGGGCAAGATTAGGCTTAAAATTAAACGCTGACAGCTGAACCAGAACCAGCACCAGAACCAGAACCAGAAATAGAACCAGAACCAGAACTAGAACCAGAACCAGAACCAAAACCGGAACCGGAACCAGAACCAAAACCAAAACCAAAACCAAAACCAAAACCAAAACCAAAACCAAAACCAAAACCAAAACCAAAACCAAAACCAAAACCAAAACCAAAACCAAAACCAAAACCAAAACCAAAACCAAAACCAAAACCAAAACCAAAACCAAAACCAAAACCAAAACCAAAACCAAAACCAAAACCAAAACCAAAACCAAAACCAAAACCAAAACCAAAACCAAAACCAAAACCAAAACCAAAACCAAAACCAAAACCAAAACCAAAACCAAAACCAAAACCAAAACCAAAACCAAAACCAAAACCAAAACCAAAACCAAAACCAAAACCAAAACCAAAACCAAAACCAAAACCAAAACCAAAACCAAAACCAAAACCAAAACCAAAACCAAAACCAAAACCAAAACCAAAACCAAAACCAAAACCAAAACCAAAACCAAAACCAAAACCAAAACCAAAACCAAAACCAAAACCAAAACCAAAACCAAAACCAAAACCAAAACCAAAACCAAAACCAAAACCAAAACCAAAACCAAAACCAAAACCAAAACCAAAACCAAAACCAAAACCAAAACCAAAACCAAAACCAAAACCAAAACCAAAACCAAAACCAAAACCAAAACCAAAACCAAAACCAAAACCAAAACCAAAACCAAAACCAAAACCAGAACCTGGCACAAGAACCAGAATCTATATCGAGATTTAATTATTTAAATAGAAATACAAACATACATATTTTGTAATTAAGTTTATGAGAATAAAATAAGAATAATCAAAGAAGCTCAAGTTTCAGGTACTTTTCTTTAGCAATGGATCCTGGGTACTACTTGAGCTTTAATTGGCTGGAAACAACAAAGTACCTTTACAACGTTTGCCGATGATACTGCAATACTAGCAGTAAGAAAAACGGTTAGTGGAGCTACAATTTAACTAAAAAATGCTTTTTATAATGTTAATGAGTGGACAAAAGCATGGTGAATAGCGCTTAACGAATAAAAAAATAAATAGATTACCCGTCTTTCATAATCCCGGTCATATTCTATTTGAAAATAAGGCAAAGTATCTGGGAAGGACTAGACATGAAATCAAAATGGGAGCCGCGTAAAAAAGAAATGCGAAGGATTAAAAAGAATAAACTAAGAGATATGAAGTGGCTACTTGGTAAATGTTCAAAGCTTTATATTGAAAATTAGTTGATTTTAAACAACCAGGTACTTAAACCTGTTTGGACTTATACTCGTAGTATACAAATCTGGAGTTGCATCTGCGAACAAACTTAAAAAACTTACAAACGTTTAAAAATAATTGTTTAAGTCATTTGGAAATGCCCCATGGTATATAAAAAACGCAGATCTTCACAGGGATCTCGGGACTTCTACGGCTCGGGACGATATAAAAAGTTTCTCACGAAAACAAAGAAATCGGCTAGTTCAACAATTATTGACATTTTTGACGAGTTGAATTTAGTACTCGCGCGCGCCGTCTGCGAAGAACAAAACCTTACGACTTGGTTTTGCACCTACCTACGGGAAAAAGTGATAATTTCAACATAAGAAATAATTTTGAAAAACCGTTGCCAAATAAATTTTCAATAAAACTAATGTATTATTTAATAATAATAATAAAAAAGCGTGCGAGTTCGGAAGTATATTCGCAAATGATGTGTAACATCCGTTTGAATCGAGTTCAGTTATTGTAAAGTTAAAATGCTCTTTATATAATTCTAGCCCATATGCCCGCTTTATATTATAGTTGCCTCGATAACTCTTATACAGGGTGGCGCACGAATCGTGCTATAAAAATAAAACGTAATAACTTTTTTTCTGTGCGAGTAATCGGCTTATTTTTTTTTATTTTGTAGGTTACTATTTAGATTTATAAAAATGGATGCTTGCGATACGGAGAAAAGAATTTGGATAGTGCAACGGTACCATGCTTTGCAGTCCGTCATTTCCGTCCAAAGGGAAATTAGGCGGGAGTTTAGCGGTAATGCCCCGAGTAGATGGACCATTATGAGGTTTGTAAACATGTTTGCCGAGTCTGGAAGCATCGCACGAAGGCCGTACCATCGAGATGCCAATGTTCGGGTTCAGGATACAATCGCAGCAGTAGCATCTGCAATACAGGCCAATCCGAGCGTTTCAACCCGAAACTTATCGGGGCAAATTGGAGTTAGTAGTCGGTCATTACAACGGATACTTCATGACCAAATTACTAGCAAGTTAAACCCTCAGGATTTGCCTGTTCGCCTGGAATTTTGCCAAAAAATGATATCAATGGCCGAAGAAGACAACACATTGATCAATTGTTTGTTCATGTCTGATGAGGTCCATTTTGATCTTAACGGCAATGTAAACAAGCAAAATTGCCGTATATGGAATGAGTCTAATCCAGATATGCTCCATGAGATGGAACTGCACCCAGAACGAGTCACTGTGTGGCACGCAGTTTCATCAAGGTGTATTGTCGGGCCGTACTTCTTTGAAGAAAACGGTGTAACCGTTACTGTCAATGGGGACCGTTATTTAAAGATGTTGAAGGAGTTTTTTTACCCAGAACTGCGCCGAAGACGTATACCATTCAACAGCGTTTGGGTTTCAGCAAGATGGAGCAACTGCACATATAGCCAGACCAGTTATGGCGGAGCTAAACAAAAAATTCGCAAACAAATTAATTTCTAGGAACTCCACTCTTCGCTGGCCCCCAAGGTCACCTGACCTGACTGCACCAGACTTCTTTTTATGGGGTTATGTCAAGCAAGAGGTGTATAAAACGAAGCCCAGGAATTCAACTGAATTAAAGCAGTCCATAACGACAATAATTGAGGCGATCCCAACTTCAACTCTTCAGGCCACAATGAATAATTTTTTGATCAGGTGCCGCATATGCGTGGGAGAGCGTGAAGGTCATTTGCGGTCTATAATCTTTAAAAACAACTAACTATTTAAAATAAAATTTAATTTTCTAACCAATAAAAAAAAAGTAAATGAAATACATCGATTAAAAAAAAAGTTATTTGAATTTCTTATTGTAGCACAATTGGTGCGCCACCCTGTACTAAAGTATATTTAATATTTATTTTTTTTTTATTATTTTAATTTTTTAATTTAAAATTCAATCAATTTGGTGGGTGTAGTGTAGGTAATCAAAGGATATGAAGTGAACAGTTCGCTATACAGGAGAATAATTTGCTAGTTATAATAATTAATAAATTAATTGTGTGTGCTTTTCGATGTAAAATGTCATTTCTAAGGTATTTTCAATATAAAATTATTTTTTTTATTAATATTCAAATTGTCTGTTGATTTAATAGACAATTCTTATAAATTTATTTTCGGCGGCCTTATATGTATATGATAAATCATGTAGTTTACATAGAAATATATTTGATATACTTAAATAACTGGTTATTAGTAGACTATTAAAAAATAAACGACACACAATTGTCAATGAAGTAAAAACTTGCCTTTTAGCTTTTCGAAGTCTTTTAGCTACCAAAATATTTTGTAAATATAATAGGTATAAGTACGCTATACTATACTTTCTATAGACCACTTATCAAAAAAAAAACAAAGCAGTAGCTATTTAATGTAGCGTAATCGATATTTTTTGATTTTATGTGGCTTCTAAATACCTTGGAAATTATCAAAATGTAAATTTCCTTATTATTAATTAATAAATTAAAAAATATTTGTCAAGCTGATAAGTATTGTACAGAAATGTTTTATGTATCAAAGTATTGATTGGGATTTGTAGTATTTAATATAATTTTTAAAAACGTACACCACTCGCGTGGCCAAAATATAAAGCCATAAAATCTAAAAACTGAGCAGCTTTTTAATGTAAGACTTTTAAAAAGCGAATTTTTATATTTTATTTTCAATTAAACTTTAAAAGTTACTTCCGATTTCTTTAAAAATATACCAAATCATAATTTTGATATATCTTACAGCCCTATTTTGGCAAACCTCACTGATACCTCACAAGTCACAATAACCTTATAAGGTGAGGATAATTTGATTTTGTGAGGTTTTCGTATTCTGGCAGCAACCTCACAAGTTGTGATTCTCACAAAAACTAACGAAACTGTGATATCCTTCGGATGAGGTCACAACTAGAAAGAAATACTTCTGATGTTCGCACATAACGCCATTAATATGTTTGGTTGTATTTATTTCTAATTACTTTCTCCATAAATAACATAACTAAAAATCTGACATGCCTGAACGCGCCCGTACGCCGTGGTGGGTTTCTTGTGAGGATTTTCCCAGGATACGGAAAATTGGGCCTATTCGGCGTGATCTTTTATTATGCTTTTCTGTTAGTCTGCTTTGAGTTTCCATACCATAAAAATTAAGCTGTCAAAAAATCTTTTACAGTTTTTACTTTGGCATTCTGCATGCGTTAATCTGTTATTAAATTTGCTAAAACATCTATTTTGAACTGCCAAACTTTAGAACTCATTGCTCAATCTTTTACAAATCACATTTTTGTTATTCAGCATGCAAAATCTGTTATTAAATTATTATTTATTAAAAAAAGAATAAAAGGCAAACTTCTGTGTGTTTTATTATAAAAGATTTCAATAAATACACAGGAAGATTAAGTGAAAATGGAAATTTATCTTTTATTTTGTCAACAAAATGTCCTTGAAAGGAGTCAAACGTAAGAAAATATATTAAAAAGATTTTAATAATTAAATTATAAAGTTTAAATACAATTATTTTTGTAGACGAAAGCACACGACACAGGAAAGCTCGCTGTAGCAGTTTGACAAGCTCCGTCAGCAAAGCGGAGTCTGTCGAATGTTCTAAATTGTTCCAATGCGTTTGGCTATTCGAGTTCGATTTCTTTTGATACGAAAATGCCGTTGAAATCACCTTACAAAAAAAATTGAGTCCTTGCAATAACCACTCTTGCCATAATCTCAGATTTCACTATGCTAGATTTCAGATTTCATAATGCTAAATCGTATGCGAACTTAACTTAACTTAATAGAATGACAGATTTCATAATCCATTGTTTGCACCTATTTTATCTTACAAAACATTTGTTATCAATAATTAAAAAAAGCTTTTGTAATATTTTCTCAGGTTCGTCAATAAAACTTATTCACTTTATTTAAATTCTCCACTTATTTACTTTACAAAATAAAACACTTCACTTTTCTTATTACAAAACAATTTATTGTTCACCACTGAAATTAATTCACCAACTTTACTTTTATTACAACCAACTTTACTCATTCACGATTAAAATTAAACTGCGTCCTCTGCCGGTCAGACATGTGCTTCCCGAAAAAGCTGGAAGATTCTAGTATTTGCTTCCAGAGCTTCCCATAGGGGAAATTTCCCATAATTTTCCCTTTCCAAATCTTTCGATTTGACGTTTAGTATTGGAAGTTCGAAAGTTCACCAAAGCTCTACGTAGGTTTGTTTGTGTCCCGTCTAATCCGAAGTTCGGTGTTTCTTTTATTCGAGAGTTGTTAAAGTTCATTCCAGAGTCTTTATGTGACAGTCGTTACACTATTGATAATGTTATATATGTAAATATTGAATTTTTTTTTCAAAAAAATAGACTTTTGACTCTATAAAAAATAATTGGATCAGATATTAATAGCTTAATTTGAAATATGTTTGCTTGTACAGAACCAAATCCCTACGTAAATTTGAATTCAGCCAATATGTGGATGGTGGGATGATGGGTTTAATTTGACGAGTGTCATAACGTAAATTAAGCTATTTGTTAAACAACAAATTTTTCATTGTGTCGATGAATTTATTTCATAATTCAACTAATATTAATATAAAAACTTATAACACACATTTACTGACTTAAAAATCACCCGTTAAATTATCAATTTAGAAGTTCATAAGCTCAAAATATTAAGTAAGTAACCAATTCACAATTTAAAGTCTAGATCTTGATTATATAATTAAATATTTTTTATAATCAAATTTAGCATTGTAGAATGCTAAACAAAGACAGATAATGTTAAAAAAGCATTTAGCATTATTTTAAAATTTCAAAATTCTGCTGTGAAACTGCCATTTATGAACAAAACCTTCCGACTTGGTGCGGTGAACAGAAAACCGCTTTAAAATCGCGGATTTAGCAGGAACTTTCACCGGAAAGTAACCTGCAACACGTTACTTAACTTCGTTAAAAATAAATTGCTAGATAAGTTTTAACTTAGTTGCAATCGGGAAGTGGAGGTGGTTTCAGTGTAGTAAGAATCTCACACTTCTATGAGCACCCGTTTTTCGGTCCTCATAGAGCCTGAATAGCAGGTTTTGCACCTACCCACGGGAAAATAACCACAAAAAAATATTTTAAAATTTCAAAATTCTTTTCACTGCTGTATTATGACACCCCTGAACCGCACCCAAAAACAACTTAATTAAAAATTTGAAATATTTTTGTTTTAATTACTTTAAGCTAAAATTAAACACTGATTTTTACGATGCTCAGAATTTCTTTTGTAAGAACGCTTATTGCAGTTCGATTAAAGAAATTGAATTTAATTCCACCTCCACGGCTAGTACAAGCTCAATTAGCATATGAATAAAACGCTAGACAAAAAAAAACATTAGAAGATAATTGCTTATTAAATAAACAACTACCATAATCAAACCTAATAAATTTTCTTAAATTATAAGCCCTGTTTTTTAGTTCATTTTTATCTTCACTAGGAAAAAAGTAGCATGTTAATTACACCAACAAACTGGTATAATTCCGTATTGTTGTTGTATTTAGCATGCTACTTTTTTCTCAGCGAATATAAAAATGCACTAAAAAACAGGTCTATAATCTCCCTCAATCCGGTGACCTTACTTTCCAGAATTTCATTATCTTTTCTTGCGGGCGATTTTTTCGTGCTCCAGTTGCATATATATTTCTATCACAAACTGGTATCGTTGTGCAGAATAAAAATATTGGGATCTAGAGGTATATTATTGAAAGTGAGTTTCTGATTCCTTCACAAAGAAACCCTTGCTTAGGTGTAGGTAAAACACATTACCTCGAGATCATTCTCGAAAAGAAAACATTTATGTACGCAGCAAACTCAGATCCTTGAATTGGGCTAGCTATGAATAATTGTCATCCTCACCAGCTGAGAAGTAGAACACTCGACTTTCAGTCATTCTGGAATAGATTATTTCATTAATCCGTTAATTAACTAACGTTAGAACTTATATCTATTTACGGTGCAGGGAAATTATTCCACGGGCATCTGCTCCACATGGGAATTTAATCCATCTTAAGTGGGAATCTGTTCCACTTTTCAAAGTGCAATTTATTCTCACCTATAAAGGGAATTTATTGCCCTTTTTAGTGATAAAGATCTCCACTTGGAAAGTGGAGTTTTTGCCCACTTGGTATGAGAATCAATTTCACTTCTTTTTCTTTGATTCGTTCTTAGGAGGTATTTCTTGTATAATATATAGTCTTTAATGTTATTAGAACTGTGAAAGTATGATCCATACCTCTGCTTTTAAATACTCTTCTTTATAAGGATATCAAAATGATACAGTTACAATTATTGTTGGATATAAAGGATAAATTCAAAGTTTCTTTTAATCCAGATTCTTTAAATGCAAAAGAAACTTTGTATACACCCAGCCTCGCATCTACCCCAAGTCTTATAATGGGCCCAAGCAGGGAAGTTGAAGCATGCCCCCCCCCCCCCATACATATCTCACTGGGAACATTACGTTTGCCCGAAATTCAGTTTCCCGAATGATGTTTGCCCGAATAACGTCCTAGCGACTTATAAATGCAGATTTTTTAAATGCAAAAGAAACTTTACATACCCCAAATCCTATAGTGAGCCTAAGCACGGGGGTTGCAGAGGGGCAGCATGCCCCTCCTTACATGCCTCACTGTTTATTCATGTCTCACTCAAAAACGAAGCCAACCTATCTCACTGTTTATTCGCCACAATGCTAGTATTGTATTTATGTAAATAAACAATGACGGTTTCTATATTTCTGAATCAATAATATATCAAATTCCAAATTGTAGGTGGGAAAAAATTCCACAAAATTTCGGGTGTAGTAAGTAGCTTCTCGTCGTGAGAATAAATTCCACTTTGAGAAGTAGAACCGATTCCCACTTAAGATGGAATAGATTCTCATGTATAGCAGATGCCCGTGGAATTATTTCCCTGCACCATTTTCATCACTCTATCACAATCGAAAGGGCTTCCTTCATATTATTAATATGAATTTTTGAAAAAAAGGGTGAGTGCAACGTCCCCCAAACACAAAATTTCTTATTTTCCTTTTTTTCTTTGTATGCACCACAAGACCTACCGCTGTATCAATTTGCAAGGGTCTACGGTATCGGGAAGTGCTCCATAACTTTGATGATCTTTCCGTTAGTGAGTTGGTCAGTCAGTCAGTTACGGTTTTAGCGATTTGCAAAGAAATATATTTCAGTAATTACTAATTCTAAGCACGTGTACACTTTCAATAGGGGCTCTATACCTACCTATTTAAAAAATGGGTGGGCGAGTTTTATTTTTGGCAAGGTGATTTATTTTTGCATTCAACAGTGCAGCCAACATTCAAGTATCGGACGAGCAACAAAAGTTTCTTATGAATTCTTATTTTTTTCCCATTTCAAAAATAGGTAAGAAACTTATAAATTTACGAGCTGTGTCCTGTAAAATTACGTTTTAATGCATCATTTTGAATGCTAGCAACCTCATCAATTTAAAGTAGGTATAGGTAGCAGAGTTGTAAAGACAGCAGTCTTTCAAGTACTGCAGTTAATTGACTAAAAAACTAATTTTAATAAGTCTTTCAACTTACAAAAAGACTTTAACTGTAACTCAGCAGTTATAAGTAGTACTAATATTCAAGACTGTACAGTCACCAAAAGCAGTCAATTGACTAAAAGTTAACTGCAGTACTTTGGGACTGGTTTTAGTCTTTTAGTCAATTGAAAGTCTTCAGTACTGGCCTGATTTTACTTTTAGTCTTAAAGTCTCTTAACTGCAGTCAATTAACTGTAAGTCTTTTAAAGTCTTTCGACTAAAAGTCTTTGGATTTTAGTATTATATAAGTATGGAATAAAATGGGGAAACAATTATGCTGTTCACAATGGTTTCGGTTTGTGCAATAGTACTAGAGTTGGGAACGTACAAAAGTCGTTTTAGTACGACAAGTTTTTTTTTTAATTATGTCCTCTCTAAGTCCCTAGATTTACATGAGGGTAGTCTAACTGGTGAGAAATGTTGTGTTGTCCGCCATTTTGAAAAAAGGCTTTAAAAATTGTTAACGCCATTATCTCGGCTTTACACTAGACTACAGTTAATTGACTGCAGTTAAGAGACTTAAGGCCCTTACTAATAATCAAATTTAGTTATAGCTTAAATAAAAGTCTTCACCTTTCAGAGAAATCACATACCAATAATCAATTTAGCTGCCAGACTAGACACTAATAAGACGTCAGAATTTAATACACAGAAATCCATGTTTAAAGTCGTAACTATAATATGTGAAATGCATTTCAGTTCAAGTGTTGCCTGTAGTGCAGTTTCATAATATGTACTATGTGTTAATAAGTACTAAATTATACTCAAATATTGTTGTGCAATTTTATTGGTATTTTCATAACGTATAAGTTTTTGTTGTTGGAAAAAAAATTTAACACAAATTTGCAATGTGGTGCATGATTGTTTTGTTTTGAATTTTTAACTTTCGTTTTAAATTTATTATATAATAAACATATAATAAGTTAATAATATCCATTTTGCTATTTAAAAAATATCTTTACTTTCTACAAACGTTTTGTAAAAAGCATAACATGACTAGCTTCGAATTGAGTGTGGATTGTTTCGTTTTCTTTGGACACTCCAAGAGTAGTCCCTTTTCAATCATTTTGCATTTCAAAGATCCTCCAATGGATTGCTTCTTTCAAGTGATTTCTTATGAGATTTTTCACTGCCGAATTTCATTCAGGAATGCTTTTTGAACATATGTAAATATACGTCGAACCTCACTTCCAAATTTAAATTGACTCTGAAAACGAAAAACAATATTGATTTGTTGACTTTTATATACGTATTCATAATTTATCACTGTTTGTTCGTATTCACGTTTTAATTAAGGATATTCACTCCCAAATGACGACAGCGTGAAAGAAAATTATTCATATGAAAGTTTTTGATGTTTTGTTTCACATTTTCAAAGAACAAGAATTAAAACTAGTGTGAAAGCATGAAAAGTTTTTCGATTCACTTTTTCACAGAGTGAGAATCGGCCCCCATAAAAAAATATTACTTTACCTAAAAATCCCAATTCAAAATATAGTTTGTTTTCATAGCAATTTCGTGATGTTCCAAAAACTTATGAAATATTTTCCAATTATCTATGTTTCCTATTAAAAATTTATCAACTAAATAAACCCAGACCCTTTAAACAAATTACATACTAAAGTACTGAAAAAGTTACTATTAAAAAGAACACGGCAATACTTATCCCCACAAGTATCGAAACAATTCTGACATTTTTTTTTAATCGTCGAAAAAAACCAAATTCAGATTCATCTGTCATTTTGCCGAGCTAAAGGAAAGTGTATTGAGATATAAAGTCATGCTACTTGTGAATAAAGCTTATTAAACTAATTAAAAAAGTATAATAAAAATTAGTATAGTGAATACTTCCAATACTTTCTTAAACAAAATATAAAATAACATGCGGCATTACGTACAATCCTGTAAAAAACGCCCATAAAAAAGAATGTACAAATATTTCTTTTCACAAAGTTAGTTATGTCTGATTTTCCACAAAAAGTAATGTTAAGTGATATTTTTTATTTCATCATATTTTGCTTTGAAAAATGCTTATTTCATGTGAATAAAATATACTTTGATTCAGTCATTTAGTTAAGATTCATCTGCCAAATGAGAAATTCTCGTGCAGCAGGGTAGGATTAATTTTTGTTGCTGAGGACAAGGAGCGCTCAAATATATTTGGCACTTGTAGTGCGGATTTATTTTCAACGTTGTGAATAAAATATTCTTTAAGGTCTTTCTGCTATTAGCCCTTTTTTCATGTCAGTTTTGTATCTTCTTCAAGAAGTCTTATTTAAATTGAAATGGATTCTTCAATAATGTAGGTACGAGTATTTACCTAAAAAACATCACTTTCCAACTTTGTATAGAACATGAGACAAAACTTACTGTGAAAAGAAGAGTTTGTTACTCCGTATTATAGGCGTTTTTACATTATTCAATGCAGCCCCGCATGTTTCCTTATATGTTTTGTTAAAATAAAGTATTCCAAGTATTCACTGTGTTATTTTTTTAATAAGCTTTTTTTTATTATTTTAACGGTTTAAAATCTCTTCACGTATTCATATAGCTCCTTAAAATAACAGAAACATCTCAATTTTTTTTTTAATGCTTTTTTTAAGCCGTGAAACTGCAGGCACACCCTGTGTCAATTCATTTGTGTTTGTGTTCTTTGCTTCTATTTTATCATTTGTGCTATTGTAGTGTGCGAGTTTTGATAGCATGTTTGATGGAGTTTGATGTAAATTGTAGTAGATTAATGTAAAGGCTGAGGATTTTGTTAGATAAAGGGTAAATTTGTTTATTGGTAGAAATCATTTTAAGCTCCAGATTTTATTTTAACAGTTAGTTAGTAGTCGACATTAGTGTTTGATTATTAGTAAGGCCCTTAAAGACTAAAAGTAAAATCAGGCCAGTACTGAAGATTTTCAATTGACTAAAAGACTAAAACCAGTCACAAAGTACTGCAGTTAATTAACTTTTAGTCAATTGACTGCTTTTGATGACTGCACAGTCCAGAATGTTAGTACTGTTGGTGACCAAAGTACTTGATTTTTTACAGCTCTGATAGGTAGGTACCTACCTATTTTTTGTTGTAAATAGGAAGGTGGGTAGGTAACGTAAACCAACATCATCAAAATGACCCATCTAACAATTTAATTTGTAGAAGGTTCTATTCAAGCTATTTTCAGACTGCTATAGTAATAGTAAAAGGCCTTATGCATTTACCCAAGCTAATTAACTGCCATAAGACTTTTGTTGACAGGTCTTATAGCAGCAAATAGCTTTTCATGAACTGCTATTAGCTTGGCGAAATAAGTATAGCCTGCCTTAGATATTTATATAAGGCTTTACGAAAGCCATTTTGACAGCTATTGCCAATTGCTTGCCTTGGATGTTTAAATAAGGTCTACCAAAGCCATTTAATGACAGCTATTGTCAATAGCTTGCCTTGGATGTTTGTGTAAGGCCTTACGAAAGCCATTTGGACAGCTGTTGCCTATAGCTTGCCTTGGATGTTTAAATAAGGCCCTACCAAAGCCATTTAATGACAGCTATAGCCAATAGCTTGCTTTGGATATTTATATAAGGCCTTACCCAAATTTATTTTGCATAAGCAATCCATCGAGAGAAAAAAATTTTTTTTACAAAGCTGATTCTGAAATAAAAAACATATATTTTTTATCGGTTTTTATTTTATTTTTCTGATGTTGTATTTTGTATTGCATTATATTTTATTGTATTTTTTCTCCTCAATAAGCTTCCGAAACCTTTTTTTTCTATTCTGTAATGAGTCAAATGTTAGTTTAATTATAAAAATGAAAAGTTTTTTTTTACCTGGGATTTGAACTCGATTCCTTCCTCGTTCCAGTCTAGCAGTCTACTACTATGCCAATTTGATGTTGAGGAAAACATAATCAAAAGTGAATAAGTTGATACCACATACTTCACGTTCACGCAGAGGGAACAGTCAATAACTGTGCGCATCTAATATCTGTTCTTCCAAACTTCTTTTTTCTCACTAGTCTTTGGTAGGTTCCAGAACTTTAAAATTACTGTAAGGACTTTTTTTTCTGTTTTACGATGTTCAATGGGTACCTACGTTCTTATTTATTTTAATCTGATTCTTTAATAAGCACAATATTATATAAGACACACTTGTTGATCTTCACTGATTATTTTAATTTGTATGAGGCCTTTACAAACAAGTCTTACACAAATTGTTTGCAATGATTTGTCGTGGAGAGCCTTATAGCAGCAATTATTTTAATCATGTTCAGTAAACAACTTTGGAAGGCCTTATACCAGCCATTTATAACTCATATTTTAAGGCCTTATAGCAGCTATTTGTTTAAACTTCAGGTGGAAAATTCCTGGCTTGCTCAAGATTGCCTTATACAAGCTCTATACAAGCTATTACTTGCCAAATTCGAAAAATTTGACCTTATACAAGCTAAATTGTTAGTTGGGGACAACGTGGCCTTAAAGAATTGTTTTTCTATTTGTTTTGCAAGACAAAATATTGATCCGGATCAACCAAAAAAAATTGGGGGGGGTGTGTGTTATTAGGTATTCAATTCATCCACAAGAAATCAAATGGGATCACATATCTACCTTTAATGCCAACAGAAGTACCTATACTTTCTTGCTTCAGGGATGTATGTGTACCGGTGTATAAATCTACGGGTACGTATTTAGATATTATGTATTTATAGGCACAATCTTACTGTAAGAACGAATTATTATTTTTTTTTTCTTAAAGAACTTGTACTCATATCTATAATCCTTTATACGTTAAAAACGTTAAAGTTACTTGCTGGTCTACCACTACCACTACATACACTCTACACACCTATCATTTTTGTTCAATTCGAAGGAAATTGTTTGCATTTCTTATAGATATATGTATTTGTATAAAACAAGCTGCAGTACGAATAAAATATTTGTGTGTGTAAATAAATGAAACTGAATGAATTTCTTTATTTTGACGAAAAGCCAAAAAGGGTCCATTCCATCCATCTATCCACCAGCAAAAACCAAACAAAAAAGTAACCTAACAAGTTGGCAACATAAAATACCAGACAACCCCTACCGCATAGCACCATTTATTTTTTTTTACTCTCTTAGTATTGGTAGCATTTGACTGTATTTTTAGGTGGAGGAGCTGTTTCTTTCTATATAATTTCCTTCTTTTCTGTCAAAATCCAAAGTAGTGTGCAAGCTTTTTACATCACCTCTTCATCGTCTTTTTTTAATCTACTTCACACTCGAATTGTTGCACTATAGACGAACTAGTTACCCTTTACGCCACGCATTATCTGCAATATCGCGGACGTATGAAAATTATCAAATTTTAGAAAAAATTAATTTTGCTGAAGTAGAAATACCTAGCTTAATTGTGCACGCGACCTACTTCATCCGAATACTGAAAATTAAAGTCCGCGATACATTCGTCTAATTGGACTCAAAAGATACAAACAATTTATCGAAATTCTGTAAGAATAAATCGAATAAATTTATTCCTCGAAACAAATTTTTAAAAATTGATTATTATTTTTAGTGAATTATTTTCTACTCCAAGCAAAGTAATAAATAATAAAATAAAGTTTTATGCATTTACCTACTTTGGATTTTATAAGAATAGAATTTCAAAAGTTTTGTTGTTATTCAATTACCTACTCAAAAACTACGCAATTAAGTGCATTTAAATTATGTATCATAAAAATTGAACAAAATAATAATCCAAAGTTTGTTTTACTAAAAAAATCTATCTATTGGAATGTAGCTATACATAACTTCCATGGAATTAATTCTTCATCAGTACGAAAAACAGTGCGGAGTGTAATATAACATTCTTCAATAAAATGCGTCACCATTCAAAATTAGTTAATTTTGTTAAAGATATTTGTGAAATAAGTGAAATTAATACAACCTGACTCTTTCTAATTCACCTTAAAATCCCTAAAAGAAAAATAAGCATCTGTCTCTCCAACTAACCAAATCGTGAAAAAAATATCACGCGATCTATGCAGCCAAAGATGCACAAACACTACAAAACGAAGAAAAAGTGCAAATGATAAACAATATTAAAAAAAACCCGCTTACAAAATTTTACAATAGTTATAAAAGATAAAAAAAGTTTTCCATCTGACTGCGTTGCCATTACAATCCCCCTTACAATTTGGATTAAAATTCGATTACAAAAAATACAATCATCGCCGAATCAGAAGAAACGCAGTCTTTAGCTAAACAAAATTAAAAAAAAAACTCAACAACCTCGTCAAAAATAAAGAAATAAGTAAAAAAACATCGTTAAAGTTTTTATTTGAATAGAAAAATTTAATCAAAAATCTTATCCAAATTAAATGGGAAAGGATAAAGCTTTCAATAAATATAATCTAGAAGAAAAATTATAAGTAAAAAGCTAGTGCCTAAACATATATAAATATATATACATATATAAATAAATTGGTATACATAGAATTTTATTGAGTAACCAGAAAAATGTCAAAGCATTAACATAATAATATTTATAATAAAAGGAATATGCTGTGAATTTAACTTTTTTCTACTCTTCATTTTGTAAAAAAAATTACAATAAAAACAGATTTTTGAATTTGCTGTTCTTCGTTAATTTTTTTTTCATTAAATTCGTTTCGCTTTGGAGTCCAACACGTCCGCAAACACATATTTGTTCCCCATTTTCTTAAATTCTTACAAAAAACAACAAATAACTAAGAACTGCAGATAAAACCTGCGTGTGCAAGAAAAATACACTTGTTTTCAAATACAGTGATACGTATTTTTACCCATACCATTTTAACAAAGAAATATACAACATAAAAACAAAGAGATGAAGTGCATGTGAAAATTAGCTTTCGGTATTTTTTGTGTGAATACCTGTATAAAAAAAAATTGCACTGAACATATAAAAAAAAATAAACAACAACAAAAATCAACCAGACGACGCAGTGTTCATCTCCACATCACCCTTAGGATTTTTGATATTTGTGAGATTCTTCAACTTTTTGGTGTGTGGAGCCAAAGCCCAATAAGCAACAACAACAGTGTAGCAGTTAAGTTACTTTATTTTCGACGTTCCGAGTGTGCCTGTATTTGTCACATCAACCTTAAATAGTAAGTTTATTCAACTCTCATGTATTCATATCTACCTTGTGAAGTGCGTGTGTATGTGAACTGTATACGTTAAATATTTTCACTTTTTTGTTTTTATTTAGTCACTATTACTTCTAAGGGTTTTCAGGAATTTAAATTAAGCCTACAATACCTACCTACTCAACATGTTAAGAAAATTTGTAGATCAGGGACTGTTTTTTTGTCTTACAAAAAGTGAACCCACATTGGGCGCCATTTCTTATTGTGCACCTACATATTTAGATAAACAGAAAAGTATTGAAATAATGTAAGTTTTTATCTGTTTCTGAAGACGATGATCAGAAACCCTTTCTTTACTTATTGTAAATACTGACACTGAGTGCCATTTATAAATTGAATCGATTTTTATCAAAATATTAATTATTTTTCCATCAAGAACAGTTTCTTGCATACCTAACCTACTTGTATGTACCTATGTATTAACGAAATCTTTGGATTTTTTAATATGTTTATACCTACCTACCTACACACAAAAACCTAATATTAAGTATGTATGTGTTGGGTTAACAGTGCACAATATAAATATGTACATATGTAGGTAATTAATGTTTTTATTTGAAATTTCAATCAATAAAATTCCTTTTTTGAATAGTTGACATGCTTCATTTATTTTAAAAATTATCGGTTTAACATTCGATCTTTAATAAGAAGCGAGCAGAATAATAATCACTCTGATTCGTTGAAACGTACTGTTGCATAAGCATGTGCATATGCATAGTAAGGTGATGCTTATTTTTGAATTTTTTTTATTTCTTTCTAAAAGTACCTATCCAGGGAATTAAATAAATTTTGTGTACAAATTTTAATAAAATAGGTTTACAATAATAGGTGCCGAAAAGCACTTGAAATTTCTAATTAACGTGAAGATTTCTCAATCTTTTATTCAAAATCTCGGTAAAAGTGTGAAAGTATATAAAAAAAACTTTAAACTTAGTACCTGCATTTCATTTTTTTAAACAATATCCACCCCGTTAGAAATAACAACTACTATTGCTGATATTTTTAATGGGGTAGATATTGAATTATCTTGGTCTTTCTTACAGTTAACGTGTAGGTGGCGGGACCATGGCCCGAAAAAAATTCAACTATTTCAGCAATTAAAGCCACTCTTATACTAGTCCTTTTAACGCAATTAACATACGGCCTCAGAATATTAAACAAAATTAGGCACATGCGATTATTTTTTCGCATAGAACTGAAGATTAGATAGATATGTAGATATAGATATATTTATTTGTTTTTAATCTTTGCTGTTACAAATTGATTGGCGAATACAAAATTATTTAATCGCAAAGTGTAATAATTAGTTAAATTAATGAGATAATTACAATATATCAATGTACAAATTTCTTAATATAAAACCTGGATTAATCATTCGTTTAAAATAAAAGCTCTAAGTTTAAGTGAGTTGGCAATTTATTTAACTATAAATATTGAGCGCAATGTTTTGGTTTTCGGCAGCCGTTATGTTGTAAAGATCAGTAAAGTTGTTAGAAAACAGGCAATGGTTTCTCACTGCATAGAAAACAGGACATCTCAAAAGGAAGTGCTTAATTGTGTCATATTCATGTGTATTGCAAATCGTGCATATGTTGCCTTCAAGTATGGAAGAGTTTTATATTCTGACACCTGTATACCTATATCCAAGAATATACCTACCATAGTAAAAGCACGAGGTTGAAGTAGATACTCTTTTGTAATCATCACTTCTGTTCTTGTCTTCAAGAATACTAACATACGATTCTCTTCTTGTCTTTTAGAATACTAACGTATTATTTTCACACAATTCCTGAGTACCCATAGGTTCCCATATTGCAGTTCTACTTTGATTTTTCTCGATCTGTTGTGCCACAAATGACATGCCACCTCAACTTATGAAATAGGTATTCATCATCGACAGCAGTTTCACGTTACACCTAGGCCCCTATTATAACTTGCGATTCGCCGAGTCTCACGTTCGACTCAACTCGAACGTTCGACTTTTCAAAAATAAAAACTGTGATTTTGTTGTTCATAATCACAAAGAATTACAGTTGTAAATGGACGATATAGGTAGGGTTGACAACTTTTTAAAGAAGAAATATAATATAGCGTAAAGCATACAATTATTGGCACCCCCATTTTTTGACCCAATTATTAGCACCCTATTATTTACACCGATTTTCTCGATAACCTCTGGTCCGATCATGTCAATTTATTTTTTAATTTGATATTGCACATTTTTATCACTTTTCTTCATCTTTGGTTTAAACATATTTTGCTTAAAATGTCTTTTTTAAATGAAAGCGTAAGCACATTTAACAAATATAAACAAATGCGGAAAATTGTTAAGGACCCATAATTTGGTATGACGTTTTTCGCAATTTTTGAATCAAAATATCTTATTTCTACCACCAAAAATGGTGCCAATATTTGTACTCTTTCTAGGTGCCAATATTTGTAGTTTTTGATTAGCTTATTTTTATTTGTCTTTAAAAATTATTTTAAACAATTATATTTATATTTAATTTAATTAACAAACACAAATTTTATTAAGTAATACTTGGACATACAAACGATTATCATCACTCTATAGATAAAGAAGTTGTGGTTGATCGAAGTTGAAATTTCCTAGGGGTGCCAATATTGTATCCGTTACGCTATTTGATTTTAGAGAGGATAAATAAAAAAGTATCAATTTTCGATGTTAAAATATGTATTTTTAATACTTTTTGCTGGAAATAAAAATTTTGTATTGTTTTTAAAATATTTATATGAGTCTAAGCTCTAAACATTAGGGGTATTCATGCAACGTCGTAAGTTTACAAATTATGTAAAATGATAGGCTTACGTAAAGTTTGCATGAACGACCTTTTTTATACATTTGATTAAATGCTAGGTAATTCAATCTCAGTAAAAGTCACAATGACGTTTGGTTAATTTTAACCAGTTTGGTTAATTTTACGCAACCAAATCCTTTGATAAGTTTAACCACATTGTGTAAATCATTTCCCATACAAAATTTGACAGTTCATTAACCAAAAGAAAAAATTAACCAATTTGTAAACTTATCTAGGGTTTTACGAAATTGCATGAATACCCTTATTGTAACTTTACTTTAATACAAATTAGAACTTCATTTTGAAGCCATGTCCGTCTTTTCTCATCACTAATCATTAAAAAATCGGAACGTGGCCATTGACATTTCATGTTTGACAATTTTGGATGCGTTCAGAAACACTTGAGTGTTAGGATTGGCTCACATTAGCTACGTTTTTTTGCATATCCATATGGACTTTGGCTTGGCGAAAAGATTTAAACATTTGCCTTAGTCTACCATTTTTATTGGTAATATAATTTACCAACAAATATTTGAAATCTCTATATAAATTATCGATATCACAACGACAATGGTGGTCTGGTAATGCCATTTTTATCGGGACAGCTAAATCTATATGGACAAAGTTGTTGTATTTGACATGTAAATTGCCATGTTTTGTAGTCATTTTTTACAAATATTATTATTTTGAGTTGCATACAAAAATATTAACCGGTATTAAATATACCTATACAAATGAGAAACAAAAATTCAGGAAACATTGTTTACGCAGGTTAGTGGATGGTATATGGCTGTGTAGAAATATAATAAAGTTCGTGATATGGAGTTGAAAAAGTATAAGAAGTATAATTGCCTAAAACTTCGCCATTTCTTACTTGATTTCATTTTTCCTTACTTTTTTTAAGAAATGGAGAATAAACCTCTCCATCCATGTATCGCAAAAAGAAAGTCGTTTTTTATCTCACTTTATCGATTTTAGGAATAAAATATATTAAATATTTCAATAGCTTATTCAATTTCGAATAAAATGAGCTTTTTGGGATAAAAAATATTAAAATTTGTCTGAGCTATTCAAATTTTAAAGATTTAAGGGATGTTTTTAAAATTTGCGTGCAGAGCTCAAAATTTTAACGTTTTAAAACCATGCAGAAAGCGTTTGAATCGTATGAAAATGCGTTCTTCCAATAAAATTGGGTTACCTGCTTAACAAAAAATATCTAAAACAATACTGGGGTAGAGGCATCCCAGTCTACATATCGTCAGCTTTCTCTCAAAACCGCAAAAGTCTTAAAATGCCATTTTGATGTATTTCAGTTCAAACGAAATCAGTGAATTTAAATACTGATGTCTCGTAACCATGTATTTCATAATTCGTTTTAGTTCTATCAACCAGTTTTAAAACCTTTTATGATCTAAGAATACCATTTTATTACCTTTTAAATCGGTTTTTTGTGTCTTCTTAGCAATTTTTGGTTTTGACAAAAATCCCACTATATATTATATGACTTCAACTTACAATTTAGAAGACTTTCTCCAGCACAAAGTTTAAGTGAATATTAAGCTTTAAGTAGTGTAAAGAGCACTTTTGAAGACTCTCCGTCTATATTAAAGACTCAGTGACAGCAACAGTTTTTTAATTAAAAATAGAAATAATAGCATGAGTACCTCTGAAGGAGTCTGATGACCGGCTTTATATCCATGAGATAGCTACTATAACTCCAGCTTATAGAAAAATTAGTGTTAGCTCCCTTAAGTTTGTGTTATAACATTTTTTAAAGTTAGATCAAAGTCTTAGTCAAAATTTATGTAAGGTGCCGATTAATAACAGTCGATTGATTAATGGTATGGTTAATGATGATCATTCACTATAGACGAATTTCGGATCCTAACAGTGACCAGCGTATTAAATTGTTTTTAAATTTATTTATTTATTTAATTTTATATTTATAAAATTGAAACTCATCATTGAAAATTTTAATGATTGATTTTGAGACATATAGAGAGCAAAATTATTTATTATTTTGATGAATGTATAAAGTTTGAGACTTAATTAATATTTCTTGTCAAAAAAAAATGATCGAATAGGAATGATCATTAAGGTAAGGTAGTTCATTTATTGAGAAAAGTAAAGTCATTTTATGTGGAAAGTTGGGCCTATTTGAAATTTTTTTTTGACCAAAAATAATAATTTAGTCAAGAGCTTTATTTCTTCATCAAGAAATTAAGTGATTTTGCTTTCTAAATGACTCAAAATCAATTATTAAAATTTTCGATGATGAGTTTCAATGATTGCTATAACTGGCACCTAAGAACAAACTTTAATACGCTGGTCACTGTTAGGATCCGAAATTCGTTTATATTGAATGATCATCATTAACCATACGACTATTATTAATTAATTAATCTTGGCCACTTGAGCTTTGACAAGGAGAACGATTCTACCAAGATTTAGAAACAATTCAAAATTATTTTCAAGGAAAGAGCTTCATAAACATGCTACCTGAATACTGCTGGTCATTAAAAGAGAAACGAATGATGAATTGTACCTGTACATACATAGGTAAATTTTTAAGCTATAAGGATTCTCAGGGCATGTCCCGAATTAATGCCCCTACTTTTTGAAAATTACTGTAAATGAAAATGAATAATTGCATACATTTTGAAAACCGTTTTCGTCATTACTTTCTATTACCCCTTGTCGCGTACTCCAATATTAAATCGACATGTGTGTTGCATTAGAGCTCACACAAAAAATTGATGGAATCTTTAAACTGACATAATTCAGTCAATTTTTGGACGACTTTAATCAAAAAGGATCTTTGGAAGCTGAAAATTCTTTAACATTTTTAAAATATATATCATTTGAAAACGCGTTTCTTTCTTCATTCAGAAAAAAACAAAATCATAAATCAAATTGAAACTACATGAACATGAAACTACCAAAAAGGGTTTTTACGACCTAAAACGAGAAATTTGTTGTATGCCATTTAACTAAGTTCTGCAAAACCTACAAATTGATCTAAAAAATAAATAAATTTAGTGGCGCAACAGCTGGTGGAGAAATAGGCCACCGGGGCCTAGTGACTTACAACTCTCAACCATTCCTGCAGGCCCCGATCTAGGGTGGGGCATCCGGGCGTTTTGCCCCGGGTGGCAAAATTTGGGGGGGCAAAATTGAAAATTTAAGGTGTTTAATGGCTACTAAGAAATGATTTTAAGAATTTCGTAACTGATCGAGGCTATACCAAGTTTAGTTATTTCAAAATAACTATTTATAAAAAAGACTTCAGTTAACTATTCACTGAAAACTAGTATTCAAACTGCTACTAAAAAATAAAAGAACAACATTTAAAAACTTATTTTGAGTGAATTCGATAAAACGCCATTACAGGGGTGTACAATGTCAATACTACGAGATGAATTGTTAGAACATTGTAACCTCGAGACTATTTGTGTCTATTAGAATCAAAAGGAACGTACTCCACTTTTTCTAGTTTTGAGATAATTAAAAAACGATTTTAAAGACATGGCCTAAATTATACTTGGAACTAATTTGTGTTTTTTTTTTTTTTAAGATCTTCAATTTTGAAAGAATATCGATTTTTTTTTGTGGTCAAATGATCTTCGAATTATTTAACAATACATTTTGGAATAGAGTTGTTTTGAAAATCCGAATCCAGAATAGATGCGTTTTGAATTTTTCTTTTCTTTTATTTTTGTAAATAGAACCGAATTTTTTTTGGATCAAGATAAAATTTAACTGTTTTAAAAAAAATATCCTCTCTCAACAAACAATAGAACAAACCAAAAATGTGAAATTCATGCATGAAAGTTTGATAATAATTAATTTTCGCACCAAAATTGTAATACATTTGTTATGATTCAAACACAAAAAAAAATTGAATTAAGGTTTGAATAAAGCTACATACAGATTCTTTAGTGGAATAGAGTTATTATGATTCAAAAGAGTCTGAGGTATAAGTTGATTTTGATTCTTCCCCCATATTCAAATCAAAATAACTCTGGTATAAGATGTCTTTTGAAACTTTCGAAAATAGCCAAAGATAGATTTTTAAAAAATAAGTTAAACTCATCGTTAACTAATTTTTTACGAAAAGTGGAATACGTTGCTTTTGATTCTAATA
The DNA here is from genome assembly GCA_946251815.1 of Dasysyrphus albostriatus. Taxonomy (NCBI): domain Eukaryota; kingdom Metazoa; phylum Arthropoda; class Insecta; order Diptera; family Syrphidae; genus Dasysyrphus; species Dasysyrphus albostriatus. Next base: position 104,358,654 of record OX276335.1, on the reverse strand, counting down.
GACACATTTTGACCCATGAGAACCCATCTGATATTGTTCAAGAATTAGAATTTACAGAGGGGTTGACATTCTTGTGGCTGTGGCTTTACATAATTACTGTGCCTTTTTTATAAAATTTAACAAAATCATGCTTTGTGTATTTTTATTCATACATTTTGAACTGAAAGAAACAGTTATTTCAATAAACTCGATATTACAAAAGAAGAACATTATTTTCCAATTTTGTTTTAAATTCAAAATTACAAAAGATGTATTTAAACCCACTTATAAAATGTTTTCGTGAAATCTTTTAAACTACTGAACCGATTTCGATAAATTTTTCTATGTCAATAGCCGAAACGTTATTTCAATGCGATCGATTCTGAGAAATTTGAAAAACAACATAACATACACACATAAAATGTGGAATACTCATTAAGAAGCCCTACTAACATTTGCATTGATGTGCAAATTACATAATTCCAACCATATTACATTCATACTGGTCACAATTATAACTTCCTTTTTTTAAAGCCGGCTTAAAATCGAGCCATCTCTGCAGTGACATAATAAGGCTTGTAAAATATACTTTCAAATGGTGGCTTATAACGGGTGATTTTTTAAGAGGTTTAGAACTTTTAAAAAAAAAAACACAAAAAATTCGAAAAAATGAATGAAATATTTATTTGAATCGATAGTTTGAACCTTGCAATTTAATGTTTAAAGATAATTTCATGCAAATGTTGACCGCGGCTGCGTCTCAGGTAGCCCATCCGCTGAGTCCAATTTTGGCATACTCTTTCACACATATCGGCCGGTATCTCACGAATAAATGCATGGATGTTGGCTTCCAGTGCGTCAATCGAAGCGGGCTTGTCCTTATAGACATTAGCCTTGACATACCCCCACAAAAAATAATCTAATGGTGTCAAATCGCACGATCTAGGCGGCCAATTGACCGGCCCGAAACATGAAATTAACTGTTCACCAAACTCGCCTCGCAATTGCGCCATTGTTTCGCGTGCTGTGTGGCATGTGGCACCGTCTTGTTGAAACCACATATCATGCAAGTCAAGAACTTCCATTTCGGGCAAAAAAAAGTTTGTTATCATCGCTCGGTAGCGTTCACCATTGACAGTAACGCTGCGATTCGCATCATCTTTGAAGAAATATGGCCCAATAATGCCGCCGGCCCATAAACCGCACCAAACAGTGGCTTTTTCGGGATGCATTGGTAGCTGTTGCAATGCTTCTGGCTGATCTTCACTCCAAATGCGGCAATTATGCTTATTTACGTACCCATTCAACCAAAAATGAGCCTCATCGCTGAACACAATTTTTCGATAAAAAAGCGGATCCTCGGCCAGCTTTCCAAGAGCCCATTCACCAAAAATTCGGCGTTGTGGTAGGTCGGCTGGCTTTAGTTCTTGCACCAGCTGTATCTTAAAAGGCTTTACGCCCAAATCCTTCCGCAAAATTTTCCACGTAGTGCTGTAACAAAGGCCTAACTGCTGGGAACGGCGCCGAATCGACATTTCGCGGTCTTCTGTCACACTAGCTGATACGGCCGCAATATTTTCTTCACTACGCACAGTACGTAAACGTGTTGGTGGTTTAATGTCCAACAAAGTAAATTTGGTGCGAAATTTGGTCACAATCTTCCGAATAGACTGCTCAGAAGGTCGAGAATGCCGACCATAAAATGGAAGCAGCGCGCGATGAACATTTCGAACCGAGCACGAATTTTGATAGTAAAATTCAATAATTTGCAAGCGTCGTTCATTTGTAAGACGATCCATGGTTAAATTGCAAACCAAACTGAAGCTGTTTGACAGTGACACAAGGTACTAAACACACGTCAGCTGTCAAAACCAGTGTTGCCAAAACCAAACCAGCTAAAAAATCACCCGTTATTATTTTTGCCTAGGGCGGCGAAAAAGCTGGATCGGGCCCTGCATTCCTGTGGGCGTGTTATTGCCAGGAATGGAGGGGATCTACAATTTTTTGCCGAGTCCGAATGGCTAGATGAGAAGCACTTATGTATGTATTCATGACAAGTATACTCTTGAAGTATTTGTCAGTTCCTCGCAAGAGGTAGTACCTCTGGGAAAACATTTCTTTTTTTAGTTGGCAGTGGCTGGGAATCGAATACAGACCCTCGGCATGACAGTCCAACGTCTTTAATAATATTTCGAAACTTTGACAGCTTAGACTTTTCTTAATCTAAATCTGGTTTCAGTGTCAATTCATGCTAAGCCGGTTTTGTATAGAGATAACTTTCGATAATATACTTATACAATTCGCTCCCAAAGATGAGTATATGAGGGAATGAGAAAACTTTAACGGATTTATGTGAATTTTGAAAGAGTGATTATTTATGTATTGGTAAAGTTATCAAAATTGTTAAATTTTTTCTGGTGTAGTTTATTGTTACTGTGTACATTTTCAGAAAAAAAACTAAATTTATAAAAATATGGGTGAGTCAAATTTGAATTCAAATACGATTAAAAAAAAAAAAACATGTTAAAACATGTTCACAATTTTTTTATATTATGTCAAAAATTTTCTAAATTTGATGTTGGCAAAGTTTCATCTGCATTTGTTTGCCCCCTTCTGATTTATTTCGTTAAATTTACAGCTTGTCAACGACTCAAAAATAGTTCTATATTTGCAAATAAGCATAAAGCGGACAAGAACAACAAAAATATTTCTGTTTTCTATTACGTTTTAGACTTATACCAACTAGAAGATGCTACTGTTGTTATTGAATCCAGAAAAAGGAATCAGTCAATTGGTGTTAAATACAGTCGAATCCCTCTAACTCGAGTTTTTTTTGCCATATTAATGCATTCCACTCATTTTCCATTTAACTTGCTACATTCTTTTGATCCTTGGCCTGTTTCGAGTCGATTTTTTTCAATTTTTCTTCGTAAAAAAAAGCAATCAACAAAAAATACCACCCTCTCGTAACTTGTATTCTGATATAAACCTCAAGAATACATATAACTATGTAGGTATATGTATGTACGCTCTCTTTTCAGTTTACAGTGTGATAAGCAACTTTTGTTTATTTTAATTAAAATGTTTGCTTTAAGCTTTTATGTTAAGTGGGACAAAATATAACACAAAATTCAACTCTTAAAAAACTTCATTGCTAGGTTAGTAGGTAGGTGATGCCTTCTACAAGAAGCAAGAATCTTCTTTTTACTCATTTGGTTTTTTCATTTATTTTTGTATCTTCTTTTAAATACTTAAAAAAAAAAAAATGATTTCTCTCTGACTCAAATTTGTCTAAAACTTACTCTAAATCGAACTAATTTTGATATCCCGACAAAATTCCACTAAGGGGGAGTCGACTGTATTTGTAAATTTTGAAAGTTATGTAATAAGAATGAACATAAGTAAAACTTAAATTCTGTGTATTTGATGTGATGTTTTAAACTTCTTAAACAAAAAGAATAATACGTAGCTCCAAGCGAGCCATACAAAAATTTTGAGGTGCTCAATGTAGCTTCATAAAAGCGGAGGGTAGTGGATTTACTGTGAGATCCCAATGAAAATAAGTTTGTTTCTTCTGTATCAAGTGGAAACTATAATAGTATATGTAGTTTGAATTTCATTTTAATCCTGTATTTTAAATTATCCGACTTCAATAAACACTTTAAACGTTTTATCAAAAATACAAATGAATATTCTCATTTTATAGTGTTAGAACAAATCATTTTACCAAACAAAAAAATACAAAACTTAAAACATATTCAGCGAAACTATTTTTGATAACCTTTTGTATGGGCTCGCAACACTTTGCGCTTTTTTAATGAACTGGAAAAACGTAAAAATACTGTAGTTTTCATGATTTACACTGTAAGAAACATCTTATTTGGGAGATAATGGAATTTCTTTTCAATGTTCGTAAAATCTAGGAGGTATAAAAAGAAGATTTTGATCATAAGATTTGAAAAAAAAAACATTTAAGCGTATTTTTAAAATCCAAAAATGTAGGTTTTGGATTACTTTATTTCACAAATAGAACAGTCAGACCATGTTTTAACATCACAAAAATTCTTCATATCATTGTTCCTCAAAGTCTAAATCATAACAGACAAAATTAATGTACTCCCCCTCCAAAACTTCTCACTCCATTTTGGCATTTTTTTTTAAATTTATTTATTTCAATACCTATTGGTCTGAGAAAATAAAATGCACAACTCAATCGCCCTTACTTGCTCTTATGTTCAAGTTGCTTATTGGAATGTCATATTTGATTGTTATCCCGAAATTTTTTTTTGCATGAATCCAAAACTTGCCCTATAGTACCTATATCGCAAGTTAAAAGTTTGTATACAAGAAGTATTAAGTTTACAATTTTAAACAATTTTAAACAATTGTTGCCATAAGCCCGAGTCTCTGTAGATTTTTTGAAACCTTGCTGTTTTGAGAAGAAAATGAATTTCGAAAAATGAATTACAATTCTTTAAGATCCAATTAGTTGTTTTGCAAACACATATATAATGGTGAAGAAATTCGACGTCAACTGCACCCAAAAAGTGGGTTTTGGAGATGTTTATGTTGAAATATTGCAAGAGCAATTTTGACTTCGGATTCAGCATGTCAAAATCTTTAAGACAAAAATGGTTTGCTTTAAATGCGATTTTCATTACAGACCAGTGTTATTTGTCAGACCTACAAATCCTTGTATGGTGGTCACTTTTTTACTTAAAAAATGTGCTTAGGTATACGTCAATTTTTCTTTAAAATGACATGGTTGACCAAACGTCATTTTCTTAAGGGTTTTTAAGCATTAAAAAAGCATGTCAGGGCTTTTATTTTTAAAGAATAAAATATTAAACATATCAAAGATGCCACAAGTGACCCTAACTCAAAACAGCCAAAAAGTCAAATACGTTTTTTCTTCTTAACACGGCAGGATGTATCTACTGTGTATTGTAGACACATATCTAAGGTTTTATCTTGCGCATGTTGTGCATGAGAACTGTCAGATGAAATTCTAGACAGCCGTTCCTGTGACCCCGTCCGCTGTATTATAACAACAATAAATAAAACAAACACGAAATGATAATTAAAAAACACTAAAAACCAGGAAGAAATGTTGTTTGCGTAGTAAAATAATACACTCCTCGTCAACTGAATACGCACAAACATTTTTTAATATACTTTATCCATTTTTTCCAAACAGTGATGGTTATTATGCCATCTGCTGATGCTAACTATTCCCTTAAGATGTTAAGCAGATAATTCCGAAAGAATTATCCAAAAACAACCATGAGTTTTTCTTCAACCACTTGCAAAGTGTTTTATATGCAAAGTAGGAGTTTTTTTTCTAGTCAACTGAATAGGTACAATACAATACAATAGGTACAATAGGTACAACGCCATTTTCTTCGTTGTTTATAAGTTTTTTGGAGTACTTGACAGTTTAAATTAACGATTTTAGTGTTTTCAGTAAAATTTAATTCTTGATTTCAAATTTTAAGAAAAATGGGTAGATCTACGGGTCTTAACAGTGTTGAAAAAGCTAAAATCGATTTACTTAGAGACCAAGGCCTAACTGGACGTGCAATAGCTGATAAAGTTGGCCGAAGTTTTAATGTAGTTTATTCTTACTTGAAAAATAAAGATGCATACGGCAAAAACATGAAGGGAGGTAAGAAAACAGCAACAACAGCAGCTGAGAGACGAAGAATTTTAAGATATGCATCAAATTCTTCTGATTCTGTGGCAAAAATAAAAAAAAAAGTCGGCGTAAACGCAAGTTGCTCAACAGTATTAAGAGTAATCAACAACTCAAGCCATCTTAAACGAATGAAACTTAAGAAAAAACCACCACTTGACGAGAGACGGAAAATGTTGTGATTAGATTTTTCAAGACTTCACATGAGTTGGAAAAAAGAATGGTATCACGTGGTTTTTTCAGATGAAAAAAAGTTTAATTTCGATGGCCCTGATGGGTTCAACTTCTATTTTCACGACTTAAGAAAAGAAAAAAGATTTTTAAAGCGCCATCATAGTCGTGAAGGAGGTGTCATGATATGGGGAGCAGTCACTTATTATGGAACAGTTGAGCTCGAGGTTGTAACATCAAGAATGACAGCAGCTGGGTATAAAGTAATTTTGGAAAGAAATTTTCCTAAATTTTCTAACATCTTTGGACCCATAAACTGGACCTACCAACATGATAATGCGCCTATTCACTCAGCGCGCATAGTAAAAACATGGATAGAGGAGCAACAAGTGCAGTTGCTTCAATGGCCGCCGTACTCACCTGATCTAAACATCATAGAAAATGTCTGGGGATGGTTAGTACGCAAAGTTTATGAGGGTGGTCGTCAGTTCGAAGACAAAGAAACCTTAATTTCTGCAATCAAATTAGCGTGGAGCGAAATTTTGTTAAATTACATTAAAAAGCTATACGATTCCATGCCGGATCGAATTTACGAAGTAATTAAAAATAAAGGTGGAAGTACCCACTACTAAACTTAAACAAAAACTTGTTTCATTCCATTCCAATACCAATTTTAAATTTGTACCTATTCAGTTGACTCAAAAAAAAACTTCTTCTTTGTATAAGTTACACTTTGGAAGTGGTTGAAGGAAAAACTCACGGTTGTTTTTGGATAAAACTTTGAAATTCTGTTATTTATATGTTACGAACATTTTTACCATCAACAGATGGCATAATAACCATCACTGTTTGGAAAAAATGGATAAAATATATTCAAAAATGTTTGTGCGTATTCAGTTGACGAGGAGTGTATTAATAAACACTGAAAAGCTTGAAAAAAAATTATGTTTGTTAATGAACAAGTTGCAAACGAACACACAACACAGAACAAGTTTTGATGTTTCACGGCATTCATCATTTTTCACTGATTTTGTCAGATGCACAGAACTGAACAAAATTGAAAACGCTAATGATGTTGGCGCAAAATTTTAAACATTTAAAACCAACACTAAATTACTCTTAAGATGAGTGTCTGCTCTCAATACATTTTTTAGAGTGAAAGTCGGCTCTTTTACAGTCTTAAATGAGATAAAGTATTCTTTAACTCTAAGGCACTCGTGTAACTTTAAAAGCATCAAAAGTGTACTTTTTATGAGGTAAAGAAGGCTTTACCTCATAAAAAGTACACTTTATCCATAAAAAAATTATTTTACGAAATATTAGTTAGCTAATTCCTAAATGAAAATGTTTTCAAAAGTTTTTTTTTTAGAATTTTGGTGATTTTAGACATTATAAAATTAGGATGAATCCAACTAAGTGAGTGTCATACACTGTATACGTACCTACAACTCAACTAAATTCCAACAATTCCCAAGGGAGTGAAACAATGATTTTTTTTAAATCAAAGATATAAATTTTGTCTCCTTGATAATGATAATGTTAATAATGTTTAAACAATAACAATCTTAATCTAATGGCAGTTTCATTTCATCAAAATTTAACTTCTTCGGCGAGAAATTATTTGTTTCGAAGTATTTTTGTTTTGTGATCATTTTAAATTTGTTTCCGTTGTGTAGTTGTGTCTCCTTCTTCATATGTCAGATTTGGGCTTTCTCAGGAAGGGTGGATTAAGACTTTGCCAATGGGGGGGGGGGGGGTCAGGTTTTTTAAAATTTTCATAAAGTATTACATCACAAATTAATTTTTACTAACGATATAAGGCAAGTTGTGTATCCGTGCAGGTACAAGTTTTCGATATAACAATAAAACATGACATTGCGATGAAACAACACAAAAAAAGTGGGTAACACAATTCTGTCTGGTTGTCTGTCTGTCTATTCTTTGATATTCCTTGACCAACCGCCTAAGCCACTGAACCGATTTTCTTCAAATTTTTAATTTAAAGTTTTTCTTAATTCTTTAGAGGGGAAATCCATATTTTTTTAGCTCCAAAAATAACGGTACTTGCTATACAACCATTAAAAAAAAGCTATAATGGCATACTTGGTTTTAAGCCTTAAGCTATTTGAAAAGTTGATTAAACAATTTAAAAAAAAAAACAATTTAGATGCCTTTGTTTTATACATTTTTATATTTTTTTATAAATGTTATACTGACATATTTTAAAAGTTCCTAATTCTAAGCAACTTGATCATCAGAGCGAGTAAACGCAATACAGTCGTGCATTTAATTTCATTGCAAATATTTAAAAAAATTAAACTAATTAATTAATGAATTGAAGCCTTCTTCGGCATGACCAGTTCATTATGCCATTAGTTACTAAAAATATTGTTTCGGAAAAGTTTATTTTTGCCCTTAAAATCTCAACTCTTTCACAATATGTTCGTATGTACTCTAAAAAATCTATTTTGCCTGGCAACTAGAAGCAACTTTTGTTGCTTACGATTTTTTTTAATGACATCCCCTGAACAAAACAAGTTCATAAAATGTCAAAATTACCAAACAAAAAACTTTGTATTCCCAAAATTTGCAGCCAAGTAAGTGGGAAAGTGTAAGCAATTACAGTCTCGAGAAAACGAAGTCAAATGCTTTAATAGCTTGCTACCACGCATCGCTTCGGGTTGCTTTTAGCTCAATGTTGCTTCCTTGTGCTAGCAACTAAAAGTTGATCGGAATTCACAACTTAGTTGCCTAGTGTTGCTAGACATTGATTTTGAGATTAAGCAAGCGATATGTCATTTAGGATATTTGCAAAAAATGAATGCGATCAGTCCCACTGGAAAAAAATCTGATTTTTAACGGGACACTAAAAAGTTTTACATTGACCCTTACATGGGTTTAGCTAGTGTAACACTGGAATTTGTTTCGGGCCTCACCCGCTATGTATCCTTTTGCCTCGACAGACAAAAAACAATTAAAAGTTGTCTTTGTTGGGATTCCATCCTACGATATTTTAGTTACCAGTCCAATACTTTAACTAGTGAGCTATTTCGCAATACTGTTGTGTGTTGTTGAAAATTAATCTTACTATGTATGATGGGTATAAAATATTTTTTTTTTTTGTTATATATTTGATATTTGTGATGGGATAAAAGGACTTATCCAACAAGTTTTTGTCTAGCGAGGGCCTCACTAGTATTTGACAAGTTTTCCTTGTCTAGATTGACAAAAACTTGACACTTTTACAGGCGGGGTAATAAGTCCAAAAAATGTAATTTTAAAGTAAAAGTTTTTCCAAGTACCGCCCGATTTTTCGCATTTCATCTCTGGAAATTAGCAAGAAACCAAAATCTAAAATATCGAAACTGCATTATATTTAGATCTTAAGAAATGATATCTCACAAATAAGTAATAATATAACATCGCAATTTCAAAATTTCACCTTACAATTTTGCAAATATTAACCAAAATCTCGAAAATTAAAATCTCGAATACCTACTCAAAATTGAGTGGCCACATTATTAGCGGGATTTTTATTTGCGAGATCTCGAATACGAGTTTTTCATTTGCATGGTCTTGAAAGTTGTACCCAATTCAAAAGGCCGCTTGTAAAAGGTCAACTAGCTACAGTAATTGGTTGTGGATTTCTTTTAATGAGATTTAAAAGTTTTTTTTTTAAGTCATTCCACGTCAGTGAATAAAATTGTTAGGTACCTTATTTAGGTTATCTTAAGAAATAAATATGCTATTTCAAAGTTCACTAAATTGTTATATGTACATATATGGCATCCCATATGTATGCTTTTCGAAAGGTTACTATAAGTAGTCATAAAAGGGCTGGTAGTAACAGTAGATAATTTGGCAGACATAAAATTTTCAAAAAAATTTATGCATAATCATGAAAAAACTTTGACCTAGACCTTATAGATTCATTGGTGACATACATTTTTTTAAATGAATTTTCAAAGTTTTTTCATGATTCAGTATAAATTTTTGAAAATTTTATGTCTGCCAAATTATCAACTATTACTACCTGAACTTTTGTGACTACTTAGTAACCTTTCGAAGAACATATATGAGATGCCATGGAATTGATAATCTGATCCGGTTTGTGGTGTCAGAAATATTCACAAAATCATCAAATCAATTTCAGAATTATTTTTACGGTAAGGCTATAGTAAACGAAAAGCTTAATTCTGTATTATTCATAAATTGAAAACTTTTCTTGTTTTCTGGGTGAAGAATAATTTTTACGACTTTTCGCGATCCATGTACATATCGTCGGCTTTCTGTCAATGACATTTTAATGTACTTTTGGTCAACAAGAATTACTGAATTCGAATACCATATCTAGTTACTGTGCCATGGTCTCTTTTGGCTCTATCAACCAGTTAAAATTCTATTTATTAACTTTTGAATCGGTGTTTTGTGCCTGAAGCAATTTTTAAATTTGACTTAGAAAACTGACGATATGTATTTTTTTATGTTTAAACTCTTAAAATGTTGATTTTTTGAAACCTTGCTGTTTTGAAAAGAAAATGAATTTCGAAAAATGAATTACAATTCTTTAAGATCCAATTAGTTGTTTTGCAAACACATATTTAATGGTGAAGAAATTCGACGTCAACTGCACCCAAAAAGTGAGTCTTGGAGATGTTTATGTTGAAATATTGCAAGAGCAATTTTGACTTCGGATTCAGCATGTCAAAATCTTTAAGACAAAAATGGTTTGCTTTAAATGCGATTTTCATTACAGACCAGTGTTATTTGTCAGACCTACAAATCCTTGTATGGTAGTCACTTTTTTACTTAAAAAATGTGCTTAGGTATACGTCAATTTTTCTTTAAAATGACATGGTTGACCAAACGTCATTTTCTTAAGGGTTTTTAAGCATTAAAAAAGCATGTTAGGGCTTTTATTTTTAAAGAATAAAATATTAAACATATCAAAGATGCCACAAGTGACCCTAACTCAAAACAGCCAAAAAGTCAAATACGTTTTTTCTTCTTAACACGGCAGGATGTGTCTACTGTGTATTGTAGACACATATATAAGGTTTTATCTTGCGCATCTTGTGCATGAGAACTGTCAGATGAAATTCTAGACAGCCGTTCCTGTGACCCCGTCCGCTGTATTATAACAACAATAAATAAAACAAACACGATATGATAATTAAAAAACACTAAAAACCAGGAAGAAATGTTGTTTGCGTAGTAAAATAATATTAATAAACACTGAAAAGCTTGAAAAAAAATTATGTTTGCTAATGAACGAGTTGCAAATGAACACACAACACAGAACAAGTTTTGATGTTTCACGGCATTCATCATTTTTCACTGATTTTGTCATATGCACAGAACTGAACAAAATTGAAAACGCTAATGATGTTGGCGCAAAATTTTAAACATTTAAAACCAACACTAAATTACTCTTAAGATGAGTGTCGGCTCTCAATACATTTTTTAGAGTGAAAGTCGGCTCTTTTACAGTCTTAAATGAGATAAAGTATTCTTTAACTCTAAAGCACTCGTGTAACTTTAAAAGCATCAAAACCCTTCTTTACCTCATAAAATGTACACTTTATCCATAAAAAAATTATTTTACGAAATATTAGGTAGCTAATTCCTAAATGAAAATGTTTTCAAAAGTTTTTTTTTTTAGAATTTTGGTGATTTTAGACATTATAAAATTAGGATGAATCCAACTAAGTGAGTTTCAATTTTGGAATATTGTGGCGAGAAACACACATACACTGTATACGTACCTACAACTCAACTAAATTCCAACAATTCCCAAGGGAGTGGAACAATGATTTTTTTTAAACCAAAGATATAAATTTTGTCTCCTTGATAATGATAATGTTAATACTGTTTAAACAATAACAATCTCAATCTAATGGCAGTTTCATTTCATCAAAATTTAACTTCTTCGGCGAGAAATTATTTGTTTCGAAGTATTTTTGTTTTGTGTTCATTTTAAATTTGTTTCCGTTGTGTCTCCTTCTTCATATGTCAGATTTGGGCTTTCTCAGGAAGGGTGGATCCAAATTTTCACCCGGGGGTGGGGGGTGGTCAGGTTTTTTTAAATTTTCATAAAGTATTTTTACTAACGATATAAGGCAAGTTGTGTATCCGTCCAGGTACAAGTTTTCGATATAACAATAAAACATGGCATTGCGATGAAACAACACAAAAAAAGTGGGTAGCACAATTCTGTCTGGTTGTCTGTCTGTCTATTCTTTGATATTCCTTGGCCAACCGCCTAAGCCACTGAACCGATTTTCTTCAAATTTTTAATTTAAAGTTTTTCTTAATTCTTTAGAGGGGAAATCGATATTTTTTAGCTCCAAAAATAACGGTACTTGCTATACAGCCATTAAGGAAAAGCTATAATGCATACTTGGTCTTAAGCCTTAAGCTATTTGACAAGTTGATTAAACAATTAAAAAAAAAAAAACAATTTAAATGCCTTTGTTTTATACATTTTTATATTTTTTTATAAATGTTATACTGACATATTTTAAAAGTTCCTAATTCTAAGCAACTTGATCATCAGAGCGAGTAAACGCAATACAGTCGTGCATTTAATTTCATTGCAAATATTTAAAAAAAAAAAAAAATTAATTAATTAATTAATTGAAGCCAGACCTTCGGCATGACCAGTCCAACGCACAAACTATTAAGCCATTAGGTACTAAAAATATTGTTTAGGAAAAGTTTATTTTTGCTCTTAAAATCTCAACTCTTCCACAATAAGTTCGTATGTACTCTAAAAAATCTATTTTGAAATCAATAATTTATAGAGAAAAGAAAAAAAAATATAAAAAGATTTTGTATTCTTTTATGCTTAAGTTTGTAAGCAATTTCTCCCGAAAAGGTTTATTAAAAATACTTTATTTTAAAATAAGCCATAGGAATAAACTTCTGGATATAAAAATTTTATAACAATGCTACAAGTTGCTGTTCTAATCTGCTTAAAAAGAGTTTTATTTTCAAACTCAATATTTCAAAGAAAATCTTGTCAATTCTCCTGAAGCTAGGTATTTTACAGTTTTAACATTGAAAATGTTTATAGGGTCGTTTTGGATAAATTATGGTGTTACTAAAATGAATAAAGTGAATAAATGTGTATGAGATGAACGCTAGCGTATATGGGGGGTACGATCGAATTTTTGGTTGGTGTTACCAGAATGAATAAAGTGAACAGATGAACGTTGGCGTATACGGAGGGTACGATTGAATTTTTGGTTGGTGTTACTAAAATGAACAAAGTATAGAGATGAATGCTAGCGTATAGAGAGGGTACAATTGAATTTTTGGTTGGTGTTACTAAAATGAACAATGTGTATGGAGATGAGTGCTAGCGTATAGGAAGGGTACGATTGAATTTTTGGTTGGTGTTACTAAATTGAATAAATGAATTTTAATTCTATATTTTTATAATTAAAAATGTGAGAGTCAATGCAGTCAGCAGTTAATTGTGCAGCTTAAACTATAAGTGTTGGCAATTAAAAAAAAACCGTTTGAAAAGAAAATGTATTTAGATGTGCAAAATTATGTTATTTTTTTAATTCAAACTTTAAGTAGGGCTTTTATGTGAAATGGTCGAAAAACCAAAAATCTAAATGAGTTGTGCTAGAGTGACAACTTTTTTCTTTATCAATAGTTACGTTTAATATAACAATTTCGTTTATATTTTTTGAAATTCCAAAAAATCTACAAAATGAGATATTAAAGGTTGTAACTTCAAAATTTAAAAATAGATGGTTCATAAATTATTTACTAGACATTAGGGTTAGATCTGATTGTAATAAATTTTATAGTTAAAGAAAGATAATAAATAACTGATTGCTTTTCGTTTCAGGAAATTCTTATACTATTTTGATTTAAATTTTTATATTTTTTTTAAATAAACTAATTTCTATCAATCGATTTTTGGCAGTTATATTTTTTATCTTTTTAACTATTCCAATTAAAAATCTCTAATTCATACAGGTAATAGATTACACAAATCTACATATAATATGTAAAATTTGTAATATTTAAAAGCATCTGAGATGACATAATTACATATTACTGTTCATTAACATACTACCTAATAACTCTTTGGTCTGTGCACCTATACAATTTATTTTTTTTTATTCGCACCTTCAATAATTGACAATTAATTTGATATATCATACGTAGCTGTACGTTCTTCATAAGCCTCACAAATCTAAAATACAATTTGATTAAAAAGTGGTACTAATATTCAATCAATATTCCTATAGTTCATCGTCATCATTGATTTGCAAGTTTGTGTTACGAGAATCAGCCCAAATAAGAAGAACACAAATATTTTCCATAGTGCCACAGTTTATTCAAAATGTCTCTCTCTCTCTGTTCATTATGTTTTTTTGATTTGTTTCATTATTTGTCTCTCGTCTCTCTGTCAGTGAATTACTGAAGAAAATGACTTTTCATTCAAGTTCAGTACATAAATAAATAATATAAAGATGGGAATCCTCGACTGTCAAACTGATTTGCCTACAAGCTCAGACCGTGGTGAATGTCATAAAGTTGCACTAGTAACCTTTACCACACTAACACTAATGCAACTTACTGATTTTCACCACAAATCGTCGGTTTTTTTTAATTTTGTCAGTTATTTTAAAAACCCAATGGACATGTTCATAAAGTATAAAAGCAGGTGAAGTGAATTTTTAAGTGCTCACTTCCCTTTATATAATTTTATTTTAAAATTGCACTGGCTACCTAAATTCAAAGCGTTCTAAGATAATAAAAGAAATATTGGTAGTAATAAATAATTGAATAAATAAATGTATGTTAATTGAACCATAGTGGGAGGAAATTTGTTTGTGAAATATGAAATTTCATAGTAAATATGTTAGCCTTTTTACACCGAACTCAAAACGAGGTTTTCGCTAAAATATTGGCTTTGGAGAAAAACCTTATCGAAAACACAAGGCTTCACATACATTTTTTTGAGCTTCAGGTTTTCGTAAAACACAAGTTTAATATAAAACCAGTCGAAAACTTGTTGGAATTTAGAGATGAACAAAACAAACGTACCTTTTAAAAAGTTCAGTGCCTAGTAAAATGTCAAAAAAGAAACTGATTGGATGCTTTTATATGGATCATATTTATATAAATAATCACCATTTTACATCCATAAAAGTGAAGAAAACAACAAAATGAAAAGATAATTGTAAGTGGTTGGTGAAAGAAAAACTTTAATGTCAAACAAAAACGTATAGTGTAATGATTGGTGTGAATGGTTTTTTAAAAGTTTTTGCCGAAGTCTGGTTTTGGGGTTTGTTGTGAAAATCCTATTATTCCTTAAATTTGTATTTCTTACTGGAATACTTCCACAGATTTATGATCTCCACAGAAACGAACTATCAAAATTAGTCTGGATAATAATAGCTACGTTTTATGCATGTCCATGGACTTTGGGAAAAAAAACGACATCGGGACATTTTAACATTTGCCTTGGTCTGCCATTTTATATAACCAGCAAACATTTAACATTTAATTATTATTTGTTCAATGTAATTTGTTTTTACTTATTTACAGCACAGTGATTTAAGATTTTGTTTCACTCATACATTGAACAAAAAAAAAAGACTGGAAAACTATGCACAAAGCACCAAATTCTTTTAGTTCGCTTCCACCAAGGTGAGGACTCTCCCGTCTGACGGGAGAAGTTAACGAAAACTAAACGAAGAGTACCACTTCGCAATTATGTGTGCGTCATATGGATTACTTGTTTTCGCCCGGTTTCCTACGACCACTACGTTGGCTATTCTAGTTCTACCTTAAAGGCTCTCCCAAACCAACGCGAATTCGCGGCGACGGCGAATTTTTGTTGTTGTTTATCGTTGTGTATTTGTCATATTTTTTACTATTGTGAATGATTTGCTGCGAATCGCTCCGCATTCGCGTTGGTTTGGGAGAGGCTTAATTCTGAATTAATATTGTTGTTGTTGTATTTGACTAGTAAATTGCTTTGTTTTGTTGTCGTTTTTTTAGACAGAATTATTTTGAGTTACAAAAAACACAACTAATACTATAATATGTATTGAATTTTCTTTTTGCTTAAAGGTTCTCCCAAACCAACGCGAATTCGGAGTGATTCGCAGCGAATCATTCACAACAGCAAAACATATGACAAATACATAACGCTAAACAACAACAAAAATTCGTCGTTGCTCCCCATTCGCGTTGGTTTGAGAGAGCCTTAATTATGTAACCAGGTAAAAAGAATTGCACATTTTATCAAAATATGTATGTTCAAATTTTAATCAATGGTTCATTAAATTTAATTCACCAAATCGGTGAATTAAAATTGGATTAACTTAGGTTAAATGATGGTTAAGGCCAAGTAAGTGATAGTGGAGAATCAGGGCCAGTTTGCTCACATTAGATTAAATTTGAAGTAAGTAAGTCACAGAATCTGGTTAAATGCATCTAACCTACCAATATTGGCCAATTAGCGATTTCTATAATCAACAACTCAATTTTATTGGAACGGCAAACCATTTGGCTGCAATTCGTTTAAAAAAATTATATTTAGGTAAACATATGGATGGTGCAGTCGTACCTTTCAATAATATTCCATTAAAAAAAGTGTGTTTGCACCCTCAAAACAAGAATTTTTAGAACACATCCCCTGAGGTGAATTTAGAAATGTCACGAAGTTTATGAATTCTTGAATTCAATGGAAAGTTGGTTGCCGGAAATTTTTGATACAATTAAAAATATTACTTAAAATTTCTGGCACAACTAAATATTTGTTGTTATTATTTAATAAAAAACGAAAAAATTAATAACAAATATAAAACGATAAATAAGACAACGATGCAGAATGGCAGACGCACTAAAATAAAAAAAACATGATATCAAGAGTTTGGAAAAAAATTGGTCTGTCAAAACAAATCAAATTCACCGCGTTAAGTTGTTGTTGCAATTCACATCTATTCATCGACACGGAGTCGGATTACAAAAACAACAATGTAAACAAATGGGTTTTGGAGGGTGAAACGTACGAAAGTTTCCCATCTTTACATTGTTTATTTATGGTTCAGTATTCATGTTCACTCGTTCAATGTTCTTGTTGCTTGTTCACTGTTTGTTCAGTCGTGTAGATGCTTCGATGGGGGTAGTTTGCTCTGTTGCTCGGCAATTATTTTTTCTGCTAGTACCTACCTAGTTAAATTAATAGAATGCGTTTGGTTATAGATACTTTAGTAGGCAGAAGGGTAAGATGCCTTATGGGATATGTTTGGTTAGTAGGTAGGTACTTTAGGAAGTTAGGTAGGATGCTTGTGAGATTCGTTGTTTTTTGTTTTTATTTGGTTAATTATTTAACTTTTGAG
Source organism: Dasysyrphus albostriatus (assembly GCA_946251815.1). Classification (NCBI taxonomy): domain Eukaryota; kingdom Metazoa; phylum Arthropoda; class Insecta; order Diptera; family Syrphidae; genus Dasysyrphus; species Dasysyrphus albostriatus. Next base: position 104,341,434 of record OX276335.1, on the reverse strand, counting down.
TTTTATTTAGGTATAATTAGACGGATTAACGAAGAAAATAAGATATGAAATAAGAAAACAAGAGGAAATAAAAATATACATAGGTCAATTAAATCTGAAAACTAAAACGTAAACCGTTTTATTTATTAGATTTTTTATAAGGTTGACTAGTTAGACAGTTTTTTTAGAAGTCTTTAATAGTTGAAAAAATATTATGGATATAGTAAAATAAAACGTCAGTTTAGAAAAATCTTAGACAGCCGAAGCCTTTGCCCAAGTTAGACAAATTTAGGACAGCAGTAAACAAAGTTTATTAATAAATTTTTGGAGTTGGGCGGTTGTCTTTACTTATAGAAAAAGCTTATAAATTCGGCTGAAAATGTATTTTCTATTTTTGAAAATGCGACAAATGCCCTTATTGGGATAGTTATTCAAAATAGACTTGTTGAATAGACTAAAAGTCGATTTATTGTTATTGCAAATTTCAATTGGTAAATATTTTTGTATTTGACTATTATGATCGACTTTTGTCCATTCAAATTCTTTGGAATAGACTTGCAAGAAGCCCCAAAATTAAAGAAAAAAACACAAAATTAGGAAAAATAAAATTTTGCGGAGACGTTACACTCACCAGCATTGAATATTTGTTTGTAGGCATATGTAAGGGGAAAAATCAATTTATTAGTTAGCGTTGCGTACAACACACGTTATAAGAGCTACAAAAAATAAATTCAAATTCAAGAAAAAAGTAACATCAGCAGAAATATTGAATTTTTAGTTGGTGTTACCACAAAGCTAAATTAAAAACAAAATTAAAGTTACCACACAAAGAAAATGAAAGTTTAAAGATAGAAGACACGCGGGAAAAATAAAGGTCAGTAAAATGATAAAAGGTGGGAAGTGTACAGCCTCTCTGTTTAAAAGAAGGTTCTCTCTTCTGTTTTTAAAATGAAACAAAATTAAAGACCCACAAAGATAATAAGTTAAATAATATGTTGTGGAGACGTAACAACCCCTAGCATTTAATGTTTGTTTGAAGGCATGTATTAAGAGGAAAATTAAATTTAAGTTAAAGGAATTAGGAAAAATAAATACAGATACAGATAAAAAAAAAAACAAGGAATTAGGGTTGAAATTTTGAATTTTTGGTTAATGTTACAACAAAGCAAAAGAAAAAAGAAAAAGTGTGTTACCAGGCAAGGATAATGAAAAATATGAAACTAGGAGACAAGTGGCAGAAAATATAGGTCAATAAATTAACAAAAGGAAAATATTAAATCTTTTTTGTATTTTTGAAAATGAAACAAAATTTGAAAAAAAAACTAGAAAGGAAATATGACAAATAATATTTTGTTGAGTTACGTCTCAATCCAACCAACATTGAATATTGTATTTTTGGAAAATCAAATTTTAGCTAGTGTTAACAAAAACGAGATATTGAAAAGGAAAAATCCAATACATAACAAAATAACAAAACAAAAAATAGCAATACACGTCAACATCCATTTGTCTGTAGTCAAAATTTTGTTGATGATAGAACAAAGGGAATATGAAATACTTAACCGAATTTTTAAAAGAAAAAGTAAACGAAAATTACGCAATAGTATAAATAAATAAATTTGGTTGCACAACAGCTCGTGAAGAACCAAGGCCTAGTGACTTACAACTCTCAACCATTCCTGTGTGCGTATTTTTGGCAGGAAAGGAAGGGACCTACAATTTTTTGCCGACTCCGAACGGCTAGATGAGAAGCACTTATTCATGACAAGTATACTCTTGGAGGATTTGTCAGTTCCTCGCAAGAGGCAGTACCTCGCGAAAAAAACATTTCTGTTTTTAGGTGGCAGCGGCTGGGAATCGCACCCGGACCTTTGGCATGACAGTTCTACGCACTAACCATCATGCCACGAGGTACCACTATGCAATAGTATAGCCTTATTTTAAGTTTTGTATCATCCCAAATATAATATTTGGGTATTTGATAATTTATTTTATTCAGTTTTGTTTGTATGAAGCAATGAAAAGTTGAGATGATAAAATTTTTGTTGAGACAATGTTTCAAGAATGATGAAATGGCTTCAAATTCCTTAAGTGTTTTTAAAGCTGTAGAAAAAAAATCTATTTATGCGCTACTATGTGCAAGTTAAGGTAGAAATGCGAGTGCAAGTATGCTAATTAAGTTTGGCTAAAAACTTTTTTAAATTTTTTTAGTTCAATATAATTTTTAGATTGATCTTAGTAAAAATCATGATTAAAATTGGTATAAATTGGTGTCCTTGGAAACCAGTAAAGATAAAATTCAAAATAAAAGAAAGATTAATAATTATAAAGATTAAAGATTTCTCTAGCACAGATAAGTCATTTTCAATGTCCCCATTGTTACTCAAGGAGTGAAATCTGTAAATTTTTTATATTTCTTGCAATATATAAAAATAATTTATAAAAAAACCGCACCATTAATATTAATAATTTTGTTTTCATAAATTCATATAGTTCAAGAAGTCTGATGTCAACTATCTGATGAGTTGTTTTAGAATAAATTCCATGGCTTTAAACATTTTTATCTTATTATTTTTTCCATGTTTTTTTATGATCAGTTTTTAGTGAAGATGGACTAGAGCACTGGTGGGCTACGGCAGGGCTGTGGGTGGGTGGGTGCATTCCGCCCTAGGCCTCCGGCGTCCGGCGGATAATTTCTTGTAGTAGATCGTATTAATTTTAGCATATGGAAAGGATTTTATGAAAATCGTATGACTCGCTTTTGAGAAAAGAAATATTTTCCTTTCCGGTTTTTTAACTTTTGTATGCAAGGTACCGTAATTTTTTCATATATGTAAAATTTTTTCTTGAAATATTTTAGAGAATGCTAAAAAACTCTAAAGTATCGAGTTTCAGAAAAATCAATCATAATAGCTTTCGAAATATTTGATTTTCAAAAAAAAAAATTGAAACATTTTTTTAAATATCCAAAAAATATTTTGTTTTTTAGTTTAACACAAATTTATTAATAGTTTATGGAAGAATCTGTATACAAAAAATTATTGAAATCAGTTACACTGAAAAGAAAATGAGCTCATTCATATTTAAATCAAATTGAAACATATATGATTTGGCATGGAATCGATTTCGATTTAATTTAAATAGAATCGTATTAATTCATCGTTGTCGGTTTGAACATGATTTTGTTCAAATTTACCATGCTTTATATTTAACATAAGCTTATGTCTGTTTATTTTAATTAGCTTCATTTGATGTTGTTTCAAACAGAATCATATTAATCTTTTTAAATATTTTCGTGTTTGGGTTGAAGATGTTTTCTGTTTAAATCAAATGATCAGTCCCACTGGAAAAAAAATCTAGTTTTTAACGGGACACTAAAAAGTTTTACATTGACCCTTACATGGGTTTAGCTAGTGTAACACTGGAATTTGTTTCGGGCCTCACCCGCTAAGTATCCTTTTACCTCGACAGACAAAAAACAATTAAAAGTTGTCTTTGTTGGGGTTCCATCCTACGATATTTTAGTTACCAGTCCAATACTTTAACTAGTGAGCTATTTCGCAATACTGTTGTGTTTTGTTGAAAATTAATCTTACTATGTATGATGGGTATAAAATATTTTTTTTTTTGTTATATATTTAATATTTGTGATGGGATAAAAAGACTTATCCAACAAGTTTTTGTCTAGCGAGGGCCTCACTAGTATTTGACAAGTTTTCCTTGTCTAGATTGACAAAAACTTGACATTTTTATAGGCAGGGTAATAAGTCCAAGAAATGTAATTTTAAAGTAAAAGTTTTTCCAAGTACCGCCCGATTTTTCGCATTTCATCTCTGGAAATTAGCAAGAAACCAAAATCTAAAATATCGAAACTGCATTATATTTAGATCTTAAGTAATGATATCTCACAAATAAGTAATAATATAACATCGCAATTTCAAAATTTCACCTTACAATTTTGCAAATATTAACCAAAATCTCGAAAATTAAAATCTCGAATACCTACTCAAAATTGAATGGCCACATTATTAGCGGGATTTTTATTTGCGAGATCTCGAATACGAGTTTTTCATTTGCATGGTCTTGTAAGTTGTACCCAATTCAAAAGGCCGCTTATAAAAGGTCAACTAGCTTCAGTAATTGGTTGTGGATTTCTTTTAATGAGATTTAAAATTTTTTTTTTAAGTCATCCCACGTCAGTGAATAAAATTGTTAGGTACCTTATTTAGGTTACGAGTATCTTAAGAAATAAATATGCTATTTCAAAGTTCACTAAATTGTTATTATGTATATGGCATCCCACATGTACTACACTTTTATTGCAGCATTTTTGACATCTATTCCAGCTTCATCGTCTATTCTTTTCTGACAGTTTCATGTAAATTGTTGAATGCAAATGAAGAGTTAAAAAATAACATCTGATATTTTCAATTAAGGCTGGAGTAATAGCTATTTCACGAGTGCCACCTCGATCATTAGACTCTTTTAGAGGTGCTTAGTCTGTTTATATGAAATTAATTGAAAAATACTTTTGCCGTCATCTGGGAGCGAACCATGAACCTTGCTATTCATTTTATACTTTTTTCAGTAATTTAATAACCAGATTTCAGATATAAGTATTCAAGATATCGATATAAATGATTGCAAATGAACCTATCCAAACTCACCACAAGAACTAATAAAAGGTTTTTCAACAGGGACTCTACAAAAGTAGAGCGGCAGGGACAGCAAACGACGCCATATTTTTTGCTGCTCTTTTGACATTTCTCTTCAGTAAGGTTAGCCATTTCATGATGAAAAGATATACGAGCCAACAACGAGTCGAAATTATTAAAATTTACTACCGAAATTTGGAGTCAGTGGCCTCAACGTTAAGAGCGCTACGTCCAATTTATGGTCGTCATAATCGTCCTAGCAGATCAACAATTGAGCGTCTAGTGGAAAAATTTTAATCCACAGGCACAGTACAAAATGTTCCCATGCCAGTGAGATAAAGAAGTGCCCGTAGGGTCGAGAATATTGCTGCCGCTGAGGCTTCAGTTGCAGAAAGCCCAAATGTGTCTCTCACACGTCGTTCTCGAGCGTTTGGCATCTCTGTGACGTCGTTGTGGCGAATTTTGCGAAAAGATCTTGGCCTACATCCTTACAAGATTAAATCGACGCAAGAACTGAAGGCGCTTGACCACCAGAAGCGTCGTATGTTCGTGAATTGGGCTGAGCAACAACTTGAAAATGATTCGGATTTTCATCGAAAAATCATCTTCAGTGATGAGGCTCATTTCTGGCTGAATGGCTTCGTTAATAAACAAAACATGCGGTATTGGTCAGGCAGCAATCCACACGTACTCCATGAGTCATCATTGCATCCCGAAAAAATTACGGTTTGGTGTGGTTTATGGGCCGGTGGCGTCATTGGGCCGTACTTCTTCCGTGATGATCACGACCGGCACGTTACTGTGAATGGGGATCGCTACCGTTCAATGATAACCGAATATTTTTGGCCCCAATTGGATGATACGGACTTGGAGGACATGTGGTTCCAACAGGATGGCGCCACAAGCCACACAGCGAATGTCACAATCAATTTATTGGAAACCAAGTTTGGAGAACGTGTTATCTCACGAAATGGTCCAGTCGCTTGGCCGCCTCGGCGCCAAAATAACCTTGGTATCGATGAAATGCATGAAATGTTTTCAAGCAACCGCATGAAATCATTTTGTTTATTATATAATTAGTTTCTTGAAATTGAATCTACAGCTTTTATTTCAGCTTGTTTTTGTTCCTAAAAATCGTATTTTATACTAAAATTTCGCTCCAAAAACAAATTCTTTCCAAAATTTTGTCAAGTATTTTAGCCGAGTAATACGCAAGTGCAGAAAAAAAATCGTTTTTTAGTGTCGTATATCACTTACATATCTGTCAAAATTTAGAGCACGAAATAATTACTTGCCATATTATTCTCGAGCTAATAAATTTGTAACAGCTTATTTTTTTATGAGACTTAGGTCAGCTTTAGTTTGGTAAAATAAAAATTGAAGTCAAGAAATATTTGACAACAAATAATTTGTCAAAGTCAAAGGCAAAATCCCATTTTCTTTTAATAGATTCACTTGATAAATCAAAAACAATATTTTTGAAACGGTTTGGACAAAGTTTTACTGAGAGAACAGCAGCTGTACTATTATACTGGAAAAGGCTGGAAGGTTCTAGTATTTGCTTCTAGAGCTTTCCATAGGGGAAATTTCCTATAAATTTCCCTTTCCAAAGCTTTCATTCTGACGTTAAGCATTGGAAGTTCTAAAGCTCACCAAAGCGCCCCGTAGGTTGGTTTGTGCCATGCATAATCCGGAATTCGGTGCTTCTTTTATTCGAGAGTCATTATGGTTCAAATGTGAGAGTCGTTACAATATGTAATAGGTGTGTTAATGAATCTGTTCCGAACAGAAACTTACAGAAAAGAACAGAAAAGTAAACGATTGTGTGTTCCATGAGTAAAAACCTTCCCCCAAACTGTTCTACATTCTGTCACTTTGTGTTTCATGAGGTTTTTCAGAACAGTTTAGAACAATATTTCTTGCACCTAATTTTTAGGTGGAGCAGTGAGTAAGAAATGTCAAAGTACCTGCTGGTTTGTTTGTTTGGAACAAATATAATCTAAAACTTATCACAGAATTTCTTTTCTTATATTTTTGGATTAAACATAAAGAAAAAGACATAAGAGATGTGTGAATCAATAATAAATTTTAATTGAAAATGAATGCAAGCAAATAACAACTGAAATATTTTAAATTGCATAGCTGAAAGCAATGGCCAATCCCGTAAACACAAAGCTGCAGTTTTCTGTTATTTCTTGTTCTGACAGTTTTCACACACTTGTGCTGTTCTGCTCTGTTCTGATCTAGTTTTTCTTCATTAAATACAGCTAATCTGTTTCTTATTTTTGCTGTACTGATAAAAATGAAACATGCAGTTAGGCCACTATTGCGCTCACGGCCTGATATTTAAAACAAATAACAATTTTTTTCTTATATATCGGTAAAATTTTACAAACATTTCATTTCTTCCTAAAAATATACTTGAAGTCTCAGTCTTGAACAAATCCTGGATCCGCCAATGATCGAAACAAACCATTCGTTTGCCTGTTTCGATCCAATCAAAGATTCCTTAAACTTTTTTTTACATTTTTTCAATTTTTCAATTAGTTTTTTGTAGCTTTCTTATGTTTAGGTCAATACGAGGGCTGTTCGATAAGTCAGTGACTTTTCATAAAGGAAGCGCTCTGATCCAATGAATATATTTCTGCCGAAATAGTTGTTATTTCTTAGCCATAAGCACAATTAATTCAAATATATCCAACTTCTATAACCCTTTCAACAAAATTAAATTTTCAAACTCTGAAAAATACGCATTTTCTTTTGTCGAGCGCGTTTGTTTCAAGAAGACCTGTTTTCCGATAGTTTTTTTTTTAATTTCTGGCGGTTACGAAACGCTGTAAAAATTTCCTTCAACTAAGGTTGAAAAGACGTAAACTCTGCTGTGTAATTTGAAAATGATTCAATTTTCAACCAATTTCCAGCAAATGGAAAACTAATAAAGCTCTCATGACTCCAAGATCGCCCAACACAATTTCGTCGATTTTTTGACCACTCTTCCCAAAATGGCAAAATGTGGATGTCCTGGTTTTCATCGTTTTGCTAGCTCACTCGACCTCCGAAATTTGTGCCTCATCTCATTCGAAAGAACATAATCTTCTGAATATTTTCAAAGCCTTCTTTGTTTTACTTAAAGTAGTGGTTTATCAAAGTACGAAACTATTTTTTGAAAAATTTAGACAAAAGGAAGATTTTTCACTGTAAAAGCCAACATTTTTGACAGATCTATTAGATTTGTTTTTGGTATATCGTTAAAAAAATGGTGCCGTGAAATAACGCCTAGCGAAATAACGCCAAATTGCGAAATTCAGCTTTATTTCACTTAAGTGAATTATTTTATTAAAGTGAAATAATGCCAAATTTCAGCGTTTGGTCTTATTTTGCTTTGCCAAAGTGATATAAAGCCAAATGTTACCTGAGAAAAAAAGCCGAACCAAACAAATTAAAAATTCGGCAAATTGAAATAAAACCGAATTCTTCAATTGTGTCACTAGGTATATATTCATAAAAAATGATAATACCATTTGAAAGGCTTTTACCCCATATTATTGTTGGATATATAGTGTAACGACTGTCACATTTGTACTATAACGACTCTCGGGTGAACTACAAACCCTCTCGAATAAAAGAAACACCGAATTCGGGATTGGACATGACACAAACCAACCTACGGAGAGCTTTGTTGAGCTTTCGAACATCCAATACCAAACGTCAGAATTAAAGCTTTGGGAAGAGAAATTTATGGGAAATTTCCCCTATGAAAAGCTCTAGAAGCAAATACTAGAACCTTACAGCTTTTTCGGGAATCTTGTGAAAAGTATAAAAGCACATATCTGACCGGCAGAGGACGCAGTTTATTTTTAATCGTGAATGAGTAACGTTGGTTGTAATAAATGTAAAGTTGGTGAATTAATTTCAGTGGTGAACAATAAATTGTTTTGTAGTAAGGAAAGTTAAGTGTTTTATTTTGTAAAGCAAATAAGTGGAGAATTTAAATTAAGTGAATATGTTTTATTAACGAACCTGAGAAAATATTACAATAGGATAAATTCAAAGTTTCTTTAAGGCCTGATTCTTTAAATGCAAAAAAAACTTTACATACACCCAACCTCGCACCTACCCCAATTCCTATAGTGAGTGGGGGGGGGGAGGGTGCTGCCCCTTGCCACCTCCTGCTTGGGTTCACTATTGAATTTGGGATAGGTACGAGGTTGGTGTATCCAACGTTTCGTTTGCATTTATATAATCTGGCTTTGAAGAAACTTTGAATATTTTATATATCCAACTTCGGTTTTTATCGTAACTTTATGCAGATGTTTATTCTTCAACTAGACAAATACGTAAGTCCTTTTCAAAAGTGAAATAAGGCCGAATGCTAAAATTCGGCATTATTTCACTTAAGTAAAGCGAAATGAAGCCGATTTCTGACATTCGGCGTTATTTCGCTCGACGTTATTTAATGGCACACATTCCTGGATAAAAATAATTCATGAAATACGAGCACTACTTATATGAAAAGTCAATGACTTATCAATGGCTCCCTGAAATTACGCCAAAGGAAATTACTCCAAAAACAATTTAGTAAAAAGCCCAAAAAGTGTTGGCATATAAATTTTGGAAAAAGCACCCAAAATGAAATTGGAAAACAGCCAAAAACGTAGAAATTACGCCAAACATTTGGAAAAAGAGCCAAAAAATTAAAATCGAAAGAAGCCTCAAAATAAGAACTTTTTGGTGTTATTTCCGAATTATTAAGGTAGGTCCAAAAAGTATAAACACAACTTTTTATGGCCTAGTTTCCAAAGTGTCCGGCACAGCGCCGCACTGCAACGAAGAACGGGAGACCCGCCCCGATGTTCATTATCTCATACTTGTTCATTTGTTTTGTAGAACACTTTTAAAACAACACATTTCTTATAACTTTGTTTATTTCAATTTGTCAATTTATGTTAACAGAACATACATTTTCCACAATTTCCCGACAACGCTCTTTTCCTTCAGCCACCGACAAATTTTCTTTCCATTATACATTTTTTTGAAACTTGGATCTTTTCGTCACTATTCATTAAATTATTTTTATTTTTAAGAATTAAATAGATTCGAAAGCATCTAATTCATAAGGATTATTTACATTACGCATTAATTTCAAATTTTGTAAGTTAAAATTATGGTTATGATCCAGCATGTGTTGTGCAACGCTCGACTTTTCATGTTCATTGTATTTTACATATACAAAATGTTCTTTGAATCTTTATAAAATTGGTCTTCCTGTCTGTTTTTCCTTCCTACAATGAAACGTGGTGATCATATTTCGGGCTTTGTTAAGAAAATTATCGGATGTTCTCTGAATGCCTACCTTAGCTTCCAACAATTTAAATTAATTACTTTCATTCATTTTAAAAATGTAAGCTTTTACCTGTACTAAATATAAGTTTAACTTTCATGTACAGTTGATAAACATAAATAAATACAAATACAATACAATCACTGCATCCAATAGAATAAATTCCTTATTGCTGAACTGTTTCAATTTTGTCTTTTTTCTAACCGAAAATTCCGGATTTACGCGAAACTTTTTGGGTTCCTTTTCTTAGGAAAAACGACCATAACATTGTATGGAGATTTTTGAGCTTATTTCCATTTTTATTTTTTGTCGTAATTTCCTATAGCGTAATTTCAGGGAGCCAATTTAATCCCAGTTAAATGTTATCACTTTTTATAGGAGTGAGAAAAATTTGAAGTTTTTGCTGTGCCAATTGAATTAAATGAAATTTTTTTAAACATGTATTTCCATTAGTTTTGGTATTGCTCTTTTTCAGTAATGACAGTACACCAAACACACAATTCAATTTGCAAACATGTACATTTTTCTTTTCGATTTGGAAAAAAAGCTGGAATTTTTATTTTTAGGTGTTTTAGACCAAAAAAGAGCTTTAACATTGTGTGGAGAACTTTAACCTTTTTTCCATTTTATTTTTTGCGTGATTTCCTGTGGCGTAATTTCAGGGATCCGATAGTTTTGGTCCTTTTTTGCAATTTTTATTTTTTGGCGTTATTTTAGGGAGCTACCCCGATTACAGAATCTGATGAATGAGCTTCTCAATTTTCAGATTTCGCCTATAGTAAAAACGTCAATATTGAGTCTGATGCCCTCCACTGCTATTGAACGGAATCTGTAATCGGGGTGCGATTAAAAAGAATTAATGATCCACATATGTATATATGCATGTATATGTATGTATGAACATACTTCCTCCCGTTAGAATATCATTTTACGTCCCTTATTTAATCAAACCCTATTTTACTGTCGCCTTCATAAAACATTTGTTAATATTTTAACACTTTTTACTATATTTCTACATCACACACTCAAAAGAATGATTCAATCCCGATCTTCAATTTATAATAGTACTGTTCATCCAGAACAAATTGAATTTCTTTTTCTTACGTATGTTAATTTACTGCCGTTTTAAATGCACAAGTACATAATAAAATGTATCATCTAAACTCTCCAAAGTAGATCATGTTTAAAACGAACAAAGTATTCGATTTTTGAAACTTATTTTGTTGTCAAAAATTCCTTATTAGGAAAAAATTCAAAAACTAATAACTTTATTTTGTGCAGGAAAATAAAAAAAATTGATTGAAACCTAAAAAATAATCCAAAATATTTGTGTGCTGTGATTTTGTTTCTCGTCTTCTAACTTCTTACTATCGTTTTTCGCGTAGTTTTTAAATTAATTTAATCTTGCGATGACCACAGTTGAAAAAGTTTGAATTACAAACAAGGACAAACAAAAAGTGAGTTCTAAATTTTAATTTATTTCTTCAGTTTATGTAAGCCCCTGTTAATATCTATAGATAATGTCTTTCTCAGAAGTCTTGATTTCAAAAGAGATTTAAACTTAATTATTTATATTACTAGTATCACTTGCGAGAGTCTTGCACTCAAAGCAACATATATATTTGTAGATCAACGTAGAATAAGAGAGTCAAGTTCGTTTGGGTGTGGTGCATTTTAAAACATAACTTTCATGTTACATACCCAATTCTATTTTCAGAATAAAGTTCTATTGGTGCATTAGTATCCTTAAGTCTGATACCCTAACCTCAACTAATGCAACCCTTTTTTCTAAATCACATTTAATAACACTAAACGTCAAGATTTCACTAAAAGGAAGCAGGGAAAGGCTTTATGCACAAACCGTAACTAAAATCGCCCCTTCCAAAGGCTGGAAAAGAAACCTACTAGAATTTGGTATTTAATATCACGATATATGCCCTTACAGTCAGATATGGTTATACATCCACTCCCAAAATTTGTTGTCGGCTCTTAGACTATAAAATCGATTTTTCTCAAACTGTTTCGACTCAAATCTTTTTAATTAGTTAAATGCTTGCCTAAATGCAATTAAATGCTCTAATTTTAAAACAATTTTCGCAAATCTGAGGCAAAAGAAAAATTCATTTTTGTATGCATTACCTTGTTCTGCTAACTAAAAACCGATTTTTCTCAAAGAAATCAATTTGTTTACTTAAATATTTTTGATTTATTAAATGCTCCCCTAGCGGCAATTAAATTATCTATTTTCGAAACAATTTTGAAGATTTGAAGCAAAATAAAAACTTATTTTATAGAAACTTATCATAAAACAAAATTTTGTCACTAAAGTGGGTATGGAGAATATATATTACAATCTTCATTGTCTAGATCTTTTCTAAGGCACCCACATTTAATCAATTTTGACGATTGTATGGCCTTTTGGAAAAGATGGGCGTGTCAGTTGGTGTGAAACTTTATCTGATAATGTCTAATGATATTCTTTATCATGTCTAGATAGTACATCCAAATCGGTTGGCTGCTTAAGATTTTATAGATCTTTTAAGGCCGCCTCTTCATACAACTCTAACCACTGTGCGGGTGGGCGGCGTATGTGGAACATTTTTTTTTTACCGTCAAAAGTTTGAATTTTTCGAAAAAAAAATCGATTTAAGTTAGCAGAACATGGTAATATGTATGGGTAATTCAATTTTTTTATCTCAGATCTTCGAAAATTATTTTAAAATTGGAACATTCAACTGTTCTAAGGCAAGCATTTTACTAATCAGTAATATTTGAGTGAAAAATAAAAAAAAATAAAATATTTTTAAAATTGTCACAAAATCATTTTTTTTGTAAAAATAAATTTTTAATTCATAGAGCATTTACATAAAAAACGCATTATATGGAGCCAAAACCAATTTTTTCATACTTAATGTTTTAACCATTTTAGGAAATTGTTCTGCTAACTTGATTTAAAGTTATTGATTTTTACCAAGAGTACTTAAGCCTTCGGTTTGTTTGTTGGGTAATTAATAAGCATAATGCCGTCACCAAATAAATGTTCTACTGATCCTGTTCTGCTAACTTGATGGACACAAAAAAGATTATAAGGTTTGCATTAAATGGTTAAATCTTGAGTTTTATTGATCGGACCGTCGAGATTAAGGTGTTTAGGAAAAATTACAGACCAGCGTTTGCAACTTCTTTTAAAATTAATTAAAGTGGTTATATCCCGACACTAAAATAGAAAATTAAGCTCTTTCTAACCCCCCAACCTTCAATCGCAGAGTAAAGAACTGCCAGACTTTTGTGTTTTTGATTTTCATCAATTGTTTTCCGCTTAAATTTCCTTATTAAATTATGTACACCAACACCATCCCTTTGAATTTCAATTCTTATTTTTTTATAAAAATTTCCAAATTTCAATCTTAGAACAGATAAATTTTCAAATTTTCTTTATTTGGAGCCATACCAAAAATATTTTAAAGTATTTAATTTAACCAGTGTTACAATTCTTTCAGAAAGAATTACGTAACGTAGAATTGGTTGGATTAAGTACACAAACAAACATGGTTATTTGCACCACCAACAACTTACCATATTTTCTACCATTAATTAAAAACGCATCTTTTTCTGGATCTTACTAAAAGGTTTTGGTGCAGTGATCTAAAATCATAGTTCCCGGCCGTAGGAATAAACAAGGTATAGTCAAGTTTACTATAATTTTAGATAGATCTTATTCAAACTTCAAAGTGGAAAAGAAGTCAATTTTCTTACAGAAACCTTAAGATACAATGTTGAATGAAAAATACATAATAATAAATTAACTCTACGATTGTATCCAATTGATAATAATTCATGAATACGAAAATTCGATACTTTAAACCGGATTGATGAAAACTTTGAACATAATATTACCAATTAATCACCAAACTTTTTCTTTAAATTGGATATATTATTTATCTTTGGTCCCATTTAACAATATTAGGTTGTGTGTTAGTAAAAATGCTAGTCGCTGTTGCAATTGATAAACAACGAAACCTGCATTGGGATTAAACTTATCATGTGGTTTCAGTGGCGCGGTGCGCAGTGCATCGGCCTCTGAATCGCAAGTTTCATGGTTCGCTCCCAGATGACGACAAAAGTGTTTTTCAATTAATACGAACATACCCAGACCAGGCACCACTAAAGAAGTCTGATGATTAAGGTGGCAGTCGTGAAAAAGCTAAAACTCCAGACAATAATACTTAGTGGTAATGCAGACAAGTTGTTGTTGTTCTTTCAAAAATTATTCAATATAAAAAATTGATGTGTACTTTGCAGCATGTACTGCACTTGTTTGGATTTTCATTTGCAAAAACCTTTCTTAATAGGTCATGTAAATAAAAAAACGGGCATTTTTTAGTTAAAGCTAGGTTTTGTGTGAATAAAAACAAGCTTAAGCTAGAAAATAAAAGATGTGTTGCTCTAGTAATAGCTATATAAAAATAGCCAAAGCTAAATTCATGTAGCTTAAACTTGTTTTTGCAGCTTAAGCTAGAATATTATAGTCAAATTTACTTAAATATCAAGATTCAAGCTAGTTCTTATTTTGTAGAATTCTCTTCAGTTGCAGTGCATGCAAGGCAGTAATGTGGCTAGGAAAGACAATTAAAATGTCAATGGATAAGAGTGTGTAAATATCAATTATTATTGATAATATTATTGTAATATTTTCTCAGGTTCGTTAGTAAAAGTTATTTACTTTATTTAAACTTCCACTTATTTATTTTGTAAATCAAAACACTTTACTTTCTTACAACAAAACAATTTATTATTCACCACTCAACTCAATGTATTTTTCACTTTTATTACAACCAACTTTACTCATTCACGACTTAAATCAAACTGTGTCTTCCGTCGGCCAGACATGTGCTTTTATACTTCTCATACAGGTTCCCCAAAAAGTTCTAAGGTTCCAGTATTTGCTTCTAGAGCTTTCCATACGGGAAATTTCCCGTAAAATTCCATTTCCATAATGTTCATTCTGATGTTTAGTGTTGAAAAATCTAAAGCTCACCCAAGGTCTCCATAGGCTGGTTTGTTTTGTATCACGTATAATCCGCAATTTGGCGCTTCTTTTATTCGAGAGTCGTTATAGTACAAATGTGAGAGTCGTTAAGTCTGTACGACACAACTTTTTTTTTTCATTTTATTTCTCATTAAATCAATCAAAGTGTCAGGAGAGCAAATAAGGGATAAAAAGTGATTTTAAGAATGGGAAAGGATTTCTCTGAATTAGTTTTCACAATTACAATGTGTCCCAAAAGTGAACATAAATCATAAATTAGTGTTCTGAAGGATGTAGTGTATACTTTCTTTTGTGAGTGAGTGTACCTTGAAATTATTTTTTATTCTGAAATATCAAGAAAAAGCTGCCAGAACCTGACAAATATTATTTGAATATCCCATTTTTTCTATATTTTTTGAGGCATTTTTACATTTATGGATATAGTGTGTATACCCTACCCACTCACACCAATGTTTTGTTTGAAAGTTTGAATTTTAATTTGCACGTTCATGCTCTCATTTAATTTTCAGTTCATTAAAAATAAGAGAAAAATGTAGTGTCAAACGGTCTTTACACTATACTATACAAATATTTTTCTTAATACAAAAAAACTTGTAGGACTTTGGAATTGAAAACTACTTAATAAGATCAAAATAATCTAAATATTCTCAAAAAACTTTGAACGCTCTATTTCCGTTGTGATGTTTCTACCAATAACCTACAGGTAGAAAGTTTAATAAAAATCCTTTGAGACAGCTTTGAAAACATTTGAAAATATAAAAATCGTTTTATTGTAGCAACCTGTCCTAGATGGGCTAGCATACAAGTTCAAATTATTCCTCTAGGAAATGAAACTAAAATGCTCTGTACTGAATTTCTACAAAATCGGTCTATATACAGTGGACTTACAGACGCACAGATATTTTTTGGACTTATACATCAGCATCGTAATAAAAGGATTTGATTGAAATCTCGAAACGTTCTTCTTAAATAAAAACACTTCTTACCATAGAGGGCAAGTAAACAGTTTTGGTAAACCAAAATCCCAAATCCACTTGCTTTGCTTTTTGGTTCCAAAAATATTAGTTTCAAACAAACAAAAGCTAAAAATATTAAGCTTAAGCTGGAATTTTCTAGATAAAGCTGTTTAGCGCAATCTTTTTTTTATACACATAAAACAAAGCTTAAAGCTAGCTATGACTAGCTAGCATTAGCTACTTCCGTAAAAAGCTTTGCCTTCTTTTTTATTCAAAAGGCCCAATATAAGGGAACATTTTCCACACTACACTATTTTCGCAAATTTTTTGTATTGAATCTAAAGTTACTCAGGGCACAATGGATGAGAAAACGAGACGATGGTGGGCCTTGTAAAAAAAGAAGTTAAAACTATGTTAAAATTATAGTTGTTAAAAAGTTTTGACAATTTCGAATTTGTTTTTCTATATTCTCATTTTTTTTTCAAAAAGTATTAACAACTTCTAGTTAGCAAAAACTATTTTTGTTGACATACTTAAAACAAAAAATTCTACTCAATTCTTTCAGATCTTTCCGAAAGAATTGTAACAGTTGTTACTTTACAATATTGGTAATCACGATCCGATGTCTTGTATCATTGCAAAAGTGTAACATTTTCTTGATTCACGTGGACAACATTCCGCGGGGAAAAATTGGCATTTCGCCTATTGTGAGTTTCATCCGAAAAACGAAAATTCCTCTTTTTGTGAGTAAACATTTCGTAACTATTCGTGATTAAGAGCTTAAACTGTCATTTATTTTTTGACGGCGAATGAAAAAAAAACAGTGTACTGACTGGTTCCTTTGCCCAAGTTTTTTGTTTATTTTAGACCAATAGAAATTCAGGCGAAATACAAAAAAGCTTTTCAAATTTCGGGGGAGGCGTTATATTTTCCATGTAAAACTCATAATAATGCTATTTTTGTTATAACTCGAAAATTAACTAAAATTTGAAAATTTAACTCTAAAGAGATTTTGTAGAAAATTCCGAATCCTGAGATCCCGATACATTTTTTGATCCCGAATATCCCGAGATTACAATGCTGTTGGCTTTAAGATTTAGATACAATATTTTTGTTCTTGCTTGCATTTATACTTTCTTGAAGTATTAACTGATCAACATTTTGCAGTTCAGCTATTAAGCACCAACTTTTCGAATGCATGAATGAAAAATGAATAAGATATTTACTTTTAAAAAAGTTCAATGCAAACAAATTTTTTTATTTAAAATATCTTATTTCCAAACGATTTAACCGAAGTAAAATAATAAATTTGAGAAAACAAAATAGTTAAGACAAACAAATATTCTGAATA
The DNA here is from genome assembly GCA_946251815.1 of Dasysyrphus albostriatus. NCBI lineage: Eukaryota > Metazoa > Arthropoda > Insecta > Diptera > Syrphidae > Dasysyrphus > Dasysyrphus albostriatus. The sequence continues at coordinate 104,324,102 of OX276335.1, read as the reverse complement.
GCTTTAAAAAAAAAAATTCAAATCCCGGGATTCAAATTTTTGAATGGGCTTAAATGTTTGTTTATATTCTTACTCGAGGGGAAATGCAAAAAAAATATATATGTATGTAAAAGTGACATGGCGCGTGAATAATTTGAAAAGGGAAGATGAAACAAAATCTTAAACACCTGCAAACTTAAGAACTGTTTTTACAAAAAAAAATAGTACATTTGCACGTCTTTTTTGTATATTACTGAAATAGGCCTTCTCAGTAATTTTCCATTTCAAATGCATTTTTTTTAGATAGTTATTTGAGTTTCTACAAGAAATGTTTGATGTCTCAAAATATTTAAACATGAATTAATATAAGCATGGTCCAATTTAAAAATCCCTTTTTTTTTTAGAAAAGTGTTAGGCAAAAAAAATAAATAATTTTTTTATCAATATTTGTATACATAAACGCATACTTTAATCTTGAAGATCACCATACCCAGTAGGAAATTTCGTCCTCAAGGAAAAATTTTGGTGCATAGCACAATGATATCATGAAATACTTTTTACGAGGAACATGAATGTAATGATTTCATTAGAAAAAAGTGTTGCCTTTTTCATCAGTTCGTTTTTTTTTTCAAAGCTTTACCCCTTCTATAACTCGGTTCAAAAATTTAACTGAATTCAAGGCTTACAGTTCAGTATAACAATTTCATTAAAAAAAAATCATGCTTAGAGAAATACGAGGATTTCAACGATGAATAGTACTGCAAAAACTCTTGAGTTTGTGATTTGTTTGTGACAATGAATTTTGTTGAATATAGTTCACATTGGCTCTCTGTACGAAAATCAATGTAATTTCAACTGGTAGTTGCGTTTTTTAAACGCAAATATAACTTGATTTGAAATGAGAACTGCTTTTTGGTTCTTTTCTATCTTGAATTAGAAAACACACTACCGATGTTAATGATTTTACTAGATGAATAATCGAATTCCATCTATAAAGTGATTACCTTGGTAAACATTCATAACGTTTTTCAGCTAAGAGTATAATGGTCTGGTGTAAAAGCAACTCCACGTTCTTGGTGATATCACTGATGTTCTTTCATGGTATTTTTCCTCAAATGCAATTCATTTGGGAATAAACAAGTTACACCCTCTCAGTGATTTCACCACTGAATATATTCACCAAAAAATTCACTTGGTGAGCTCCAATGACAACCCCATGTTAATTTCCTTGATGCTTTTACCTCGAATTCCTCGGGTGTAGCTTCCATTCCTTGAGGAAAATGTTGGGGATTCCTCGGTGAATTTTTGAAAATGTCAATATCATTTCTGTATCAATTTCCAACGTCAATCCACATCATCGTCGTGCTTATGCGTCATCCATAAAAATTCTCCAATTTCTTTTCATTTTTATTTTATCACTCACTTATTACTAACTTATAGCTAGACAAAAATTTATAAAATCTAGCCTACTTAACAATATTTTACCACTAACTTGCGAGCGCTCTTAGTTAAATTAAAATAAGATAATATCAACGCTTTTCGGCCCAAACAACTATTTATATTTATAAGTAATACAATTCACAGTCGTTTTATTTTTTACCAAGAAGAATTTAAAAATAACTCTCATCTCTCTACCCAACTAACATACTCTCGAGAGCTTAGCTCTCATTTTCTCAAAAAAACGCCCATAGTACTTTTTTAGATCTCATTGCTAAACTTAAGACTGGATCTTTCATAATGAAACATAAATTTGTCTCATAGTGTTTTCATTAAATGATTTAAGCATTTTTTTGCATCAAATCACTCTAATCTTATACCTAGAACAATTATTACTCCTGTATGTAAATTGAAAGTCTTTTAATAATTTTGTTTTCAAATTTAAACTTTAAACGTCATTTTTAAGTCTTTGAAATCTCTTAACAAGAGCTAATAAAGTAACAACTACAAAACTCTGACTATAGGATTCATATGAGATGTTGCACTGACAGCAGCTTTATTTGATTCATACAACAGTCGTTCTTTTTTTAAACGTTTTGTATGTACATTGTTTTCTGGCGTTCAGTTTTCTATGGGGTTGGCTACCTGAAGGAAACATTGGATGCTGATGCCGATTACTATTTAAAATGTTTTTAATTTTGTGACGAATGTGAACTTTCGGTGATAGACTTTCTTTTTATTTTATTTCGGTGTAATATAAGGTTTTTCTGACAAAATTACGCTTGAAAATTTGACTAATGGGGTTTTCTTTTGGTAAATTCAGATTTTGATCTAAAAATTGATTTTTTTTGTCGCGAATGGTATACGATTGCAGACTGATTTGTTTGTTGTTATTGTATTGGTGTACAATTTGTGTCTGTGAAACTGTGGGGATCCAGGCTTGTCAAATTGATGGCTGTGAATTGTTCTGGTGTGTAATGGTGTTAGTAAAAGAGGGGTAAATCTGCCGAAAAATCCAGATCTGCAAATTTGATTTTCGATTAAAAAAAAAATGATTTTTTTCACCATTGGAAGGCTTTTACTGTCAAAATCTGTGTTTTGACAAATCGGAAGGGGAAAAAAATCAATTTTTGTTATCAAAAGAAAACCCCATAAAATATTCATGTAACGGCGTAAGCTCATTGTAAACATTTTAATTTTTTAAACTTCGTAAGTCTGTCACAATTTGTATGGAAAATTAGAGAGATTTACGTAGCTTAAAATTTTACTAGGTCTATAGTTTTGTTGCGGAAAGTTAATTTTTTGATATTCTTTGTTCATTTATTCCAAAAATTATGACGTTATAATGAAGATTTATTGTTCAGAAAAGGTAATGCATAAAATTTAATACTTCAAACTTTGAGATTTCATCTCTTTTTAAACATCAACAATAATTCACATTCTTAAGAAATAAAGGGAACGCATCACCGATTTGTTCTTGGTTCGTTTGATAGATGTCAAAATAAAGTCGCATAAAAGCATCAGACTTCTCATAAAAAAGTGTTTATTTACATACCAATATAAATGGACAACACTCTCATAAAAATGTCTTTTTGAGAGTTAAAAGTATCGATACGATAGCAGCCATATTTAAATTTGAACGAAGTGTTTTTTGTATAGTTTGAGGGTTACCGTGATATGAAATTAAATTTTGAAATAATTTATTTGATTTTCCATTATGATGAATTTATTTAAGGTATATTTATATATATACATGTATTTATAGTGATATTTATTTTGTTCAACATTAAATGCAAAAGAAGTATTTTTACAAGTATATTCGTAATGTGAAGCTTTGTATTTCAATACTGTGCTTAAGTTCTTTGTCTCTTAGGAGCATCATCAAATTGAAATAATGACATTTATTTACACAGCATCTGAAAATCGCACTGTATAGTGACAAAATTGAAAGTCAGTAATCATTGACAGTTTCGTTATAAGAAACGTTAAACAAATATCTAAAAATATAAATTCTAACTTATTATTTCTTCATTGAAACGTCTCTTAACATCTTGTTAATTCTTAGATTACAAAAAACAGGCATACAAGAATAAGACCATCAATTCGACATATTATCCGCTATTACATCTTTTTCGTCATATACCATGAATAAATACCATAAATAATGTGAGCATAAAAAGTACTATTCTTGTTCAAAGCAAACATCAAGGTAACCCTTTTTCCAATTCAAAATAAAATTAAAATAATTTAAATATCAATTATTTTGAAAGCGCTTCGTTATTTTTCGAAGTAAAATGTGTAAGTTAGTACAAAAAGTTTCAATCGCACTAAGATTTAACTCCACATATGTGACAAACTACAATTATATTAACGTTGCCATGAAATGAAAATATAAATACACACATTAATTTTTCAACAAGAGACAATGACGATGACACATACAGACATAAATACTTCGTACCAAGTTTCCGAGTAGTACCTCGTAGCATAATGGTTAGTGCGTAGGACTGTCATGCCAAAGGTCTGGGTTCGATTCCCGGCCACTGCCACCTAAAAACAGAAATGTTTTTTTCCGAGGTACTGCCTCTTGCGAGGGACTGACAAATCCTCCAAGAGTATACTTGTCATGAATAAGTGCTTCTCATCTAGCCGTTCGGACTCGGCAAAAAATTGTAGGTCCCCTCCATTCCTGCCAACAACACGCACACAGGAATGGTTGAGAGTTGTTAGTCACTAGGCCCTGGTTCTCCATGAGCTGTTGCGCCACTAAATTTATTTTTTATTTTTTTTTACCAAGTTTCATACATACTCCTTCTCTTTTTATCAACTCCTACAAGAAGTGACGCATTCTCCTAACAAGATTAATGGAGCATTTGTCATCCCATAGGAACAATAAAAATGTTTCTATAAGAGGAAATTAACTCCTATAAGTGGGCCATTTAAGGCTTCTTAGATTTTCATAAGGATGTAGAAGTACTCTCCTAGAGCTAATATAACTCCCGAAATAAAGTCTCACAAGCCTCTAGGAAACTCTTATGAGAGGAAAATTGTTACTTGGGTACCCAAAAGTTCATCAACTGCTCTCATGTCTCAAACAAAATAAAAAGTCTTATTTGATTTGTTTTACATCCCTTTTTTCTCTAGTAAATTGTTTTATTGTTTTGTTTTGTTTTGTTCAACACACGCTAATCATTATAGACAAAATAAGACGGTGTCTTCGTACTTCGTGTTACATATGTATTTAGATGAATTTGTTTAAAACGGTAGTGAATATAAAGAGACGAAAAAAAGGAAGATTCACTTAGTTTTTAGTTGAATTTCTTCAAATGAAATTTTTCGAGATAAAGTGATATAGTTCCACTTTAATGCCTTTAACATAAGTTTTACTGATCGGATCTTCAAGACACTCTTGTGTCCTAAAATCACGGGAAAATAATAGGCTACATTTATGTTTGAATTTGATATTGTTTGGTGGACATTTAAAAACAGAAGACGCAAAGAATCGTGTTATACGGACGCCACGCAACTGATATACATACAAACATATATACAGGGTGTCCTGTAAATAATGGATAACCTTGCGATTGTATATAATAGGCCTTAACCATTCAAAAAAAAAAATATTTTAAAAATATTTTCCCAGTGGTGGCTATGTTAGGTAAGAGGTTTTTCAACAAGTACTACTTTCCTCAATTACATAAAGACAACGACCATGGATGAACGGTATTTATTGTTTTTTCTTGAATATCTGTTCTAATAGATAGGTAATAAAATTTCAATTGAAAGGTTATCCGTTGTTGAGAGGACACCCTGTTTATAGATTTGTTTAATAAATGTTTATCCTTAAGTCTTACGGGTCTGCTCGTCACGTATAGTTAGGCAGACAAAAGACAAAAGGTTCTTCGTTCAACACAAAGATTTACTATTTTTAGGTGTGTATGGATATATGTAAATGCATATGTATAGATTAGATACGTATGTTCTTATTTTGCGTAAAACATACACATATAATGTTTTGACTTAATTAAAACTCAAAGTATTAGTAAAATTAAAACGGCTTCAGGTACAGATACGCCACTTGTGTGATGATAAATAACGATCGGTAGATAATATAGGTACGCTAAATATTTCAAAATGTCAATTTTCGCACATACGCCAAATAAAACATTCGAAATATTGGTTCTCACGTCGAAGGTTCTATTGACTTATACCAGCTTAGGTATAAGGCAATCAAAGTTCATGATCTTAAAATCAATAGAAACATATAACATAAATATACATGTGTAGGTGGTACCTATTGATTTTAAAATTTTGAATTTTGTTTGCTGATACGAGTACCTACGCTGATAAGAGTCAACATTCGACATCATAGTCAAGTGTTTTGTGCTAGACAAAATAATTTGTTACTTTCTATTATTTTTTTTTGAATTTACCGTTTTTTCGTTATAAACTTACAATATCAATTTTCTCGGAATCAACTCAAGTGAACCATTCATATGATGTGAGTTATATTTGATGGCCATAAATCTTTCTATGACAAAACATTCATCCTTGCTGAAATGATAAGTAAATCCATTTTTCTTTAAGATAGGACCTGCATATGTACTTACCTACTTACTAGCTCTCCACCTACCAGGGGCGGACTAAGAGGCAGTGGCACCCGGGAGGTAAGGCAAGGTTACACCTTTTCGATTGAAACAATAGCTAGATTAGTCAGCTTTTTGTTGTTGTTTATTGTTGATCTTAGATAAGTCTTAGTTTTAACTTTGAAAAGCTTTGTTCACACTATGCCACTGAGACGCTTATTGTTAATAAATTCTCATCGCCAATGACTTGGTAACGATTCTGAGAAGTCCTTTTTAACAATGAAGCTTACAAATTCAAAGGTTGTCCAAAACGTTTGCATCTTTCAAATTTACCATATGACGCCGTATTCGTCTGATTTCAAAATATTATATTAACAGAAAATGTCTCTTGATTCTGTTAATGTCGAGGTAAGCGTTGGAGCAACAGCACACAGTTCTTCTTCCAGCCAAAAGATCAATATTTTCTGTTGAAGAGCTAAGAACACTGGCGAAATGTCTTCCATGGCCTAGGCGTAAGTGTTAAATGGATCCGTAAGTGTAATACATCTTTTCCGACGGCAACCCAGTATCTTGAGCCTTTTAACCTGGCATAATTTTCTTCTTTTTGTTTTTTCCAGCCTTTTGCCAATTGAAGTTTCTATCAGTACATTATTCTCTTATTTATGAGGAAAACACGCGATTGCCTTAAATTTTATAACACTTTTTTTTCTAGAGTGAGCCCAGATTTTGGCAAGTATTTTTGTGGTGCATCATTTTCATCCAAAATATTGCACTAGAATCAAATATAACATACACATTTTTTTCGCATTCAGCAGATAAGAGTATGGTTGCAGCCGTCTTGTATCCAAATTTTTCTTTTGAGGATCACAAAGTTGTTCAAGAGTTGAAACTATCTTCATGAAATTTTCCTTCAATGGCTGAACAACCTCGTGATGAGCGCTCCATTGTTTACAAATCCCTTGACTGACAACCTACATTTTTCATGAGAATATCTCAACGATGCGTTGATACTGTGAAAAATGTGTAGAGTCTTTCCACTGTCCCGAAAGACGTTGTACTTGAGGAGTGCTTTTTAAAGAGTGAACTCCACAAAGGTTTGAAGAATGATTTGTACAAGGCGTAGACAAAGTTTTTGAGTTAATTTGCCGAATAATTAATGTTTGAACTCCTCCATAAATACCCGCGATAGTCGCAGCATTATCATATAGTTATATCTTTGTATATAAACTTTATAGTAGTATCATGAACATCGCTGATTTTAGCGTCAACTAGCAGTCAAACAGCTTGCCTACTCTCAACACAAAATGTTGAGGGAAACATTTGGATGTTTTTTTCATTTTTCTTCTACTTTTGTGTGTTTTGTATTTTTATTTTCAGTCATAAGAATGCATTGCATTATTGCAATGCATAAATTTCTTGTTGTTTATTGTAGGTAGGTCATTAGGCAGGCTGATCGCCGTCCGTTGTTCGTTCTGTTGGATGGTTGGTGGGGTGGATGGTTTGTTATGTGACGTTTTCGTTCTGATGATTTTTTTTTACTTTGGCTCTATCCCTTTTTTGCGCATCTGCGTGTGTATGTGTATATTTTATTTTCATATGCTGGATCTTGACAAGAATTTTATTTCGTATTTTCTTTTCAGAATTTTTGGGAGGCATCTTGTTTGCAGGGGGAAAACATTATGGTAGCCTTGTTGGCGGTTGTTTTTTTTTAATTTGTAGCTTTCCCTTGTCCTTTTTTGTGCAGGTGCATGTGTACACTTGCAGAGGTATACCTTTATTATTATTCTCCTCGATCTTTAAATAATGGCAAGAGTTTTCATTTTTGTTATAATTTAAAGGATTTCTTTTCGGAATGAGCCAATATGAATGTATGTAGATAGGTACCTAACATATATTGTAAAGTTGTTTTGAAAAATTTCTTCGTTTTGATTTTTAAGGGTGAGTAGTGGGTGTGTTTGTTTTATTTGTTTATTTATTTCTTCAGTTAGTAAAGAAAATTGCTAAAAGAAATGATGTAGGCATAAGTTAATGAGGAAGTTTTTTAATTAAAAAATAGAAGGCAATATTTTCAGTTACAATTTGAAAAAGAAAATATGTAGGTACCTACCTACCTTATAAAAATCAATAGATTAAATTTTGTAGGATATTGATTTTTTAAATTCAATAAATATCTACACCCAAAAAAATAATTAGTTAAATCGTTAAATTACAAATAGCATTGTTTATTTCATTCGTGAATGCTACGAAATTCTTGTATTTTTACAAATAAAATTAAGTTGAATTTACGAAATATTTTTTCAAAAAATATATACCTAAGAATAAAAAGAATTTAAATCGTACGTGTCTTCTCCGTTACCATTAGCTATCTTCTCCGTTACCATCTTTAATATTTTTATGAAAATAAATTAAAATTAAGCATTTAACCAAAGATGTTTTTTAGTATATGTAACCTTAATGAAAGTGATGGACTGCGCACAATTTTTAACTTTAAAAGTGTTCCCGACTGAACAAAACCAAACCAGTACTTTGTTTTATAACACTTTTTATTTTTACTAATTGATCACTTGTAGGGGTATTTATGCACTGAAAAATTACACTGAAATTTTCATGACTTTTCTGTCAAAATTGCCTTTTAAGAACTTAAATTATCAATATCAAATGATATAATTATAATTACTAAATAAAAATCGTTAATAAATAATAATATAATTGAATTTATATCCACTCGAAAAAAAAAACTTAAGAAAATTACGTTAGCTATAAAAAACTGACTGTCAAAGATACGTTTTTCAATATTTATAAGCATTTTTATTTTGTATTACTAACATTTTTATATTTATTTTTTTTATGCCCTAATGAAAAAATTGAATTTTATGTTACTAAACAATTTTTTCAAAATATGTTATGGTGTAAGCTACATTCTCTTTGCAAAACAGGCATTTTCGCCATATTCTTGTTTTCTTAAAGGCTTTTACCAAATAATAGATTAATAGACAAGTTTTTCTGTCCATGGACACCTTATTCGTTTTGATTGGACAACTACGCGCTCCGCAATTTTTTTTTCTTAAAATCACCATTTGAGTCCAGAACACTCTTAAGAAAAAGACCGGATATCTATAAATCGAACGTGTCTACTCTGTAACCATTTATTTTTTTTGTACATTGGTATGTAGTATAAACTTGCTACATTAAATTATTTTTTGGTGAAGCGTGTGTCATCTACTTTGTGATGAATTCTTATAAACCACTGAGTTTCGTGAAAAAATATTACCTTATAAAAAAAAACCTCACTTCAAACGTCTGATTGTCTCTTCCATTGCTTTGCAATGGCAGTAAAAGCACCTGCTATGATTACATACCTATATCAATTAAATGGTGTTTTAAAAGATATTTTTTCGAAATTAAAATTTTCTACATATGTATATGTATATACCCATCATATATCGTCCTAAAATCGGTTTCTCCTGAAGAACTTTTTATATCTAAAACAAACCTACTAAATCTGACTTTCTGGCAACTACAAATATATTAATCTAATCCAGGTACCAACCCATTTACGAAAAAACAATCAGATAGAGACATCTACATAAATAATTTTTTGGAAGTTTAAACAAATAAATACTTTTTTGAAATTATTTATTTGTATTCTTTTCTTTGCCAAATTGTTAATTGAAATATTTTGTTCAATCAAATCACCTCTGTCATTTACCTGAATGGTATACCTATTTATTGTTATTTTTTTGATTTACCTACTGAAAAAATAAATAAATGAAACGAAATAAATATTGTCCACCCCCAGAAGCCAAAAGTCAAAATAGACAAATTTATAAAATAAAAATGTTTACCTTGAAACAAAAGATTATCAATTATAATTATATTGATAATCTCTGCTTGAAACCATCATATATATTTTTCTTTTACAAACAGAAGAAATATCTAATAAGAACAAAAATTCAATCATCAAGAACGAAAAAACACACCAATGCGGAGAAAAAAGAGGATAGAACAAAAAATTAAAACTAAAAAACCACCACCATTGCATTTCAAAACCGTTTCATAGAAAAAGAAAAAGAGAATCCATACACATAAACCAACAACAAAACCAGATACAAATGCCATCTTTGTATATAAAATCTATAGTAATATTATGAAAAGACTTTTCGTAGTAGTCTTGATATCTGCTGTGGCGCTGCGGCGACTCCACTCATATTTCTAATCTAATTTCTTAGTTGTCTTAATGTGTAACAGATGTCGCCGCTATCAATTGCCATCATAATAATACTATGGATTCTATATATACAATGATGCCATTGTTATAAACTCAATTTTAAATGTTGAAGCAACTTTAGCGACGCGAGCGCACCACTGGACAAACAGCGCGTAAATAAAAACGACACCATGATATTACTATGAAGTTTATACAAAGGGTATATGCGATAAAAACTACATACTGTTATTTAAAAACGAAACGAAGAAAAATACTCATAACAATGAAGAAAAAAGAACAGAATACAGGAGTGCGTGGCTTGGTTGTTGCTCTAAGGCGATAATGATTTTCTTATTTCCATATTAGAAACCTATCTTGAGAAAAAAGGTCAGAAACGAAATTCATGTGCACATACGAGTATTTGTGTTTTTATTTTCCACCACTGCCACCTACCTACATAACTACAAATTAATTATAATAAATATGTATGTACACACATACGTAACGTCGGTGCTCAGGTTAAATGGAAACCCTCAGATAGTCAGTCGGCTTATTTAATATAAAATTTAGTTTATCTGTGTATTTTTAATATAATAAATAATTGCAATTTTAAAATAGGTAGGTATTTGTTACATGTGTTTTTCCAAGCTATTGTATTGATAAATCGAGGCTGAAAAATTTCAATGAAAGTATATGTTTCCCTTGAACCCCGAGGGAATTGGATGAAAAAACGAAGATAAGGCAAAGCAAATTAAATGTTCTTCAAGGAAACTTAAACAAGAAAACGATGTTGGGTCTTAACAACTCAGGTGCATGTAAAATGTGTTTTTCAAGACTTTGAGCTCAAACGAAAAATAAGGTTGGAAGACGAAAAAATGCTGTATATTCGTTCAAGCATTAGTCGAAATTTACAAGTTAAATGCAAATGAGGAGATAAAGGATAACATCTGATATTTTCATAATATATTTTCTTCAGAAATTGAAAACTGAAATTTAGTATTGAGTGAAAAATGTTAATTTTTGCCGTGAAAGCTTCCTTTCAGGTTAAATTTTCAGTAAAGCACGCAACTGTTTTTAGCTCAATCCTTTGATGAATGAATTAAGGATCCTATTGAATTTGTTGTGAGCACAAGAAAATAACTTCTTTCGTTTGCGATCAAAATGAGAGTGTTTCAAACTCTACTCATTATTTCCTTTGTTACCTATTCCGAAACCTAGATCACCATTTCTTTCGAGTCAACCACGCATTCTATTTTATTTCATTTCCCTTGACACAGTTTGTTTATTTAAACAACAAATGCACCATATATTGTTTAAATAATCAATAATAATTTCTCTCTATGGTAGAATAGTTTTTTTCTGATTTATTTAATATTCTACTGGCAAATGCTATAGGTAAATCGTTTTAATCGGTTTCTTTCTGTGACAATACTGCACCTATAGCTTCATTGCTGGCATCAGTTGTGATATAAAAAGTGTTTTCAAAGTTTGAATGTGGTAGGATAGGGCTATAGCTTCATTGTTGGCATCAGTTGTGATATAAAAAGTTTTTTCAAAGTTTGAATGTGGTAGGATAGGGCGTTCGATAATCGCTTGTTTTCGTAGTGTAAATGATGCATCGCAAAATGCATCCCATTCGAAAACCACATCTTTGCGCATGAGTTTGTTTATGGGATTTGCTATTTTAGAAAATTTCGGTATAAGCTTTCTGTAGTATCCTGCTAAACCAAGAAAAGATTTAACATCTTTCTGGTTTTTTGGAGCTTCGATGTTTTGTATTGCGGAGATCTTTTCTGGATCGGGTTTTACACCCGATTCAGAGATGACATGTCCTAAATACATGACTTCTTTTTCTAAGAATTTGCAGATTCTTCCCGTATATCATTATATCATCTAGATAGACTAAACATTTCACACCTTGTAGCCCTGTAAGGACTTTATTCATCAACCGCTGAAAATTAGGATGAGCATTACGTAAATAATATTTATAATCGAAAACGCGATTATTTTCAATGTTTAAATTTTGATTAAGACTTTTGTATTAACAGCTAAAGGCTAGTATGCAGATCGAGACAAAATTTATCTCCCATATAAAATTTTTCCCAGGACTAATTTTACTTCGGATTTTTTTCCAATCAGTACGAAGGTCCAGTGCAAAATTTGACATTCGTAGCCGCTGTACATGAAAAGGCAAAAGTAAGTCTCCACTACATTTTGCGCGAATAAAGAATGCTCGAAGCATTATTTTTCCGGAATAAAGAAAGCTCGAAGCATTATTTTTCCGGACAAATTGTGACGTTTTATGTTTATTTCGCTTTTTATAAACTTAAATGTTAAATCTTCTCCATGTTTCATATTTCCATTATTAAGAAGTTTTGAAGACGCATGACTGAAATAAAATATAAAATGCGTGAAAAAAATGATGACATAAGAATTGAAAATAAAATAAACAGCTGTTTTAAATCAGTCAGTGGCGTAGCTAATAGGAAAGGGTACAAAAGGGCCACATACAGATTCGGAAAATATTTTCTTCTACTCAAAATTTAAATTTATTTCCAAACTGAGTTAAACCGAGTTGGAATTAGCAAACTGATCTGGCAAAAATCAAGTGGATTTCTGGAGAAGTCGAAAACTCTGAACATTTTTGATTTTGGCAGGGTTTTTTATCCATCGACATCACATCCATCCTTCAATAGAATTTTATAGCTTCACAGATAAGGAAAGAACTATTTGACGGAATTATTTTGTTCCAAATGTTTATCAATTGCCCTAAAATCACTTTTTTTCCGGAGAAGTAAAAAGACTTCAAAAATTTCGAAATTTTTAGAGGTTTTTAAACCATTCTTTAGTAGAATTTGACAGTTAATGGCTTGACAGATGGGGACAAACTATATTTTGACGGAAAAGGTTAATTTTAATCCAAATGTCACCCAATTGCTCTGAAAATACTTATTTGCAGAGAAGTAAAAAAAATCAAAAATATCGTAATTTTTTTAATCAATCGACATCGTAGCCATCTGTCAATTTAATCCGATAGTTGATAGCTTGAAGATGGACCAAACTATATTCTTACGAAAAAAGTATACTTTGGTCCAGATGTCAACCAAATGCTCTTAAATTGCTTTTTCTATTATATACATTATATTGTTCCCCCAACAAGCGGAGGCGATTGATTTTTTTTGTTCTGCAAATGCTTTGAAAGAATTTGATTTGTTATTTTCAAATTTGTGAATTGAAGGAAAACTTATAATTTTTTAAATTTCTACCTACGCTACTGTTCTTATTTGACTTTTGGTTTATTTCTACACCTTCAGAATTTGTCTTGAGAAAAAAAATGTAGAGATAAAATTTGTCGTTGCATGATCAGCATACAAGGCTTTTCGGGTGTGTTAACATAAATTGGAGAGATTTGAATTTTCTACAAATTTGTACCAATGATTTTTCTTTAAGACTAATAATACTTAGGTTACCGGAGAATACTTTTAGATCTTCTTTTCCAATATGGTGACCATATGATGGGGCTTTCAACACCTAGAATCGAGTTTTATATTTGCACTGAGCCCCCTTATACTTTACTTATTTTAGATGGCGCTCACAGTCCAGGATAGACTACGGACTCAACCAACAAGCCCCTGCAGCCAACTCGGTCCTTAGCTAACTGCCACCAGTTACGCACTCCAAGTTGGTTGAGGTCGCTCTGCACTTGTGTGCGCCACCTTAGGTGGGGTCTTCCTCTGCTGCGCAGACCATCAGGGGTGGATTCGAAGACTCATCGGGCTGGTGTTCCAGCCATCTCAGCCGCTGTATTTTCAGCTTTTTGACCAGGTCGACGTCGCTGTATAGCCCGTAGAGCTCATTATTAAATCTTCTCCTACATACTCCATCGATACAGACTGGACCGAAGATCACCCGAAGAATTTTCCTTTCAAAGCACCCAAGCAGATTCTCATCCGTTTTTGACAGAGTCCATGCTTCTGCCCCATACAGCAGGACCGGGATGATAAGGGTCTTATGAACCCCCTTATACATAAGAAAATATTTGTCCTGTCCACATTGGAAGGTTATTGTAACATTTTAATGGACTTTTTCCGAAAATGTTTAAAGCTACTTTATTAGATTAATGGCATATTTTCTTGGTTATATTTTTTATACATACATAAGCATATGTTATACCGTTTTTGAAAGTGAATTAAAAGACAAATTTTATAAGAAATTGGCCATTCAATTCAATTCAAATTTAAAAAACTGCAATAAGAAAAATGCAATAACTACTATTAAATTTGACTGCTTATCTATCAGAACTGGTATTCTAGAAAATTAAAAAACGATAAAAATTGTTCATCCATGGTCGTAGGGTTCACTCAATTGAGGAAAGAAGTATAGGTACTTGTTAACAATGTTGGAAAAAAAAACATCATAACATAGTAACCACTGGGAAAATATTTTTTTAACATTTTTTTCTGGAAAGGTCATAAGGCCTACTACCTATAACCAATTGCCAGGTTATTTATTATTTACACATCACCCTGTATATAGTGAAAGTGAAATATGGTATATTCACTGTTTTTTCGCTTATTTTTACAATATTAAAGGCCACTTTAACTAGAATACAGACCATTTAAAGGGTTTAATTACTTTAATTTAATATCTAAAGCTTAAACAGGGGCCCCGCCAATTCGATTTCGCACACGTCTCATTTTGGCCTAGCACCGCCTCTGTGTACGAGCTTAGGAAACTGGTGTTCGACTACTGGGGAATAAGGCTATTTTCACATTTTCTTTTTTTGTGCAAAAACTATACAAGTAATAACAAAGATTTGAGTTAAAGCCGCTAAATAACATGACCTTACATTCATGATCGGATAATAATTTTTGATACTTGAGAGCACCTATGGAATGAAGTTATATGTACCTAGGTATCTACAATATTACATTCTACTTCATTATCATAAAATACCTACTTGGTGTATTCCACACCGAGTTTCAGACCTCCAGGTTTAGTGCAAACCCGTTCCACAAAAGAAATATTGTACTGGCGGTCTCAAACAGTTTGAAAAAAACTAAGAAACAGACGTAATAAGTTAATTTCTAGGTAGGTAGGTACCTACTTTATTCAAATTATTATATAAAATTGTACCTACCCACATAATATAGGTAGGTACCTTCATTTATAGTAGTATTATAATATAAATGCATAGGTATACTACGAGCTTTATTTGGTATCTCGTATTTTATTTTATTTTCAAGGGTGAGAAGAAAACTCGTTTCTTTTTTTTTTTTTTTTTTGTTGTTACGTTCAAATGCAAACTGTCGACGATCCACAATCCACACATTTTGCAATTTATTTATTTTGATAAAAAGCTTTTTATACTCAGACGCTATCGTCATAGTCAGTTGCAGGCATTTTTTATGTATTGGCTTTTGGGTTTCGCATTGTTTAGTGTTTACGGCTTTTGTTGCTTTTTTTTTGCTCGTTGCAAATGTTGTTTTGTTTGTGTGGGATAGAACCACTACAGAACACGATAGCACCAAATCCGCACACAATAAAAACATACTGGTATAGGTAGTCACCACCAGTAATTCAAAGATAGATACTTATCAAACTTACAAATTTGTTCTCCTCTATTTCATCCGCGTATACTCATATGAACTCTTATTAAAATACACACGTGGTATCTATATACATATGTATTTGCTTGCAAACACAACGTCTTACGAACAAGAAATTGAGTTTTTTCAGACTCAAGTTCCCTGTACCCTGTCGTACCGTACGTAGATACTTTAGCGGCATTGTTGGACTTGGTCTCAGTCATTTTGCGCTTTTCTGTTCCTCCTCTGCTTCTTTTTCCTCGTTTCTTTTGGTATGATTTTCTTCCGAAACATTTCGTTGAATTGGGAGAGCAAGCTAAAGGCGTGTATCTTGTATGCAAATGCAAGTGTGTTGGGTAAAGTTTGCAAAATTTGAATGCGAATTCGGTCCTATTTCTGATTATATTGAAGTCGGTCACGGTGTTAGTGTGGGTTTTGTTAGCATTTTTTAGGTTTTTAAAAAGTTGTTCGTTTTTGCTTTTAGTGGACATTTTTGTGTGTTCTTCGTCGCAGTGTATTGCTTCTTTGCTCATCTGCTGGTGTTGTATTTAAACAGAAGACGTTCGTCGTTATATACACCGCGGCTATATTTCGTTTCATTTTTTTCAATTTTTTTTTGTTGTTAAAATATTGTCAAAAGTTCAAAATCAATTTTTAACAAAGGTATGATAATATTTTCGATGTGTGTCACAAACAAAGAAAATATCTTAACAAAAATCTATAATTATCCTGGCCATACTCAAGCTAAATGCAGAACGAAAGAACGAGCAATCAAGATCGAAATTAAAACTCCCAGTGCTCTAAGGGGAGCAAAAAATAATCCCCAAAAATAAACTCAAATAATACCTACCATCTTTTTAACTACCCATATTGTACGCAACAATTTTATATAGGTACCTACCTAGTAGGTATTATATATTTTTTGTGATCGTGTTACTAATATTTAAAATTTAATATCTAACTGTCTAATTGTGTCCATATATTCTTGAGGGTGTGTTTTATGAGTTAGTAAATTTTAAATTAAATAAATCGAATTGCTAAACTACCAACACAAAAAAAAGTACCTACATTATTTGAAAATATCTATCGGTTGTCAGTGTTATAAAAAAGTTACTTATCCAGAAAAAGTGTGTTTATTTGCACATATTTTGCAATGCCCTTCATAGCAAAATCAAGCTGGTTCTATTAAAAAAATCGTTAGTGATTTGAACAAATTGAATACCTACACTAACATGCAAAAAATAAAATCAAAAACAAATATAGTGCTTTTCACTGGTGCGGTGAGGACGTGAATTTAGTTAACCTATTATGTATATTTTTAAATATAAAATGTGCAGTAACTGCATATTGGGGCGATGCATTATTACGGCCACCATTTTGTTTTCCTTACTGATTAAAAGCATGACCGGTTGGTTCGCTGTCGCTGCACTTTCAATGTAAATGTTAATTAAAAAAATACAAACTCAAATACATTGCGGCAGCGCTGCAACCCCGCACCCGGCATATAAAAAAAAATACGAAGAGGAAGGAAGGAAATAAAGAATGCAGTTTCTTGTGTCACGTACGTTGCGCCGTTGTCGTTATTCCACAATCTTTTGTGCTTTTCTCTCTGGTGATTTTAGTATTGGTGTTGGTTTTGAATTTGTGTATTTATGCTTTATGTTGACGGTGTGCATGTGCACTTTGCCGGAATGCGAGAATGCCTCGAATTGAGTGAATATATGACTGCTTTCAGATTGGACTAACTGAACTGAACAGTGCAGTGCACATTATGTACTAATTTTGACAT
The DNA here is from genome assembly GCA_946251815.1 of Dasysyrphus albostriatus. Lineage (NCBI taxonomy): Eukaryota > Metazoa > Arthropoda > Insecta > Diptera > Syrphidae > Dasysyrphus > Dasysyrphus albostriatus. The sequence goes on along the minus strand of OX276335.1, from coordinate 104,306,516 downwards.
CTACGTTTTCAGCTCTTTCCCACTTCAGTGTGAGGAGATGGCCGTTTGCGTCTTGATTTCTTCGGACATAATGCTATTTTGATCTGTGGCATTTTTTAAAATGCACTTAAAATAAAAAATCTGAATTTTTTATTTTTTACTGCTTTATTTGGACCTCCGCTGAGCGCTAGAAATATAAGTGAGAAAACATAGCTCATTTTCACATAACGCAATACCTTAATTATCTGTGTTTAAAAAAATAGGAGGTGTAAGAGTGACTTTTCTGTCTGATCATGGTCTAATAGTGTAAGTTCATATAAAATGTGATAGAGATGTTGATATGTCACTCTTCACCTATTTCCTAGGCTTACATGTTTCATTTAGGTAGGTATACGCAATCTCATTTTCATCGTTGAAGTAAAAACTTTATGCAATTTAATTATGTTTTTAAACTCTTCAATCTCAATTCTAATATCTTGTCTTGTACCTGTAGGTCTTGTCTTTTCAACCTTAAAAAAACAAAGCAGTGCAAGCTGCAACTCAATTTCCGGGGTAGGTACATTCATGCTTTCATCTGTATGGACTACGGAGACATTTTTCTTTAAGCATGTGTAACTAACTCACCTTTATATTCTATGAAGTAGAATCAAGTACATATGTACGTGTACTAGCTAGTCGATGAATTCAGGTCGTCCGCTGGTGCACTGTCAGCGTTGCCGTCGTGTGACTTTTTGGCTTTGAATTTTGGGACTTTAGCATGAGGCTACTTTTTCAAAAAATACTTCCTTCACTAATGAAAAATAAAGCTGCTTTTCGATTGTCATTTACACGTTTGACTGAACGCCGTAACATAACACATGATTATGGCTATAAATCGCTATAATATGGTGGAGTAAAATTGCCTTCTACAAAATAAACAACTTATTATATGCACATCGCTTAGAGTACCTCCCGCTTATAATCACATAATTTAATTTTCATTTTGCCCTTCATCTATACATTGGTAGAATGGGGGTATAGTAAATTAAGTTTTTGTCATTAAATTAAATGATCTACATACCTAGCAGAGTTAGGAAAAATAATGATTACTTTTTGTAGGTAATTTACTTCAACTTTCATTTTAATTAAATGTAATTGGTAATTCAACTTTTTTCAATTACAATACCTATAACATTACTTGTAACTATAATTAAAAAAAAATACTTACAAATTACATGTACATATTATTCACTGGCTATACATTTCGGTAATTAGACAGATTCTAACTTACGGTGTGACAGTATGGTGGACTGCTTTGGATAAAGCGATACATCGCGATAAACTAAGCAAAGTCCAAAGAACAGCATGCCTATGCATAAGTGGAGCACTTAGGTCGACTCCATCCGCTGCATTAGACACTACTCCATCTGACACCTCTGGATATCTTCAGCAAACAAATGGCCGCGAACACACCCATTTGCCTCTTCACAGTGGATCAATAATAGGATTGGCCACTCCGCTGCTATTCTTAATACATTTGGATCACTTCCAAGTAACACGGACTACACAATTCCAGTATTGAACTTCGACAACAACTTTGAAGTTACCACACCTTCCAGATCCACCTAGGAGGATATGGTATTATTTAAAGATGAATCGATTCACTTCTACACCGACGGATCGAAGATCAAAGATGGAGTTGGTGGAGGTGTGTACTCTGATAGATTAAATTTAAGTCTCTCATTCCGTCTTCTTAATCATTGTAGCGTATTCCAGGCGGAACTTCTAGCGATAAAAGAAGTATGTATTATCTTGGCTCAGAGAAAACGTAATATCAACCTCAGGTATCCGCATCTACTCTGATAGTCAAGCCGCTATCAAGTCTCTGGACTCTGTCTCTATAAACTCTAGAACTGCCCTTAACTGTCGAGCATCTCTGGTGGAGATGGCGCAACAGTTTAATATTCACCTTTGTTGGGTACCGGGCCATAGTGACATTCCAGGAAATTGTAAAGCTGTGAACTCGCTAGAAGTGGAACATTATTACCCATTTTTTCTGAAAGGAGAAGTATTGGTATACCCATCGCTACTTGTAAACTTTTGCTGAAGCAGGATGCACATTAGGTGGAATAACATCATTACTTGTTTGGCGACAAAACTAATATGGCCAAACCTTGATTTAAAGCGATCCGTGTGTTTGATATCTCTAAACAGAATGCATATCAGCTCAATTGTAGGTGTCATAACAGGGCAATGTTTAATAAGCAGGCACGCAAAACGGCTTGGCATACCTTCAAACGATTTTTTCAGAAGTTTTATGGACGAGGGGGAGGAGGAAACGATTCCTCACCTCTGTACATGCCCAGCACTTTCCAACAGACGTATGCTCCACTTAAGAGACTACTTATATAAGGATCCTAGTGATCTGGCAAACACCGACATAATTAGTCTCGTTCGCTTTGCCAGAAGCTCCAGTGGTTTAACGTGTAAGGAAGGAGTTCTCCAGATTCATGTGACATCACAATGGACCAACTCTGGTCTAAGTGTGTCAGTTTTAATTTACTGACAGCCACTTCTATTTAACCTATGTAATTGCCAATAGTAATGAATTTTTGGAAGAAATTGAAGAAATGCACTGTGTTAATTACATTTCAAGTAATTGATTACTTGGACTATAATGCATTACATATTTTTATTATTTTAACATAAAAATAATAATAATAAAAGTAAAAAGGCTTCTAACTGCTTAACTAATACAAATAGACAAAAACCACAACAAGAAATTTGCCCATTTATTATTGTTAATGTAATTATTTTTAAAAAGAGATAATTTAAAAGACAATAGTTAATTAAGACAGTGAATAAAATATACGTTAATTAAGTGGGTTGTTATGTGTAAATGGAAATCTACACAAGTGCAATACATACTGCGAAGTATACATCAATATTTAGTAATTTTTTGAATGAACAACAACGACTTGTGTGCATTACCACCAAGTATAGAGGCTGGGGTTATATCAAGCTATTTCACGAGTGGCATCTAGATCATATCATCAGACTCATTTAATTATCTGATAGCGAACCATTAACCTTGATGAGCCCAATCCCAATGCAGGTTTCGTTGTTTATCAATTGCAAAAGACCATTTTTATACATACAAGCTATGCTATTGTTCAGTCGGTTTCTTTTCGCATGCATCGATTTGTCAGCCAACAATTCGTCGGTCATACAAGGGGGTGATGGGTCGAAAGCAGCGTTGCCGAAAATTTTGTTCTCAAAGTGCCATTACCAACAACAGAAGTGCCATTTTAGGCCAGTGGTTGCCACCAACTAATCTCTGATGTAAACTATTTTCTGAAACAATAACAAACGCGCAATAACAAGTTTCCCAAATTGGAATAACACTACTTTCGGCCATATTGTTCAGTCTGGATTTAAGTGAATTATCCAACATGCATTAAATCTAATGGCTTTCTTTCTTTATATTCTTAACAAATTATTATTAAGAATTTTATTTTTTCTCTTTATTTCTTGGAGCAAACAGAAATTAAAAAAAATTATAAAAGATGTGAGTAATTGTGTGGATTTAGCGAGTAGGTAATAGGTAATATGGAATTGGATTTAATTTTCAGATTTAAATTATTTTAAATCTGGATTAAACTTTTGATCTGAAATAAACGATTAAATAATAAATATAATAATAATTATAGTGATTCAAGTGTTGGTCGAAAGAGTTGACGCTGGTCAAGAATTAGTTTCAAATTAAGTGGGGGAACTCACTCAAGTGTAGTACATGCTGCATGTTAATTAGTTTAAAACAACAGACGTATGTACAAAGATTTGTTAGGTACTACAAATGTATTTGACAAAAACAACAAATTACCTTGTTTAATTTTTTAAATGATTACTCAAAAAAGTAATCAATACAGAGTTTTTGATGAGTTGTTTTGTTTTCAATTACTTTAACGTAATTAATTTACAATTTATTGACACTGTTCAATTACATGAAACTAGTAATTGAATGTCTTCAATTACATTTAAAAGTAATCGAAGAAGTGTTCGGAGATTTCAATTACAAGTAATTAAAATGGATTTTTTTTTTATAATACTTCCTAACTCTGATTGGGAGCTACCGCTTTATTATTTTAACAACCAAAAATTCATTACTTCCCAACTCTGGTACCTACCTAGGTATACAAATAAGCCATCAATAATTAAATATAAAATGAGTTTAGAAAAAAGACATAAAAACTCAAAGTGTATAAAACTTCAGTGTACACTACTCACAGAATCTAGTGTACACTCAAACTTGGAATACTATACACTATTCATTCACTGATTATCAAAACCTGTACAGTATTTGCTTTCTCTCATAGAATGGATTACACTACTTTTGAAATAAGCGTACACATTCTTCAGACCAAACTACACCGAGTACACTGAATACTCAGTGTCAGAAATGAAATGCAATGATAAAATGTATAGACCAATTATTAATGTGGAGGAATCTTTTCTTCATGTATTAGATTATATTGAGGATAAGTTTGATTATTGTTTTCTTGGAAAGGAAACATCATGAAATGAAATATTTCATAAGTTCTTGTAACTTTTTATGCCAAAAATGTCAAAAAATATTGTTTCCAAAAAAGGCTGATTTTAATTAATATATTATTTGTTTTTGATAATTTCATGCAAGAATAAATACTCTCAAAATAATTTTGGGAAAATGTACCAGAGAATTTTACTTTAGCGGTGATCTTCAAAAAATAATTTACAGGAGCGTTACGAATTTACACTTTTTAAATTATATATATTACATAGTTATTCATTAACAGTTTTTTTTATTCAAGTTGATTAATTAAATGCTTTTTGAGAAATTTAATTTCTTATTCTTACTTTTTTCAGCAAAACATAGGCTTCAATTTAATCTGTCTTAAAAAGCTGAAAAAAGCTTAACCTCTCATTCAATTTTTTCTCTGTCCTAAGCCTCGCCAAACCTATACTTAGATTTTTCCTAGCCAAACCAGATTTTCGTTTTTATGTATATAATATACATTACATACCTACATACATAATATTTTTAAATACTTTTCTAAGAAATAGGTACATAACAGGTAAAAAAACAAGAACAAAATATAATACAAAAAAATACTTAATTTGTTTCTTTATTCATACTTCTACATAAGCCATTTATTAAATTTTTCGTAACAGACGTATTTCACCAACCTATTTGAGAAAAAAATTGAACTTAACTGCAATGGAAAGTAAGTTAAGTAAATTTCTATTTAATGTTCTCACTATACACACACTACAAGGTTCACTTGCACTCAGTGTACTAAGTGCTTGTTATAAAATAAATGAGTTGAATGCGTATCGTTTAAGAATTGATTCATTCATTCTATTTGCAAGTAATGTGTACGGTAGTGTCGATTGTTTTGAAATGAAATTAATGTCTTGAAACTAGTTTCAAGACATTCAACGCAGACCTCTAGTAGCTACATATATGTACAATGTATGTATGGATTCATGTATGTACCTACATATACGAGTAATATGATGGATTTTTTTAGTTGGCAATATTATTCAAAGTGCTTCTACACTATCTCACAAAGTATTATTACATGTCAGAATAAACTGGAAATGATGAAATTCCTTCTTCTTCCTTGGGCTCACGATAGGATTTGGGGTAGGTGCGAGGTTAGGTGAATGCAAAGTTTCTTTTGCATTTAAAGAATCTGACTTTAAAGAAACTTTGAATTTTTATATATCCATCCCTACTTTATGCAAATGAATTCTTTATTTTTCCACTACACAAATACGTATGTAAGTCCTTTCCAAAAGTGAAATAACGCCGAATCGGCATTATTTCACTTTGCCAAAGCGAAATAAGACCGAACGTTAAAATTCGGCGTTATTTCACTTTAGTACAGCGAAATAAAGCCGAGTTCCGAATTAGGGGTTATTTCTCTCGGCGTTATTTCATGGCATCCTAAGGCTATTTGTATAGAAATAATACGGGTATTCATGCAACTTCGTAAAACCGTAGATCAGTTTACAAATTGGTTAAGTTTATCTTTTGGTTAATGAACTGTGAAATTTTGTATGGGAAATGATTTATACAATTTGGTTAAACTTATCAAATGATTTTGCTGCGTAAAATTAACCAAACTGGTTAAACTTATCCAAACGTCATTGTGACTCTTAATCTGATTGAATTAACTAGCATTTAATCAAATGTATAAAAAAGGTCGTTCATACAAACTTTGCGTAAACTTATCATTTTACACAATTTGTAAACTTACGACGTTGCATGAATACCTTTAATATATATTATTAAAGTCGGTTTAATCATTAACGGAAAAATTAATCACTTCTATTACATTTGTTAATTATAAAATTGATTTGTAAATTATCAAATTGATAGTTGATAAATATTGAAATTTTGTTATTATCAATAATGAACAATACAATAAGGGTATTCAACTTTGTAAAACCGTAGGTAAGCTTATAAATTGGTTAAGTTTATCGCTTGGTTAATGAACTGTGAACTGTCAATGCCAAATTTTATATGGGAAATGCTTAACACAATTTGGTTAAACTTATCAAAGGATTTTGTTGCGTAAAATTAACCAATCTAGTTAAACTCCAAACGTCATTGTGAATCTTACTGTGATTGAATTACCTAGCATTTAATCAAATGTATAAAAAAAGGTCGTTCTTGAAAACTTTACGTAAGCTTAACATTTTACACAATTTGTAAACTTACGACGTTGCATGAATACCCTTATACCCTTAGTGTTTGAAGCTTTTTGGTAAAATGTCTTGTTTAATAAGCTCTAGTCTTATCTTTAGTGTTGTATACATATTCTTAACATTATATATCTAAAATTGTTCCAGAAAGGGATTCTTCAGTTTTTTTTTAATATTTATAAGATTCCTTTGAAGGTAAAATGGAAATCCAAGTAGGCTTTAAGTTTCAATTGTTTATCGATCAACGACTTTTAGCGGTCATCGCAAATTAAATACTACCCTTATTACGAGTCAAAGTAGATAATCAAAAAAAAAATTAATGTTTGGTGGTCAAATTAAATTCAGAACGAAAAGCATTAACTAAGATTTTCAACACCAACTGTGATCGACACTCGTTATAGGGCCCTATATCTTAAGTTGTCAAATGTCGTCAGAAGTGTTTTCACAAGGGAATACAACAACATAAAGCTATCGATATATCTAGATAACAATTTGATCGCGCCTTGAACGTTTAACGGCCCTCTGCCCAACAAAAATTGTCAGTGCAGGGGTTATGGACCACAGTGCACATATTAAAGTTAACATCGTTACAGTTTTGACTTTTTTTCAGTTTTGCGCATATATCAAAATTTATGTCAAATGCCAGTATTTGTTGTTGTGTTTACGTGTATTTTCTTCCTCACGTTCACAGCCATTTTTTATTCCTGACAATTTCAATTTTAATTTGTTGTTGTTTTTACGGATATTTAAATCCACGTTTACATCCATTTTTGACTATTTCAATTTTGACAACCTGCGCAGTTTAATACCTTAGATTTGTGTACTGTGGTTATGGACGAGCTTTATTCAAAACAATGGTGCCTGTGTATACTATAACGTAACTAAAATAGGAAATCTACCACTGAAAAAGATACTAACCGTCTGAATAACATACAGAATTTGTTGATTCTTTGAAAAACAAGAACATGACTTTCCTCTTTTATTGCCAAAGGCATTCTGATCGTATACCAATACCAAGTCGCTATCGCTTTACTCCCTGAATAAGAGACACGGAGCTGGATATGTTAAAAATGCTGCAGTAAAAGTTACAAATTGTTCGACTCTTGCAGCTTCCACGTTGTTGAACCCCAACTGATTGAAAGTATAGTGTTTAGAGGAAAAAAAGTATAGTAAAAACGTTGTAAAAAAAAAAAACAAAATACTTTTACAAATTTTTGATCCTTTAATTCTCTTTCAAATAATATATTATAAATATTATATTTAAACTTGAGGAAAATCTCTCTGCAGTTGCACTTTCAGGTAAGAGGCAAGCTACACAAAGCAAGCATGTAACTGCATATTTTTAAAGGCTCGCAAGAAAATTTTTGGCACTCAATAAATTGGCCCAAAATTTAACATGTCTTCATTGACACTATTCATTTTTAAGAATAAAAAATGTCTGATGTGAAACAATTTTAGTGTTTGAAGGAGCGTGCGTAGTGTGTGCTTTTGAAAAAAAGTGTAGTAAAAACACTATGATTGTAGAAGGGGGAAACGCTGAGCTTCCACCTTCACTGTGTGAAACAAGAAAATCAAATTCCAACAATGTTGCCTTTGTCAATACTGGGAAACAATACAATAGAGCTTTTTCAGAGTTTCTTATCTTTGGTTTTGATGCTTTTGAGAATAACATTTATAAAAGAGAAAGGCAAAAGTGTTGTCGATTTGATTTTCCTCTATTTGTTTTTTGTATTTTTGAATAGGACTTTAAAATGCAATTTTTTTTAATTTTAATCTAGTAGAAAAAAGTGATTTTTTTTTAAAAAATCACAATCATGATCAGATTCATTAGAAAATGTACCTATGGTTAAACTTACATTTGCTGAGATATTATCAAGAAACTGTTAATTGTCCATTTACAGTACAAAATCAAAAGTGTTACTTTGAACCGCTATAACTTCAAAATTAATAAACCTACAAAGCTTTATAGCTCAATTTTTAGATAATTTTACTGTCTAAATGGTATTCTCTCATAATTTTGTTGTAAAAAGAAATTCCATCGAGCTGTTGAATAAAAACCCAATCTCTTCCTTTTTCAAGATGGCGGTCTTCCCCTAACCCCAGGCACCCCAAACACATTTTTCTATTTAGGGGAGATGCAGCCAAACTCAAATCGTACAAAAAAAATTGCCAATCGATTAAGGAAATTTTAATAAATTTTTTTAAAAAATTTACTCCACCCTGAAGTTCTTGCATGATTTTCTTAAGAATCTATTGCTTGTATGAAAAAAAGTATGTTAATGTGTTTTGTGTAGAAGAACGTAGATAAGCTACAATTTGTACTTTGCCCCGGCCCAAATTACGGCAACTTTGCAGGAAATGTCTATTGCGCCAAAACAAAGCTCTCTACCAACATTCTCCTCTTTCGTAGATTTGCCATTACAATAGTTTTTTTTTCTAATTTCGTTGGGCTTAATGTTTTAAACCAAAAAATGTATACCATGTGAACGTTATTCTCCTATTTATAATGATTAGTACAGAAACCCTGTGAGAGCTTTAAATTGAGACGGGTGTATAAAACCCAACGCAACCGGACTGAGAGGCAAACGTCCTATCTTCCCTGTACTGACAATTTGTGTTGCACAGGGTATATGTACGGTAAATCTAGCTTATAGAGCCACATAAACTCGACACAAAAAAAAAATGAGTAACCGGATTGTTATTAATTGCTGTGAGTGCATTGAAGGGTATCTGTCTTTTTTTTAATGAAACGATATTTAAGTAGGTATATTTTTCGCATTATTTGGTTTCTTGAGCTCGATATGGTAAACATATTAACTACCTAGGTACACCTTATTAATTAAAAGTTCTTAGCACTTCCACATTATAGGAACATTTCAAATTTTCAAATTAACCATTGAATTTCTCTAGACACAACAATGCTGTTTGTGATACTATATACAATTCCTACATCTATCTTTTTATGTTTATATTAACGTTGGATATAAACGAATAAGAATTTCCATAATTTCTGCAACTATTTATTAAGCCGGTTTCTGTCATAATATAATTTATAATTTATGAAAAAAATTATGCTTACAGAGTGAGAATAAAAAATATCAACGAAAAATCAATACGCGCGTCTGGTGTCAAGAGAAAATATCAGACAAATCAACCCTGCTACGAAACCACACTTCAATATTCCCTTACCACCCTGACCCCCATACTTATATATACATTTTGCCACTGTGTTTGATGTGCACTAGTATAGATTTCTATCTCTCTTTCTCTTTAGTTTTGTATACTGCCACACGCAAAATAAATACATCTACCAGCAAAAGCCACCCCATTTTTGTTTTGACTGTTATCTTCACACTGCTACCCAAAAGACGGAAGGTTCAAGGACCGAATATGTATTTTCATCTCATTTTATTATGACAACAAAAATTGACAGTTACCAAGGTTCCTACCTCAATGCGTTTTAAATTGATTGAAATATAATAAGGGAATTCATGCAACTTCGTAAAACCATAGATAAGTTTACAAATTGGATAAGTTTATCTTTTGGTTAATGAACTGTCAAATTTTGTATGGGAAATGAATCAATCCTCTAATCGTCCCGCGAAAAAAAAAATATTTTAAAGGCTGATCTAAATTCATAGGGCGTGGATTGGTGGTTAAACTAGGTTGCTGTTTATTGAAGTTATTAGTTACAAGCCTTTACCCGCAGCATCGCTCGCTTTAATATTTTTTTTTTCAACCAATTCTGTCTTGTGTGTCGATCGATGCAGAAAATTGAGTTTATTGGTTTATACAGGCAAATTAACTCCAGAGCCAGTGGTTCTGCCTCGCAGCGAACTGAAGATCTCAGACAAAGGCACAGCCACATCAATTTACAAAAAATAGGAAATGATGCTCTTACATTTTTATACATTGAGATATGCCTGAACATTTTAGGTGCACCATATCGAGAAACATTTTGAGATTTAAAAATATTAAAAGTAAAAAAAAAACTGTCTCAAAAATATGGTCGATAAGCTTCGCTTCAGAGGCATTGAAATTGTTATTTCTTCTATAGTTAAAATTTAATTTTGTTTTTGAAGTCGTTGTACATACATTTGACACAATAGGTTTGTTCGGGTACTTTCTGGGCTAAATTTGGCAGTCTGTCAAAATTTGAGGAGTGTAGATACAATTCTCTTAGAGAAAAGTAAAATTGCGGAAAAGTACACAAACGCCCAGAACCAAAATTTCTACCACTATTTGAACGTCAACAAAAAGTAAACAAAAACCCCATTAGAAATCAAGAAAACAAAGCCACAGCATTGGAATTTCAATTTTATCTTTATATTCTCAAAAAAAAAATTATTTTTTTATATTAATCTGCTAATCACAAACTTAGCATTCCAGAATTGAAAAAATTAAATACACTTAAAACAAAATTTCCTTATTATTGAAAAATAGTTTTTTGTTATCAAATATCAGTTTTTTCAAACCAAAAAGCACTTCAGAATAAACAAAAACACGAAATTCACAATTAAGTCACATTTTCTGTTTTAAAAATTGATCAGTAAATTAATATAATACAAACAAAAAACGAACAGATAAGAAAAGAAAAGCACTTTTGCTAAAAAAAAAAAATAAAAGTAAACAACAACCATTTTGTTTTTTGTTGTTGATCTCAACTTACAACTCAAAACTGACAATTTTTGCCCAAAGAAATCCCTGCGTTCAAGGATCCAGAAATGTGAATTTTTGGGGCTTCTGATTGGTCAGCTGTCAAAAAAAATCTGAAAATTCAGATGACTTTTCGTTACGTTTACTTACGTTTTTCAGATAAAAATTTTCATCTGAAAATTCAGATGACAGCTAATAAACAAGACAAAAAATAAGAATCTGCACATAGAAGCTGAACTTAATAGTAGATGCAGCTATTTTGTGTTCTGTTGTCGGTTTGGTACGACTTGTTGGTTTTTTTTAAGTTTTGTTTTTTTGTAAGTGTATAAAATAAAAAAATAAGATTGAGAAGTAGTTTTTCCATGGCATTTTGGCTTTAGTTTTTCCTTAACAAGAAGTGAAAGTTATCCCCATTTTTATTTAAAATAATTACATTTGGTGGAAAAACGCGAATAAGACGTGCATTTGGGAGTAATAACTGTTAAGATTTTTTGGTTGCCAGTGAAAAGTGTGGCTTCAACTATTTTCTTAAGTATTATAATCCAAGTAAAACAACGAACAAGCTTTTTCCAGTCAACTTACATAGTAACTTCCTCGTCAGAGTCACTTATTATGCGACAAAAAAAGTTCTTCCTTATATTACTTTCAGTAAAATCAGCAGGTTAACACAAGATTGTGGCAGAAAAAAATATATGACATTTAGCTGAAATTTCAGATTTTTTGTGCGTTCAACGTTACGTTTCAGTACTGAATTTTCAGATTTCTGCCGATGAACGCACCCAATTTCTTGGGCAGAATTTGGCAAAAATTGTTTGGAAGGGGAAACCTTACTCTCTCGCTAGCTTTCTCTTCTGCCAAAAACTACACAATTTTTGAGTACGCGAACAGCTTTGGGCTAAATTTGGTAGATTTGAGTAGAATTTGGTAGTTTTGTGGAGTACACGAACATACTTAATATTGGAATAGCACTATTTAGTGACTATAACACGGACGTCAGAAAAATCTTAAAAAATTCTTTACTTGATAGGTATCAAGACGCAAAAAAATAAAAAAAACTATCACTCAAACGAAATATCAAAATTGATTGATGAGTTAGTATTCAAACTTAATTTTTTTTAAATTTATTTTTGTTTCATGTGTTAAATAAAGTTGTTTTGGTACTGAATATTTTTTTAATTGTTTTTTCCATACGGATTTCCATCTATCTCTTTATCAAAATTCATCACAATTGATTCAGCGGCTTATGCGTGAAAGCGTAACAAACGAACAAACACATTTATAATATTAGTTAGGATAATGTTTAAGATTTATTTTATAAATTTTGATATTTTCACTCTACACATCATTAATCAACATTTATAGAATAGTAGATTTTTGACATGAAAGGTACACGGAAAGAATTGAAAAATCACCAATTGAAAACTTTGCAGTTGCAATTTACGAATCACGTTTTATTCGTAAATCAAGGCATCTTGATCCCAAATTAATCCAACAACTGGTTATTTTACATTCAAAACGTAGCAAATTACAAAATTTGTTTTTTTTGTGATTTGCAATTAGAATTCATGATTCAAGCTTGTACTTTTAATAGCAAAATACAACTTTTTTGGCGTAATTTACTCTCCAAAAGAATAATTTCACAAACAGCATTTAAAAATATTGATTTGCGATAAATATTTTGTAATTTACATTGCACAATCACTGATTTACGATTTTTTTTCGCAATTTGCAACTCCATGAGAATAACTGCAAATCACCAACAAAAAATTCTTAAATCACGACTTTTTTATCGCAATTTACTTCTGGAAGAGATAAATCACCACAACATGGCATGTATATAATGATTAATGTGTGACACAAGCGATCTATAATGTAAATTGGCGTAGTGGTTGCATGCTCGCTCCGCAAATCAAGGGTTGTCGGATCAAATCCAAGTAGAGTCAAGCGTAAAGTATTTATTTCAAATTAATTAATAATTATACCTGTAGAATGGAGGGAGGGTAGAGCGGATTGATCTTTCAAAGTCGCAATATCATGAAAGTTGGTGATCATCATCAAATCTTTTTTTGCAAATTAACAGATTGTGCGATTCAGGAATATTTGGATCGAATTGCGATTTGTTGTTCGCAATTTTTGATACTTAAGAGTGTTGATTTACGATTTTTGAGTATCAATATCTTCAATTTGCACAGTTTTGCAAACAAATAGTCGTAAATTACAAAATCTCGAGCCAAGGTATAGATCGGGATTCATTTTACGTAATTTGCAGCTCATTTCATTCATTCATTGTATCCTACTTTGGTTTTATAAAGTCACTTTCAAAGTGATGGGGAGGGGGAATATAAAAGTTTAATAAACTATAGTATTTATCTTAATAATTTGGATACAGTGTAGTAGATGGTTAAATTCAGCTTCGACACCAATCTTTAAATTTTAATAATATAAATATTTGTCTTACTGTCTTAGGCTTTGCAATTTCCCTTCCCAAATGGCTTTTTTCCACCCTCTTCATGCCAGGAGAGGGGAGGGAGAAAATCAATAGTGTGATCCTATGGTTGAAAGGGTGCTGAATCCAACGAAAGTTCTCTAGTCATCGTCCGACCTCTGGTTCTCGATTTATAGGTAGGGCTGGCCACGATACCAAACCAATGATACTTTTGCAAGTATCGTCAAAATCGAAAAATTTGAGTATCGTCTCGGTATCGGTCACGGCCTCTTATAACTCAGTCTCGTTTGGTATTGTATCTCAAAGTCTCGATATCGGTATCGGTTTTGGTCTCATCTGGTTTCAGTCTAGTCTGAGTCGCCAACCAGTATAAAATGCACGACTTGGTTACATGTTCTTGATCTATTAGTTAAACTCGCGTGGTATTTCCAAGATTTAAGACAAAAATCAGTATTATAAAAGACAGTTTTTTTAACTGAAGTTTATTATGTTGACTTAACAATTTTTTAAACGCTTGTTTCACGATGGCTAAGTAAATTTCCGATTAGGAATTCTGCACAAGAACCAAGTCTGAAAATTCCATCCAAATTGTAGGCTTCAGCATAACTTAGATGGGCGTGGCAGTGAGCAGTTTTAATTAAAATTATTGCCTAAACCTTCTCCCTGCTAAAGAAAAAAGCTCTGAAAATGTCATCTAAATCATAAGAGCCTTTTCCGAGAAACCAATAACAAAAATTGAGTGTTTGCAATTAATTAATAATAATATTCAAATTTTCTGCCGATACCAGTCTCTTCCAACCTATAAGCTCTGAATTTTGTGGCCGATATAATTAGAATCACTAAGTATGCAAAAGGATGGTTGGATGTTGTAGGAACTGGGGGCCTCGAGATGTATCTTTTCCTACACATCAAGTGCTTACATTACCTCCAAGTTGGTAATCGCCGGATTCTGGTCTTGGCTTTATGTCATGACTTGCTAAACTTTTAAGTGCGAGTGTTGATCAAGGAAAGAATTACAACACCAAACCCATGGCCCTACAGATTGGAGGTTATTGCGTTGGGCTAACGACCCGGCAACAGTAAAAAACCAATTGCTATGAAAGAGAAGCGAGAAGCCTCGGATAACAACCCCCCTCAAATGGCAACCCGACCCGGAACGAAAATGTACTACTACCCACGAGTATGCACCTGGAATGTAAGGACACTCTAATCACCAGGTGCTACTCAAAAACTTGAATCTATCCTCACGCGGTACAAGGCAGATATTACCGCGATCCAGGCAATATGAAAAGATAAGATCAGGGACTATGAGAAGAAAAGATTGCGACATTTATTACAGCTGTCATCACAGATTGCACATGTTAGGATGCGGATTCGTCATAGGAAATCGACTCAGATCGAGAGTCATCGATTTTAAGAGCGATCACCTGGCTGTGATCCGCATCAATACTACCTTCCAAAACATCAGTCTAATATGTGCGCACGCCGCGACCGATGAAGCGCAGGGGTCTAACAAGGAGGAGTTTTACGACCTGGACGGAGCCTACGAAGCCTGTCCGGAGTACGATGTCAAAGTCGTGCTCGGAGACTTCAATGCTTAAATCTTTGGCGAATTAGTTGGAAAGCACAGCCTCCACGAAACGACAATAGACAACGGCTTTCGATTAATCGACTTTGCTGCAGCTCGTAATACGGTGATAAGTAACATTAGGTTCCCCAAGCGAAGGATACACACAGCAACCTGGCGATCCCCAGATGGTTGAACCGCCAACCCAATCGACCATGTGCTAATTGGCGAAAGGCACGCATCGAACATCTTGAACGTGCGAACTTTCCGAGGTGCAAATGTGGACTCTGACCACTTTCTTGTTGTGACAAAGTTCAGAGCCCGACTGTCCAATGAAAAGAAAGCGAAGACCGCCCAAAAGAAGAAATTCAACATTGCATGCCTTAGCACATCTGAGGAAGCCAGAGACTACAGTGAGCAATTAACCGGAAACTCTCTGCCATACCCCCACCCACAAGTGTCAAAAATCAGTGGAACTTGTATCGCGACATCATCAAGGAGACAGCCGAGACCACCAAAGGCTATCTACCAAGTAGAAAAAAATGCGCGGAATGAGCTGTATTGAAGCAGGGGACGGAAAATGCACGAATGCAAATGCTTCAACGGAAAACAAGAGCAGCAAGAGAGGAGTACCGTGAAAAGAGATGGAAAGAGAAGAAAACACTGCGTAGAAAGAAAAGATCAGCCACAGCCTCTCAGCTCAGGTATCTCGAGGAGTCTAGCACTGCCACCAACAACCGCCGGTTCTACAAAACAGCCAAGTAACTGGCATGTGGTTATAAAACCGGCACGCAAGCACTTCGAAACAGCGAAGGGAAACTAGTCACCGAAGCACAGGGAATTGTTGACGTGTTTAAGTAGCATTTCCAGCAGCAGCTCAATGGGCATTCTGTAGAGGAAGCGTTCTACCTGCGGAACTCTTCAAGTATGGAGGAGATGTCCTGGTAGGGTGCATACACCAGCTTATCAATCAAGTGTAGGAGGAGGAAAGTATGCCCGACGACTGGTCAATTAGCTCCGTATGGCCAATCTACAAAAAGGCAATCCTATGTCCTGCAAAAACTACAGAGGTATATCCCTGCTTAATGTTGCATACAAGATCCTATCCAATGTACTATGTGAGCGTCTTAAACCTTTCTGCAATACTATGATCGGCACGTATTAGTGTGGGTTCAGGCCAGGCAGATCAACGATAGACCAAATCTTCACATTGAGGCAAATCCTGGAAAAGACCAACGAATTCCAAGTCGAGACCCACCATCTTTTCATCGACTTCAAAGCCGCATATGATAGCATTAGTCGCCAAGAGCTTCTATTGGCGATGTCGGAACTTGGGATCCCGAAAAAACTGATCCAGCTATGCCGCATGACGTTACAAAATACGCGGTGCAACGTGCAAATGGGTAAAGGGTTCAGACAAGACAAGGAGATGCCCTATCATGTGACTTCTTCAACCTAGTCCTGGAGCAGATAGTTCGCAAGAGTGGTGTTAACCTGGAAGGCACTATCTTCAACAGGTCCTCGCAACTGCTTGGCTATGCGGACGACATCGACATCATCGGCCACTCCAAGCGAGCTGTACTAGAAGCCTTCACAGCTGTACTGATGAACAGGCGAAACGTGTGGTCTTGAAGTGATTGAGGACAAAACAAAGTACATGCTATCAACAAACAAAGCTTCATCTGTCCATCGCTTAAGACAAAACGTCACTTTTGGTAGCAGTAATTTCGAGGTAGTCAAGGAGTTCACTTACCTTGGAACAAACATCAACCCCACGAATGACACCTAAGTGGAAATCCGACGAAGAATTACCCTAGCGAACTGCTGATACTTCGGTTTTGCCAAACAAATGGATTCAAAACTCCTCTCCCGGAAGACAAAGTGCACGCTTTACAAAACGCTCATTTTACCAGTTCTACTCTACGGTGCCGAGTGCTGGACGATAAGTAAAAAAGGGGAATTGATACTGGGCACTTTTAAGAGAAAAATTCTTCGGCGGATATTTGGTCCAATATGCGAGGAGGGCGAATGGAGGAGAAGATTTAATCGGGAATTATACGAGCTGTACCAAGATGTGGATGTAGTCCAAAGAAAAAGAACACGCCGACTACACTGGCTCGGCCACATCGTGCAAATGGACAACAATGCTCCAGCCAAAAAAATCTTCGAAATCCAGCCCCCAGGTTCGAGACGACCAGGAAGACCGAACCTCGACTTTAAAAAGGGACGATTATTCCAGCGGTAGGTACGAAAGTAATATAGTTGCAAATTGTGTAGTAGCTTGTTTTATTTTTGCTTAAAAAATTCTTGTTAAGCACAACAATACGGAATCATATACATACGTATATCAAATTGTTGTTGTATTTTGCATAGGAGATAGAAACGCACTAGAAAAACGCGTCTAATACTCAAATCCATATGTTGTTCTACTAATATTCAGCAAATAATGACGTCATAAACAAAATTCAAGGCAGTTGTGGAAATGTGAAAAAGTTTTCTTAAAACTTTGCGGAGATAATTTTTTTGTATCCTTCACCGTTTGTTTACAAAAAGTTATACAAAGCAACTTTATATAGTCTTTTGTTTCTTTTAAAATTTTGGCTGCACGACCTGTTTTAGTATGTTGGTTTGTAGACTTATACTCGTAGCATCAATACTTCGGTAAATTTTCAAATTAATTCACCGAACTGTTATTTCTCCCCAAATGATCAAAGTCTAAAAAACAATTAAAGCAACAAAAAATCCATTTCTTCTTAACAATTACATCAAAATGAAAATAAAACAACAAATTTCTTCACAGTTTTGCATTGGTTAGATACTTTCAAAGTTTTTTTATATGGATTTTTTTTTAAAATTTTTTTCTTAAATGTTTTGGAAAAGTGTACTTTTTATTTCATTTCAAGTCAAAAGTTAAACTGATAAAGTCGACGACGGGTATTGTTGTTTTATTTTCAATTTGATGACGACTAAGCAATGTACGTTAAGAAAAATTACACCCGCACAATAATACAAATAAAAATGCTAATTGGATTGTGAGTTCATTTATTTAATTCCAACTATGTACCTTTAATTTCATAAGTAGAAAGCATACTAATGGTTTGACTTTGCACCGCTTCAAAAAGAAAGTGCTGCACCAAAGGGTAAAGGTAGCTAGATCTGTAATCAAATAACAATATATATGTACGTAGTTCATAGTGCACACTAATCAGTGTCTTACCGTCTTTGAAGGGTTGACATATGCAGTTTCGCCAAATCAACAACACGTCAAAAAGTTTGCTCTTTCATCTTGAAGCCCTGATGAAACGCCAAACGGTCCAACTCTTCGAATACTGCCAAAAAGTTCTTGAAGCTAATTCGGTAATATCCATTTACGCGCCAACGTTACAATTATTAAATATGCTCAACGATTTTGTGACATTTCGTTATTTATTTATTTTTGTTGACTTTTCCGATATTATTTTATGATGAATAATACAAAAAAGTTTCAAAACTAGTTTTAAAGTCCTTAAAACTAGATATTTCTGGTTTTATGAATTTCTAGTTTTATCCAAAACTAGTTTTATGATTTCGAGTTTTAGATGTCAATTTTTGTTTGAATTAATATCGATTTGTTAAAAACTTGAAACACGAAACGCTTATAGAACTACGAGTAGTTTTACGTTAAAACTAGTTTTGAATTGTGTCAATAATCGGGCTGTTAGTATTAAGCGCTTCTGGAAAAAAACTTGAATAATACATTTTTGTAGCAAATAAAGTTTACTTTTGTTATGTATAAAATAATTGTTTTGTTTGGTTTATATAAGCTAGTTACTAGTTACCCAACAAAAATGAGTTTTTTTTAGAAAAAAGTAGTTTTCTTGACTTTTAATTTTCTCTAAAACTAAATACCCCACGCCTGGTTTCAGTATTCGACTAAAGGCTAATAAAAACATTAAATAATGAAAGACAATTGACTACTTGATAACGTAAAGTAAAAAATAAAAATCCAAAATTGTTCAACATTTTTTTTTATAAATTTTGAGCTTTTAGACGAAATTTTCATAATTTGTTGACATGATAAAAAAAAATCTGTTTTAACTTTTTAAAATGCTATAGTACACTATTATAAGTATAAAGGTTGCTTTAAAATAGTTATTTATCTCCTTACAATTAGTGTTTTAAGAATTTATCTTTCCCGTATAATAAGGATAAGATTATTTCACAAAGTATTGGCATCCAGTGTAACTTAGAAGAAAGAGTAATTTCTCATATGAAAAAACACTATCAAAAAAATTAAAAAAGAATATTTTACACAACCACCAACCACCTTTTTTACACCCCAACTTGCTGTCATGACATCACTGCAATGATTCTGAGTCAGTAAAATACAGTGGTGGTCCAGTATAACGAGTGATCGATATTAAGAACAATTTTTTCAAGTCCATTAGGTATTCTATATAAGGAATAAATAACGAATTTCATAAAATAAAACCAAAAATTTGTATCAATAATTGATTTTCCTAAATTCAAAAATTAATTTGTGTAAATTAACTCTTGATTTTGGATGAATAAATGTAATGTAGCCTTTAAATATAAACTTCGTTTTGTTGTGTTCAATTAAATCACTCATCTATGCTTATTTGAACAATGAATGTGCTTTAATTTTTAGGGTCTTATTGCGATAGTTTATTCGAAAAAAGTCGATCAGGAATTTTTGATAGATTTGAAATTTCTATCAAATAGAAAAATACATGAAAATCAAATACAAACATTTTTATAAATAGACCTTCGCAATACCAATAGTCGACTTTAAGTCTATTTTTAATATACTCTCGCAATAAAACTCTTAGTTTTTTAATGGGTTTGAGGATAAACTGGGTTGTATTAGTATTTCTTAACCTTGCTCTTACCGAAAATATGAATACAACTTTTTACTTTCATTTATTTTTCCTTCGTTGGCTGAACTAAAAAGTATAACAGTTATGATAATTTTCAACGAAGACTCAAAATTTTAATAATTTTGAGTCTTTGATTGTTTAATTTAAAAATAGTCCAGAAGTGTGCAAAAAAATAATAATAATAACTAAAGCTCAGTAAGTAATAGCATCGAATTCATCTGAACATGGTAAAAATATTACCGTCTAAATTTTAAATCGATATGACATTAGGCAAAGTTATGGAGCAGGTAACTTAAACGCTTTCGCTTAACCACTGTTAGTGATCTAGAATTTGGGTAAATTGGGTAATAGAACAACGGAAAATTTATCTCGCCCCCTGTCTATCGTTCGCTAATTTTAAAATTAGAATTGCAAAATATCTTACAAGAAACAAATAACGTGAGTTATCTACTTTTTGTAACGTGAGTTACCATGTATTTTATTAAACTTGTATAAAATATTTTCAGTAATTTATAGTTTTTCTATTGTTATTAATAGGCTAATATATTTTAAGTTAAGCTTTATTAGTTTGTTCAATTTAAAAAAAAATATGCAAGGTACTGCCACAAAACCCGTGTCCGAAACGGGTAACGTGAGTTACCAACATCTTTTCGCATTTTTTTTTTCATTAAAATTTGTAATTTATCGAAGTCCTATAGAGTTTATACTTTTTTTTTCATTTATATTTAAATAAGTAGGAAAATTTAAATAAAGAAGATCGTAAAAATCTCCCAAATGTAACGTGAGTGATTAATTATAAAAAATTCGTGCTATCAATAGATTGTTTAATCAAAACAGCTGATTGTTCCATGATTTTGCGATCACCGTTTATGTATGTTCCTGATTTAAATAACTGTAACCACATACCTACACCTATTTTCCTAGTCATACAATTTATTTAAACAAAAAATCTACGAATACAGAAGTGAACTTAAGATAATTTGGTTCTTTTTATGTTTTCTTTCTGTTCTTACATATATTTTGCACTCTGAAATTTTAAGCTGACCCATTTTTTGGATTTTGAATAGATGTGTATGGCTCTGTCTATACAACTATGGTCACACATGAGCATCGGCATCACACTCGAGGTAAAGCGTACAAAACAAACGGAGACGTAAGTTGGCTACCTATACAGCTTTTTGTTGTCTAAACTTAACCTTCAATTTCGCACTCCGTCATCGGTCGATCGTATTATACACACATTTTTTTCATTCGCGCTAAACTTGCCGCTAAAATAGGGTAGTTGAAATTCGCAATATTTTGTTTTATTTCGGTGATCATTGAACTTTTAAGTGTGCTGTAAAAGCGGCTATCTTTACGTTCTATATACCTACATGAGTTATGTGTCTACATCTGTATGACAATTTTTTGGGGTGTTACCATTTTAGCATAATTGCATAATTGATGTACGCTTGTACGCTGTTGATGCGAAATGGAATTCGACGGTAGTCTCCAACCAGACAAAAGAATACTAACTATTAAAGAAAACAAAACAAACAAACTACATAAAGCCATGTATAAGAATGTAATGTAGCATCGAAATTAATTAATAACTCAATAGGTCTTATTTAATAGCCTATTTCTAAAAGGTCACTCTAGCATGTTTTGAAAAATACCAACGTTTTTTTCATATAAATGTAATCTCAATGCTTTCTTGCACCTATTATGCTCAATAAAAGTACATAATTTAGTATTAATTATTCTGCTTCAGCTGTTATTGTTATGGTGATGGTTTATACAGAAATAATTTTAAAAAGTTGAAAATTCTTGGAGATATGCTCTTTTTGAATTTATTACATTAAACATACTACACATGAAATAGAGCCTGAAAAGAAGATTAAACAAAAAAAAAATGTTTGATTTAAACATCATATATGTTTATTAGGTATCTTAAATAAAAGTTTCACCAAGTAGTTTAGGTCAGGGTTACCGCTGAAAATTTTTGAAAAGACGCACACAAGAAAAAAAGGGCACACAAACAAATAATTGAAAAAAAACCGCACTTTTATCCAAAAAGTCGCACAGCAATATTTTACCATTTTTTGTAACTACAGTAAAAACATATTGAAATCATCTTTCAGCAAAAAAGCATCACATTTTAGTTATTTATTCTGCTAAAGTGTGACCCTGCTTACTTGTGATTAGAATGTTATCGTAATAATTCAAAATTTGAAAATTACAGTTAAGCAAAATCAAAAGCAACTGTTACGACTTTTCCTGCAATCATTATTAAGCTAAATAACAGCAAAATCAGCCCGTTTGAAGTTTATTTTGTTTGTTTTGATTCCAAAATTAATGTTATAGTTTTGATTTATCATTTTGTGTCACCAAAAACCAAAAAAAAAATTAATTTTATGATATTATTCAGTAACATTTAGTTTTAACCACTGTTGTTGAAGAATAATAATATGCATTGCTGTGCTTTATTATCTTCTATCGAGATTGGGAACCGGATCGGGATCTGTGTTTTATTTTAACTCGCTATACAAAAACAAAATAAAGAAATATTTAAACAATTTTTTGTAGCATGGGGTAGACCCATGATGGTTAATCCAGATCCATTTCTGGGTCCCGATAGAAGATAATAAAACACAGCTTATATTAATCATAGATATTGTAAGCTAAGGGCTAATCCCTTAACTGGCGTTGTAATCTTTCAATTTCGAATTTCCTCATATCATTTCAATTTCAAATCTAAACGCTGATTTTCAAAGAAAATGGAAAAAGAAGAGTTGAATAAAAGTCGATTTTACTTACTGTTTTTGTTTTTTGTATTTTTGATATTTTAAATTAAAAAAAGTCGCACTGAGAAAAAGGTCCCAAATTGCGACTAAAGTCGCAATATACCTAAACACTGGTTTAGGTATATGGTTTTTTTTCCTTCAATTCTGTGTGCTTAATTCCATTGGCCCAAATTTCCACCACAAACGTGAACTATGCAGTTAAATAGTCCGATTAATATGAAGTAATTTTTACTATGGTGCCAAAGAGAAAAACAATTGTAGTTAAAACTTACAGGCAAAAATTGAGTAGGTAAACACATATGTACATATGTACATTGTACAAAATGTATAAACAGTACCGAGAAAAAAAATACATACTATTTGATACATTTTAATATCTCGATATTACTCATTTTCTTATTCAATAAAATCAAAGAACGCGTGAATTCGAAAGGTTAAAGAAAGCGTAGATGTATTGACCCATGGTCATATGAAAAGAAGACATTACATCGATGAACTTGTGGGGAAATAGATGCATTAAGGTGGAAAAGTACAACTTCCAATGCGCCTACAGTGCAAATTTAAAAAAAAGAAAAATTTACAGTAACTTTTGACTTCCATTGTGTTTTTATTTGCCGCCATGTTAAAATAATGTCCCTCAAGTTAGCAGAACATATAGGTATTTTGTGATGATAAAGCGGTTATTAATTGCTAATCAAATACCCGGCAAAAAATTCAATGCTCAAGTACTTTTGGTAAATACCTTGATTTAAACTAAGCAGAACAATGTCCTAAAATGGTTAAAACATTAAGTACAAAAATAAGGTTTGGCCCTATATAACAATTTAAAAAAAAATAAATATTTTTTTTTGATTTTCTGATTCAAATCTGTATCAATTTCCCATAACCATGTTCTGCTAATTTAAAATCGATTTTTCTCAAAAAATTCAAACTTTTTCGACCCAAATCTTTTCGATTCGTTGATTGGTGCAATTTAAAAAAATTTAGATTCAGATTTTCAATCTGAGGCAAACAAAAACATTCTATTTTTCATAGAAACTTATCAAAAAACAAAATTTTGTCTAAAACGCTTCAAAAGTTACTGAATTAAAGAAAAAAAGTGAGGGTGTCAGTGCGCTGACATTTTTTCTGATGATGTGTTATGGTATCCTTTTTATTTCTTAAAATTTTATCGAAATCGTATCTTCCACGTACACCACAAATGTGTGCGGTGGCGTACGTGGAAAACTTTTATCGTTTTTTTTCTATGAAGCAAGTATTTTGTTATATATTGAAAGGTAATATACTTTTGATAAATTACTATTTAATTTAAAATTTTTTGTTAGGTGTGAAAAACATTAGGCATATTTACTGACCCTAAACTTTTCACACGTTTTAAATATCATATTTTGGACTGTCAATAGTGGCGTAAAATCATCAGAACAAATTTTCGCCCACTGACATACCCACTTTTTTCTTCACTCCAATAGCTTTTCTAACCGCCCACTTTTGTGACATTTTTAACAATATTTTAATGAAAATATAAAATATTTTGTCTGCCTCCGATTTTCTAAAATTGTTTCATAATTTGAGCATTTAACTAATCCGAAAGATTTGGGTCGAAAAGTCGGAAATTTTTAAGAAAAGTCGATTTAAAGCTATGTTGTTTTTGTCCCAGATCTTCAAAAATTTTTCAAAATTGAAGCATCTAATTGCATTTGAGTCAAAACTTAGCAGAACATGGTTATGTATGGAAAATTGAATTATTTTCTTTTTGCCTCAGATCTTCGAAAATTGGTGCATTTAATAAGCACTTTATTAAGCCATCTTAAATTATATGTACTGCTGACCTTGCTCTGCTAACTTGAGGGACATGTCAAAATTACTTCCGGACAAAAGTTCGGACTCAGATTCGAAGATTTTTATTTTCTTTGCTTCCACCACATTACATAACGTTGAAAATATCTTATTAGTAGAAGAAAGACCTTTATAAAATGTTTTATTTCTAACAAATTTTCAGTTGTTGTGCAAAAAATATAAATGGAACTTCGAGCGGATTAATTTTAGGCTACCTTTACAGTGGCTGCCCACTCTAAGGAACAATTGTTCTGAAGTATTCGTCGGAACTATTTGTCAGAAGTGTTATTTCTTTTATTATTTATTTATATATTTTTTTAAATGTTTTTTTTTTCTAATAATTAAGTATAGAAATAATCAAAATGGTGTGATTTTGTTTCTTAAATAAGTCTGCCGGCTAGTGTATAAGTGAAATGTGTGGAGGTAACTCGAACCGTGCGGTGGGTCGCCATAGTTATCAAAACCTATTATCTGGCCTATTATCTATTAGAAGGCACATTTTGGCTATTTTTGCATTTTAAAAAAATAGATTTCCCTCCACCCTAATATACACACCTATTCGAAAAAAAACAAAAACGAAAAACAATAATATACATTATGCAGGTATTCATACTTTCCTACAGTGAATATTTGCTGTCTTCGTGACCTTATCAATGTAAAAAAAAAATGTTTATCCTTTTGTGGGCTTCAGTTCAATTATTGATAACTCTAATTTTATTCTATCCTGTTATGACGTTCGGATGTAGTTACACCTTTCTTCAGACAACTGATTCAAATATGAAAAATAAGAATTTGTTTTTATTTGTTTGTTATTATCTTCTCCTTTTGAAAGCCTTGAAAAAGACGTTTTCACCCAATCAATCAATCTTTTTGGATCTGTTTGCGTTTGTATTTGTTTGAAAACATAATTTTTTTTTTTTTTTTTTTTATTATCCGATGGAAATCTTCAGAAGACACTCGGTAAGAATCGGTACCAAGTAGTGTGGGACTCTTACCGCACTAAAACCACCGGTGAATCAGGACCAATCTATGAAAGATCGACAAATGATTTTTCTTTCTTAATTTATCAGTCGCATTGTGGGAAGTTTAAGTTATAACACTTTCCATAGCTTTTAGACCATCAGCTCATGAGGCTTGGTTCTTCTTAATCTCCGAACATTGTCTCGTACATTTAAGACGGTCTCCATTTCGGAGTTGGTATGACTTTGCAGTCGCTGATTGTGTGATACAGCGTGTTTTTTAACCACTTCTGTAACCATTTCAATTTGAAGGTCACGATGTAGATCGCTATTTCTTATATACCAAGGGGCATTTATTATTCCGCGAAGGACCTTGCTTTGGAATTTTTGGATGGGTTCAGCATTTGTTTTCTTTGTACAGCCCCATAGTTGGATGCCATATGTCCAAACGGGTTTCAGTACTTGCTTATATAACATTAGTTTGTTCTGGATAGATAGGTCAGAGTTCTTTCCTAGTAACCAGTACATTTTTCTGTACTTCAAGTTTAGTTCGTCTTTTTTCTTTTTGATGTGCTCTTTCCATTTAAGCTTTGCATCCAAAGTCATTCCAAGGTATTTGGCAGTATTGGAGTAAGGTACTGTTGTACTGTTTATAAGAATAGGAACATTGTTTATTTTTTTGTTTGTAAAGTTTATATGCGTCGATTTTGTTTCATTTAGTTTGATTCGCCATTTTTGCGTCCAATCACTAACTTTATCGACTGCATTTTGCAGTTTTTGTGTAGCCTTCGTAACGTATTTATCTGGCACCAATATTGCAGTATCATCAGCAAAGGTGGCCATGATAGCGTTGATGTCCACTGGAATATCCCTTGTATATAACAGATACAGGGTTGGTCCTAGGACACTTCCTTGTGGTACACCGGCTTCAATTTTCTTTAGTTCCGAGTAATTTTGGTCGTACCGTACTCTAAAGAGTCGGTTCGTAACGTAGGATTTCAGTATTTCGTAGTACTGCCTGGGAAGATCCCTTTGCAGTTTGTACTCAAGTCCCAAGTGCCAAACCTTGTCAAAGGCTTGAGCAACATCTAAGAATATAGCCGAGCATACTTGTTTTTCTTCAAGTGCTTTTTCCACAACATCCGTAATCCGATGCACTTGGTCTATCGTGGAATGTTTATTTCTAAATCCAAACTGATGGCTCGGAATTAGTCTTCTTTCTTCTATTATTCTGCTTAGTCTTTTCAGAAGCAGTTTTTCGAAAACTTTTGCCATGATTGGTATAAGCGATATAGGTCTGTAAGATGTTACTTCTGTTGGTGGCTTTCCTTGTTTAGGTAAAACAATGACTTCTGCAATTTTCCAATGATGTGGCACATATCTTAGTTTAAGGCATGCATTTATTATAAATTGGAGTTTTTTGAAGGCTGTAGAAGGCATTTCTTTCAAAACCTGAGCAGTTATTAGATCGTACCCTGGTGATTTTTTGTTGGACAACTTATGTTGACACATACTTCTTACTTCTTTGAGTGTGACAAAAGGAATTTCACATTCGTCGTTTCTATCAACAAACTGTAAGGGATCTGTAGCTGTGCTTGGTGGAAATGGCTTAAATACATTCGCGAGATGTTCAGCGAAGAGATCAGCCTTTTGTTTTGGGTTTCCGATCCATTTACCATCTTGAGATTTTACTGGCGGGTTTTGTGCCTGTGGTCTTTTTTGGCGCTTAGCTGCTTTCCATAAGGAGTATTCCGTAGAAGCATCCGCCGTCAGACTATTCAGGAATCTACTAAGTGAATCACTTTTAAATTCCCAGATTCTTTTCTTAAGTTCATTGTTAAGACGGTTAAAAACTGCCTTATCACCTGGAAATCTCGTAGCTTGCCATTTTCTTCGAGCTCTTCTTTTCTCCAAGATCAGCTCCTTTATTTCGACAGGATATTTTATTTCTTTTTCTCTTGAGTTCGAAATTGTTGGAGTACTTTCTTCTGCAGCCTGTTGCACATCAGCAATAAATTGTTCTACTTCATGATCAATCTGTTCAATTGTTTGCATAGGGGATCTTAGGTTTATAAAACTTTCAAGTTTATCTCTGAATTCGTTCCAGTTTGTTCTTTTGTTCACGAGCTTAGGATTACTTTTCTCTATTATTTCTGCTTCGCTCAGTGATAATATTACTGGAGTATGATCTGACGATAAATCGTAATTACCTTCGACACTTATATGGTTTCGTTTAATACCTTTTACTACGAAAAAGTCTATAAGGTCTGGTATTTTGTTAGAATCAGATGGCCAATATGTTGGCGAGCCAGAAGAATAAAATTCGCAGTTGTATTTGCGGCCTGCTTGATATAGCCGTTTGCCTTTCGTTGTTATGAGCCTAGATCCCCATTGAGTGTGTTTAGCATTGAAGTCGCCACCAACAAGGAAGTTATGTCCTAACAAATTTAGGAGTTCTGCATAGTCTTCTTCAGTTGGAGAGCGCCTCGAAAGGGCAGTATATAGATGCTATCTTAAACTCTTTCTTTTTTATACCAATACTAATTGTGGTTACTTGCATGTTTTCATTAGTAAACTTCGGCTCTTCATAGTGTGTTAAGCACTTTTTTATTAGTATTGCTGATCCTCCCCTAGCTTTGTCAGCTGGGTGCGGAGCGTGATAACACGTATAGTTAGGTAATTTATTATCAAGATTTTGTTCTATAGCGAGGTGAGTTTCGGACACGAAACAAATGTCTATATGCTCTATGTCTAAAAAGATGTTTAGTTCTGATACATGTTTTAAAAGACCGTTTGCATTCCACGTTGCGATTTTGAGTGTTCTGTCCATCATTGTTTTTTAAGAGCGACTTCTTCGCTTAGCTGTTTTATGTTTAAATCTTGTTTGTCAATCCTTTTCAGGATAAGTTCAAGCATTTCTTTAATAGATGTTTCTTCGTTCTTCCGCACATTTTTAACAATCTGGGAATAGGATTTATTTTCGTCACTTTTGCTTAGTGCAATTGCTTTTGGCGGTTGATTTTTAGTTTTGTTTTCAACGGCTACTTTTTTGCTTTCAACTATTGCTTTTGTGTTTGTTGGGTTTCTTAGCTTGTTCCCAGTTTTGTTTTTTCTTTTTGTGTCTTGGAATTTTTTGGCAACTGGACATCCTCTGTAACTTGCAGGATGGTTGCCTTGACAGTTAACACATTTCGCTTTCTGTTCTCTGCCCATGGGACAGTTTTTAGTTGCATGCTTGCCTTCGCATTTAACACAAGCAAACTCACGATTGCAGTATTTTTGTGTATGCCCAAAGGCCTGACAGCGTTTACATTGTGGAACAGCGTTTTCGTAGTGGTTCAATTTTGACAACTATACCCATAATTGATTTTATACTGTAGATCTTATCGAGACTTTCTTTATTTTCAAAGGTGAGCATAAATAAAGGTAGAGATCTCCTTGTTGTCGTTGATACCCCAGTGGAGTCTTTGATTGTCTCATTTTTAATAAGATTATTCGCATCGAGAGCTTGGAAACCTTTTTGAATAAGGTCTTCGACAATATCTTTGGCATCACATGAAGAGTGGAGGCCTCTTGCTACTACCTTTATCGACCTTGTAGCTTTATTTTCGTACGAGTGCCACTGAGTTCTCTTTTTGTTCAATTCTTCAGTGATAGATCTATACGCATCGGCGTCTTCAACTATGACTTTCCAATTGTCTTTATTGTATGATGTATATTTACATAACATAATTTAAAAAAAAAATTAAGTTTGTTGTTATTTTGAATATTAAAATGACAAAAATTTAAAGTACAAGACGTTTGTCGTTCAGTGCGGTATCATTGCCTTGCACACATCAGTCTCAAGATAAAGCTTTGCAAGATTTTCCAGCTTTGCAAGATTTTCCGTACTTTGTATTATAAATCGGAAAACAATGTGCACAAAAGAATTTTTTACTTGAATGTGCACAAAATTTCAAGCAAATGACTTTTTTTTTTTCTTCAACATCTTAGTCAAAAATACAAAAAAATAAAAATGGAAAAATCAAAAAGAAAGCACCTTTGGCTCTCAAAAGCTTCAATACCAAAGGTTCTTTGATAAAAACCACTGAAAAAGCTCTACTTTATTGGTTCCAATTGGCAAAGGCATAAATATGGACGCCGCTAAATACTCGTTCTATGCGTATCTTGTATCGCATAAGCATATTACAAAAGCAGGAATGCCCAGAAAAACCCAGAGTTGATTAAAATAGAACATAAATGGATCGAAGGGACATGCATCACAGAGACTAGTTACGATGATTTAAAAGACATAAATACTTGATTAATCCACACACAAATTAGGCATCGAATGTGAAGTTCGTTTCTCAAGAATTACTGTCACCGATTGTACGAAACAAGAAAATAATTTGCGTAGTTATAACTTATAACGAGTTGTTTTTGAAATTACAAAGTGATAGATGGTGCGAAAAAGGGAGAGACGGATCTATAGAAGTGATCAAGTGGACTCCGTTTTTATGTTTAAAGTTTTACTGTCAGATCTGATTCTGACATCATGTAACTGATGATGAGTAACAAAAAGTATCCATAAGAGAAACATTAAAGAAAGCATAGTATCCAAATCCAAAAATGTATCATTGCATTCCTAGAAAAAAAAACTATCTTGCATATATCGGATCGAATGATGCAAGTCGCTGAAGTTTAAATCAACAAAGCATGCATCGGATTCGATTAACATTCGTTAGAGCCTCCAACACTTAAAGGGTCCGGTTGCATAACAGTAAAGATCTAGAACATATTTTACGTTTATTTTACACCCTGCAAGAAGTTAATTGTAGAAAACCTCTGTTCATGCATATTCATGATCGTCGCATTTTGGGAAGTCGTGCGCATGGTTTGGTAGATTATATTTATCTAAATTGATCATAAAAGCGTGTAACAGTTATCTATTTTTCTACTCTACTTTATATTTACTCATCCGTTATTTAAAAACCCATTTCTCTCTTTTGATTCTTCATTTTCATGGTTTATAAAACGTTTTCACTAAGTTTCATTATGGTACTATTTATTTAAATTTGTATAACTCCTACATTTATCGTCCGATTTTGGCAACTTTGGCTCAAATGTTTATTTAAATGATTGTAGTGATTGTTTTTCACCTGAATTCTTAAAATTATTCAAAGCTTTTTTTTTAAACACTCGTTTTCAAATTTTGAGTGCCTGTAATTTATTAAAGCAGTACACTTACGGAAAGAGACAGATCAAATGATTTAGAAAATATACATTTTATGTTAATTAGCTGAACCGTAAGCGAGATTTATGCCACAAAGTGCACAAATAGCTGAGACACTAATTTATATCCCGAAAAACGCTTCTTTGTGAAAAAAATTATTTTTCATTTTCGTGTCTAGCAACCCAAAATTCGTCAAGAAAATATATTTTTTTTAAGGACCTTAACATGGCCCAAAATTTTGTGAACTGGTGTTATGCGCTAAAAACTTGGCTTAAATTTGAAAAAAAAAAAAAATACTTTATTAGTTACATGACAACAATAGAAATAATACTAAAGATATATTGATCTTGAGCATAATTGGTGCATGGAAGCATTAAGATTATATTGATATGAAAAAACGTATTTGTCAAAAAATTGAAGATGTGACCTTTTCGAAATAATGGTTATTCAATTAGTACGTGCATGTGTCTTTCTGTGTATCGCCCCATCCAACTTTGTTTTCATGAGAAAAAACACACTATAACTTGCATAGCTAGTCTGGCGGACAACTTTTAATGAAAGAAATTTCATATTTCTCATTTGCAATTGATGCCCTTTCAATCTACATTATATATTTCATTAGATGCAACTCTGGGTATTTCGCCCATCATACATTTTTGGGCATTCTCCTAACACTTTAATTTTTATTTTGGTGGGGGCAAAAACCCCCACTTATTTGGCTTAATACAAGCTAATTCTTAATCTAACTTAAAAACTAAGAACTTAAGCTAACGTTAGTGAGGGCTGAGGGGAAGAACGATTCAGAAGCCCGAGTTTTAAGGAAAGAGCACTGAGGTTAAAGTCGAAGGAGGAAAAGTTCGAGTTAACACCCCGCAGCATGCGAGAGATAGGTTCGTTGGAGCCATCACAGGTTCGGTGGGTGGGTATGTAAAAGAGACGAGTGGTACGTGTATTACGAGGGTTAGTATTAAAAGAGACCGAGTTGTAGAGCGACATGCAGTCAACGGAACCGAAGAGTAGTCGATGAATGAAGAGAATGTCTGATATATCTCTTCGTTCCTCCGTTCTGGTTGATTATTTTAAGGCGGTCTAAATAGGGAGGCAGAAATAGAGGATTATTCCATGATAGACCTCGAAGAGCAAAGCGTAGGAAACGACGCTGGATGCTCTCGATTCTGGAAATGTGAATAAGTTGGTAAGGGGACCAAACTTGAGACGCGTATACTAGGAGTGGACGAACGAATGATGTGTATAAGGACCGGGTTACATAGGGATTGGAGAATTCTCTAGACCATCTTTTGATGAATCCTAGCGCAGAATTTGCTTTGAGAATGGTATCGTCTATGTGAGAAAGAAAATTAAGCTCAGGGTCACATAAAATGCCAAGGTCTCGAATATTATCGACGGAGGGTATGGGTTGATTATGGATCAGGTAGAGATAGGGAGGAGATTTCATGCGTTTGCGTGAAAAAGTGGTTGATTGACACTTGGCGACGTTTAGCTCTAGGCAATTTTTTAGACACCATACTGAAAAATTGTCAAGATCTTGTTGAATAAGGGAAGAGTCATGTCTTGAGGAAATGGTCTTGAAAAACTTGGTATCATCGGCGTACAGAGAGATAGAAGAATGTTTGATGACCCTTTCGATATCGTTAATAACAAGAATGAATAAAAGTGGGCCCAGGTGGCTTCCTTGGGGGACCCCAGAGGTAGCTAAGAAAGGATAAGAGGTGGCAGATCTAAAACGAACGCTGTAAAAACGGTTTTCAAGGTAAGAAGAAATCCATTGTAACAAAGAGGGTTCGAAGCCTGGAGTCGACAATTTGAAAAGAATAAGCTTATGGGAAATTTTGTCGAAGGCCTTGCTGAAATCGGTTGAGATAACATCAACTTCGTGGCCTTACTCTAAGGCTAAGAGGGTGAAGGACACGAATTCAACAAGGTAAGTGGTAGTAGATCGACATTTGAGGAAGCCATGTTGTGAGGGGGAGATGAGAGATTTACAATGGAAACTTAAGGTTTCATACAAAATACTTTCAAAGAGTTTGGGTATGTGTAAAAGCTTTGGCAATGGGCCGATAATTGTTAACATCACCCTTCGGACCCCTTTTGTGTATTGGGGTTTTGAAAGATGATTTCCATATCTGAGGAAATTCACCTTGATTTAGGGAAAGGCTGAACATTTTTGAAAGAGGCAGAGAGAGGGTGGAAGAGCATTTTTTTTTTTAGAAAAATGGCAGGAAGACCATCTGGACCAGGATTAAATTCATCATTAAGTTGATTCAATTTATATTCGATAAGAATGATCGACGGTACGAGGGAGAAGCGGCCCAAGAGAGAAACTGCAGATAATTGAAATAGGCAGAATCGGGTACAAAGGAGTCATCGGCAAAAGATTGTTTGAAGAATGTGGCAAAAAGGTTGGCAATAGAGCTAGGATCGTTTGAAATTTCGTTATTGAGAGAGACAGATGTTGGGTAGCCATCGGATTTTCTTTTGTAGTTGACAAAATGACTTAGGATACTTGATAGGATTTGATTGCGTTTCCGCTATACAGCGTAGGTAAAGCAAATTGTACAGTTGGGTAAAACGTAGATAAGAGCCAAGATAGTTAGAATAGTCAGTAGATGAACGAGAGCGGAGGTATATTTCCCACAACTTATTTCTTTTATTTTGGAGAGATCGAAGTTTGTGATTATACCAAAGTAGAGAAGAAGACGAGGTTTTGTGGCGGGAAAAAGGAACATAATGAGAAATAGAGTTGAATATTTCTCTGTAGAATATAGTTATGGCATCATTTACGGTCAAGTTATCAAAATTAAAGGTGATTTTGTTGAGGTATTCATTTATTTGGCGAAAGTTTGTTTTGTGGAAGTCGTAAGAAGACAGATCTTTAGGCGGGGTGGACTGTAAAGGAAAATCATGAAAATATGAAAGAAGAAGCGGTGGATGAAAGTTGGCGATGGTCGATAGAGGAAGAGGGCTAAGTGAGACAGAAGAGTTGATGGGGTCTGTTGTGAAGATAAGGTCAAGTTGTCTACCCGTGAAATTTGAGATTCCGCTAACTTGGCAGAGGCTAGAATCAGCAAGGCTATCTAAAAAGAGAACTTTGGCAGATTAGGGATTGGAAGTAGAATTAAATGAAAAATCGTCTGATGCAGTCCATTTTAAATTAGGTAGGTTAAAATCCCCGAAAAGGAGGATTTCATCAAGGAGGTCTCACAAAGCAGTGATTTTGTCAATTTTTTTTAATGTCAAGCTCATAGGATTCTAAGGGTTGTGAAGGTAAGATGTAACAACAGACAACGTAGAGTGACTTTCGGGGTAGTGAAATCTTAATTGACACATAATCAAGAATAGGGGAAGAAGAAATGGCTATAAGGGAAGAGTCAATAGTATTTTTTTTACAGCAAAAAGGACACCACGGCTAGGGTGGGTCGGTTAAGATCGTCATCACGATAAACGTTAAAAGCAGAAGGGAACAATTCTTGATTTTTGATGCTGGGGTTAAGATTCGTTTCAGTCAGTGCATATAATTCGAAGGGTAAGGCATGAGTATGTTGCAAAACTGACTGAGTTTTAGAACGCAAGCCCCTTACATTTTGGTAGTAGAAAGAAAAAGGGAGGTTTTTGGAGAGAGAAGCGGAAATTGGGAGTTCATTAGAAACGAAAAAACCGGTCATGGTCAGTTCTGCTACTCTAATGTGAAATAGGGCCCTAAAGGTAATTGCTTGCCAAAAATAAACCAGATTATTTTCCTTTAATTTTTCACTGAGTTTTTCATACTTGTGAAGAGTTAACTTAAACAACAAATGAACTATCTAAAGAGTTTTAACAGATTTTTTCCAATGACTCAAAGGCAGTTTAGGCAGTCAACGCCTGAAAATAAAAAAGCATATATCGTTGTCGTTTTAGTCTGAACCTCGTAACTTCCAAAATTCCAGTTTGTTGTATTTCAGATCAAAACAAATCAATGAATTCAAATATCAATGTCTCGTAATTGTGTAATGGTTTCCTTTAGTTCTATCAACCAGTTTTAAAATCTGTACCGATCTAAGAATTCCATTTAATTACCTTTTTCATCAGTTTTTTCTGTTTTCTAAGGAATTTTTCAAAGTTTTTGTCAAGTTTAGTCAAGGCCCTGAAAAGGCTTCGGTAGGGGCAATCTAGGCAAGGAAAACTTGTCAAATACTAGCGAGGCCCTTGCTAGAAAAAAACTTGTTCGATGAGTGTCTTTATCCTATCATATCATAGGTATATAGTTCTTCATTTTCAACATTACACAATTGTTATGCGATATAGCTCAGTGGCTAGCATGTTGGACTAGTAATTTTGCTTTTAAATTTGTTTACAATTCTTAACAAATGTACAAAGGAGGGTACATACTCCAAAAATAGCAGCAAATAAAAAAGATGCAATAGTACTCTTAATTTAAAGCCTGTATCTAACCAAGAAACAATTAAAATATGACTACGTGCAAAATTACTTGAAAAATGTATTTTTGTATTGAACTTGTAGATGCTTATGCGAGGAATTTGTTTCAAAATAAAAGTTTTAACTTTATACCAATTTTTTGAAAAACTTTTTCAATATAAAAATATTTAGCAAAGAAAAAATCAATTCATGTTTTTAAATAATCATGGCTACGTTCTTGTGTTGCTTTTTTCTTAGACAAGTATTATTTTTTGCTGTTTCTCGCTGTAGAGGTAGCTTACGAGTATTGACCGTTTCATCTAAGAGTTTAATTTGAAATTTGAGGCATCAATTTATTTATTTTATGCCAGATTTATTTATAAACAGCTTAAGAAAATTAAACACAAAATGGCAAAACTACGAATAAATTCCGACAAAGCTGAATTTTGGTGGAGAGCTTTGTTTTGACGTCTTAAAAATGTCGTTAAAAGTTCCGTAAATTTGGGCCGGGGCTAAATTTTGTAGGGGGGGTTAAAGGGGGTAAAATTAATTTGTTTCTTAATTTATCGAAAATGAACAGTTTTTTTGAAAAAATGTAAAAGTACAAATATAACTTCTCTAATTCTACACAAAAAAGATTAACATTCTTTTTTTTTATTCAATCAATAGATTCTGATAAAATCATGCAAGAACTTCATGGTGGAGCAAATTTTGTCAGAAAATTAATTAAAATTTCAATAGACGATATAAAAAAAAAACTTTTGCTATTTGTGTTTGTCTACATTTCATCATCATAAAACCAAGTTTTTGTAGTGCTCGGGGTAAGGGAAAGACCGCCATCTTGAAAAAGAAAGTGATTTGGTTTTTTTTCCTTTTAACAAAATCATGAAAGAATAACATTTGCTATTTTAACGTAAATGGCACGCTTTTCTCTAATGAGATCAAATTGAAAAAAATAGTCCCCTGATAGGGCTTCGAAAAACAACTTACAACGACACTTGATCAATCAATTTTTTTGAAACTGGATTGATATATCGAAACATCTAAAATCATAACTGTTTAAAGTGTATTCTCTGTGAAAAATATACATATATGGCAAGTTTAACGACTCGAGTTTTGAGTAAAATTGTAGGTACCTATGTATGTACGTTAATCTTCATAATACCAGGAATCAAGTTTTTTTTATCTTTTTTAGATTGTACTATATCATTTCATGAATATTACAAATCATTACTAATATTTTTTTTGTATTTATAGAAATGGCAGAAGGAAATGGTGAATTGGTGGATGATATGGTTACTTCAAAATCAGAAGACCGCGGTGATGGTGAAAGAACAGAAGATTATCCAAAACTATTAGAATACGGTTTGGATAAAAAAGTAAGTTGATATAAAACATCTTCTTAAAAATGTTTATATTACAACAATTATTGATAGTTTTATATTCTTAACCTTAGTTCTTTTGTTAATGAAAACTGTTATGACAAATAAATACAAAGGTACCTAAAATGTTTAAAATAATACGAATAAGTGCCGGTCTGTTCACCGCTACTTACATACATATATTTATTAATTTTTGTTCACTATGTCCAGTTTCAGTGCGGGATAAAACCCGAGTTAACTCGAAATATGTGTTTCAGTCAAATTAAAAAATTGGTGAGCTATCTAAAAAAAACTGGTCAGTCAACTACCTGGACAGATTGGGCGACGGAGCTATAAAATATGATATAGTAAAAGAAAAAAATTGTGTAACTGTTGCAGCTCCGGCTGCAGCATTTTTG
Organism: Dasysyrphus albostriatus; assembly: GCA_946251815.1. Taxonomy (NCBI): domain Eukaryota; kingdom Metazoa; phylum Arthropoda; class Insecta; order Diptera; family Syrphidae; genus Dasysyrphus; species Dasysyrphus albostriatus. Next base: position 104,269,279 of record OX276335.1, on the reverse strand, counting down.
ACATATAATCCAGCTCTGTCTTCCATTCTGTTCAGGCAGTAACTCTGCACTAACTGAACAGATATTTCTGACAGATACTAATTTGAAAATCACTTAAAATCACTCTGCTATGAGAAAGTGAAATTTCCAAGTATCCACTATTTATGGGGGGCTAAATTTTGATAGATGATACAAAGAACAATGGGTAAACTGGCCCATATGCTCAACACAATTGTGTCATACATTTTTGAAAAGGTTATTGTTTGGACATCATTTTATTGTATTACCGTTAAGCTCTTAACGATGGCGATCGCGAGATATTCGGCTTCAAAGCACCGAAAAAAACAATAATGCAACTCCGTATTTGGACATTGTCTTCATACTTAACATCAATGTGTCGTATATCGCTGAAAAGGTTAATGCATGTTGTTGATTTTGGTCGCGTTCGGCTGGTAAAGCGATAGGCTATCCGTAATCCAAAAAATTTTCAGATACGTTGAGTTGTTTTTGCATCAGCTGTTTCTCAACAAGGTTTACAACAACACAAACAAATCCGGATCGCTAAAGATACGTTGCCGAATGCGCTCTTTGTTATGTAACCATTAAGGAGTAGATCATGGTGTCCGAGAGATATTTGGCATTAAAAAAAGGCGAAGAGAACATTTATGCAATTTCGCATTGGGCGCTGATCTGTCAACTCAACAGCAATGTATCATACGAGTAATTCATTGAAAAGGTTATTGCATGTACGTCATTTTCTTTTATGGATGTTAAGGTGTAAGTACACCCAAAAAAAAATGTTGTAAAAATATTGAAAACCGCTGTAGATTCGACTGCATTAACTGCCATAATCGACCCGACATCCAATGTTTTCAATTTTATAGGGGTATGGTTGTTGATTTTAAAACCTAATGGTAAAAATAACAACATCTGTTGTTGATCTTACAAGTAAAAAAGTTGTGAACTCAAAAGCATTCATTGTTGAAACTACAGGGTTTTGTTGTATTATTCACAACATTTTGCAATTTGTGTCGTTAAAACTACAGCTCGATTTGTGGAAACTATAGGATTTTGTTATATTATTCACAACTTCAAAATGTCAAAATGCCTACATACAACTTTGACTTTTAGGAACTAGAAGCTTTTCTGAGTTATTTCCTTGTCAAAATTCAATTTTTATGGTCGATCCAACAGCTCGATTTGCAGAAACTGCAGACTTCATTAGTTGTTTTATTTACAACATTTTGTGGCTAATTCGTAGAACCTACATAATCATTCTATTTTGACGTCTCCCGCTCTCCAAAATATAAGTCTGAGGTTTTAAACTTTTTGTTGGATTTATTTATATTTTTATACACAAAAATAAAATACACTTATTTCTCAAAAACTTTTGTTCCATCAATAATATATTTACAATTACATAAGTGAATTAGTGGACTTGAAAGCTTATTATAATATATTATATCTAATATTTAAAATAATATAGTTTTAAAGTACAACAGTTTTTGAAAATTAAAATTCAAACGATCTATAAATGCTCACGATAGGTACTTCATTTATGATTAAAAAAGGTCACGAAAAAGTCACTAGTCATTTGAAAAAAAATTTGCTTGGAATTGAAAATGTACCGAAGAACTTTCTACTTTAATGCTTTGTTAAAGATTGAAAGAAAAGAAGAAAAACACTTTGAAAACCATGAATATATTTTAGCTATGTATGCCTGTACATAGATTGTAAAATAAGCTGTCGTATTGACTATTCAACATAGTTTCAGCATAAAATGATTGTAGAATTGAATGTGTGTGTTGTGCATTGCACAAGTCTTAACGCAAATTGTACATTTTTGTTGTTTATTTAACAACTTTTCAAAGTTGATTTTATAATTTTTAATCTGTAGATTTAACAAAGTAAATTGACAATGAACTGTTAATTTTACAACAGGAAATTATTATCATTTTGACAATTTTATTGCAAAAATGAAAGCAAATGCTGTTCAACTTGCAATTTATTGTGAATGTGAACCCATTTGCTGTTAAATAAACAATTTTGCAATTTATTGTTAATTCGACTGCCACAGTTTGTAAAATTTACAGCGAAGATTTTTTTGGGTGTAGTGGGGTTCGAAAGATATGTGAAAAAAAACGGATTATAGAAAAATACTGCAATTCTGCATTGGAAACTGGTCTACCAAGTCAACACTAATGTGTTGTACATCGTTGGAAAGGTTATTACGTGTACTTTATTTTGTTATATCGCCGTCAAATTCTAGGCCAAGGTGTTCGATAGATATTTGGCATACTAGAAGGCAAAGAGAAAAATAATGCAATTTAGTATTGGGCCTCCGTCCTCCGACTGAACCCGCATGTGTCATACATTTTTTAAAAAGGCTATTATGAGTACATCATTTCATTATGTGGTCGTTAGGGTCTTAACCATGGGATTCGCGAGATATTCAGCTTCAAAGCACTAAAATAAACAATAACGCAACTCCACATTTGGACTTTGTCTTCCTACTCAACATCTATGTATCGTATAAAGTTGGAAAGATTATAGCATGTACTTCATTTATGTATACAACTGTTAAGCCTAAGTGTTTCAGAGAAAAAATAAAATAAATAAATTAAGTGGCGCAACAGCTCATGGAGCCTAGTGACTAACAACTCTCAACCATTCCTGTTGTGCGTGTTGTTGCAGGAATGGAGGGGACTTACAATTTTTTGCCGATTCCGAACGGCTAGATGAGAAGCACTTATTCATAACTAATATACTCTTGGAGGATTTATCAGTCCCTCGCAAGAGGCAGTACCTCGGAAAAAAACATTTCTGCTTTTAGGTGGCAGTGGCCGGGAATCGAACCCAGACCTTTGGCATGGTATTAGTCCTACGCACTAACCATTATGCCTAGAGGTACTAAAAGTGTTTCAGAGATATTTGTTAAAAACGCATTTTAGAACAATAATGCAAGTCCGCACTTGGAGCTGGTCTACCAAGTCAACAGAGATGCGTAGTACATCATTGAAGAGGTTATTGATAGACCAGCTGCCAATGCTGAATTGTATATATTGGTCTACAACTTAACGGTCGTATTTTACGGAATCTGATTTGGTACGTCTCCTCATTATAACAACGAGTTTTCAGGATTTTCGGGGTGAGCCGCAATCTTGCAAACAAAAATGGATTTGTTTTCACGGCGGAAAAGTCACGCTAAAAACAAAAAGAATTTGTATTAAATTAAGCGGATACCTGAATGGTTTTTTGCCAAGAAGACTCGTCTTAAAATAAGTGGATTCTTTCACATTAATATTGAGTGAAGGGTATGGCCTGGTTCACACGCTAATACACACAACAAAAAATCACCGAACAATTGGGTGTTCACACGATATTTATATTTATTCGTTTAAAAATCGAAAGCTGCAGTACAATGAAAATGAATGGAAAAGTTTGAATTTGTGAAATATTTTAAGGGTAAAGAGTAGAAGGCTGGAATTTAGACAGATGTTAGGACTAATTGATTTAATATAAATTAAAAAGAAGGGAATCCTAGAATACCGTTAGACGGAGATAACAGCAATATTTGAGTGCTTTCACATATGAACTCATATCTCTTTAGTGCATTAGTGAATTTTCTTATTGTTTTTAAATATCACATATAAATAGAATTACGGTTATTTTTATACCTCATTTATTATCCTACGTAGTATATAAGGAACACAATCTTGATTTTAAATTGATCGAAAAACCAAAACATTTGCATTGAAATTACCTTCTTGGACCATTGTCCACGACCATCCACCAATGAAAAGATCCCGTTATCCACATGGAATTTTTTTTATTAAAATTTCGTATGGATGGCTTAACAAATACTGATTGGATCTTCAAGGTTAAGGTCTTTAAAGAAAGAAATAACGGGCTATATTGTGTAATCATTGAGGAGGGGCAAAAATGTTCATACTAAAGGGGTGAAAAAGCCCCCCTCAATTCGAAATATTTCATTCTAAATTCAAAAGTTGATGAAATTTTTATACTTTTGAATAACTAAAAACGATTTTTTTGCCTCATTTCTCTTCTAAAATTATGTCACACCATGTTTTATCATCAATCTTACAACAGTTGGGCTTCAAGTTTTGTAATTGAAAGGCCATTTTCGAAAAGGGCACATCTCTGAAAATTTAAAATTTTCAGGAAATGAAAAAAAATAATTATTTCAAAATAAGTATTTCAAAATTTATAAAATTTATTTTTGATTAAATTTTGGAGCCAGTTATTTTGTATACATTTTTGGATAATTTATATTTATGAGATGTAACCTTTTGATTGATTGACAGTACACATAATTTAAGGGAAAAAAACTTTCGTGAAACTTTTATTTTATGTATGTAAATTAAACATTTTACCCAAATCAAACATAAATGTATTGATTTTCTTTTAAAAACTTCTTTTCAGGCTACCTTTCGTTTTTAGCGTTTTTAAGGAAATAAATTTGAAAAGGTCACATCTCTTAGAGTTTTGACCTATTTGAAATTATTTCTGTAGAAACAATGGCAATAACAGCCGAATGAATACTAAATACTAGATGATTTTTTCTTGAGCATAATAGTTGCAAGGACGCTTGAGGATAACATTGATATGAAAAAAACGTATTTCTCAAAATATGCGAGATGTGACCTTTTCGAAATTGGTCATTCAATTGATTTTGGCTTCTCTTTGCACTCAAGCTTATTCGACGCCAACGAACAAATACCCAACGTGGATTTAAACCGTGTGAACGAGACTATATAAAACTATACGCCACTAGAAGACGATACGTCGCAGTTGATTCGTTTTTTTTTTTATAAGTCCGTTGAGTATTCGATAAACGTACTTCTTGCCGTTCAAACTACAAACGTCGTGTGAAAGGTTCTATGTAAAATAATACGCCACTGCTCATTCGCACGGATTTATACCGCAAAAAATCGTGCGGTACAATGTCGTGTGAACCAGGCCTATGTTAATTTTAAGAGCGTTCCTATAAACATAAGATGTCTAGCACTTTGATATCACATGTTCACTGATACATTTTATTAGAAAATCATTTTTTTTTTTTTTATTCTTTATTTCGCAATAAATTTTTTCAAAAAGTTTTGTCACCGCACATTTGATATTTTATATCTTTCTACTGAAACTTTATCTTATATTTAATAAAGTATATTTTTTATGATATAGTAGGTATACACATTTGAAGGAAATACGAAAAAAAAACCTTCAATTTAAATTATAAAAAAAAGAAAGAAATTATAAAAATGTGAAAGGCAAAGACACATAACTCAAATATTTTTTTCTTTTTTTTATTAGATTTTTTAGATTTTTTCAAATTATATTTTTGTTTTTTTTTTTTTATCATGTTTTTTTTTACTAAAATTGAATCTTAAGAACTAAGAATTGACTAGATGGTGGAGAGTTTGTAGGTTATACCCAGGTATAATATATAATAAATAAATTCATTAATTAATTAATTAATAAATAAATAAATAAATAAATAAATAGGTAAAAAATAAATAAATAAATGAATAAATAAATAAATAAATAAGTACATAGATAAATGAACAAATAAACAAATTAAATAAATTAACAAAGAAATAAATAAATAAATAAATGTATTTTTGTAAATTACAAAAAAAAACAAACAAATTAACAAATAAATAAATGAATCAATTATTATTAATTAACAAATTACAAAAATAAATAAATAAATAATAAAGTAAATGAACAATTAAATAAATAAACTAATAAAAGAAAAAATAAATAGATACATAAACACATACAAAAAATAAATAAACAAAAAACATAAAGAAACAAAAATAAATAAACAACCAGAAAATAGTATAAGTTACATACAAATTTCGTTAATGAGGCGATTCTTAGCAAAACTACAACTTATTAGAAAACGCTCAGTAGGTTTTTCGATTCTTTCGTGAATTAATTCAACACCCGCTCTTCTATGAAGGTCTGTTGTTGAATAGTGCCATGGAAGATTCAACATCATTTTTAATAACTTATTTTGAGAAGTTTGTAATTTCTAAGATGGCATTTTGCGCAACTTCCCCACACAGGACAACCATATAAAAGTATTGACTGAAAGATTACTTTATGCAACATAATTTTATTTTCATTTGAAAGTTGGGACTTCCGGTGAATTATCGGATATAGCATTTTTATTGCAATGCTTATTTTTTTCAAAGTTTTGCTAGTATGCTCTTGAAATGTTAGTTTGGAATCAAGGTGTATACCGAGGTACCTAACTGATTTTTCCCAATGTATGTCTATTCCATTTACTTGAAGCTGGTTGCTTGGAAGATAACAAGCTGAAAATCATTTTATTTTGTGATTTTCAATTGTTTGCTTTTACATACAAATTTATTAGGAACTAAAAGAGTAAATATATTGTATAAAATAGTTAAAAAGTATACTCCAAAAGCTATAAAAAATAGTCCAAAATCTCAAAAATAATAAATAAAAATGAATAGGTCCGTCCACGTTTTCCATTTTCATTGCACAATAATTGGCATCTAAACCTCCTACTTCAAAAGACAAATAGTGATTTGAATATTTTTTTAATTTCCATCTCTTACCAATTAGGTAAAGTTCTTCACTTTTTGATCTACAATATCATAAACAAAATTTGATACTTTTAAACATTTTGTTATAATAAATCCACGCTTATAAGTTATACCTTTGAAAATAACTTGATTTGATTTGTACCAGTTAAAAACTGATATTTTAACTATTTTTATTCACTATGTTTTGAAATATTTAATAGTTTTCCAGTTTTCACTACCGAACTCAATCAAACAAAGAAAGTACCGTTGAATGTATCCACTATGTTTTAAAAATAAAATGAATATCTCCTTCAATTAGAAAGGCACACAAAAAATACAAGTGGTACCTAATTTTCGGTTTTAAGGAGATTTTCACCTTGATTAAGAATAAGCCCTTCTTTTAATTTTGTTTTGGTCAGATAAAAATAAAATTAAAATAGCAAAGCCTTCCTTTTTAAAAAGAGTTGTCTTACTTTTAAATGGTTCCCTTATTTAAAGGGTTTTTTTGTCAGACGATTTTTAAACGGTGGTCAGCAACTAAAATTGTTGAAAAATCACTTTGTTTTAAACAGATAAAGCAATGTTAGTTTAAAAAGAAAATTCTTATAAAAATGAAAGCAAATCCATTCATTTTAATTTTAAATCGGATTATTTTAAAAATGTAAAGTGAGGTTATTTTAAACAGAAAATTCTCATTAAAATAAATTGAGGACCACTTCGAATTCAACAGATTTAAAACGAAATCCATTTATAGATATTTTAAATCAGTTTATTTTAAACAGATAAAGTGATGTCATTTTAAAAGGAATATTCTCATCAAAATAAAATGAGGAATACTTCGAATCTAAAAGATTTTAAAAAGGAATCCATTTATTTTTATTTTAAATCAGTTTATTTTAAACAAATTAAGTGAGTTTAGATTAAATAGAAAATTCTTATTAAAACAAATCATGACCATTTCAAATCTATCAGATTTTAAACGGAATCCTTTTATTTTAATTTGAAATCTTGTTTAAAGTACACCGAAAAAAAAAATTTGATTGAAAAAACTGTTAAATTAACAATTTTTGGACCTTTTATCACCCAAAAATAATAATTTCGTCCAACACTTAAAATATCACATACCAATCATATTGTTTAGGAATAAAAAAACCCAAAAACGAAGGACCAGCACTTTACGAAAGGGCAGCAGAACAATAAAAAATGACCACAAGAATAAAACAACAGCTTTATAATAATTCAAATTTTTATCCAGGGTACTTATCTGTTTGCTGGTCGTTATCCAAATGACCGAGTGCTTGAGCATGAGAGAAGCTCATACTCAACTGTTATACAAAATACATATGGTCGTTGCAACGAAAAACTAACCCAAGCTAAAAAAAAATTTACTTTATGTATGCCGGTATTGCTATATATTATATGCTATTATTTAGAAAGGGGACTTCCAAAAGTAACGAGTAATACAAATTTTAAACAATAAATAGCTTTTATAGTTTGAATCTCAGCCACACCTTAAATTGTTTGTTCTGCTGATCGGAAATGCTTGGAAATTGTACCTTTCTGAACAGAAGTCATTATTCTTCCTTATTTCACTTTTATTGTTATGTTTTTCATTTGTTTCGATAGAATATGACTACCTTCAGCTAATCACATCAGTTTTTCCACCGAAAAATAATTAATTTACTACATGTTTGATATAACAAACACACTTCAATTTTTGTGTAGCGTTATAAGACAAAATGTGTAAAAAGTCTTACGTATAATAAATAATAAATAATAAAACGTACTTAAACCTGATCCTGTTAAATTTTTTTTGAGTATTTTTCGTCTACTTTATGTTAAAAAAAAAAAATTTTGAATTTATTGAGCCTCTTAGCTACAACGTTAATCAAAGTTATGTAACGTTATAAGACTTTTCTCTATTAAAATGGATGAGGTAAGGATGTCTAACTTTTAACTCATTATTTTATCTCAGATACTACTGAGCAAGGCTCAAAAGAACAACAAAATTTCCGCCAAGCTCAAAACCACTCCAAAATAGGGAGAAGTAGTAATAGGCAGTAAGCCAAACTAACTATAATCTTAAAAAGAAGAATAAGTATCTTATTCGTTCTTAAACAAAGACATATGTTCAACTACGTTGCATCACAAACAAAAATGACCCACTCAAAAAAGCTTAACAAACTTAAAGACGCACACATAAGGGAAATAGGGTTTACTTTCAATGAGAGTTGGTTCGTTAACAACACAAGCATTGAATTCCCAGAAGAAAGCAAATGGTTGCTTTCACTTGGGAAGAAATTTGCAATACCTATAACAAAAAAGAACTTCTCACCCATACATGTTATAGCGGACGTAGAACAATGTATACAGAGAATTCAAGATGAAAAAGATAAAGATGTTGCCAGATTGAAAATTGCAAATAATATAACGACTTTTCAAAGAAAAATTTCTAATAATACCAAAGAAAAATTTATTCTTAAAGCTTTTGAAATAACACAAAAAATAATAAAGAAACATAAAAATAAAATAATAATAACAAACGCGGATAAAGGAAATAAAACAGTAATCATGTATAAATTAGACTACACAAAGAAAATGCAAACAATATTAGACGATAAAAATACATATAAGACGACAAGAATCGACCCAACAATAGATCTACAAAAAAGGAATAACAGCATGGTGAACGATTTGTTTAAAAAAAAAAAATACATTGATGCCAAACTCAAAACAAAACTTTATTGTTCGGCAGCCTTAGCCCCACGGTTATATGGCTTGCCAAAAATTCACAAACCTGGCCTCCCTTTAAGGCCCATCTCATCTTCATACAATGTTCCCTGTTACCAGCTATCCAAACATATTGGTGAAACTTTAAAAATTATCATCTCACCCAACTACAACATCAAAAACTCCTACCAGCTTAAAGAGAAATTAAATGATATAGTTTTGGAAGAAGACGATATACTCGTATCATTCGATGTGATATCCCTTTTCACCAATATTCCCACATATTTGGCCATCAAGAATATAATGAAACAATGGGAAACTATCAAAACAGCAACACAAATTCCAAAACCACAATACTTAAAAATATTAGAATTCTGTTTGAGAGATAACAATTATTTCAGATTTGAGGACAAAATCTATCTGCAAACGTTTGGAATGCCGATGGGGAACCCACTTTCCCCTACCATTGCTGACATCGTACTTGACAATCTACTTGACAATGCTTTGGACGATTTAAAGAAAACAGACACGAAAATAAAACTAATTGTTAAATACGTAGACGATATTTTCGCAATAATAAAAGAACGGGATACGGATATAATATTGAAAACACTAAATAGCTACCACAAAAAATTACAATTCACGATTGAAACAGAGTGCAATAAGTGCTTACCTTATTTGGATACAAAACTTCATCGACAAAAGGACAAGATAGTTATTGATTGGTATTCTAAGGAAACGTCTTCCGGCAGAATGATGAATTTTCATTCTACACAGCCAATGAGTCAAAAAATTAACACGGCAAAGAACTTCACCAATAAGGTTATCGACATAAGCGACAAACAGTTTCCGAAGAAAACGTAGTCAAAATAAAAAATATACTTAAAATGAATAACTATCCAAATTACATAATAAATGAAATAATTAATAATAAAATAAATCATAATAATAATAATAGACATGCTAATAATAAATTAACAACAGAAATTGAAACTGGCAACACCATAACATTTTTCAGTATTCCCTACATACCCAAACTGACCCAATGCAAAATCCTCCACGAAGTCATCAAGCAAGACAACATCAAGATGACATTTGCTTACAAAGCAAACTGCACGTTGAGAAAGCTTTTCTCAAACACGAAAACACCAATAGAGAAAGAACAACAACATGACGTGGTGTACCAAATTGGATGCTTAGGCAATGAAAATGACAGTTGTGATCTTGTGTATATAGGGACAACGAAACGGGCGCTTGGGGTGAGGATAGCCGAACATAAAGCAGACATAAGAAAGAACAAAACAACAACAGGCTTATCGCAGCACATTGATGATACACACCACACAGCTGATTTTGATAATGTCAAAATATTAGACAAGGAAAAGAGGGTAAATACGAGGTATACAATAGAAAGCTTGAGAATACAGGAAAAACTTACGAAAGCTATGAATACGAAAGAAGACAAAGACAACATAAAGTCTAATTACAGTGTGGCAATAAAGAAAGTTCTGTGATATTAGCATTTAAGTTCTTGTCTGTTTTATTGTATAGTGTTTAACGTACATATTTATTTATTTATTTTTTTCGTTGTGATTTATTAATGTTCAACGTAAGAATGGTATTTGAATATAAATTATTAACACCAATGTAAAAGTAAGAGAAATTGTTCAAAAAAAGTAATGTTGTGTAATATAAATTTTTTTACAGTTAAATAAAAACATCTCTTGAAAAAGTTGGAAAAAACCAACGAAACGTCGAGAAAGAATGAAATAGTTTTATTTGCATTCGGAAACTACTGATCTGTAAGCCTGTCTATTAACCATTAATTTATTAAGTATCATATCATTTAACTCTGATGCAATTCGCGAATGTGCAAACCTGCGGAATAAAATAATAAAAGCTCAAAATGAAACCAACACTTGTTAAGTCCGTTATTGTAACATTTTTTTTTGGGTTTGCGTGCATTTGTCAGAGGACGCAATTTTATTTGTTGGATATGAAATTTTTATTTTTGGTTCTACAACTAAAAGTTACTTAACAAAAATTGTAGATAATCTTACTTGCAACAAAAACTGTTAACTAATTTTTTGTAAGCCCCATAGTTCTTTAGATAAACCATAAAACTATTTGAACCCCTTTTTCGAAGACGATGCCACTCAGCATTGGAATCGGTGTTGACACAGATTGGATTTCCGCACTTGGATGACATAGTTAGAGTTTGTAAATAAGAAGTCTCAAAAAAACAAGATCAAATTGGTTTTATTTATTGATTTATTATTATATTTTTTTATTCAAATGCACTATGTGGATAAATTGCAATAAAAACGGTGTGCAAATGACGACACAGCAGTAGTGGTAGGAAAAGCTTTGGAAGGACTTCCACGCTCGCTGAAAAGAAAAAGTTCAGTCTTGATAAAAAGAGGACCCAAAAAAAGAGTAAGACCATATAATCTCATGAAGTGACCACGCAAGTTATTGTCGTCGAAGAAAATTGTTGAAAAGGCTTCGAAATGAATTATCAGAACAAATCATTCCGAACTTTTACCAATGCTGCTGAAAGATTCTAAGTTTGACTGGTTAATTCCAGAATTTCAATATTTCGCTGTTTTATAGTACTTATACACTATATTTCTTCTTTCCACTTTTCAAACCAATTTTATTTCCCCCTTAATCATACAGAAATTAGAACGGTAACGTTACTAGACCTTTTTGTAACGTTATCAGACACCAATTTTAGTCCAAAAACCGACAAAAAATATTTTTTTTACCATGTAAAAATAACGTTAATTTATAATATGAATATTAATCTTAAATCCCTCAAACAAAAAAATTAAATCGGTACCCTAGACTCGCAGAGTTTTAACAATATGTGTAGCAACGTTAAAATCGACTTCCAAAAACATGTAACGTTGTCAGCCACTTTGAAAGGTTGTATCTTTAAGACTATAAAAGGTATCAAAAAAATGTTTGGTACATAACATGAGCCTTAGCGATGGCTTTCATGCTCAAATAAAATATGTTTGCCTTTTAGTAGTAGTTTTTCGAGTTATTATTTAAAAATTCGTACGAATGTAAGGTTATAAGTCCGTGGCCGTGACCATATGATTGATTGATATTTCATAAATGATGCATAATGAGAATATTTAAAATAACAATTGATTAAGGGAATTGAGTGGAATTCAATGTTTCAAAAGTTTATAGGGTAAATTATACACAATAAGCAAATAGTAACATATATAATTTGAATGAACTTAATTAATTATTTGATACAAGTTAAGATTGAAATATGCTTAAACACATATCGTTTTGACATTTATGTAATAGTTCAAATTGTCATAATAATATTAAAATGAGCACGTTCAGACGACCCAAGGGACTAGATATTCAGTCAAATGAATTCATTGAACGCAGATTTAACCAAGGTAACTGTCAAACTTGGATATTTACTTGAAACATTTACTTCAGTTGATCGTGAAAAAAGTATTCATATTATTTGAATCTTAAATATACACAGCAACAGGTAAAAATCCTTTATGAATTGTAATATATTAGCTTTTTGAAAAAAGTTTTTCAAGACTATTTGATTTAGATATTAGCAAACCCAAAATAAAATTAACAAACCTCACACGAAACTCTTATTTTTTTCATATTTTTTACTTTTCAGATAGGTTTTTTCATTTTCTTTTTCGAATTTGACAAAGAAAAAGCTTGCACAATATGGACAAAAATTTACGTAAAAAAAAACAATCACAAAACAATAAAGTCCAGTTTTCAATTCAATGACAAAATGTAATCAGCTGATATTCTGACATCACTGAACTTGACTTGATAATTAAGGGGGATTTTTCTTGACTTACTTTCGAGTCAACTTTCCAATAAAGTTGCCTTAATTTGACATCTGACCAATCAGAGACTAGAAACTTACCTTAATTTATAGTTCCTTGGGTTGTCTGAACGTACCCAATATCAATACCAGTTTGATTATATTAATGTAATATTAAAAAATAAAATTTCAAATTGATATGATTTTTTAATATGAAAAAAAGTTAAATTGATAATAATAAATATCTACTAATTACATAATATCAATTTCATATTTTTAATGTTAAAACAATATTAAAAAATAAAATTTTTCTCATATCAATTTGATATTTAAAAATATCAATTTTACATTAAAAATGTTAAATCAACATTTCTTACGTTAAAAAATCATATCAATTTAAAATTTTATTTGTTAATATAACGTTAAAACTATTATTCAACATCAAAATTCATTTTTTTTTTCAATAACATCAAAATTGAACACAATATTAAATTATATTTATTATTATATTGATCAATCAAAATGTATCCATGTACAGTTTTTATTACAATTCTAAAACAATTATTGAGATACATACTTACTACTTTTTTATTATATTATTTAATTTATTTTTGGTTTTACTATAATGTATAACAAACTGCACTGAAGGTTATTTCAGAGGTACTAATGTTGCAACTACAATGGTTAGCTCCGTTTAACTAACAGAAATTCACATTTTAAAATAAAAAAGCTACAATGTTCCGAAGCAATTATTATTATTATTTTTCGGAAAACAGGCCATCCTTTCTCGCCCCCTCCCCTGTCCGTGAAAAAAACATATTCAGACCACTTATAACCGTGACTTTCTACATATATCACTATCGTCACTATCTAGTATATATCACTGCAGTAGCCATGGCCAAATTTAATAATTATGCCTTAGAAGTAGTAAGTTCTTCAAGTGCAGTATGTAACGCTTTGTGGAAATGCGCATCTGATTTTTTTGGGGTGTGTGATTTTGCTTTGTATGTTAACACCTATCTGTGGTGTTTGGTAGAAACCTGATAACTCCATAAAATAATTTGCGTCTTTACATCCACTTTACTTCGTGTTCAATCCTTAACGGATTAATGCAGATATTATATAAATTTGAAATATGTTCTTTCAAAATTTGAAGACAATCGGTTGGTCCGCCTTGGCTCTAGCTCAATGTTAAATGGAATTATCATTTTTCCACCAAACACCACAGGTTTGCACGAGACAAAAACAAAACTGATGGATTGTCCCATAAACTAAACAAGGATTTCATCTTTAATGTTTTTTTCTGGCATTGTTGAAATCAGAAGTTGGCCAACTTCAGATTTTCCACTCGGGAGTTGAGAAAAAAATTAGTGAAAATAATTAAATTTCAGAGAGAGAGTTTGCCTCAAGTTGAGCAATAGTGAAAAAATGGCTCTAAATCAATTAAGTTTTCAATAAATATAACTTTTTGATTTCATCTATTAATGACAATTTAAAATGTATAAAATATAAAGAAACCTTTTTTAATATAACTTTATAATATAACCTTTATGTATAACGTTGGTATTTAACGGATTAATACATAAATTGAGGAAAAATATTACGTTTTATAAAAAAAAAATTAAAATTATGAAAACTCGAACTGATGTGGAAAATACTAAATTTTCTTTCTGGAAAAGAGACCACTTTCTTAAAAAAATTTCAGAAAGGGTACAAGTCTAATGGCATTGTCCTTTTGGTAAAATAAATAGAAAAATGTACAGTACTGATGCAATTGCCCAGGCCAACAAAGAACCCCTAAATGATGGCTTCGCATGCCTAATAGAATTATTGATGAAGAAAAAAGACCCCAACACACTCAAAATGATAACAAGATTAATTAGTAAGAATGTCAGCCTTGCTATAAAGACCGGCTAAGTTGAAGGCGTTAAACAGAAAAAAATCTCTGTCCGATAAAAGTGGGACGGCACGCCTAAGGTTCTTTAAAGAACATACAAAACAAGGTGCTAAAGACACGTAACAAACATAACGTTATTGTTTCTTATATATATATTATATATATTTTTTTTTAAATATGTAGGTATCCAGTTTTGCTCGCCACTGTATATCAAAACGTATTTTAGAAACTTTACTCTAGAAAATATATTCTTTTTTATGAAATGACTATACGCTATTTGTTTTTTCTAACAGGTTGCCGGAAAACTCGACGATATTTATAAGACAGGTAAACTAGCGCATGTTGAATTAGATGAGCGAGCGCTAGACGCCCTAAAAGAATTTCCAGCAGATGGTGCCTTGAATGTATTAAGTCAGTTCCTTGAGTCAAATTTGGAACATGTATCGAACAAGTCTGCGTATCTATGCGGTGTTATGAAGACATATAGGCAAAAGAGCCGAGCTAGCCAACAAGGTGTACCGACACCCGCCACAACAGTGCAAGTTAAAGGTCCTGACGAGGAGAAAATAAAAAAAATCTTAGAGCGCTCCGGTTACACATTAGATGTTACAACAGGTAATAAATTAACAATAAGGGTATTTATGCAACGTCGTAAGTTTACAAATTTTGTAAAATGATAAGTTTACGCAAAGTTGGCATGAACGACCTTTTTTAAACATTTAATAAAATGCTACGTAATTCAATCAGAGTAAGAGTCACAATGACGTTTGGATAAGTTTAACCAATTTGGTTAATCTTACGCAACAAATAAGTTTAACCAAATTGTGTAAATCATTTCCCATACAAAATTTGACAGTTCATTAACCAAAAGATAAGCTTAACCAATTTGTAAACTTATCTAGGGTTTTACGAAGTTACATGAATACGCTTAGTAACAATCTACAAATATGTATAACATAACATGGTCTATGACCATTTTCTAATTGCCCTTTTTTTTTGACTGTCTTTCTAGGTCAGCGTAAATATGGCGGCCCTCCACCAAATTGGGACGGTCCAACACCAGGCAACGGATGCGAAGTTTTTTGTGGGAAAATTCCAAAAGACATGTTCGAAGATGAGCTTATACCATTGTTTGAAAACTGCGGTACAATATGGGATCTCAGATTAATGATGGACCCAATGACTGGTACAAACCGTGGTTATGCATTCGTCACATTTACATCCCGCGATGCTGCAATCAATGCAGTTAGACAGGTATTCTTTTCAAATTAATTTCGTGCTCATTTGAGATAATACCTAAATTTTGAGAAAAGAAAACCATAAATTACAAACAAAATAAAATGCGTTTATGTCGAAGATAACTAAGCAAGATAAAATAATTCCAAATGAATCTAAAATACTTAAAAAAATATCTACGACTTTTTTCTGTTTTTCTTTAAACTAGTTTCTAGATTTTTTATTATTATTTTATGGATATATATTAGTTTTTTTTTATAATCTAAATATTTTATCCGTAAGATTAAAAAAAAAGCATGTATCTATAAAAATCTCTATTCCGTTAAGACGAAAAGTTAAACGAAAAGCCAAAGTAATTGACATTTCAAAATCAATTGGAAATTTGAAATTCAAAAATATGTTTGAAAAGAAGTCTCTTATACAACCCTTTCCCTCTCAAAAACCTATTTTTCTCCAAAGAATATAACCCCAAACAATTTAATTTGTAGCGTTGCAATTCCCAATTTTTTTTTCTTTGTATTTTGTAGATAAATTTGTTACAAACTGTTATTGTATTAACTTTTTTTGTAATTGTTGGATTTTGAACATCATTAAGTAGTATATATTTGTTTACTCCTGGTGTACTTAATTTTATCGGAAGTTCGGGAGAACCCAACCTAGCGTCAACATTTTTGTTTAAAGAAAAACTTTTGAACACTATCCAAAAAGATACATAAAACTTAGTTACCAAATAAAAAAAAACAACTGCACCTGGTCTCCTCTTTGCTCCACAATACAATTTTTATTTAAAAAAATGTGTGTTAACGTTTGAGTTACTTAATTCTTGTAATAAAATTAAAACTATTTTCTTTGTAAGGTAGTGAATCTTTTGTTTTTTATTTCAAATGATTGCTTTGTCTTTTAAATTTAAATCAGCTTATCTATAATCACACTACCACTTGTAATTGAATGGGTTAACAGTTTTTACACTATGATGATTGTAATTGCTATGATTTCTTTCATAACAAGCAGTAAAAAGCATAGAAGTTTAAATGATCCTCATTTTTATCTGTTTATATAAATATATGTATGAAATAGTACGTACCGACTGGATTTACTCGACTGACATCCGATTTTTCAATCATCAATTACACATTCAGCTAGCTTTTAGACGAATAATTGGAAAAAAAGATTGGGTAAATTGGACCGAAAACAAATGTGGACATTTTTTTCTTACTCAACATCATAATAATAAAATGAAGTTCTCAGAATAACCTTTTCAACGTTGTATAACACATTCGAGTTGCAGCAGGTAGGCCAGCGCCCAATGCAGACCTACATATTCATTCTATGTTCATCAACGGGTATATAACAACATGAAGCACAATAACCTTTTTAACCATGAACGACATATTACAGTTGACTTGGTATACAAGCTCCCAACAAGGAATTACATAATAGTTCTAAAATAGGTTATTTCCAAATATCTCTCGAACCCCATGGTCTACAGCTTAACCTTTCCAACGATTTATGACACATTGATGTTGAGTAGGAGGATGATGTCCAAATGCGGAGTTGCATTAATGAGCCTCATTGTCTATTCAAAATGGACTAAGTCGGATAGACTTAATGTCGACCCTCGGTATTGCAAAAGTCTATTTGTAAATATTTTTCTATTTGATTTGTATTTTTCTATTTGATAGAAATTTCAAATCTATCAAGAATTCTTGATCGACCTTTTTCTATTTGATTTTTTTCGAATAAACTCGCACTGAGGCCCATTGTTCTTTTCGGTACTTTGAAGCCGATTATTTCGCGAACCCCATGCTTTACAGCTTAACGATGTAATGATGTTATCACAGCAACCTTTTCAACAATGTATGACACATTCGTGTTTAGAAATGGACTAGCTCCCATACATTTTTTCTCATTCTCCTATGTGCTCCATCTAAAGATTAAGATTATGTAAGTATACATACTATCTGATGTTTAACAGAATATTGAAAAATTGAGTCTTCTTCTAACGGGTGGTTTTTTAAGAGGTTTAGAACTTTAAAAAAAAAAAAACACAAAAAATTCGAAAAAATGAATGAAATATTTATTTGAATCGATAGTTTGAACCTTGCAATTTAATGTTTAAAGATAATTTCATGCAAATATTGACCGCGGCTGCGTCTCAGGTAGCCCATCCGCTGAGTCCAATTTTGGCATACTCTTTCACACATATCGGCCGGTATCTCACGAATGAATGCATGGATGTTGGCTTCCAGTGCGTCAATCGAAGCGGGCTTGTCCCTATAGACATTAGCCTTGACATACCCCCACAAAAAATAATCTAATGGTGTCAAATCGCACGATCTAGGCGGCCAATTGACCGGCCCGAAACATGAAACTAACTGTTCACCAAACTCGCCTCGCAATTGCGCCATTGTTTCGCGTGCTGTGTGGCATGTGGCACCGTCTTGTTGAAACCACATATCATGCAAGTCAAGAACTTCCATTTCGGGCAAAAAAAAGTTTGTTATCATCGCTCGGTAGCGTTCACCATTGACAGTAACGCTGCGATTCGCATCATCTTTGAAGAAATATGGCCCAATAATGCCGCCGGCCCATAAACCGCACCAAACAGTGGCTTTTTCGGGATGCATTGGTAGCTGTTGCAATGCTTCTGGCTGATCTTCACTCCAAATGCGGCAATTATGCTTATTTACGTACCCATTCAACCAAAAATGAGCCTCATCGCTGAACACAATTTTTCGATAATAAAGCATTTCGGACCGAGCACGAATTTTGATAGTAAAATTCAATAATTTGCAAGCGTTGTTCATTTGTAAGACGATCCATGGTTAAATTGCACCACGGGTGATTATTTAGCTGGTTTGGTTTTGGCAACACTGGTTTTGACAGCTGACGTGTGTTTAGTACCTTGTGACACTGTCAAACAGCTTCAGTTTGGTTTGCAATTTAACC